>JARJCQ010000041.1:0-600000 GCA_029281465.1 Mycena epipterygia | reverse complement strand
GATCAGCGTCACATGCGGCTCAATCCCGCAGCATACCAAATACCTCAAGAGTTCCGAGCCATGATCACTACCAAAGCGTTCAACAGTGCGGTGAGTAGAGCAGCGACCACTGCCAGGTCGGAGATGAAAAGAAAGGTGAGAATTACATTCCGATGCGGTAGGCGGTGTTAATATTCAAACAAATCTAGATGACGACTGCGTGGGCTAGCCGGACGACCATCTATGATCTTGTGAAGCTACTGGCTTGGAAAAGTTCACAGGAGATGACCGACGCTATTTGGGCTCGTTTCGCGTGGGTGGTAAGTCTTTCTTTTGTATTAGATCATTTCCCAAGTTGGAGGCTGACGTCGGGTCTAGCAGATGAAACTTGTCGATTACAAGACCGAGGGTGGTAAGGACGACGGATATTGGGATTACATCGATAAGCTGCTGGCCGAGCGACGCACGAAGGCACTGACCATTCAAGTCGAAAACAGGGCGGCCTTCTCAAGCTTGTACGTGTAATTTACCTGTGCCGGTACATAGGCTGACAGCGGCATGACACAGTGTATTCGAAGAAGCTTTGAAGCTCCACATGACGCATTGCAAGGCGAAGACGAGGAGGTCAAGCACCCACCTGCCGAAATGGCAGCAGGATATATCCCGCGCTGTCGCAGAGATGGAATCGTACACAGTGGAGGACCTCGCCGAGGAGGAACTCCAGGGGAATGATGAGAACGAGGATGGGGAGACTCACAGCCCTGACACAACGTTGGCCTCCGGCTCCGGATCCCCTCCAGACTCTTCGTGAACGCCGTGGCTCATTTTACTGTATATAGTCATCTATCTACTATGTATCACAATTTTAAATATCATTTATTTGCAATTTATTGTCTATTTTATGCGGCGTGAAAACTGAGGACAGACCAATATAAAACAAAGCAGGGAAAGGCCTTGAAGCCCCAACATTTAAACGCTCTGGAATCCTGCTCATCTTGACCACTCGCAACCTACATCAAAGGGACGTCAAGACGACAGACCTCAGTTTCGCCTCGGCCCGTTTTGGTTGATCTGACATCAACTGATGACGGACCTGAGGTTGCCGATTCCAAGGCGGGGCCCAGGGCGCTGATCAAACGGTGGTGTATTCTTATTCACCATATTCAGCATGCCACAGGGTCATGGATGATGTTCTGAAGGCTCTTACTGATTTTCTCCAGGTATATCAGCAATTCTGAGCCAGAATGCAGGCCAGTACATGATGGTAAAAGTCAAAAATGCCAAATGATACTTTGTACTTATTTCATGAATAGGGCACCAAGGAGACCATTCAGCGTGAAATAAACAGTGGGAAAGGAAAGAGACAGTGTATATGACTCAAATTAAGCTTTTGCTCAAGTGTTTTGGTGAGGTTTTGGCTGAGATCTGTTTCTGAGGATGTGGGTTTGAATGCAACTTTTGGTTCATATACTGAGCATGGTTCAAAACACCATCTGGCCAAATCTGCATTTCAAGCAACCAAGCATCAATTGCAGCCCAATATGGGCAGTCGTAGGGCAGCTATTGTTATTTTAAAGGACAGTTTGCATGCCACCACAAGGTGTGCCAACACCAACAATTATTATTATTTTCTGTATTTCTTGGATTTTTTACAATTTTTTTGGGGGGAATTTCCTTTTTTGGATGGGCACACCTGCGACCCGCTGCCCACCGCTCCGCCTCCCGAGGATTATCTAATGCAAGTCAGGCCGTAAGACATGCTATTACATGCCTGTAATCTACTCAGATTTTCTCAATTTTTTTCTTGGGTGATTTCCTTTTTGGGAAAGGTGCGCCTGCCTCCCGACGACAGTGAAGACACCAATTACTTAAGAAGTCACTTGAATAAATGCTACAAGTCTCTGCAGCATGGGGGATTTTGCAGTATCCCCTCTAACTAGAGGGGTAACACACCCCCTACATACCCAACTAGAGGGGATACTTGGGATTAATAGGTGTTCTTTGATGTTCCGGTTGGCAGGCGGATCGATGATTACACTCAACATTATCATTTTTCTAGGATCCTTAATGTCGAAGGGAGCTTTTATGCATAACAAGGAGATGAGTGCAATACCAAAGGCCGCGAAATGGAGCAGGGAGCACCTCAGGAAAGATCACAGGAGCACATCTTTATCTCCACCGTCATACCAATAACGGTGTACTCGTAGTACTATTATTACTCAACGCACATATGTGTGAAATTAGATTGCATCTTCTCATCTCCAAATTCACTTCTTTCTGGGCAAAATTTCAACACGGCCCAGGCTGGAGCGTGACAGCCCCCAAAAATTTGATATCGCCCCGAATTGATACAGGAATATCATGCAGTGGTCTGGTTCTTTTTGCAGAAGCACAAAAAGCCAGGCAGACATTGGTTTAAATTAATTGCCTTGGGTATGGTTCCCCCAGTGATTTTGTTGAGTTTTGCCTGATATGAAGCCAAAATTTACAAAAGATAATACATGTGGCCAGTTTAAATGCAGGAAATACAGAAGAGATTTATTCATGGCTTCTCACTGCTGACAGACACTCTTTTTAATTGCGTGACGTCGAACCTATTCGACAACCCGCCCTGTGACATGTGACAATGAACCAAAGTTAGTAATTGACAACCCACCGCGTGATGCGTGACTGTCGAATTGAATTTAATAATACAGTATAGCATCCCACAAAGGTGGGATCAGGTTGATTTTGGGTTGATGCATGGGAAAACACCCGACACCCAAGGATTTGGGTCCCTATTTGGTGGTAGGTAAATGCTGGACCTGCATTCGTGACCAGGCTAAAACCTCCATCAAAGTCGGGGGGCGGCCTACAAACAAAGTCTAGTTGAAGTAAGAAATAATGAAGATCAATCTGCACGCCCCGGCAACTTCCATCAACACTGAAAACTGGGCTTCTCAATCTCTTCTATTTTTCTGCGACTCGTCACAAGGCGCAAGGTTCTCCGAATCCCGGTGTGTGGGTTCAAGCAGGACCAGTGATAATGGTTTGACAGGTCGGTTGCCCATTTTGGCCCTTTACAAAATTTTGTCCGGCCTTTTGTCTCGTTGGGGGCCCCAGACTTTGTCCGGATTTTGTCACTCATATATGTCTAAGTTTTTTTTGATGTCCGGACTATGACTTGAACCTCAATTTTTCTCAAAAAAAGCGCTCCAGGAGGTCGCAAAAAGGTAAGAATTTCTCAATAATTTGATCCTCTATGTACAAAAATAAATTTGTCCGGATAACAAAGCACGAATGAGAAGCGAGGTAAGGAGTCTTTTACACATCAATTGTCAAGCAATTTTTTCCGATTAGTCTATTAGTTTTGATCTTGGTTCACGTATGAGCCGAATAACAACATCCATCCCTCAGATACCATCGGCCCGCGTCTCCGCCATGGAACCCGTCTGAGCAAATGTGTCCAATCGCTCAGTGGCTCGCAGGAAAATAAGACGAATGAGCACAGGGTCCCTGTACTCGTAGGGATGATTTGAAATGTTCCAGGTGTGCGCACTATGATTTCAACCTCAGCGCAAAGCCCGCTGGCACTCCGTGGCCAACCCGCATCTCGGAATTGGGATCAATGAGTTCGGGCTTGTGGGGATCAAAGTCGGGATAGATGAGTCAATCACTCGATAAGCAATGCCAACATTGACCAGATCACAATGAATGGTAAAACCATCGTGCATGGATCCTAGGTGCCAATGATTCAAAATACTTGTGAGTGTTTCGCGCACGCTGATTTGATGTGAAATTTTTCAAAATGCCGGTGAGAATTGGAGGTTCGCGTCCAGTTGCCGCCGATTCAAAACAGGTACGCAGTGAATGGTGAGCGGCTCACCAGATGCGCAGGAGGCCCAAAATGTACAATGGCTCCCCGCATTATTTGTGTCTTCAATGAATCGGAATGCAGCGTTGCGTGATTGGGAGGTATTGTACGAGGGAATGCGGAGCTCAAGGCTCCAGGGCAAATACCTGTTAAGTCGGGTTGGAAAGAGATCAGCGAGGGACCTTCCCCAGTAGAAATACAGGCTGGCAGAGCCCAAGCAGACAGAGACATTGAGGAGATGATTTCATGTGATCAGGTCTGAGGTGTTGACCAAATCTCTGCTCGTGGCGTAAGGCTCCAAAGCCGCGATTAAGAGCCAAAATGGGGGACGGTTGCAAGATGTTGAACTAAGGAGCAAGCATATTAGCGAACCTCGAATGAGGTCTGAGTGTGCCTTCGAGCAAAGTTAAACAAATCAATCCAAGGATCATTGGTCTGCACACAGAAGGAGGTGAGCTCCCACATGCGACTAATACCAGCGTAAATGCACACCGTGGACATCGGACGCGCCCGAGATCCCGGGGAACGAAATAAACTCGTGTAGGATGGCATAAGGAACTAATCAAGTGAGCCAAGAGTTCGTACGACCACATCTTCAACGGCCGTGAAAAATGGATTTAATCCAGTCTTAGAGGATATCCATAGTCGCGGAATCCAGCCACACGAGGTCCAACCTGGCTTGGATTCTGGAGTGCATGTCGGGATCGGGATTAATGATGAGGTATACCATACATGCAATGTGCTGTGAGGAGAGTCCAAATTAAATTCTGTTCGGGTGTTACACAAAAACACCGCGAAAGTCGAGCCGGTCGCATTGCAACAGCTGTGGATAAGCGATTATCTCTGCTGTCATCACTCGGATCGGTGAACCCGAGGTGAATTTTAATTCATGGAGCCCATAATCGAACATATCACATGAAGGTAAGAGTATCGCCTATGGATCCAAGGTTCTGCTGTCAGTATCTCAGTATCTCTTGCGCTGCAAGGACAAGTCGCACTGTGAGTGCTGCTTGAGTACAAGAGTAAATCTCAAAATAAGAGTGCACGCGCAGGCATGATTTGCTCATATTAAGCCATTCCTGGGCTTGCACTCATCGTCAAGTCGCCGGAGGTCGAGCTAGTTCCAGACCAGTTCCAGAGAAAACTGTTGACAGAGAAGTGGTGCTGTTGCCCGATATTGGCGAGATGCAAGAATGCTTGTAGTCTGTTTCGGCGTCCCGGTGAAAACCGTGCAAGCTGGTGAGAAGAAGTGTGGAAGCTGTGCCTCAGCCCTCGGACCGCATTGACCCGATCGGCCATTCGGCCGTCGGCCCTGCGGATTCAGAAATTCAACGCTCGTGCATGGTTCAACTTCAACTGACCCAACTCCTTTGCTCTCTCCCACCGGGGCAATAGCTCATATTTTACATTTATCCACAAGCACATTGTGGTCTTTTTTTTGGCCCTTACCAGTGTCGATTAATGTACAGTGTACCACCAATTTCAATCCGTCTTATAACTCAACGTCACTCATCCGGGGATTCACAGAGATGAATGGTGTGTGCGCCGCAGAGGCCGTGAACAAAACCACAGGTCAAAACGAGTGAATGGAAAGAGCGAACAGAGTTCACGCCGAATTTGTTGCCATGAAGAGACTCGGCAATCAGACGCGCACGTTGTAACAGGTCACGCGCCCCTCAGTTTTTTTTTGTTTTTCTTTTGTTTTGGCGTTTACAGCTCTTTGCGGAACATAAGGCGCGAATCAATTTTTTTTCTAAAAATGGCCATTTTTACTATTGCCCCTATATCTCATTCATTTCTTCAGTTATCGACTTTAAACCTGGACCAAACAATTTGTATTGCATATTTACAGTGCAGAAAAGTCTTGAACCCTATTTCACATTTCACTGCTTGAACATTTCGAGTTTTTCGGTGAAAAAATTGGTGAAAAACTTGAAACCTTTTCCTGAATTTTTTGAATATTGTGAAAATGTGGTGAAAAAAGTGCTGGAACAGTTTTGAAGTTCAAAAAATTCATGAAGAATTTTCAAGTTTTTCACCAACATTTTCGTTGAAAAACTTGTGTAAAATGTAAAACATTTTTCACTGATTTTTTCACTGAAAAACTTGAAATGCTCAAGCAGTGTTTTTCACCTTGATTGCTGGCGGGAAATGCCAGGAAAAGATTTTGACATTTTCACTTGTATTTACACCGAAAAATGTGAAGAAAAAAACAAGGTATCTTTTTCACCCCTTTTTACAGTGAAAAATTGGAAAAAAAAAGATGGTGAAAAGGGATTGAAAACCTAGATGCTGGGTTTCAAATCTTACACGAATTTTCACCAAACATTATTCACATATTTTTTTGTGGTTTTTGTGGTGAAAATTGTTGTGAAAAAAGTTTTGAATTTTTCACCATCATTTTCAGGTGTGAATGTGCATGAATTATGGCTGTTCTATGACGGTCAGATCGCACTTTTATTATTCCGGTATATATTTGTGCATTTCCGTAACATTTTGAATTAAAAAAAAAACTTTTGAACACATCCTGCAAATACATGACTTGTGTATATATTCACTTCCCTTGAAAAAAGCCTTTCATTGCTGCTCGCCCAACTTTTCTGTTGCCGGTCGGATCAGCATGTGATCACGTGGCCCATCGCGTTCCTTCCGATCACAAAACAACGACAAATAAAGGTGTCTTTGCTTGTTATCCAGTGTTCTACTAGCTCAGAGGGTGGCTGAATACTATTCAGTCTTCTCAATAGGACCCTTGATAATATTCTTACCTGCTTCGCTAGTGAAAACTGTACAGAGAGCCCATAAAACTGAAATCAGGCCACCTACCCACAGAAACCAACATCTGAGGGTGTGAAGGTTGTTCAGTATCCAGCCATGCTGTTGATTAGGCAAACAGTCTGTCATATCAGCTCAGAAAGCTGACTTCTGCCCAGGGGTTGGAGATAGGACCATGAATTGACTTGTCTTCCCAATTGGGCCAAGAAACACGTGACCTTTAGCAACTCGGGCGGAAATAGATTTTGGGCAATGTATTTTTTGTCTCGTTTTTGCATTAGACATATAAAATGAAAGGGGAACACTCCTCAGTCTTTCTTATTTTCGAAAATGTTTTGGGGAAATGCAAATATTACCAGGAAAACAGTGTTTATTACCAGGGATAATAAAAGGGATTATTCTACTGAGAAACCCGGCTTTCAACGAAAACCCCTGTTCAAAAAATTGTGTTAATGGGGAACCCGGATTCCAGGGGTTTCCCTGACCGGCGACCTTCCGGAATGACGCCGGCGGCATCGCGGCATCACGATCACCTGATCAATCCCGGCCCTGCATAGCAATTGCGTGCCAGAGCGCATCCGGGGGCAGCTTTTTGATGTTTGTAAGTCATGAGACTCCCCATGCACGGCTCTTGTGAGCTCCGAAATTCCTTAGCTGGACGATCCTAATTAGATTTTCTGAATGAAGGGTGAAGTCTAATCTGAACATATTTGCAATGTGATAGTCAACCGTACAAGATATCTATTACTGGAGTGGACATTTAGCACGATTATGCCCCTCTTTATGACATAGGGAACACTTGTAGGTCCTACCAACCCGGGATCTTTTTGAAGTAGAGGTGGAAATGGGCTCAGCGGCGGGCTGTGTCCGACCTGTACTTGCAGCACCTCTGCCGCGTTGTCGACCCTCCCGCGCGTTTGTTATGCGAGTGGTACGTGGTCGGCCTTTGTGGGAGATGACAGGTGGATCCATGATGCGCTCACGGCGACTCTCATCTGCATTCCTCTGGCTACTCATATATGCATTAGCACATGAATCATTAGATGTGGCCGGTGTGACCCACTGCAGTTCTTCGAGGCTTTGTATCAGATCGTGAACCTGTTCCCGGGTCTGGATTCCAGCAATAAGGGGGCGAATTGCGGCCTGAACGTTGTGGAAAACATCGCGAGCTGGAACAGTCTGGGTGCGGGGCGGTGGGGTTGTCTCGTGTGAAGTGCTGTCAAGAGGGTTTGAAGTGAATGCTGATCGTATAGTCCTTGTTGGGAGTCTAAATTCCTCAGGCGCAAGTTCACGGGTTCGGCAAACAGCAGGGATGGACTCAATGGCGAATGAAGGGTCCTGATACCACCTGCAAAGGAATCATCAGTGTATACACTTGGGATGAAGTCAGCAGCACTAACCGCGGACGGATCAATGAGATGTGGAATGGGAGGTTTTGAACATCGATCCAGATGCGAAAGTAGTGCCGGCATGGAATACCAAGGTTGGATGGCATGCAGCAATCACAGACATAGCGCCCATCGGACAGGATGGCGATGTAGTGGACTGCCCCGGTGGACTCGTGTTTCACAAGGAGAAGATGGCGAACCGTAAGTCCCCGCTTTGTTACCAATGCAATGAGCCACTGCACCGGTACATGTGCCTTGTCATTATTAAAGGTGTTGAGCATTTGCTTAAAAGATATTAAATACAGTGCACAAAATCACAATTCAGTGCACTCACATTTTCTTCACCTGGAAGCCACTCGAAGCCCGGTTGAGTTGAGTTCAGGACATATTCTGTCTAGAGAAAGCAGAATGAGCAAGTAAAGGGATGAAACAGATTTGGAAAGTACCCATGAGCCGATTTCGTTGGGGCGCTGGATCACTTCTGTTGAATAGAAAAGGCTGTCTTGCATCTGCTTGTAGCAAGTCTGAAGTGCAAACGGCCCCGCGTAATCACGTAGCATTTTCAGTGGTCCAGCAAACAGTGATTCCAGATTGGATTCATGTTGACGACGCGATGACTGATAAATCCTCAGCCATGAAATTAAAACAACCGATTTCACTCACCTGCCGCACTTGAATGAGATCCCTCGTAGCCTGATCCTGAGTGCGCTCATTCAGACCATTGAAAAGCTGAAGAAATGTCTTCTTAGGCCCGCCAATGGCCTTGTTGATCCGATTCTCTCCTTCCACGCGACCGGTTGTCCTTACACCTGCAGTGAACACGTTACTTACCCAGGCCCAGGCCCACTGAGCTCGACAGGGATAGAGTTCTTCGTCCAGATATTTAGAGGCTGCAGGGTATCGTGTTCCTAAAACACCCCATTGCCGCTCAAACTCCTCAGGAGAAACGGCACGATAGACTGCCCAAAAATCCCGGTTAAAGTCATCCCATTCCGATCCCAGAGCTGGGCGGAGCTGCGTCGCAACGTTCCCACCAAGATGGTGTAGACAATAAAGGTGAAATGTGAGAGGGAGAGTGTCACCGGCGCTAGCGATGAGTGAAGGATGCCGATCAGATCCCAACACCTCGGGTTGCCTGCCCGCACCACGAAGATGGTTTTTGAAGACCCAGTTGTGTGTTTCGGTATCTTCAGAGCGGTGAACAGCATACCAGCAGTTTCTCGTGCTCCCAAAGTTATCGATCACAATTCCTGGTGCGAATAAATTGTTAGCTGATTGCGAAGAGTGGAAGAGTCAATAAATACCGATATTCAGTGGATAGCCATATTGGTTGCGACAGTATGTGTTGTCATTGATTAGCACATCATGGAAACGACGTGCCAACTCGATTTGACCAGGTGACTGCCACCATAGCGCTACCACAACCTGGTTCTCGTCGAGCTTGACATCCCAGTCCCACCGAGGATCCGCCTCCTTCAACTCACGAAGCCTTGCGAGAACAGATGGAATATCACCTCCGAGTGCGATGATCTCTGCATGGGCCTCTTTGCGAGCAGAATTGATGAGATTAGAGACTTGGCGTGGTTCAAGAATGTGGTCAGGGAAACGAGCTCGGAGAATATGGGATAAGTGCGAACGGGTGAAATTCCCACTTGACGCGTACTCGGAGACGAGCTCTCGTTGATCTTGGGTCGGAGGACGTGGAATATGGCCTCCCACCGGAATTTGTGGCGGATGATTGTGGGCCCAATCGATGACAGTGACGTGCCATCCACCGGGAACAGACGCCAGATTAACGTGTGCAGAGCAGTTGGTGCGGATGGTACGGCCCGCCCGGTGGTCAGACGGGTCAATGTCGTCATGGTGAGTCGCATTGGGTTGACCATAGTGATTGCATCGGAGAGTTATTCGTCGCACTGAGTCATCACTGGCCCGTTTCGTCTGGCCAACACGCCAAACGTGGCCTAGCTGAGCTTCCCGTTGATATACTGCTGCCTGACCCTGCTCAAATATTGAAAAGAAAGACCCTAGACGAACAGTATCCACTGTCATCGCACGAGCAGGGGTGTTTACTTTGGGAGGATCCACAAGGTTGGGATTTGAAAACGCCACGATACGGCGAGGCAGTGGTCGCATCGGTTTGCGCTCCAAGGGAGAAAGGGTGAGATCAATGATGTCTTCCACCATCTCTGTTTTGATTTTTCTGTGGATAATAGCAGGAATCGGAGTGCACAGATCAATTATATCCGACTCCGATTTCATGGGCTCCGGCGTGGTTTCCAGATCCAGAAAAATTCGGGAAGATCGCATGCGGGGAAGCTCTGAAAATGGCGAAAGGAGTACTGAAGCAACAGGAGGTTTTGTGCTAGGTAGTAGATCCATGGCTGGATCCATGTTGAATGGATCCGAAACGGACATGAACATGGGATCCGATGGCTATATTGCGTGGTCAGACAGTGGAGTAAATTATGAAGGTGAAAACTCACTGCTGGCTCTGGAACAGTCCGAAGTACGTCTGAATTAAGTTGGTGCTCTAAATTGGCCAGGACCTTCAAAAACTCATGGATCGGGTGAAATTTCTGGGATGAATGAGCAAACGGAAGGAAGAGTGGTACACAGAATGGAAACATACGTTCGGAGCATCGAGATTGAAGTCTTGTATCCCACTGGACCATAGTCAATGGAAGGTTCATCAAGATCATGTGTCGAGACACATGGGCTGACCCATCTATCATAACTCTGTGACGAATATTTGAGAGCGTAATCTTAACGAGAGAGGTTCAGAAACGCACATCGGCATCCACTGTCTGGCTTAAAGCTGTCAGATGGTAGATGATCAGGTCCCGAAGTGCACGATTGCGAAAGAACGGGCTGGTAGATGTGTTCCATTTCCCGACTTCCACGTCTAAATCTGTCTCGACGAAATTGAGAGCAGCAATTGCACAGCTTCCAGAGCCTGCACCCTGGCGTCCCACGTCCGAAGGATGGGCACTGATGGGAACTGTGAACCCAGTGCCAGAGAGGATCCATTGAAAGATTGCAACAACAGTAGGGTCGGGATTGGCTTGCATGGAATCACCATACTTGAGTTGAACAGATCCTGGTGTGTGGTATGCGGAATAATGGTTCGAAGCGCAGTTAAACGCAAATATATTGGCCACATGGGTACTTCTGAGTCGGCGTCGGAGAGCGACTAGATTGGGACTGAAGGAGGTCGGGGACTGATCAAAAAGGTATTTTGCATCGTTAAGGAAATGTGTCGGCAGAATGAGGGTAGAAGGCGTCTCGGCTGTTGAACGAGCAGCCTGGGAGAAGTAAAGTAGCTCAGCAAGAGCATTTAGAACATCCTCGTGCAGCCAGTCCTCGCCCAGTAGGCAGGAAAGCTTCCAGAGTGGGAAATCCGTGACGCAGAAGCCAAAAATTGGTGAACGAATGGGGAGGCTGAAAAAGTGGTCCAACATCGACGAAGAAAAAAGGGTATGGAGGAAAGATGACAGGCGAGGGCGCGGGAAGACTCAACCGCAATCTTGTTGTTATTCAGGTGAATGAATAGACGGATCTGTGTGCATCTTCAGAGATGATTCAACCTGCAAGGAAGGAATACAACCTTAGATAAATGATACAGTCGATGAAGGCTTTGACCAGCTACATGAAGTGAAACAGCAACTGAACGAGCACCTCCCAAAAACGCGCCCTCCATCTCTTGCAAGATTGGGACGAGGTCGGCAATATTCGGAATCACTTCATCCTGTTTAATATCTGAATCGGCATCAGTGAGGCTCTCGTCTGTGAAGGTCCATGCTGAGATGGTTTTGGGGGGGTATACGGTTGGAAAAACAAGCTCTGCAGCCTGTTTGAAGGAGAGTTCACGGAAAAAAGTGGCCGAATAGCGCGTTGAATGATGAGGGGTTGAGTATATCAAAAAGGCGGAGAGAGGAGAGGCCATTGGAATTTTCCTGGTGTCTTCTGGTAATCCATACTGCTTTTATAGAGCACCGGTGGCGAAACCATGTCAGCAAATATTATATAAAATGCCGGTGAAACACTCACGGTCCCTGTTTCGCTGCCAGAGGGCATCTGGGCCGATCAGGAAAAGCAATACACTTTGCAGGGTCTCCATTTACCGAAGTTGAATTATCAACACAGCGTCCGCTTAATATTTGAAAATCGGGATGGGCCGAATGGTGGAGGGAGGCAACATCCTAGAGTAGTAAATGAGGGGGAGTGATTCCTTCTGCGACTGTCGTTTGAAGACAAGGTGTCGCAGAAGTACATCCAAAATACAGTTGTCGGATCCGCAGAAAATCAGTGCTATAGATTGAAGCATAGTCATTCGGCTCTACAGATCCGGTACCTGAGTCATGCTCATCCCCTTGGGTTTCTAGGTAACCAAATAATCCGGGCTTACTAGATACCGCAGGAGACAAGCAGGAGGGAGGGGGGGCCGCAAGACCATGATAAGCTTAACATCAAAAAACGACAGACTTCGAGCAAGTGCAGGGTAGTTAATAATAGGACACAGGGAACTCTCTCAGAAAATGTAATGTCGCTGTGCATTGTCAGCGTTGAACCAGGGCATACGCGACGTGTTGTGTGCGTAAGCTTGGTTGATCCGGAATTCAAAGTCCGTCCCGCTCTTGCCCGGTGATGGCCGGGGTTTCCCAATAGACACTTTGGAAGAGTTCCTCGGCTAGTGGGGTTTTCGTTGAAAGCCGGGTTCCTCAATAGAATAATCCTAATAAAAGTGCGATCTGACCGTCATACTGTTCCTCTTGCAAATAGAATCACCAACTTTATTTCAAATTTTACACCTTGGTTTCCATTCTAAAATATAGTGAATTTTTCACCTCTTTTTTCGGTGAAAGATGGGTGAAAAATGAAGGAGGTTTTTCACCCATATTTGCAGTGAAAACTTGAAATGTTCAACCAATGCCTGTGTGTATGCAGTGCCATGCAAAAAAATAAAATTGACCTCCAAAGATTTCAACCTGTCACTGGTTGAACATTTCAAGTTTTTCAGTGAAAAAACTAGTGAAAAATGTTTTCAATTTTACAGCAATTTTTCAGAGAAAAAATCAAGTGAAAAACTTGAAGCTTTTTCATGAATTTTTTGAACTTCAAAACATTTTCAGCACTTTTTCAGAAAGTTTTCATAAGGTTCAAAAAAGTCACCAAAATGTTTCAAGTTTTTCACCTACTTTTGTGGCGAAAAATTGCTGTAAAATCCAAAACATTTTTCACCAAAATTTTCAGTGCAAAACTTGAAATGTTCAACCAGTGTGTGACAGTCACGGCTTACATAAAGGTGTGGGGTTCTCCACCTTATGTGGGTCTATTACGAGTTTATGTAATAAGTGATCGTCCATTTTATAAACTACAACAAGCGGCTACTGGGCCGCTTCGCGGCCCAGTATCCTCTTCTGTTAGGTGTGAATTTCTTCTGTCATTCACACAATTCTGGTAAAGCTGAAACTAAAAGTGAATATTTTGAATTGATCTGAAATTGAACGCTGTCTTCTTTTTTTTTGTGAGTGGGAGATGGAGTTGACTTGAGCCGAGCTGAGTTGATCTGAGTTGTCTGAAGTCTTCTATCACATCTGAATAAACAAAGGAGTCTGATATTCAGGTGGAAGTGATTCCCCAGAGACCCATATTTGAATTGACATCTTTCATACGGGCAGGACTTTTGCTCAAATCGATTCAATCGAAGCCCAGACGACGCGACGCGACTGTCACGTGCTGTGCGGAGTTTCATCTTTCCGTAAAGAAAGTTTAAAGGTGATATTCTAGGTTTTCCCCCCAATACACTGGGTATTCGTGCCAAAAATCGAAAAAATCGCTTGAAAAGAGGGGATCCTAGGAGGTCTCTGAAGGCTATCAAAAGTGTTCCGATTCCAGAAAAATCTCTTCTCATTTTTCTACAGCATTCAATGGCCTTTCACATATTTTGAACTGGTGGTTTCAATCTGTGAGGTATGGCATCCCACCGTAACTTTTAACAATGATTAAAAATCGAATAGACTCTGCAGTGTGTGGGGTAATATTTTAAATGACTACAACATACAACATAGTCAGCTTCATAAAGTTGTTTTTGTACTGTAAATTCTAAACACATAAATTGGCTGGATCACATGGCATATTGAATGTCCTTGGGACCTCAGAAAACCACCAGGAGTGGTCATTCATTCCAGTTTCAACTGCCTGGATCGAGGAACCGACCGAATAGTGGTTCTGGCATTTCCTTTCTCTGGCTGAGTGGGTCGCCAGGAAAATTCCCAAAATAATGGAGTGTGTTGAGAACCATGTAGATTAGCATTGTAATCTAAATCCGGAAGATATCAAGTCTTTTGGATGACCGCGCGACGCAAAGTAGAAAGTTGCTGAGAAAACACGTGATCATGTTATCTGCCATGTTATCTGCCATTCGTGTTTTTCTGCCTTCTACAGGTACTACCACCGGATCTTTTTGTTCTCAGAGCTTTTGATACATGTAAGGACCTTTGCTAAATATTCCTGTGGATTTAGATGCATTGTAGCAACTTCGAGAGCCCTTGTGGCAGATAACATACACAGCCACTGGCAGATAACAACCCAGCTGATCGGGCGGTAAACCTTATTCGCACAGGACTGTGCGAATAACCACAGTCCGGGTCTGATGAGCCAAAGCAGTAGTGTCAGCTGATGTCGTCAGCTGATGTCGGAGGGTGAAATTTGACAGCGGAGATCGAAAAGGCTTCGGACGGACAGACACACGTAATTTTATAAAGAGGGTGATGAGGATTTTGAGATCGTTTTTTTAAAAAACTTTTCCGACAATTGCATTACAAGCATCATTAGTGTCTGTGTTGAAGTCTTTTTTAACTTTCATTACAATTTTTGTGAGTAATAGTGGCTGTCCTATTTTTAGGTAATCATGGAGTCACTCGTTCGAACCCTTCTATACACATTCCTTTGAAGTTTTGTGAACTATTGTCGCCCACAACTTTCTGGCATTGCTGAAAATTTATATTCTATTTCCACACCTGCAAATTTTATGTGATTTGAACTCAGTGCTTCCTAGATGTTCATAACGGCAGGAAAAACAGTATCACTGCTCAAGGTTTGCAGCAATTTCCGACGGCACCTTCATGCCCACTGTGGCATATCATGTACCAAATTGATCGTTTTCACTCTCACAGTAATACACGCGCTGACAACTCGGCTGATCGGCATTGTTCGGCATTGGCTTATGCCGGAACTCGGTGCCCACCAATGGACTTCCATTGGAAACCACTGGCTGACGGTGTGGCCACTGATTCTCGCCAGAATCCAGTGGATTCCATTGGTGCCTGGGACATTGCCGGGCTCTCGATTGGTGACTTGGTACCGCGAGGCGGGTGGATCTGATTCAGGCTCAAAAACGCTTTGGATTGAAGTCGCTACACACATTTCAATCACATAAGTCCACTTCGGCTGAGACGACTGGAATACGATGTTGAGCACAGTTCCGCCTTACATTTATTGCGGATTTCCCTGGAGTTTCCCCACACTTCTCCAGTGTGTTAATTGACCAATTGCAATTCGTCGATCATACAAGCATGCACCAACGGATACGTACCTGAGTCCTCCCATTGCCGAAGTGCGAATTTGCCACCTTTCAACAAATTGTAGGTGTCCACGCAATGGCGCAAAGTATCAATTCTTACATCCAAATAAGATCCCGCAGCACGTATTAATTTTGTGCCATCGGTTCAAAATGCAGTCAACGTACACCCGATGCCTGGCCTCAAAAAGAAAACTGCCAGAACCCACAATCTGCCTCCGCGGGAGGCGAACCCCGTTGCATTGATGGCTACGAGTCATAAAATGGGGCTGATCATGTCGGAAAAATCGGCGGAAGCCGATAAGATTTGATCAGGCCTGATGAGGTTGTTGTGGTAGGATCGGATGGCCGGGACGTGGAAATCCTTCCACGTCCTCCAGCTAACTTTACTTTCTAAATTTAGCTAGTTTCGCTTACATGATTTGTTTGTTCGTAAATACGGACGGACCGTGCAATCTTACCTCTTACGCTCATCTGTGTGAGCCAGTGCGGCTCAGAGCCGAATCTCTGTGCTTCTAGTGTCTCCATCTGTGAACTACCAAATCCCCAAAGTGCCCACCTTGACGTATAAACCCCTCGACAACCTTGATCCATCGCCACTCTCTCCCACGCCACTCGCCACAACGTACCGTTACCTTCTCGCACCGCACATTTCTCACTATACCCATAAGCTAATCTTTCCACCATTTTTTCCCAAACTCTATCCTAAAGCTACCGGATCACCAACCCTTCCAACGGGCCGCACTCACGGCGTTCAGCGAGTCGATAGCCGCGGGTTTGGCCAGGTGTTGCTAGATGTCGCTATTTATAGCCTAGATATTGATGGTCGCGTGGCTACGGTTGCATAGCCACAACCTGATTAGGTGTCGCTACGTCATCACGAGCCGCTATAGCCGCACTGTCGCTAGCCCACCCGCCGAACCTCGCCAACTCCCTGTGCCTTGCTCACATAGCCATACAGCTAGCCACACCGTGGCTAGCCTTGAACTTCCTAGCCAGCTTTCTCAGATATGCTCACTCTGGCACTTGACTATTTCTGTTGCTGTTCGAACTTTAGTGTTTGATGCCGCCGCACTATCACAATTAGCCGATCTTACCTTGGCGCACTGCAGAGCCGCAATTTTTTCATTGTCCCACCTTGCTCTCACCCCAGCTTGAGCCACTGAGAGATGTATGGTGACTCCGAATACATGGACTCTCCCAGTCAGCTGTATCTCGGCGACTATCGCTCATCGAGCGGCTAAGTGCTTGATCACGACCACCTTCTTTGAATAGACTTCATCATTGGGCAGGGGGTTGGCTAGAAATGGCTAGGCCATCGATATACGATGTAGAGAAGACTGGCCAGGTACCTGCGCCAAACACCAAGCCAGAGGTGTGGGCAGTACGTCCAGCTGGTGCTAGCTGTTGATTGTCACTTAGCCACACCTAGCCACATGTGCCTCGGTTGGCTAGCCGGACACATGCAGCTATATCTGGCGAGGCGGTGCTGTGGCTAACCGATCTCTGAACGCAGTGACTCCAGGCACTTCCCACTTCTTCACTGTAAGGCCGAGCCGCCTGATAAGATGAGAGGATTGGATAATCTCGGGCCGAGATTATAATAGTTCAGGCCATAATAAGGACAGTTAACATTATCATGGTAGATAAGGATAGTGATGAATTTAAATAAGTTTTTCTGACTGGCTTGGTTTTAAGGCCAAGGCCTTGAATTTGAAATAATGAAAAATTTAATGCGCCCTGAGGCTATTAGGTAAACTGATCTGTTAGATGATCTCATCTACTTGAGAAACAGGAGGCTTTTGAAAGGATCGAACCAGCGACCTTTTTAATGACCAGCATTTGTTACCAAGCGAAGCATAACCAACTGCACCAGGCAGCCATTTATAATAGAGGAAACACCGCTCAATATATACGACATTGGACCGGGTTCCCCACAAACAAAAACAAAAAAAATGTTCCTCAGGTGCCTGTAACAAACATTGTTGTACGAATACTAGTTATTACGCGTCATTCTACGTCCTATAGTCGTGGCTGTGGCTGATTTACGACGTGTGCGTGTTACGGGAGCATGAACTTGCTCAGCTTCCACTTCAGGCTGAGGCTGGAGCGCCACCACTTCAAAACCGAGCTGCTGACCAACAACGGGAAGGTTTTCAGCTTGCGCTGCTGCAACGGCCGTGTTGCGTGCAGCCGGATCATTGGGCCCCATGTCGTCGTCCAGATAATTTGCTTGGTCAATGCCAAGCTCGAATCGCCGCATGGCATCGTTGATGTCGTCCTCTGCGTCTGAATCATCAGCAAAGATGAGCGCGCCGGTCGAACGTGAAGTGACGCCGGCAAAAACAAAGGTACGGATTTGTTTGAAGATCTTCTCCACGTGTGGTAAATGGAAGCTACGTGCGAGCAGTTTGTGGTATGCCCGGTAGTCCGCTTCCCACTCTGTCCCAGAAATTCCACCTTTGGATGCCCATTCCTTATCCGGAGAGAGGACGAATCGGGTCTGAAATATGTTAATGAAAGAAGATATAACATGAAACAAACACAGGGGGCAAAGCGTGACGCACCTAGAATCCAGGTGCGTCTGAAGCATGTGGGCCGCAGGTTACAGGAAGTGGACAAAGAGTCCGTTGATCCGGATGAACAAAGTAAAATATATTGCATAATTAGATAGCATCAAGGAATCTTGTGGTTTATAAGGACTTAGCATTCTTGTTGAGCCTTCGAATCTCAGGGAAGTACCTTGGGAATACCATACACTGAGGGCTTGGTCCGGTGAGCTGTGAGACAGCTGCACCGAAGGTCTGATTTGGGGCTGTTTCCCACACAAAATTGAACCCTCGGTGCAGCTTTCATATGGCTCACTGGAAAAACCTCCTAGTGTATGGTACTCAGTGGTACTCCAACACAATCTGAGCATTCAAAGAGAATTTTAAGTACTTAGAAACAACCATATCTCTTTGTCCTATCTAATTATCTAATACATTCATCCAGATCACAGATCAATCGAAGGACTCTTTGTCCGTTTCCTGTCACCTGCAGCCCACATGCCTCAGACGCACCTGGAATCCAGGTGCGTCAGGCTTTGCCCCCGGTGAAACACACACGAGGATCGCCGCTGTCGAAACAGATATTGGGGTAATATCCAGAATTCCGAGTTTCACGCTGTTTGAGTTCTGTGCTGGCTTGTTCCCTTCACTGAGACTCGAGGGACCAAATAACATGAGCCGGTGCACCTTTGCCACATTAGAGATGGTCGATGGAATATAGTAGTGACTTACCTTCATCACAATTGGTCCAGTAAAGCACATGCTCATGTTTTGAGTAGTGCCCGGGAATAGAACAGGAGCGTAAAGTGTTGCCTTCTTTCCAGGGAAACACAAAAGACTGGTAAGTGTATTGTTGTTGCTGCAATCTGCCCCGGCTGTGGTGAGGAGGGCAGGATTGATATTGAGACCCTTCAGAATAAGTGGGAGACTCTTCCTGATCATGTTGATGAGACTCGAGCGTCCATCACCGTGCTCGCGGATAAACTGAAAAAAATGTCAGAATAGATGTTGCAGGGCATGCTAGCACCAAATTAAATACGCACCTCCCTCGCAAAAACTCCATATTCCCGGGCATCCACAAGAGAATGAAATTTGATGGGTATTGTAGCGTAAAGAGCTGTGGTGAGACTTTTTGTGTACATCTCGTTGCTCGAGAACTGATCCTGGGGGTTGGCAGAAGGTTCAGGTTCTCCAGGATTCACTGCGAAGGCGGCAATGTCCAGAAACAGTGCCTGGGTGAGGAGGAGCTCTTTGGCCCAGCGAATGACTTCGCCTTTATAGTCTAAGCCCGATGTATTATCCTCGCCACCCTTGCGCCGTTTTTTGGAAGTAGCTGCCGGGAGGTCTGTATTCTTCTGCTGAAGTGTCCGGTTTTCCGCCAGAAGCCGCATGGCATAGAGTTGGCAAGATTTTAAAGCCTGTGAAGCAAAAATTGCGTCGTAGAGAATTAATTCATAACCAGAATAAGACTGACCTCGACGAGTTCACTCCGACTCGCATTGAGATTGATAGGTTGCATAATGTCATGGTCATCGTCATACTCCTCCACAGGGTTTGGCATCGTGGTCGCTTGAAGAGATGGTGGGCGTCTTTGTCGGGAGGAAAGCTATATTTACATAATGGTCTAAATTCATACCTTGAGGGATGCATGGTCTTGGAGATTTTCAGGGGCAACAAAGATAGAATCACACCATGCTCAGAGCCTATTGAATTCGTCGCGCGACCGGAACACTAATTAACTTTCGAACGCATTGTTGACCCTACGCTAATAGCTCCGACGCTTCAGGGATGTCCGCGGGGATTTCCAGCACAAATGAAAATGTAACGACAGTTGCCTCACAGGCGCGGTTGTGCGGACAGGTGCAGGCCATTTCAGCAATTTTCTTTTTGGGAGAAATGCTAATGGAAGTAGTTAGTTGAGAAATATGGAGTCGGGCGAACTAATAAATAATATTTACACAATTTCTGAATCAGTGTCGCCGCGTTGAAGCTTATCGTATTTGGTCAGAAGGACTCTGTGCTCTTGGGGAAGCCGCTCGTGTTGGTGACGCAGTGGCTTGTTGTCCTGGATGAGAATAGTCCGTATTTCTTGTGCGCACTTGTATTTGTGGACCAGTTTTTGGACTTCATCTATCTAATAATAATAATCTACGGTCAGTTTTGAGAGGGGCAAATTATTATTACTCGTATCTTAAGCAGATGCCTCGAATCAGATTTTCCGTGTTTGCTCTGGTCCGATAATGCCCCGTTTAGATCTCGATGTGCCTCCAGGCGATACCATTTGACCGCGGCACCGCTAATTATATCCAAGTGCGTAATTATGACGTCGAAATCCAACACATATTTAATTCTCAACCCGCACAATACCCACTGAAAAGGCCAGGGCACGATTTCCCCCAAATCTCCCTCTTCTCCCTAACGTGCTTAATTAATACTCGTATATTAAGCAACTGCCTCGAATCAGTATGCACCTGTTTACCATCACCTAGATTTGACATTTTTTTCCCTGCTCCAGTGCCGTGGATTTGGTCCACCTTTCCTCCGAAATGACAACGCCGCTGCATTTGGCTAGTGCTTTGATAAACCCCGGCACATTCCGTACCACCCCATCCCAGAGCATCACACGACCCAGGTTCGCGCGCTCAAGACCCGCTTAAAAGGAACACCTGGCTGATTTCCCTTCGTTCCTTTCCCCCACCATCCTCCTGCCATCCAGCAGCTTCCCTTCGCTCGTCAATTTAGGGGCTACCGGCTTCTTTGGCACACATCAAGCCGTCCGCAAGATCTCTGCTGCAAGACCAAGGACAGCGCACCTCTCAATCGGTGCTCCACTCGATGTTTCTGCACCACATCAATCCTGGCGTCTGGCGTCGCTCGTCTTCATCAACATTGGGTACTCACTCACAGCGGTGATCGGATCAACCCTTTCAACAGCCCACTGAGCATCAAGACCGACAACAACACGCTCAATCCCAACTTCGCTGACTTTGCTACGCCTGTTTCCCATCATCCCGCAATCCAGCAACATTTCTTATTCTTCCCGCTTCAATGCAAGGCTCAAATCCCGGCTGATCAAATCCTCCGCAAGACCTTCATTCGGTGCATCAAGACCGACGAATACGCAGTGGCCTATCCCACCTCCGATCCAGAGTTCAACCTCACTCCTCGGCTAGTGTCGAGAATGACGCTTCAAGATATCAAGCTGCGCGTTGGATCGCAAAATCAATCAAGCACTTCCAAGTCGTTCACTGCTCCCCAAGAGTTCCATGTTGAAACAATGTCCCTTCAACTTCGCCCTCCCTCGTAAATCATTTACCGAACCTCCACCTTCTATTTCGTTGCGCCCCTGCTCGCCGTACTGCTGACGACCCGACAAGCGACGGGTAAGTCGTGACCGCATCTCTCTTCTCGGCCGTCGCTAACTGGACCAGTATTCGTAGCTGCATCCCAGATGCATACTTATCCATCAACGTCTGCGGAGCAGTGTCATGAGGGCGAACCAACTGAATCAGGTGCGTATCTACGAACCTCTTTCTTCGGTTCTTGACTCGCTCTCCACACATCGATGCCTTTTTCTACGCTGCATAGGTACGACCCAACACAGTGGGTCCCAATTGTTGTAGGTCAAGAGTTCAGAGTCTCGCTAGACCGTTCTCTTCAGACTGATGTTTATATTTAGGAAATATACAAATGCACCTAGACCGTTCTCTTCAGACTGAAGAGATCGGTCTTCGGGCTCTAATTAATACATGACCCCCATGAACCAAATACAACCATTGACCCGCCGTCCCAATTGGGACTGGATGCGAGGTCAATACTACAACACCAATGCACGCCGCCGACTGGAGGAAGGCAACCCAGGTGGGTAAGTCCGCACTTCCACACTGCTCACTCACCTGCGCTCGCATCCAGGTCATCACGCCGGCGGGCGCCAGCCAGCACATCAAGCAGGGACACATTCCAACGCTGTGTCGGGCACTTCGGTGAATGTCCCTTCACTTGCGCCGCTTCCCACCGGTTTCACAGTTCTCATTCTACTTAGCTCGGGAATCGGCCGGTACGGGTTCCACATGCAGTCGGTGCTCATCTTCATTTAAGTTCATGGCAACATAGACTAGCTATCAGTTTCCAAATGTCCCCACGGTCACCTTGCCCAACTTTCTGGCGGCCAACGATAAATTGATAGGTAATCTGCGTAGCGGCGCAACCCTATAGATAAAAATTGTTTGATTCTAAAACCAGTCATCGTAGTGTATGCATTCATGCTTCTGGGAGCGATGTAGACACATCATGTAGGCATAATAATCAATACCTTCGATCCATAATGCGAGGAATTTTGATTTTTGACATTGGAAGTTTTATATGCCTGCGCAGAGCGAAGCATGGGACGGCTAGATCGCGGACGCCCCTGCCGGAGCGAAGCGACGGCATATCTTGTATATTAGTAGAGAAACCCACATTGGTGATATCGACGTCCGTTTTTATGCGATGATATCCAATGTGCTCGGGATCCTTGAGTCCATGGAATACTGTACGCATCCCTACGTCAGCCACCAATTCTTTAGTGACCACGAGCATGGCGAGCATGTGTTCCAGCTCTTTGGGCTCAATCAGAGGGCGATGAGGAATCGAGTGAGGCGTCGACGACATGCCAGCTTGGAGGAAGGGAAGGGCGGCGATCAGTTTCAAGGCGGCGCACATATAGCATGAAGATTAACCGAGCGGGGATAGTAACCGTCGACGGAGGCAGCACCAACGTGGTGAAGACGGGAGAAGACACAGGCTGCAGCAGAGTTTTTACCGTTACATGAACTTTGATGCAAGCGATTCACGCGAGAAATTTCACTGCGTTCAGCCGTATATTAGACGCTGTTGATGTCTGGACGCCTATGCGGAGTTAGACGGGCCTAGACAGGCACATGCGTCTAGATCAGCTAGTCACGGTATGATTAGGCCTGTCTAAGGCCCTAGCCTCGGCTAGACCATTGATCGGTGTATGTAGCATCTCGCTTGTCCCGCCTGGTGGACTAAAAATATATCTCTTGCCTAATTTTAGCGGGATCACATGTACAGGGTCGACGGAGTCGTGCTCATGTGGCAAAAAAAATCGAGGGACTCCTTTAAGTGCTTTTAAAGAGGTAACACTGTTAGTACAGGGCCACGACAGAGATTTGCGTAGGTGGTTAAACTGACCTCGACGCGACGGGGCGGGGTGACATCGGCGGGCCTCCGTCTTTCTCGGCAACGAAGGGTCTAAGCGGTGCCGAGATGGGCTAGACCACCATGATCTAGGCCCATATGCCCAAGTAGACACACATCCGTGGGCCTCCCTCTTTCTCGACTACCACGTGTCGAGAACCCGGCTGAACGCAGTGTTTTGGAACTGGGATGGTATTCAATACTGACATATAATAGGGTTTATAAACGAGGTCCAACGCAATTTCGACACTACAGGAGCTCATCAGAATATACAAGCTATTTGAATGGAGTAAAACACGCACCTAAGTACCATGACGAGACAAGTTGAATGCACTATGGGCATTCGTCAAATAAAAAGCAGCTACGGTACATGTACAACATGAATAGACACACGGTACGTCTAGATGAATCGCTAGATAAACAAAACGAGTCAGCAAAAAAGCTCGAGCAGGAGGGAAATGGAAATAAAGGCACGCACGCGACGTTGAGGGACATCTCGTCAATTTGGGTGTTGTAGAGCTCTATGGCGATAATCAGCGAGCAGTCCAGTCGAGAAAGATCGGGACTCACGTTCAATGTCGCAGAGCATGGCGACGTTGGTAGCGATGATAGCAACACCTGTGCGACCGAAATGTCCACCACGACCGATGTGGTGGATGTAGTTCTCGCGGTTCTTGGGCAGGTCGTAGTTAATGACAAGGGACACCTGCTGGACGTCGATGCTGCAGGCGAGGAGATCGATGGTGACGAGCACATGGGTGGAGCCGGTACGGAACTCCTTCATCAGGATCTTGGGAGGAGCTGGAAGACCTCGTAGATCGGGTCCTTGAAACCTGATGGATATCAATGTACAACTACTATTTTTGGCCTATATTATTTATCCGAGTCTCCATGTATTTAATTTCGCATATGTTCGTACCAAACACGAGTGTTTTGATTTTACTTAGTCATATTTCTCACGGTTCACACTGCTTATCGAGTCATAGCCTGTGTCTGTACAAAGGCTATGAACATAGAATCAGTGAGTCAGATATCTGTGACTCACATCTGACTCACCTCTGTAGTATATAAGGGAGTCCTTTCCCTGTGTAAAGGACATCTTACTTACTTTGCCAATACACCCTAGTGAAACTCACTACCTGCCTGTTTTTAGTGTCTCGCTGAGACACCTATCTGATTTGAACTTAGTGCCTCGCTGAGACACTCCTTATTGACTTGAATCTAGTGACTCGCTGAGCCGCTATATTCCCTGATTTCGAGTAACTCGCTGAGTTACCCAATTAGTGAAAGTCCCTGGTTGACTGATTATACAAGGGTTCCCGAACCCTCGTATTTTGGATTATCTGGTCGTGTTGCATTCTTGCAACACCAACTTCGCTGCTCTACTTTACATGTGTTACGCCCTCTATTAGTAACCTGCGTAAACCCCGTTTCGCTTACAAAACCCTGAGACAACATCTCATCGGCACGTCGAGGCACATGATTTTGATACCGTCGGTCTTGAGGGCACCGCGCTCGATCATGTTGAATGCACAGCCAGAAGTGTCGACGACAATCTGGACGCCTTCCTTGAGCTTGACCATGTCCTCACAGAAGTTGGTGCCGCAGACACAGGCCAAGCTCTGGATGGTCATGTAGTCACCGAGGGCGACGACGACCTTGTGAATCTGGAGGGCGAGCTCGCGGGTGGGGGCGAGGACAAGGGCCTGAGTCCCTTTGATGTCGGGATCCAGTCTCTCCAAGATCGAAACGGAAAAGGTTGCAGTCTTTCCAGTTCTGGACTGGGCTTGCGCAATCACATCGTGGCCGTTTACGATGGGGACGATGGCACGCTGCTGAATGGTAGAAGGATGCTTGAAACTTGGAAAAAAGGACAGATCAGCGCCGATAAGTGTGCAGCGACATGCAGAACACTCACTGTTAGCCTTCGGGCTTCAATTCCGTGCCATAGATGGTGCCCCCTGTGGACCAGCTCATGCTTTATCCCACCGCGACCACACCCCGTCCATTGCATCGTGTGCAAGCAGCTTTGTGCCGCTGCACTGAGTTGTTGACAGAAGCAATATAGGCCTGCACCCACGGGGAACTCCTCGGAACATCGACGTAGGGTGCAGGACAGGGCTTGATGTGGGTGTGGGTAGGAGCTGGGGCGACAGTGGCGGGGAAGGGGCATGGTCACGGTATTGAAGGCGACATGGGCAGCAACAGCTCAGACGGTCATGTCCTATGACAGAACCCAAGGGCAGGAAGACAGCGACGGGATGCTGGGTGGGCAGGCGTGACAATGTCGGGATGGTGATGATCGTGGTCGCGACAGTGGACGGTGGAAGGAAAGACGGAGTTTGCGCATGTTGATTTCGGAAGCAAACGCGAACATGTGACCAACGTTGACTTGCGACAGGACCCTTGATTTTCCCTTTGGAGGTCAAATACGGAGTTCGGACAAATTTTTTGATCTGGGTTGCCAATGTCAGAGTAAAGTTCGGACAAATGGGCAGGACAATGATGAGACCTCAGATAGGACCCGTGATTTTACCTTTCGAGGTCGAATACGGAGTTCGGACAAAATTTTCAATCTGAGCCGCCGATGTCAGAGTAAAGTTCGGACAAATGGGCAGGACAATGGTGAGAGCTCAGATCGAAAGTTCGGACACCGTGGCCAACAGGGAGCGAGATCAGATCGGAGTTCGGACAAAGCGGTGCCGAGGTCAGATGCTCTCAATACGCGCCCCGCCGGCCCAGTTAGGAACTAGCTTTTAAACAATGTAAATGTATGTGCCCGAAATAAATTCCGGTGGCAAATAATATTACGCCCTGCACACTATCCTACCCATTTCCTCCCACTTCCTGCTTTCTCAATTCCGACCAGCCCAATGGACGTATATGACAGCGACGACGAATATTCTACCATGCCCTGGGATCCTACAGAATGGATTTCTCAAGGGAGAACATATGGGGATGTTCCCTTGCATGTGCAAATGGCCCGTCGTCATATCTTGCAAATTCCCGACTTCATCCAATCCCTCCTCCCCGCCAAAACCATGTCGATCTCCCGACTTCTCCTATTAGACCTGCCCCCGATGGCATCTTACGACGAATCGACTTATTCCGGGTTAAACTCTTATACAACGAAGGAACCCACCAAAAATATTGAGGAGTTGCTCCCTTTCCTGGCACTCCCGACGCGTCCTATCCTGCGAAACATCACCGATAAATTCGGCCAGGCCTGGTTAGACGGAAACAAATCGATATGTACCTCCGTCAATCCAGAACTCGCGTACCCGTTGTGGATCTTGACATATTGGGCCGAGATGGTCGACGTGTCTGAAGCCAAAGACACATGGCTTCGTGCGGAGACCTGGCTCAATAAAACGGGCACAATAAAACTCGAATCTGACCTAAAACTCGCGGTCCGAGGCTTGTGGAGTGTCGTTGGTTGGCATGGCTCTGTGCATGGATTTGCCAATTTGCCGACAAGCTACATGGCCAAGCTGTTCTCGGAGGATTATCTTGACGGTCGCATTATTGATGCGATGCTCACCTTGCTGTCCTTGCGTGCGCGGATCAGCGGCGAGGAAACTTTAATCGTTGGGACCACATTTGCCGACTACATTCGCTCGCTTCCTCGAGTCGAAGATGGAATTCCCGCGGGCCAAATCGTTTCGACAGCCTTGGAGAAATACCTAAAGAAGTACGGGACATTCTTTCAAGATAGTGCACACAAAAAACTATACACTGTCCTTCACCGCCCTCCCGAGCATTGGACGACTACCTTGGTCAATTTCGAGGCGAAGGCCATCAAGTACGGTGATGGACTGAAGTGGAGTCGCCCAGAAAACTTCTTGGAAGGCCTTCAGACGTGGATACAGGAATATCACGGCGCGCCCTTTGGTGTGTCGGACTTGACGTGCGCACGCCAAACAGACGGATTTAACTGCCCTATCATCGCTGTCAATATGATTGGCCACAATGAATTTGGGGACGCATTGTGGACATCGGAAACTGCGAAGGCGATGCGCATGCAGACCTTCTGTGATCTCCTAAAGTATGCCCTATCAGCCAAGGTTCGTCTATTCCGTTGATATTGATTGCTTACCTGGCTGACATTCGGTCTCCAGTGCGCAGTCACAGCGCCGAGTGTTCTCGATCCGTGTGATTGGGCAGAGAACGTACTCGCGGCCGATATCGACATCAACGACCAGCTCATGTTCTCCACTCTCCCGGACACTACACGCGACCAGAACTCCGAACGTATGCAGGTAGACCATGAGACCGCAGATCCACCGCCGAGCCGAGGAAAGAAGAGAGGCGCGGTTAACATCGAAGACGCTGAGGACTCGGAGGAACCAAAACGGAAGAAGACAGCGGATCAACCGGGCCGTTCCACCCCATTCTTCACACCGAAGTCGGAGGCGCCCCTGTTGAGTCCTGCCGTTAAACCCAAGCCAGCGGAGAAGCGCAAAAGCGACGAATCCACCGGGGGCTCGCTGTCTTTTGTCGGCTCGAGCAGAGCTGCCACCACAGCGCGACGTCTGAAAGAGGAGGTGAAGAATGGGACCTTCAAGCCCTCCGCTACGAAGACGAAGAACTTTCAGGCCAAGTGCAGATTACTCGATTCCGATGCCACCTTTCAAAACAATCCATTGCTGGTGCAGTGCTCGATCTGCAAGGTCTGGGTTCCAATGAAAGAGCCGTACAATGTCGCGCGGTTTCGCGAGCATGCAGAGAAGCCGTGTACCCCTCCCCCTCCGAATCTCCCAGTCAATACCCTCGAAACCTTTTTTACTAAACCCATGACTCGACCCAAGCCCAAGGAGCGACCTCTTAAAGTTCAGAGACCATGCCCCGGGCTCACAGGTGAAGACGACGAGAAGATCGGCCGGTATTTGGATCGGACAGTTGCCACTGGAGGAGGAGCTCGAGCACCTGGACATTACAGCGAGAAGCTCTTCAAGAAAGCCTACACAGATCTCAGTGAGCATCAGCAGCAGCAGGTCCTCACGGCCCAGATTCATGGGCGTACTTGGAAAAACGATACGAGCCCGGGGATCATGGCGACATTTTCCACGAAGTGTCTCAAGAGTGTCGAAATTGACTCCACCACTTTGAGCACCGTAAAACCATGCCAAGAATGTCGTCTCATTCACACGTCGAGGACTTATCAGAACGCTATCAACAAACCGGTCCCGGATGCAAAGAATTCGCGCTTTGTTCCCAATATTCACCAGAACAAGCATGCTGCAACACTGTACGCGAGATTTCAAGGTCTCGAAGCTCTCATAGCCGAGGTAGATATTGTTCTTCAGGATTAAAATTTCGCACTCACGCCTTTGAATCTGCTCTAGGATAATCACCATTCTCTCGAGAAACGCTACGTCCGGCATGTCTTAAACGGCGACTTCAAAGACGACAAGGTCTTCAACGGCATCATTGAGGCGAAGATCCTGGCCAAAACACGGGAACTGAAAGGCCTCGGTAACCAGAACTTCAAACACAACGAAGACGTGGACGCCCTATTCGGACTCATCCACTCAATCAGTCCACGGGCATACCGAGAAATCGCCAAGCATATCCCTTTGCGTACCGAGCGTTCCGTCAAGTATTTATTTTATCTCTACTCGGTGTTTCCATAAACTAATATTCGCCTCGCCAGGCACAAGATTTCCACATCTCCAAGGTTTCCTTTGGGAATACAGGACGAGACATTTACATTTGTGGACAAATACTGTGAAGACTACAAGTATCCCCGTGGAGCCCCGCTTTCGCTCGCGGTCGATGACACCAAGCTCTTTTCGGCCATTCGCCCATTATTCGATGGTGTGAAACAGAAGTGGTTCATCGTCGGAGCAGTGGGCGATCCCATCGAGGTCCCAGATGTCGAGGCACTCCATGCCACCCTGGATGGATTAGAGAAAAATCCGCCGGCAATGGCCACAAAGGTGGGATTTTAAATACGGAACAATCCATAACTTACATGTTCCCAGCTGCGTCTTTGGACCCTTCAAATTCCGCTTCCTCGAGTGCCACCCCTCATCTTGTCAATCATGCCTATCGAGTCAAAAGTCAAAGGCCCCCAGCTCGCCGAGTGGCAAATCCTTGTCATGAAAGGGCTGATCTCGCGTGACTTTCGCATCACCTCTAGCGGAGGAGATGGTGCCGCGGTCGAGCGTGATTGCCAACGTAGACTTGCCCCCGCCAGCAAAAGATGTGAATTTCGCATCAAACATCCAGACCCTCTTTACCCGGACATCATCGTCGAGCTTTGGGATCTAGACGGTAATATTTGGGTCGTATTCCAGGATGCCAAGCACGGCCGAAAGACTTTCCGCAATAACGCAGCATCCGGCGCGTGGGGCATAATTTTGGGGAATTTCGTGGTGTATTTCGAGCAGATGTATACGCTCGCGATGCACCCTGACTCTCCGATGTACGCGCGGGACTGGAAAAATCACAATCGTATGGACGACCCCGCGGCAGCACGACTATCTTCTGCCGATACCCTCCAACAAGCAGCGGGAGATCCGATAAAAAACCTCGGCCTGGTCGTTTATCTGTTTGTTTTTGGGGATTTAATCGATGCTTGGCAGAGCCGCACGATGAGTCACCACGAACGCGCCAAGATCGCCATCCGTACACGTCTCTTCATTCAAACTTGGTGCATGTACTTGAAGAAGGCAGGCTACTCCGAGGGCCGCCACTGCATTTCCAAGGGGGCATTGGATATCTTCGAAATCCTTGTGAATGGCATACTCGGCCTAATCGTCATCCACCGGGACCATCTAGGCAAACATGTATGCCCGCTCCTTCCTTGGCTCAATGCGAGTGAACCAAATGAGCACTCGTTCTCGGGTTTGCGCGATGTCTCGGAGGATTTTACCCTCCAGGAGGCGATCCTCATCGTTCCAAAACTACGCACGAAAATGCAGGCTGCCGTTCTCACTGTCCTGAAGGCTGGCGACTTCAAGAAACAAGGATCCGGGTATTCACATACCTATTACACCGCGGATGACGTGGACTTCGCACTTTTGAGCCAGTATCCCACCGACATTGAACTCTCCGAAGCATATGAGATTTCTATAGAAGAGAACAACTGTTTATGGTCTCTTCTGGGGATTCATCCGAACGAAATCTCTAGCGCTCCAGACCCCGGACCCGCACTCATCACCCAACCGTCGCCAGATCCCGATTTTGAAGAGCATTATCTGACTGAGGAGTCAGATGTTTCTGAAACGACGGAGTTGACAGCGGCGGAAGAACTCCAACAGGTGGTGGATAGTTTGAAGACAACCATCAACATCTCCCGAGCAGGTGACGCTGAATTGGACGCGTGTGTTATGGCGTCGGTGGCACTTTCTATGGAGGAGCTTGCAAAGATGTAAGTCTCGATTTCTTCTCGTCTACTTTGTGCTCACGCGTAAGTACCTCAGTGACGATCTCCCAGAGAGCAACCCCGAACGATTTGCCGAAATCCAGGCTGAAATTGCACACGCAATGTCCACCCAGCCCGTCGCCTTTGTTGCGCTTCTGCAGGGCCTTGTGCCTTCAACTCCTAAAGATACATCTGTTTCACAACAGCCAGTCCTCCCTCCTTCTTCCAAGCCTCTCATCGACGTATCTAGCCATGATCTCGCTCCACTCGTTGAAATCCGGCGCCAGCATCAAACTCGCGAAGAGAGAATGGGAGTCCGAACTTACACGGCATCGGGAACTTACAAAAACCACAAAGCTGGTGTCGAAAAACCCCTGACCGACAAGCAACTCCTTGCACAGAAAATGCAGGCGATCGTCAGGAGGGATCAACAGCTCGGCACCAGCACAGGCCTCGCCCGAACGGTGCGCTGGCGCACGGACTCTGGTCCGGCCACTGCTCCCGCTCCAGTCCCGAAGACTGGAAATGCAGCCAATGCGGAGATTTCTGCGAGTGGACGTGCCAAAGAGGCGATCAAACGACGTTGCATTATCTTTGGTAAAGTGAAGTGTGTCTCGAGGGTCGCAGAAGCTGGTGTTGGGAAGACATCTCCATTGAGGACCGGGGCCTATGGGTTTGTGATGGTTGGATCTGAGATTCTCCTTGCGCGAGGTAAGACCATTGGTCGGCGGCATGGATCACAAAATTAATGTTTTTTTTTTTGCCAGTCATTACCATGTATTCCAAGAACGGGGGAAAGGCGGGAGCGCACGCGTGGGTCCCCGACTGCGAAAATCTTGGTTCATTGTCCTACATTCTAGTACAATTGCACCAGCACTTGTACCGACGCCAGTTCAAGTGCACCGATCGCAACTATGCTGCTCTCGGGACGTTGCGGTTTGCTCATCTGCCAGCCAATTCTTTCCTTTCCATTTTACCCCAGGAAGGCGTCCCGGAGATGGTGAAGGAATTCCGGCAACACGTGGAGATCGGTCCGCGCGGTCAGAAGATTTTTGACGAGCTTTCCATGGAGCTGGAAGTGCTGGCGAAAGCAGTAGCAAGTTTGAACACGATCCGGCGCAAGGGGAAGGCAAATGTTAATATTTTAGATCTAGAAGAGGAAGAGGATGTTCCGGAGTAATATATTGATTTTTTTTCGCTGCTTTTGGGGACTCTGGAATTTTTTTAAAAATAATTGATGTCAGATGCAAAGTTCGGACAAATTTTTGACTGAGGACTTACTAGAGGCAGAATTCGGACGAAAATTTTGGTCAGACCTCCACCAAAGTTCGGACAAAATTTTTGCAACGCTCGAAATTTGTATTCGACCTCGAAAGATAAAATCACGGGTCCTGCGGAGACGCGGTTCGGACGTTGCCGGTGTATTGCTGGGTTGTTTCAAGTTTTATTTTGATTTGTCACTACGACTCCGGTGTGAGCCTATTGTATTCAAAAGCTGTTGGAGATCGCTCCAGAATTTCTAGAATTTACCGCACGAGAAGGCTCAGAGTTGAATACGATCTACTTTCCCCTTGTCGCACAGACTTCCCTCCGGGCTTTATAACAGTCCTCCGGTACACCAAGGACCATCCATCATCCTCACCCCACGTACACGCCCCCAGCGGCCACGTACGTATAAGTCATGATTCCTTACTTATACTAAGGACTCGAATGGCCGACACGTCAATTTACCATTCCACAATGCGCGCGAAGGTTCAATCTCACATGCAGAGACGATGGAGCGACTTGCGCACTAAATTCAACCACTGCAGAAAAAAATCACGGCCCACTCGATTATGCCTCCGCGGGGAGTCGAGCCCCGCCTCCGCGCTGGAAGTCGATTATCCATGTATTCGGAACGATCACCACTGATCCTCTAAGGCCTCCTACCCGGTATCAATGCCTCAATACGCCCTCATCTATTTATTGCACCTTGTCCGCAGCTCGGTCCCTGGCGAGATGTCTGTTGTCAAATGCCATCACCCTCACATCGGAGCCCTGGTCTTCGAACACGTTTTCCCCTGCTCTGAATATATTATCCTCCTCACGCTGACGCAAGTTGGCATCTAATTTCATACCTCCGGGGCATCCGTTCAAAATTCACTGCACGGACCACGAGGTGCCTAGCCTCAAACGAACGAAATCAAAGGGGGGGAAAAATGCACGCAAAAGCACATGCCTCCGCGGGGAGTCGAACCCCATCTTCCCGTTGTATTCTGATCGATGTCTATGACGTCATCCGGGCGAAAGAAAGACAAAGAAACTCACTCGGACCCATAATGCCGCCGCGGGGAGTCGAACCCCTTCTTCCCGTTATTTCTGCAACCGTCGGAATACATAACCGAGACGATCACCCTGATCCCCGGAGGCGTTCTACGCAAGTATGCGCACTTGGATTCATGTCGCTCTGCGGGGGAAGATTGTTTCGTCAAAGTCGTGCTAGTGCTAGTGAAACGAATCGCAAGGGATATAATACGGCTCGTGCCACCAGCACATAGATATCAACCATTCTTCAGGATGATACTCGCTGTCCGGCTTCAGTCGTGTAAATTTGGTTGTCAATGCACCTCTTGAATTCGAGTTAGGGTTAGGGATACAAATGATTGAGAGGGAGATGCACGTCAACCACCCTTCGATGCATGACGAGCCATCTGTCCCCGCCGGAATAGGTTCCGCAGGAAGGCAGGGATGGATGCGACGGGATCGGAAATATGGTGGCCAGAGGCGGAAGAATACAACAGGGCGACGTTAAAAGCTGGACGCGAGAACTAAACAGGGAGAGGGCAGTGCAACAGTTAACATGGCAACAGTAATCGAGGTGAGATGGAATACGGAGACCTCCGCCGGGACAGGGATGAGGAGAAGCTGCGACGGTGTGGATATCATAGACGACGATACCAAGCGCACAACCCAGAAGGGTGGATTCAGGGGTTTTGACGCAGGGAAGGAGCGCGAGAATATATAGGGGGGCAGGAACGAGCTGTGCGCAGTGCAAGGAATGAAAGCACGGGCTGCCAGAATGCAGAGCCACGGGGGCGCAGATGTGAGTCGACCGCGTAGATCTGACGCCAAAGGTGGAAGGAAGGCGCGAGGAGGCTGAAAGAGGAGCTTAGCGGAACAAGTAATGAAACAGGACACGGCGACATGCAGATATAACGGTCGAGGAAGAAGCACAGCGGCAGGGTTGGAACTCCCGAAGACTTCTGGGACAGTTCCAAATCCTCCAACCGCGTAACTGACCGTTGATTGCCTGTGCAGTCCAAGGGAACAAAAAGCATGCTCGTCACTGAGAACAATGCCTCCGCGGGGAGTCGAACCCCAGCTTCCCGTTAAATCGAGACGCAATAGCAGCAATGAACCGGGACAATCGCCCTGATCCGCGAAGGCGTTCTACCGAACGATTGGATCCTGGATTTATTGCGCTCGGTTTAAGTTCTGAGTTCATTTCATCCGAGTCGTGAGATGGATGGAAGGCGGCGCTTGGGTAATACCCGTGGTATTGTCGCGCTCAGCACTGGAGGTTGGATTCTTGAACTGTCGTAATCCTGATATAACTAGCTTGAACGCGCCTGTCCCAAAAAACACGACCCGACAACAACATGCCTCCGCGGGGAGTCGAACCCCGCCTTCCCGCTGGACATCTTTTGGCTCATACTATAGAACCGGGACGACCACCACTGGTCCTCGAAGGCGTTCTGAATACGTACTGTACCCGGCTTGTATGCGCTCTGGGCTGGAAAGGAAAATTGATGGACGTGCAGTGAAACGAAGAAGGCGGCTCACCAGCACATGGCTGCCTCCGAAAACAGCAAGCACGTCAGGCGCGGTTTGAATTGATCAGTGCAGCCGGGTAAATGTGAAGCAGGGATAGAGTTGTAGAGCCAAATGGGATTACTTCGCCCGTTCTGATATACATAGCTTGAACGAGCCTGTCCAAAAAGGGTCAATCAAAAAGGGTCAATAACGACAGACAACAATACTAACGACAGACAACAATACTTGGGGTGTGGGGCCGTGGCAGGGCCCGGCGGAAACTTCGTACTTATGTAGTTCTACACAGTATATCAATACATCCAATGTACCAAAGCAGTACCAATCATCTGAATAAGTCCGACTGGATCCACTCATAGTTCAAATTGAAAATTACCCAGAAGTAAGGGATGTCTGATAAACACACAGGACACCTGGGTGATATTCAAATGATGAGGTTATTTCAGGGGTTAAAGTGCTGAAAACTGGTGAATTGGTGATTCACAGAACAATCTTGAAATCACACATCCAACACTGAATTTTGCCAGTAGCAATTCAGATGCATGGGAACAGCACAATGAAATAATAAGGATACAGGTGGAAGGGTCTTGACTCTGTATCCCAGCTCTTTAACAGGCATCTGTGGGACACTAAAAAGACTTCAGCAAAAGAAATAATGTAAGGAGGAACTCAGATATAGGAAATTCTCCCTGGCATTAACTGGATTTATCTGGTATCTGGTAAACCCAGCGGATGACTTTTGGAATGCAGCTGCAGACTAAATTTCATTATCCCAAAAGCTCCAGAAAACAAAAAAAAAAAAAAAAAAGGAAATGATGATAATTACATGGGCAAAAAGACTAGGAAAAAGTCTGACAGAGTGGAAAGAATAAAAGAATGAAGATGGAAGGGATCAATCTCATGCCCTCCAGATTCCCGAGGGAATGTTGGCAAAGACATAGCCAACAATAGTGCCCGCACTTGAACTGCCAGGATGTGCCATCAGAATTTGAAAACATCTTTGATGCATCGTTGCTTGAGGCTGAGATAAATTTGATCACAGTAAACAATTGTGCAAGGAGAATAACCAACAACAACAGTATTATTTAGGAACTTTCTACACTATTGACAGATAACAGCACTCAAGTGGCAGAGAGACCGTGGAGTAATTCACATTCTACTTGCTGGCAGATGCATGGGAGTTGGTACATAGATCTATATAATATATGGGGACGGGCATCAGCCGTGATCGAGCCGGCAGCTTTGTTCCTGTTTGGTTGGCAGGAGCAGTCGGTTCCAATTTCGCAAACCCTAAGGCTTTTTCCCTGGTTACTTTGGAGTAATATACCAAAGAGAAACTTTGAATTAATTAGCCTTAGAATAGAAGTACCGTACCGGAACTTTTATTTTTGTCCAATATATGAAGTAGAATCAAACCTCAGGGAGGTTTCCGCAATTAGTCGGGGAGAAAAGTGTATTTGAAAAATTCGGCATGGTACTTTTGTAAGGGATCCAATACACTATAATTTTCCATAGGTGACCTAAGGGATTCATCCATGTTTGCAAAAGCCTTAGGCTTTTTACGTGGTGGAGCGGAAATCAATGTTTACAGCTTGGAGAAAGTTGCGAGTTTGAATTTTGAGTTGCGATATGAGCTTCATCCAGGAAGCGTTATTTCATATGATTTTTGCATAGGCTAGGTTGTCTAATGTGTGTAAGAGGTTCTGTCTGTTCAGAATGTCAAAATATGTCCTTAAATCTGCTGCACAGAGTCGTCGAGATTTTCATGTGATATTTTCGTCGCTCCTTCTCAAAAGCAACGAGAGATGCCTAAAAATCAAAGAAAAAATTCTGTAGGACTCTAAGGGCCTATAAATGTGTGTTTAGAGGACCTCAGATTATTTGAAGCTCTATAAGGGAAAATACAATGGTGTCGAGCATCTGAACAGTGAGATTCAAACTCCGCAATTACATAATAAGAGTGCACTTCGATCGGACCCCTGTAGTAATCAACAGACTTTAACGTGAGGTACGAGCGTCGTAAGGTAAAGCATCTGTCTACGAGAGACTAGAAATTTCTGGACTGAAGATGAATTGCATGTGTGTGGAACCATTTCTTTTACCCTACGGACCTCATAATGATGTGTGGGGGCCGCCATCGCTGAAACACTGCGTTCCATTTTCACAAATGCTAAGGCTTTTTTCATGCACTGGCATTCAGGCCCGGTTCTGTGAGAAGTATACCCATTAGCAAAAAGCCGTTGCTAAAATGTTGTAGAGGGCCCATTTTAGGTATGACTTTGCTGCAGAAGTTAAAGAATTCGTGCTGAATTGAAAGAGCCTTAGACTTTTTTGTGACAACCGGTTGAAGGTGTAAAAGCTCACGTGACATGTGCGGCACCCGTTGCGTCCTCCATTCCAGACGCGAAGGCTCAAAGATTGTTCCAATTTTGGGTCTTTAGGCTTCCAAAATCATATGATAAGACATTTGGCATCTTATTGCATTTTATTTCCATCTGCTGCTCAACTCCAGGTCTAGGCTTCATGGGGATGGGTGAATAGTGTACAATAAATATCGCAATTCGGTCCAGTATGCCAATATTTTTGGGGGGCTACATAGGTCCCAATCAAATAATCATTTTCGGTCAGCAAAGTGAGGCCTTGCAGCTGCTGTACAGGGTGTTACACAACGGAACATCCAGAATTGTACTTTGGCGGAGGACAAACAAAGACAAACCTGCTGGATCGATCAAACGCCGTGCCTGTCCCCAATATTATATAGGTTCAAAAGAAAACATGTGGCGCTTCAAATGAAGTTCAGCTCACATCAAAATACATTAGCTATGAAGGATAGCCATGTCAGATAAATAGCGACGAAAGGTTTCAAAAAGTTTGAAAAATAAAAGGATGCACAACGGAGGGTTCGAACGAGTGACTGCACGATTACCTAAAAATAGTACAGCCACTAATTTATCACAAAAATCATATTGAACTCGATAAAAAAGACTACAAACACAGCCACTAAATGAGTAACTAAGTTGAGGTGATCAAATGAAAAATTTAGGTCGTCCAAATTCTCATATGAAGTTTGTTTAAATAGATGATTCCTTATTACATAAGTACTCGTAACTACTGTCGTTATTGACCCTGTATGCCTCCGCGGGAAGTCGAACCCCGCCTTCCCGCTGGACCTCTCCGTACTCATAGAACCGGGACGACCACCACTGGTCCTCGAAGGCGCTCTGAACACGTACTTTACCCGACTTGTATGCGCTCTGGGCTGGAAAATCGATGGACGTGCCAGTGAAACGAAGAACGCGGCTCTCAGATTGACACCGGCATTATTTAGCGAATTACTCCACCCGTTAAACTTTCCTCCGAGCAGTGCCGCACCGCACGGAAGACGAAAGGATAAATATCAGAGTGGACGGATAGCTGGTGGTGTGAAAGGCAGGACGTGGGCGAGGCGAGGAAAGTGTTCACGGGAGGAGTGGAGCACGACGGAGTGGAGTTCGGAGATTTAAGCAGGGATAACCGAAGGGCATGGATAGCACAGAGAAAGGGTTGTTCGAAGGGAAGGACGAATGGGCCGCACTGAGGCAGAATAAATGGGGCGCAGGCAAAACGACGGCACGGGATACGGAGCAGAAGGAGGAGCAGACTGCTGGAAAATAGCCCAGTACATGCGCGAGCAATGTCAAGGCAGACGGAGAGGTGGATGGGAGTCGAATCAAGTAGAGACGCGCATGTATCCAACGCGGACAGCGAGCAGCATGGACGGAATGGAAGGCCACTTAGGCGCGCAATGGTGGCGAGAGGCGGGAATTGATGGGATGGGTAGGGGAAAAATGATAACGAGAATGGACAAAGGAGATGAGAGCAGGACGGGAAGACGGACGCATGTAGCGAAAAGTGAGAGGAACAGGACCACGAACACGGAAGACGGCGGCCGTGCGGGAACTAGAACGACGGAGGGCCAGGAGACGGACCATGGAATGCAGGACGATATAGGCCGGCGGTTCGGGGAACGAACGCGACGTCACGGCTGTATGCAGTGCTGACGCGGAAGGGCGGACGCAGGAATGCCACAGCGATCAATGCTGGCGCGGTGAAATTCATGGGAGAGCACGCCGGGCAGCGTACGCGGAGCATCCGCGCGAGGTGGACCAGAATCTCCGGTAGTACTGGGTATTTGTATTGCTGCATGCGCGTGCCAGATGGATTCGAGCTAGATGGTAGTGCAGAGTGTGAGCCGAGCCCCTGGAACGGAAGCAGATTGGAAGCAGAGGCAATGGCACACACGCACGGTATCAGCTCCGTCTCCAAGGCCGTCGTATACCAGCTGCGATGGTAGCAGGTGAGAATATCGGCCAAAAGAGATTGCACTCAGAGGACTTGCGCAGAGTTGGTGCAGAGGAGAACGGAGTCGCCGAGAAAGAATGTGTGTGCACGTATTTGCCTGCGCCATGCGGTGGTTCGGACGTTGCCGGTGTATTGATGGGGTGTTTCAAGTTATTTTGATTTTTCACCGCGAGTCCGGTGTGAGCCTATTGTGTTCAAAAGCTGTTGGAGATCGTTCCAGAATTTCCAGAATTTACCGCACGTGAAGGCTCAGACTGGGACGAGACTCGGGTTGAACACGATCTACTTTCACCTTGCCTACATCAGGAACTATGCATCTTCCTCACCCCACGTACATCCCCCGTCCGGCCACGTATGTATATGTAAGGAATCCTTACTTGCACTAAGGACTCTAATGGCCGACACGTTGGCAATTTACCCGGTCCGGAGAAAATGACGCGCCAGGCGCGCACTGACGCGGCATTGACGCGGACCGGCGCGGCATGACGCGACATCTTTTTGAACTTACCGCTGCTGTTTTTTTAGGCATCTACTATGCATAAATCACGTTTATAACGTTTCAGGAAGATTCTAGGGAACCAACAAAGAATTTTTAGGCATAGATATAGGTGTTCAGGTAGAATTATTAGATGATTTGACAATTGCTCTGTCCATATTGTCCTATAAACCATTTTAAACATGAAAAAAATATGTTCCAACACTCGTTTGGACGTCTAAGATGATCTCGCAACCAGGTGGTAGCCGCGCTGTTGCCGCGTCACCCGCTGCGTCGATGCGCGCCGGTGCCGCGTCATTGCGCGTCAGTACCGCGCCGGTGCGCGTCAACGCCGCGTCAACACAGCCACTGCCGCGTCAAAGCCGCGTTACCTAGACAAGTTCTGCCTTACTTGTCTCCGACTAATTCATGTTTGAGAATCCATTATCGGGCAAAGTGAAAGTGGCGCCTTGACGCCCGGGCGGCAGTTGGGGTCAATCCGGCGGCAAGTTGGCGTCAGTCGCCTGATCAGCAGCATAGCACCCATGTAGTCAAGCCTTCCCAGTACTTCTCGCCACTAGATACATATTATACAACGCACGGTGTCAATTCAACAGCATATTTTGAGCTACTTGATGGTCTCCAAGTTGGTAATTCTGGTAGGACGGCGGCGGCATGGCGTTAATCAAGCGGCAGGGCGTCAATCGTGCGGCGTCATTTCAGTTTGCCGGCGTCAATCCAGTGGCACTTGGCGTCAATCAAATTTCAACGGCGTCAATCTTTGGCGTCAATTCAATGGACATGGCAGCAGTGTGACAGGTTGGCGTCAGTTGTGAACCATATTCGCGCCAGTCGGCGTCGGTCTTTCCTTTGTGCCCCCCACAGAATAACTGAGGAATTACACCTTCCAAATGTCGCTTGACATTTACCTCAGTCTTTACCATTCGCAAGCTCACGCATATAAATTGATTATTATTGTTGAGCGAGAAACCAGGCCCTATTTCGTGGGGATAATAAGTTAGTTGCTTACTTCAATGTTCAGAGACCCTCACTACTTTACATGGAAGCCCTGAGACCACCGTTCTTAGGATCTACTATAGAAACCATTTGTTGTCTGACCGACACAAATGCTATCAGAATCCTCACCATATTTCAGCACCCAGGCAATATTTCGCAATTCCGGCAATACCAAGGACTTCATTGATTGGTATCCAATGTTCCATAATTTATCTGGCGGTCTATGAAGGCTCCAACACTGTTGTTTTTCTGCCGTCGTGGAGAGCCGCACATTCAACACAACGGGCGAATAATCCGTTCGGTGACGGATCGGCCTCCAACTCGTCCACAGAAGAAGAGGACGCTTCGAGAAGTAGATCTCGGTGAGAATTAACCCTAGAAACCATGCAAGAGCGCGAGCAAATGGGATCCTAAACCCACTCCCCCAAATGTGCGCAGAAGCCACCGGATCAAAGATAAACTTGGGCCCAGTTAGTATCCTATTGGTAGAGTCGGGGAGCTGTACTGTATTTATCATTAATCAGCGACATAGGGGTATATATAAGGTTGTAAGGTGCTACATCGGTTTGCACTGGCAACAGTTGAGGGCGGCAAAATATTGCGTGACATGGCGGCAGTGTGACAAAACTGACGCCGACTTCCCAGCAAGTTGGCGTTAATCGTATCAGGTGGCGGCAGTTTGGCGGCAGTTTGGGCGTCAAGGCGTCACTTTCACCCTGCCCTCCATTATCTCATGCTCATTGATGATTTCATGTGCAAATGAATTGTTCCAGGCCAAGATTGAGCATTTATGCATATCTATAGACATGATTTGTAGTTCACTCCCTATAGGATGCACTTTGCTTCCAATAAATGTTGGAAGACTCACCAGTGAACACTGAAACATAGACCATAATTTCCATAGATCGCAAACATGGCAAACGAATCTGAATAACTGAAAATCTGCATAACTTGCCATAGTTCAAAAATCATGGGTTATTCGTGGATCTGTCAAACAGAGTTATAATCCAATATAACGGGCATATGGTGCTGCAGGTCAAAGTGGGCACCAGAGCAATAATCCACACTAATTTGAAGGAACTATACATTGAGCAATTTGGATCCCTAAAAACTGGACATTCATTGCAACAAAGACCAAACAGATCTGGGTTGGAACGATGTCTGGAGTTGGAAATTCAGCACTAGATATGTTCAAGTCCAATCGAGGCGATGATACCTGTATATGTTCAATGATATCCTCCCTGCGGGATCCTGGTTCAATACCGAGGTTGGATTCATACATGAAAATGTGGTGAAGATCAGATCCACGATGCAGAGTGTCCCCGAGGATATTGAATGTGTTTTGATCCAAAATGCTCTCAGCGTTCACAAATATTTCAACAGATTTGAGTGCCAACAATCATTCTGACTTGAAGGTATGTGCCTCTGTAATCACCATTCATCCACATCCCGCTGCCTGGCTCGGGGGCTTCAGATATCAATTGAATTACGGTTTTCTCCCTTGCTGTTAGTTAAATCTAAACAGGTAAAAACTAAACGGAGACTTGAGAGGCATGGTCACATTTTCTCTCAAATTGTTACAGCCGATCCTGAAAGTAATGAGAATAACTTGATTTTTTTTGTGTGGTTCTCAATTTGGAAATACCAAAAACAGTGGTCGCAGGTTCAATTCCCAACGCGGCATTTGAAATTTGAAGTGCCAAGTGGACCGCACGAAATCATTCAGCATCTCTCGTTGGATGTCGAGCTGGAATCACCTAGGAAGTAGGCATACTGCAGTGACTACTAGGTACCTTTCCCGCCAAAGAATTCCTCTGTCATGCTGTGTTAAACCAGATTCATTTGTGATAACTAAGCTTCATGCGGGGTGGTGAATAGAATGAAATTACCTTCCAACATCAATTTCATTACTGGACCAACTTATGCTCAATATTTCTAGCTAGAGGGAGATATAAGTAGAGCGGAGAAAAATGACCAAAACGCGTCAGCTTTGGCAGTTGGGGTGATGCAGGGGCATACAGGCAAAAACAACCATCACTAATTAGCGCTAACTAGTGTTGAAAGATCCAAATTTGGGTCTGGGTTTTTTGGCCTCAAATGATGAATTTAGGCTGGTAAACATTGTTTGCATAGGTTTGAGGGTCAACGAAGCAATGTGTGATTTGTAGGAGGCAGCGCGCCGGGTGCCGCGTCAATCGCGCGTCACGCCGCGTCACAGCGCGTCACTGCCGCGTCAATGCGCGTCAGTGCCGCGCCTGCCGCGGCACTTTTACCAGACCCCAATTTACCCATGATTCCACAATGCGCGCGAGGGTTCAATCTCACATGCAGAGACGATGTAGTGACTTACATGTTCAAAAATTACAAATGACAACTCCAAATTTGGTTGAATCTCCACAGCGCAATTTCAGTCAGCTGCAACTTTTGTGGAGTACAAACTGAGCTGCTCTTTGCTAAACAACTTTGGTCTTGTATTAATTATAGCAGAGTTCATTGAACAGTAATTTTTCAGAATGTAATTGATGAGGTCTGTTCACGGCAGAGAATAATTTCCATCATGAGGAGATTCAGATTACCCTAGTAATATTTTCATTGCCCTGACATTCTTCCCACCAAGACTCTCGAACATCCGCCACAGGCTCAAGCTTACGGAATAAATCATCTCTCCGGGAATTTGGCATCAGGAGTGATCCAAACTGTCAACTGTTTCTCTTCAGGCTAGGGCAAAATGGGGTGGCTCAGCTGGTTCTGTGAGCTGATTATCTCTTGGTCATCAAACTTCTCTGGGGGTCTATCATAATTTATATATAGCCTCTCGTTAGGTTCATTCCTCTGAATTAGTTCAGCACCGAGTATTTGGGTGGAGCTGGTCCGTATTTTGCCTTGAGGTCATTAAATTATTAGAAATAAAATTAAACTGTCTTTGCTGTGCCCATGGCCTCTGTTTAACACCTTGCTTTACTTTGCTCATCTCCACTATCGGGAATGTTCGCAAATGGCCCCTGGGTCAGTGATAGGGTGGATTTCCTTTCAGCCACATTATAGAGAAGTTCAAAGTTACAGCTGAATGTGGTCTAAGTTGTCACAGGCAGGTTTAGAGGTTGCTCACTGCCCAAATCTTGGTTGCTTCCTACAGGAAAAGGCTTCATTGAAGTTGCATTTGCAACTTTTTCAAGTTGCTCTAGTTCAAAGTTGTCATGGTTGAAAGTTGTCAGCCAGGAATTCAAGTTGTGCTTACTTCAAAGTTGTAATTTTCACAAGTTGTCCCAAATTTGGACCTCAAAATGAAAGTTGTCTTGGGTTTTTAGTGCTGAACATGTAAATACTTTTTGCAGACTATGTTTGCCATACCATCCCAGTAGGAACTACTTCTGTGAATGATTGTCAACAAAAGATGAGACCCGCAAACAACGGAGTTTCTTGGACTTTGCTCGGTGCATCCTGGCATGATTTTAGTATTATCTGCGACTTATAAGCGTTTCTATTCCTCAAGTCTATGGACAAACCTACCAAAGGCCTAAACTGAATAGTTTTTCGAAATGCACCTTCTCTGGTGTTATACAATACCCGCTTATGCACTTACTGTTGCTTCGAATCTCTTTTACAACATGCGTGTTTCCGTCGCCGGCGCTACAATAATGGACAAGCATACCAAAGACCTACACAGAATAGTCTTCCGAACTGAATGTTCTCCGGCATTCTAACATACCGAGCTCGCTCACTTGCCGTCATTGCTTCGAATCTCTGTTATAATATGCGCCACAGGCGATTTTCCGTCACCGGCGGTTCTGGATCCTCCAGAAAAAGATGCGCCACAGGGACGTTTCCATTAGAGGGGTCGGAGAGTGGCACGGGGGCAGAAGTTCGCATAAACTTCGCAAGGATTCCCATGGATCCCCAGTCCATACCTCTGTAATGTGTGGTACTAAGCTGTTTCTCTTCCATACAACGAAGCAGCTGGCGCCACATGCATAGTGCGGTCCTGAGTCGTTCGTCCTGCATAAAACAAAGCAGCTAACGCCACAGTACCGTCCGTCAGAAGGAACTTGGAAGGAACTTGGAAGGAACCGTACGTCTCGGGGAAGGAAGTACCAGAATAACTCCTAATGGCAACAATGCGGAGGTCCTCCCCCATCCTTGTATAAATTGCTCGACGGAGCTCGTTCCCTTACTCTATATTATGGCCTTCACACTAAGTTCCAGGAATATTCGCATCAGTGGATCCACACTGAACACCGATCCTCTCTCGACCTTAATCGTTATCTCGAAAATCGGCACTTTTGTAACCATTGAGGAATATGGTGGATTCAACGCATCCGCTCGGAACGTTACAGTGAACAAGAGTCTCCTTGAAGCTGAGCTGCGGAATGCTGCAGGCACTTATGTCAAAGCCTTTTCGACCTCAATCTCCTTGTGGGAACTCAATACTAGGAAAGCGGCCCGGCAAATCGGCCGCTTGGCAGCTGCCGATGATGTCAATCGAGTTTGCCTCCGTCACATTTCAACAGAAAGACTTACACGTTGCCGACGCCGGTCATAGAGCCGCAGCAAAGCTGTCAAGGGCCTGCAAGTCAATTCAGAAGTAGAACCAAGATTCAAGGCCAGGATACATACAAGGAGCATCCTATGACAGGACCATCAATTATATGAGCGCTGACAGACTCTATTATTAAACAAAAACACGTACGGAAGGTCCGCCGCCTACTTTCAGTCAGTCATCTTGAATACCGACATGAAATATTGGCTACTCACACGCTAGCTCTATAGGGCCGCCCTGGGGAGCGGATACGGCTCCCTGTGCGAGGACGAGGACGAGGAGAGCGCTCGAGATTAACTTGTAAAGCATTTTGCGAGTGGAATATTGAATTCACGTTGAACCGTGCGGCCTTTATACGGTGAAAGCTATATCCGTAAGGCATTGCATTTCACCGGCGAGCATGGAACCATCCCTCCAGCCGAATTTCTATCATAGCTCGCCGGAAGCGAGGTGGTAGAGATCCCGGTAGAGATCCCGGCAGTGAATGTGGATTTGACTTTCCATTGATTCCGTTGACGCTCGGCGCAATTCATTCGAGGAAAGGCCCTGAACAGGCCTGGGCGACATCCCGCGTCCCGGCATTCGATTTCTATCATGGGGTCGTGGCCTTTCAACTACGTTGGGGAGCTTCTATGGCGACGTCGGTCCTCCCCGCTACTGGGAGGATCAAACCGGTCTTGGTTAAGCTGTTCAATGCTTGCTTTTTTATTTGTACCTGACTCTGATGCTGACGGTAAACCAGGTTACCTTGGGTAACTCGAAATGTGCATCGCCAGGACTGAATTGTGATACAACATATCTGAAACTGTGGCGTCATATAATTGGTACGGCGAACAGTTCCCTAGCTAGCCCGGCGGCCCGCGGTAGACTAATCAACGACTGCATAAACCTAAGTCATCAGTATAGGCAAGAAAATGCCGACTCCATGCACATGTTTCACAGTTACGAGAATCGGCTGCCGCTTTTGAATTGCACGGACTATGAGCCTAGTATAAGCCTGGAATTGCAGTCACCGGATTCCCGGAAGGGGATGTATTGTTGGGTTGGCGAATTTTAGTCCGAGCTAGACGGGCGCAGGGTCCCTCACCCCGTGAACGTGACTTCCCGCGACGAGTTCACAGGGCAAATTGTTATTGGTTAACTGCATCAGGTCAAATACCAGGCTCCGGCGCATGAATCACTGTATTTCGTCCATTAGTACAACACGCACAGCGATCATACACGTTCCAGGTCGCAAGCTCCACAAAAGAGTCTGGAAATCACCCACAATTTGGAGGCGTGGTGCCTGAGGATTTATCCCCAAGTCTCTAGCGTGATGGTGTGTTAATTTAGGGTCAGACTGCGTGGCTCGTAAGTGGGTTCCGTTGTGAAGGCAAAATGGGACACGTAGAACTGAGAGCGTCGGCGGGAGACTAAGAGTGGGTGGAGGAAGACGAGAGTCAAAAGTCGACGTCCTGATAACCAGAAATACCCTCGGTTAACCCGCGCGCTGGAAATAGCAGTAAATCATAGGTGACAAAGAAGGTGTTCGGCTCATCTTTCAGATACATCTTGAAAGCCATGCGACTTGGGAAAAGGATTGTTATCACATAAAAACAATTTCTTCGAAAGGGATTTGGGGCCATCCACGGGAGCGACTTGTGCGAAACATATTGTGATATTTCGTTACGTTGTACCTGGGTTTACGCGGAGAGGGACAGTCAAGCATTCTAGCGCGGTGAGGGGCAGGTCCGTGCCGGCGTTCACTACTGTGGTTGAAAAATATTCATTGTAGGAGGCTACTAGACCTCATATTGACCAACTCGTGCATGAGTCAAATCTCAACACTTTCAAACCGAAGCTGATCATCGTACAAATGTATGATGGTGTTTATCACTGCGAGAGTGACATTTTTGATTTACAAAAGTGGCTTGCGCCCGCGCGGAATGGCTTGTTTCGGGCGGGGGCGTAGATCCCACCCACGCCCGGCCGATCGGCTTGCAAGCCACTTTGATGGCTTGGCAAGCCATTCTGCCAACTTTATCACAGCCAAAAAACCACTGGCTTGTCTACGTAGCACGCCGATTCCACCGCCGGCACTAGGTCCCGAGTCGGAACGGCTGGAGACCGGATACTCTATATATATCAAGCAGGAGATCACAGACGACAGGATCCCGCCCGAGCGTACATAATATCGCAGACAGGGCGGAACGAACCGTGGAGTATTGCTCTCGACCCAGCTGCCACTCCTGTCAGCCGGTTAGCCTGTGCGTGGCAAGAGCAACAGCGCAGTGTAAATATTGGAGTACTAGTATTCCGTAATCCACGACCCGCTGTGCATCGCGCGAGTTCCAACCGCGGACTCTTTCTCTCATATCGTGATACAAATGTGCTGCGGGAGTGACATTTTTACTAGGTAAGCCCATAGCGCCCAAAGTTTCAGGGTTACCTATTCAATTTAATCGTGGCCTGACTGGGTCCCTGGAAATGCATCGCCTGGGGGACTCCAGTGGATCAATTCTAACGGCAGAAAATAAGAATGTTGGGAAGGGATCATTTTAGATGTTCTTTAGCCCCCTGGTCTTAATCTGCGAACTCTTTACATGAGAAAATAACAAGCCGAGATTGGGCCGAGATCACCGAAACCCGTGTCTTTGATCCTACAACTCTGAGTTGGTAGAGATGGGATTACGTATTTCCAATACTGTGAGCAAGCAGTGGCAGCAGTGGCACACACAAGGCACACACGCACGGTACCAGGTCCGTCTCCAAGGCTGTCGTATACCAGCCGCGATGGTAGCAGGTGAGAATATTGGCCAAAAGAGATTGCACCCAGAGGGTTTGAGGCAGGAGCGCAGAGTTGGTGCAGAGGAGAACGGAATCTCCGAGAAAGAAGGTGTGTGTACGTGTTTGCCTGCGCCCTGCGGCGGTTCGGACGTTGCCGGTGTATTGATGGAGTGTTTCAAGTTTGATTTTGGTTTGTCCCCGCGAGTCCGGTGTGAGCCTATTAGAGCATATTTGCAGCGCCCAAAATTTTTCTGCCATCACCCGTAGTTTTTAAGCGAAATAATTGATTGATGTGACTTTGATATGTTTTTGAGTGACTCGACGCGTCGCTCTTCCTCTCGCGCTCTCGCTCATGGACCAGCAGTTCCCGTACCACTACGGGCTCACGTACCAGGCAGGACCTGTACGGCTACAACTGGCCGAATGTGGCGACTCCCGTAACTCCGGTGACTCAACAGCCGCGTATGCAAACTACGCTCCATATCCACCCACTTTACACTTCGACCACTTCACTGTCGATCCCCAAGCGTAGAGCCTCTTGAGGACGGCTGATAGGTCTCGTCACCCGCCATGGCGCATCGAGAGCAAGTGGAAGGAAATCGCGCGCCGCGCGCACACGCTGGCTAATATCGGCAATCAGTAATTACTCCTTTTGGAGTCACACAAATTTCTGCCATCAGGCTTCATTTTTCCGATCAAACGAGTGATTTGGGGCTGCAAATATGCTCTATTGTGTTCAAAAGCTGTTGGAGATCGTCGAACGCTCAGTCTGGGACGAGACTCGAGCTGAACACGATCTACTTTCCCCTTGTCGTATAGATCTCCCTCAGGGTTTCCCAACAGTCCTCCGGTATATCAGGGACTATCCATCTTCCTCACACCACGTACACGCCCCCAGCGGCCACGTACGTATAAGTAAGGAGTCTTTAATTACACTAAAGACTTGAATGGCCGACACGTTGGCGATTTACCGATGATTCCACAATGCGCGCGAGGGTTCAATCTCACATGCAGAGACGATGGAGCGACTTGTGCACTAAATTCAACCACTGTAGAAAAAAAATAACGGCCCACTCGATTTATGCTTCCGCGGGGAGTCGAACCCCGCCCCCGCGCTCGAAGTCGATTGTCAACGATCACCACTGATCATCGAAGGCTTCCTACCCGATATCAACGCCTCGATACGCCGTCATCTATTTATTGCACCTTTTCCGGAGCTCGGTCCCCGGCGAGATGTCTGTTGTCAAATCCCATCACCCTCAAATTGGAGCCCTGATGTTCGAACACGCTTTTTTCACCCTTGCTGTTAATATATTACCCTCCTCACGCTGACGCAAGTCACCATTTAATTTCATCGGGAATGCCTCCGTGCCATCCCAAGATAAGGGGGAAAAAATGCTAAGGCCAGTCATCACATGCCTCCGCGGGGAGTCGAACCCCATCTTCCCGTTGTATCCTGATTGACCCATATAGCAATGGAACCGGGAAGACCACCATTGGTCCTCGAAGGCTTCCTACTCAGTATCGAGACTTGGTTTTACCGCTGTCTATTCCGTGAATAGTTCAGCAGGGATGGGTCATTTTCTCTTTACAGCTGTTCCTAAAAATAATGAGACTGCCAAGATTTTTTTTTGATCGGTTCCCAAAACGGATCCGTCCTATTTTCGATGTTTTGACGCCAAACAACACGACCTCGTCTCCTCTCTCCTCGCTAGACTCTGCTATGCTCGTCTACGACCCACAGCTGCGGACAGCCCGTCCTGCATAGAACCTCAGCGCCTGCCCCGCCCCGTACCGACCCTACACCGACCCGCTCGTGCCGGCCGTCACTGTTTCCGCAACTTTCGCGCAGCGCATTCACGACCGCAATGGCGAGGAGAAAGGCCAAACAGAATGGAGTAGAAGAAGTGCAGGAAGATGTAAACGACCTTATCAATGGTTTAGACCAGGACCCGTGATTTTATCTTTCGAGGTCGAATACAAATTTCGAGCGTTGCAAAAATTTTGTCCGAACTTTGGTGGAGGTCTGACCAAAATTTTCGTCCGAATTCTGCCTCTAGTAAGTCCTCAGTCAAAAATTTGTCCGAACTTTGCATCTGACATCAATTATTTTTAAAAAAATTCCAGAGTCCCCAAAAGCAGCGAAAAAAAATCAATATATTACTCCGGAACATCCTCTTCCTCTTCTAGATCTAAAATATTAACATTTGCCTTCCCCTTGCGCCGGATCGTGTTCAAACTTGCTACTGCTTTCGCCAGCACTTCCAGCTCCATGGAAAGCTCGTCAAAAATCTTCTGACCGCGCGGACCGATCTCCACGTGTTGCCGGAATTCCTTCACCATCTCCGGGATTTAGACCCTGCTGGTGTGTCCTCCACTTCTGGATCATGAGTCGCATCCTGACACAGTCTTCCTTCGCGACAAGTGCTTGCGCAGTGGTTTCGCTTCAAGCCCGAGTCCACCAGCTCTCGACAAGAGGAGAACTACTCACCCATGCCGTCCCCCGTGAAAACAACAGCAAAGGGCAAATGAAAGGCTGACCTGGACGTGAGAAATGACCATGGAGATCACACCTCCAATTCCGACATTGAAATCCTCAATACCCCGCCCCCAAAGAAGAAGACCAAGCACTCTTCCCGCCCTTCTGTCGATGAGGATGAACCCGACGACTCGGTAGACATGGCTTTCTGCGTAGAGGTCCAAACCCCACCGCCGCCTATCCTTGCTGCTTGTCAAATAAGTGCCAAGGCTCCCCCTCCGAAAACGACGGAATTAGGCCCTTACAAGTTCAACTCGGCGAAAGATTACTCCGACTTTCTGCAAGTTATCGCGAAGGCCTGTCAGACGACGACATCTAATCTTGATGTTGTATCTATGAGGTGGAAGTTTGACCTTCCCAACAACTCAAAGCCCAAACCGGTCATGAACAAGACGGGTTTCGACGTCATGATCACGACTCTGCTAAGCCGGCGCAAGGACTACAACTTCGTTATCTTGATGGCACCACCAAATGCGGTGAAGAAGGAACTCGTATGTGATATCTAAACCACGTTGAAAGTACCCATGCCGTGTTTAGCTGTGGGTCAAAGATGAAGACGACGGGAACGGAGGTGGACCACCCCTGGATTTTGAATATAGCTTAGATGATTTCACCGCTGGACCGAGTTCGGTGCTCTCTATTCGCCAACAAATTGTGAGTGATTCATGGTGGGCTGGATTTCAACCACTAACCGTCACATCATCTAGTCTGATATTGACAGCGCATCGAACGCACAGTTGAATGAGCTGCTCGAAAGATATCCCATTGATAATTCGCCGCTGTTCCCTGGAAAACGCATATATCATAACGAAACAGGCTATTTTTGATCTGAACGATGTGAAACTTCGCGTCTGGGCTGTTCACATGGTATTTTCACCACGTGTGTACCTTAGTTTTGTAATTTTCTGACGCATACATCCAGGCAAAAGGCACTGCAACCGTCGACAAAGCCCCAGCCTCGAACCACTTTTTCAAAAATCAAACGATCCGTCCCCCCAGTGCATTTGCTACCGTCGCTGCTCTCCCTCCAGCTTTCGCGCCAATAGCCGCCGTTCCGAACGTTGCTGTGCCAGAACCTTTGATGCAACTTCTCCTGAATATGCAAATGATGAATCAGATCAACCCGCTTTTCAAGCCGGCACTTGTGCCTCCCTACGGCCATATGCAACCGCAACAAGCTCCTCCTCTGCCCCAGTACACTCCTCATCCCGTTCAGTCAACACCACTTGTCCTTCCTCGCGAAATATCGCTCGATGAGTATTTTGATTGGTACAAGATTGATTCCGAAGATCAGCGCGTTTTGAAAGAACTGGGTTATGTGCCAGGTGACGAAGAGATAGAGGAGTTGCCGAAAGAAGTTTGGGAGATGACGAAGGTGCTGCCGTTACCCAAAAGCCGCATCCTCCGCCAGCACGCCAAGTTCGTAAAGGATGTCAAGAATGGGCTGTGGGATTGATGATTTGTTATTCGACTTCATGTACATCTTTCTGTTATCGGCTGTCGTAACTGCTATGTATTGAAAGTGTTGTCTATTATTGGTACCCTGCATGTATGAACCAATTTCGTGCCATCTCCGTGGTAACACAGGCACAGGCCTCGTAAATGGCGGCTATGGGGTTTGCGAGCATCTCGGAGCCGTGGCGGTGCATATAGGCTTTTACTGGAATCGTAAGGTGAGAACCGTGTAACGGGATATGATCAATACTCACGGGTGCTAAACGATTCCTCAATAGGATTCAAATCGGGGGAATACAGCGGTAGGAAAAGAAGCAAAGATTCTGAACTCGAAGTTAGAGGTTTGTACATAGTATGAAAATAAAATGGGAGGACTATTGGCAGCGAGGAGCTCAAGCAGAGCATCATTATGATGGATGTGGCAGTTATCCAGCACGAGCACACTGTGTTTTTCAGGCCATTCGTTCATAAGCGGGAGCTGAAACACCATCAGGCCGCGTAGCATAGCGTATACGATCACCACGTACCACTTGTTCAGCTACAAAGTCGAAGAACGTCAAATGAATCAAAGGATCCAGGAAGGACTTTGATACCTAGATATCCTTCCTTCGACATGGCAGCTCCGACAGTATAACGTTGGCCGCGAACAAAGTTGTAGGTGAAATTGGCACGCATTCCAGCGGGAGATCGGCCGTATCTGCGAGCGAGGGTAAGATCATTCTTGCTGGTTTCATCGGCCATGATCAGCATGTCATTGTCGCCGGCGAGATTTCCGTTTATAAAGTCCCAGTAATCGTCGTGCTGCTGCTTGTCTCGTTCTCGTGCAATCTTGTGAAGTAATTCCGAGTGAGTCCGACATCATTGAGATTCTTTTGAAGTGCAGAGATGGAGATAACAATGTCATGGTGAATCGCGAGCCACCAGCAAAGTTCTTGGAGGTAGATATCAGGTTCCTTTTGGCAGATGTTGTAACAGGCGGAGAGAACGGCCTGAGTGATGATACGAGGTCGGCCGTGGAGGGGAGAAGCTGGCCGTGTGGTGCTTCCTATCTCCTCAAACAGCTTCTTCCACCTGTAGAGACTTGAACGTGACACCACCAATCCCTGCATGATGTCGCTCTGTTCCCAGCCAAGGTCCCAAAGCCTCAAGGCTGCATCCTTCAAGTCGGCACTGATTTTACGGTAGCCCATACTCGGGACGGGGCTGGACGTAAGCTGAGCTCGATTCGGGAGGTGCCCGCAGTTGCAGTCGGAGATGGGGTGTGGCAGAGCTCGGGCGATGAGGGACGAGACGACGAGACATGGTATTTGGCGCCAAACATCCAAATCCGGACGGATCCGTTTTGGGAACCGATCAAAAAAAAATCTTGGCAGTCTCATTATTGTTAGGAACAGCTCTAATTTCAGAGATCACATATATATCGCGGAGCAAAAAAGCGGTTAGACTTGTGAATGCCTCCGGGCGGAGTCGAATCCCGTTGATGTGTAGTTTTCATCATTTTCAATAGAACTGGAAGGATCACCCTGATCCTCGGAGGTGTCCCTAACTGCGTTTCAACCGTGATTTATGCGATCTGGTTCACTAGATTGATTAAACACAGAGTATACCGCCACTCGCGAGCTTCCCACCACATTCAATCCGAGGTGTGCACGTTCCCCTTTGGCAGTAATACGGCTAAATACCTGAGTACCAATGACGATCGTGAATCTGAGCACTGATAGTGATTTCCCTTCAACACACGGGTGCAAAGAAAAAAGGGTTCATCAAGAAGCTATGCCTCCGCGGGGAGTCGAACCCCCTCTTCCCGTTGTATTGGTGCACACGGATCCCATCACACAAAAACGGGACGATCACCCTGATCCTCGAATGCGTCCTGTACATTTCAACCTGGTTTACTCTCAAATGAAACCGGGAAAATTGCGCTGATCTCCGAAGGCGGCCCTTGTATGTTGCTGTTCAACGCCCATTTATATCGCTAGGTCATTTCTGCACTACGCGCGATTAGACATACCTCGAAGCATTTTCTGTACTACAACTCTTTACTTTATTCGACGCAAAGTGCACCTATGAGTGCATCCTATCATCTCTGGAATTCGCAGTGCATAGGGAGGGTGTGTGTGGCTGATAACTATTACTAACTGCACAGGTCGAAGGATAAATGCGCATCCCCTCTTCCCCCTTGTTTCATTCGACCCAAAAAGCTAACGAGGTAGTGTGTTTAAACTTCACCTCCTGAAGCACATCGACCTCTTCTGGTACTTCCCTTCCCTCCACACCGAACTCCGTCTTCCTTGTGACCGCCTCACCTTCATCATTGAGCGAGTACGATCGCCGTGATGCTCGGAGACCTAGGTTTAAAGGATTTCACTCGTGAGTCATTAAGTTCTGGGTGAGAATACTTACGCGACTCCTCGGGATCGCAAAGATGGTTGAAACTCCCGAACCCCAATGCCTCCGGGACAGTTCCAAATCCACCAATCGCGTAACTGACCGTTGGTTGCCTGTGTAGTCAAAGGAACGTGGTACCCAATAGTAAACATAGTAAACAAAAAGCATACTCGTGACACAGAACAATGCCTCCGTGGGGAGTCGAACCCCATCTTCCCACTAAATCGAGACGAAATCGCATCGATGAACGGGACGGTCACCCTGGGTCGCGAAGGCGTTCTACCGAACGATTAGATCCTAGATTTGTTACGCCGATGAAAAGTACCTTCATCACGTTGCCGAACAGATAAATGCGGCTCTAAGGGAAATACCTGCATTATTATCGACATCGCGTTCAGCACTGGAAAGAAGATACCTAACCAGGTTGGATTCTCGAACCGTCGCAATGTGATATACCTGACTTGAACGAGCCTGTCCAAAAAGAAAGGCGATGACGATGATAACAACATGCCTCCGCGAGGAGTCGACCCCCGCCTTCCCGCTGGACTTCTCCGTAGCCATAGAACCGGGACGACCACCACTGGTCCTCGAAGATGTTCTGAACACGTACTTTACCCTGCTTGTATGCGCTCTGGGCTGGAAAATTGATGAACGTGCAGAAGGCGGCTCACCGGCATTATTTTCCTGCGAAAAAAGCAACTACGTCAGACGCGGTTTGAATCTCATGAAGTGGGGATGTAGTTGTAGAACCAAATGGAATTACTTCGCCCGTTAAACTTTCTTCTGATGCAGCGCCGCACCGCACGAAGACGAAAGGATAAACGTAAAAGTGGACGGTGGGCCGGTGATGTGAAAGGCTGGATGTGGGCGAGGCGAGGAAAGTGCGCACGGGAGGAGTGGAACACGCGGTCGAATTAAGTAAGACGCGCGTGCATCCAACGCGGACAGCGAGCAGCATGGACGGAATGGAAGGCCACGTAGGCGCGCAATGGTGCCGAGAAGGCGGGAATTGATGAGATGGATGGGGAATAAAATGATGACGAGAATGGACCGAAGATAAGAGCAGGACAGGGAGGCGGACGCATGTAGCGAGAAGTGAGAGGAATAGGACTACGGGTGACGGGGGAGAGACGACGGCCGTGCGGGAATAAGAACGACAGAGGGCCAGAAACGGACCATGGAACGCAGGCTGATGTATCCAGGCGGTTCGGGAAACGAACGCGACGTCACGGCTATGTGCAGCGCTGACGCGCCCGGGCAGACGCAGGAATGCCGCGGGGAGCTTCCGCGCGGGGTGGGCCAGAATCTCCGATAGTACGGGGCGTGTGTATTGCTGCATGCGCGTGGAAGGTGGATTTGAGCCGGATTGTAGTGCAGAAATGTGAGCCGAGCCCGTGGAACTGCTTGCTGCCTCTATGCAATGGCACACACGCACGGTATCGGTCTGTCTCCAGGGCTGTCGTATACCAGCCGCAATGGTAGCAGGTGAGAATATCGGCCAAAAGAGATTGCACCCAGAGAGTTTGAGACAGGAGTTGGTGCAGAGGAGCTAGGAGTCGCCGAGAAAGAAGGTGTGCCATTACGCACAATTACCATAGTGTGGGACTCCAGCCTTCGTAAAATTATCCTATCTCATTTTGAAAGTATTTCAGTCTCAATGGCTGGATACCCACTAAAACCCCCTCTGTGTATGTCCAGTCATCCGGCAGTGAGTCTTCATTCATCAGTAGACCACTCCATGTTCTTAGGACAAGAGCTTCAGGTTTTGTTTTGATTTGTCACCGCGAGTCCGGTGTGAGCCTATTGTGTTCAAAAGCTATTGGAGATCGTTCCGGAATTTATAAAACTTACCGCATGAGAAGGCTCAGACTGGGACGAGACTCGAGTTGAACACCCTTTGTCGCATAGATTTCCCTCTGGGTTTCCCAACAGTCCTCCGGTACATCAGGGACTATCTATCTTCCTCACCGCACGTACACGCCCCCAGCTGCCACGTATGTATAAGTAAAGAGTCCTTACTTACACTAAGGACTCGAATGGCCGACACGTCACTTTACCGATGATTCCACAATGTGCGCGAGGGTTCAATCTCACATGCAGAGACGATGGAACGACTTGCGCACTAAATTCAACCACTGTAGAAAAAAATTATGGCCAACTCGGTTTATGCCTCCGGCGGGAGTCGAACCCCGCCTCCGCGCTGGAAGTCGATTATCCATGTATTTGGAACGATCACCATTGATCATCCAAGGCTTCCTACCCGGTATCAATGCCTCGATACGCCCTCATCTATTTATTGCACCTGTTCCGCTGCTCGGTCCCTGGCGATATGTCTGTTGTCAAATCCCATCACCATTGAATTAGAGCCCTGAGGCCTGATGTTTGAACACGTTTTTTTTCACCCTATTTTCTTTACCCTTGCTCTTAATATAGTATCCTCCTCACGCTGACGCAAGTCACCATCTAATTTCATCGGGAATACCCCGTGCCATCCGTTCAAAACGCATTGCACGTACGAGGTGCCTAGCCTCAAACGAACAACACAAGGGGAAAAAATGCACGCAAAAGCACATACCTCTAGTCTATTAGTTACCGCGGGGTCACAAGTGGTGTCGAACCTTATTATATAAGCATCCGTTTTGGGAAACCACGTGCAACGTCCTACTAACGCGTCTCGACGCGTCAAACGCGATGTTCGCCTTTTACTCAACGGATTGAGTATAAATTATGTCCCGGGGATAAGCAGGATATCTCTCGGTTCTCTCATTGTGAGGGAAACATGACTAGTGAAGGAATTTTGTGTTTCGTCGCGGAATCAGCCGAACAATTATTGTAAGATGTAAATCATCGAAAAAACCACCTTCACACTATTTTTTTGAGCATTTCAACACTTGGAACTCCAACCGTTCTCTAAAATCATGTCGAATCGCGCCAGACGAGATGGAATGCGGACAAACGCGTGAAATAAATCAGTTGTTTGGTTGTGCATTGCTCATCATTACGAGGACTAAAACTTGTTTTATACTCGTTTTTATATTCTTTCCCCAAGCCAGAAAGTGTGACATTTGGGGGAACAATTAAAATCCAGATTTTCCGGGGTTTCTCCGAGAGTCGTTAGCTTTTTTCTGACCTTTGATGACAAACGTTGTGATGTATCTAAGGTTTACTGATGGTTTTTGTATTTTGTAGTCGTTGCTATCAATCCATCATGATGTGACTTGATGTGACCTTGATGTGATCTTGGGATTTTCACTCGCGCTCACGTAGTCTTAGTCTTGTCTTAGTTGTAGCTTAGCTTAGTCCTAGCTATTAGTTTAGCTCTTAGTTATTAGCTTAGCTTAGTTATTCCTATTAGCTTAGCGTGGTCCCAGTTATTAGCAAGCTAGCCTAGCTTAATTTGCCCTAGCTAGCTTAGTTATTCTTAGCACATTGATCTTGTCTTGAACTAGGCAAGTAACAGGCTGTAGATTTTCCAGTGTCCATGACTTCTCCTGGCTACAGTACCTTTGTTTCCTAGTTATTAGTCGGCATATGCAGGGACTTCTAGCTAAATTTCCCTCGCTAGCTTAGTTTCCTAGCATATGCACGGTCTCTTGGCTTAGTTTCCCTAACCACCTGAGGAGTCCAATGAGGGCAGGATACTCCCAGCTCCCAGAGGCCAATTCTTGCCAAGTAAGTTGTTAAATTTCCCAACAAAGATTCAGATCGAGCCATGATCTGAGGTTGCGGACATTAGGTTAACCACGAGAGCTTCACAAAGCCGTTTCTGGTGTTCTTGACCACTGGGCAATATCACCTGAGTTCTCTGGAGTTCAAGGAACATTATCTGTGGTGAATCACAGCTGGAACACAACACGTGCCTGAAAAATCTGGTTGGCCCGCCACACGTGCCTAAAATTTGAGCTGACCAATATGTCACATGCACAAACCAAACATGATATCTCGCCTTTCTCTCTCTCTCCACCAATGCTCACCATGTGCCGTTTCTCTGAAAGTCTCCTGAACCCTCTTCTTTTGCTGTTCATCCTCCTGCTGTACTTTAGGCAGGCACCCTCTCCACTCATTCGGGAAGAATCTCCGGTGCCAGTGGTCTCCAAAAGGACCACCTTGCACATGAAGCTTGGCACCTGCAACCCTCAATGGAATACTGAGTGAGTCAACTAGTCTAAGTTCACATCGAAACCTCAATCTCCTTGGCCTAGGTGTGATCGACTTGCTCCTTGGTCTAAATCTGGCTTCGGCGGGACTGGCATGTTACTCGAGCTTGCCTGCCAACTCTCTGATCCGATGCTTGAAGCTGATCCCAGTAGACCTCTCAGTCCATGGATTCTCCGCTCTCTGGATGCATCTTTGCTGTACTCTCAGCCCATTGCCGCTACTGCTAAAAATACATTACTAGCAACGTCTTGTGAGTCTTCTCTCATAAGTACATACCGCCGACTGACTATCATGTCGTCTCAGTTCCCCTGCTGGCCGATGGTGTCTTAGTTAGAACCCATGTACAGCTGATGAAGGATAATCTCTCAGTTGGGCTGATGAGCGACGGTCTCTCAGTTAAAATAAATGTACAGCCGATGAGCGATTGTCTCTCGGTTGGGCTGATGAGCGACGGTCTCTCAGTTAAACAAAATGTATTGATGAGCGACGGTCTCTCAATTAAAACGAACATACACAATGCCTACCTGATGAATGACGGTCTCTCAGTTAAAATGAATGTACTAGATGTACAGCTGCCGACCGACAGTGTTGTGTCAGACAACAATGTACTAACGACCTTTGGTGTCGCGGATAAACACTATACATATGCACTCACTACCTCCGTGCGAACCTGGGTTGCAGATGTATATAACTCAACCACGGACATTCCCACTAAGACGGTCTTTCCTACCATCAATGATATCCTTGAGCATTTGATGATTATCGGTCAAGGGAATGGCACTGCTGTTACTCCAGCTACTATTAAATTTCGTGCACCACCGTTTGCGGATATAGCATGGCAATCATATGCAGGCACAGGAATTCGGTCGGATGGCCTCTGGTGGATTAAGCCTGATCTCATTGTTGCAGACGGCTTGGTATTTCTGCCTCGATTATGCTTAAAATTTGTTCCACTCAGGTGCTTTGTGCTGAAATCGTAATCCAGGCCCGTGGTCCTGTGAGTTCGGTTTCAAACAGATGTTTACTTTCCCATTGTTGCATCCAATCATGCCCAGATGAAGGCTTCGAGTACTTCGAGTTTTTTAGTTGCAAAGCGAGTGAAATTCCCAGATATTGCGGACAGGTTGCTCGGCTTAAATATCCCGTGCTCAGCATTTCAGAGCGGATGATTGAGGGCGAAATTGTCAAACCAGTTACAGACGACGAAAAGGAGTGTTTTGAGATACTGAAAGATGTCGACAGTGTTGCTGGCAAGGTTCAAGGTTCTTTGACATCAAAGAAGTATATGCGAAATGAAATATGGGCCCTAACTTCCTTCATGGGGCCCCCAACATGGTTCATAACACTCTCACCTGCTGATGTTGCCCATCCGCTATGCCTTTACTATGCTGGCTCAGATATCAAGTTCTCACCGACAATTCTGAGCCATGATGACCGTTATCTGCACATTTCTTCAAATCCTGTGGCCGCAGCAAGATTTTTTGATTACATGGTCAGAGCATTTATTAAACACGTGTTAGGCGTGGATTCTGGACATAGTGGGGTATACGGCGAAACCGGAGCATACTATGGCACTGTAGAGCAGCAGGGTCGTCTCACATTGCACCTGCACATGCTATTATATATCAAAGGAGCATTGCCTACGCAGGAAATTCGGAACAGATTGATGAACCCCGGGTCAGACTTCGAACGATCATTGATTCAGTCCCTTGAGGCGGTTCATGTAGGCGGGTTCCATAATGGTGACCTGGCTTCAATGCGTGCAAAACATCCCGCACCCCCAAAAGAAACGAGACCTGAGATCACCATACTTGGAGAGTTGAAAACAAAGAACAAACCTGTGGCTCTCGAGGTGAATACTCTGAAAGAAGGGGATGCTACCTACGAAAACCCGACGTTAACGATGCCTTTTCCTCCTCCCAATGATTGTAGAGATAAAAACTGCTCAGGCTGTAAACGATGTTCCCGGTTGGCAGGTTGGTGGACCAAATTCTGGAAAACCACCGATGATCTGATGTTGAAGTCCAATGTTCATACACACCACCAGGCACACGAGCCAACATCTAAACAACGACGAGCAAAGGTTACAAAGGGGTCGAAGGCAAAATACAAGGGTGCAAAAGGCTGTCTCACCAAAGAGGGTATATGCACAGCGCGATTTCCTCGAGAAATATTTGAACAATCCATGGTTGACCATTCTGATGGCTGTTTGAACATAAAAAAACTGGAATCTGACATAAATAATGTCACTCCAATGGTTACATACTGTCTTCGCTGCAATACGGACGTTGCAAGTCTCCTGTCTGGGACAGCTATCAAAGCCATCATTGCGTACATATCTGACTATGTTTCGAAAGCCAGCCTGAAAATTTACCAGGTATTCTCATCCATGTACGACATCTTGCACGAAAATTCTGATCCTCTGAGCGCTGAGTTCAAACGAAAGGACAAGTGTAGACGATTGCTGATGAAAAATTGTCAATGCATTGTCAACAAAAATGGAAATAGGAAGTCCGATGGCAGCAATGTATCTCCTGCAAAACCCTGACCACTACACCAGCCACAAATTCACGGTATTCTGGTGGCGGAATTATGTATCTCAAGTTCGACGAGCCTGGTACAAGATCGATGTAGAGGCACGCGGAGACATAGACCACTCAGAAATCCCCGATAGCGATGATGAAAGATCTGATGATGGCAGTTACAGCGAAATTGAGCAAGATGACGAAGAGGGATTTCTAGATAAAGTTGTCTTGACCAAGGCGAACAAAAAAATCATTGGGGCATCGGCCGTGGATGATTATAAATACAGATCCGCCGATCTGGCAGATATGTCATTGTACCAGTGGATTCAATGTGCAAAACGGGTCAAACGAACCCCTGCACAGACTAAGAAATTTCGGGAACAGATAAATTCGGTAGATGAAGTCAGCAAAGAATCCAAAGAGCTCAAGACAGAGAAATGCATGGAGGCAGATGACTTTGTGTCGAGACCCTTCTCATCAGATCATCCGCTCTACTTGACCCACTATATTCGGATATATAAAGCCAATGTGGAATCTATGGTTCCAAATTTCGTTGGTGGATCATTGCCTCGCAGAGATGCGGGGGACCGGGAATATTATTGTTGTACTATGCTTACATTGTTTAAGCCCTGGAGGTCTGGGATCGAGCTCAAGGAAATTGAGATGGACTGGGAAACTGCATATGTCCTCCACGACTTCTACCCCAGAGAATCACAGCTCATGAACAACTTTAATATTCGGTATGAGTGCAACGATGCTAGGGATGATCATTATGCAGCACTCAAGAGAAAAGTCAAGGAAGCACGGAGAGCTCAGCATAATGCTTATCTGGGTGACGAGGATGAAGACCTGAATGACTTCGATGGGGTGAACGATGACATTGAAGCAGATGATAATGGGGAAGGTCCCGACTATAGTGCTCCAGGTCCTGCTCATAGAGCTCAAGCTAAAAAAATGGCGGCAATGAGAGACATGATGCAGAAGGCGGAATGGTTGAAGGACATACCTCCAGCTGAGATTGGGCAAAATCCATCACAATTTAGCCCAAGTACACCCTTGAGTGCAGCAGGATGGCGCTCTGCAATCTCACAATTACGTGAAAGTATTCTAGGCACCAAGTTGCACCATTTGCCTGCCAGAACAATTGAGAAACCGGTAAATCGGAATCCAGACAAGGTTGAAGTTCTTGAAAACGAGTATTTCTCTAGGAAATTTCGTGCAGGGTTGTCAGATGCACAAAATTTACAGCTGTTCTCGAAATTAATGAGACCGATCACTTTTTTTTTTCACATTCCCAAAAAAGGAAGGTCATCTCACCTGGGGCAAATGCACCATTCTTTTGGTCTATCGTACAGCCAGCAGTGCTTGGAGGTCTCTAGAGATGAGATACGAGCGGCCAGTTAGACAGCGGCCCGTCAGCGGCCGATTGGCGATGTATACACGTAACTTCATCGGCACATCCGTTTTCTTCCTCCTGGGCCCTGCATGCAATATTTCACCTCATAAAGCTCAAATTAAGAGGGCAAAGCTTATCACAGCATTCCTGAGTACGATGCAGTAGTGCTTTTACCGGCACCTTCCTTTTTGGGAACTCGAAAAAAAAAATGATTGATCTCATTAATTTCGAGAATAGCTGTAATTGATGCCACAGTTGTTGCTTTCACTTTGAATAAGGATCAAGAGAGAGCCTTTCGCATCATTGCTAATCATGCAGCATCTTCTGTGCCAGATTCTGTGGTCCAACCTCCGCAGCTCCGAATGTATATGGGAGGAATGGGTGGTACCGGAAAATCGCAAGTGATAAAGGCCTTAATTCACTTATTCACTGTCCGCAAAGAAGCACACAGGTTCGTTGTCGTTGCACCCACAGGCACAGCAGCCGCACTTTTAAATGGTTCAACCTATCATTCACTGTTAGGCATTCGAATAGATGCCAAAGATCAGGATGATGGCTACGTATCGGAACAGACTTCGGTTGCCCGTGCAAGGGAACGCCTTGTTGGCGTCGAGTATGTCTTTCTGGATGAGGTATTCATGGTTGCATGCCATGAATTGCATCAAATCAGTGCTCGCTTGGCCAATGTTCTGAACGTCCATGATTTCCCATTTGGTGGGATGAATATGATATTCGCTGGAGACTTCGCACAGCTAGCACCTACTGGGGGTGCACCACTATATTCAAACAAGGTCATGGACAACTGTAATGCTGGAATGAAGTCAAAAGATCAAGAAAATGCGCTAGGGAAGATTCTGTGGCAGCAAATTACTACAGTGGTTATTCTGAAGGAGAACATGAGAGAACTGCGTTGACAAACATGAGATATGCATCATGTACCCCTGCGGACATTTCTTTCCTTCGGAGCCGCATTGCTCGGACTGGCCGTCAAGCTGGGTATCCCAGACTCACTCAACCGGAATTTCGAAATGTTTCTGTAATTACCGCATTGAATGCCCATAAGGACATGTTAAACGAGGAGGGAAGCAGACGATATGCCAGAGATACTGGTCAGGTTCTGACCGATTTCTATTCCGTGGATAGACTCAGTCTATACACACAGGCAAAGAAAAACCGTAAAAGGAGAAGTAAAGCCAAGGATTTTTCCCCTTCCTCCAAGGGCATCAGCCAGCGAATGCAGGAGGCTCTGTGGTTATGCCATCCGTCTTAAACCAGTAAACACATTGCCGGAAAGTTATCTATTTGCGTAGGGACGCCGATCATGATACGCAACAATGATGCGACGGAACTCTGCATAACAAAAGGGCAAGAAGCAACAGTGGTTGGATGGGAATCATCCACTGGACCATTTGGTCAATTGGTGCTCGACACTTTATTCTTAAAGCTCGTCAATCCCCCGAAAGATACATTTGTTCCTGGCCTTCCAAAAAATGTCATTCCAATGACCAAATCTGTGGTCAACGTCTCTTGTACCTTGGCAAATGATATGGTAGTCAATGTATCATGGGAACAGATCCAAGTCCTGCCCAATTTCGGAATGACCGACTACGCTGCACAAGGGAAGACACGGCTGTGGAATGTGGTTGACCTCATGAAATGTAGAACACATATGTCCTACTATACCGCTCTGTCCAGAGGCTCAACCTCAAATGGAACCGTGATAGTGAAGGAACCGGATGATTGGTCCCTTATAACTAAGGGGTTGAGCGGCCATCTTCGGCAGGAGTTTCGAGAGATCGATTTGCTGGATGAGATAACAGAACTTCGATACGATTGCCAGCTCCCTCCAAACGTGGAAGGAGATATTCGAAATACAGTGATCCGGAGCTTCCAAGCTTGGAGAGGGGGAAAATACCAGCCGAAGAACTGGCACAATGCTTTGCAGTGGTCTAAAAATGAACAGCCAATCCAACCATCAAAGATTTCAATGCCGTGGCAGCCAGCTATAATTTCACCCGAATCCAACAGCCGAAAATCACTGAAGCGCTCACAGAATGAGATTCCTGATGGCTTAGATCAACGACCAAATAAAAAGGCTCGGTGTGAAATTGCTGCACCGAATGCAGTGGGAGCAATGCCCCGAGGCTTGGTATGGGATGCTATTAATTATGGCTGTGGATATGATGCGCTCTTCACGATTCTCTTCGATGTGTGGAAAGGCAACCCTACAAAATGGCATCAGAGTTTCAGTGCGAAGAATGAGATGATGAAGACCCTGTCAAATGGGTTTTTGCAAAGTACAAATCGAGTGGTGGCCCTGGAGCTGGTCAGAGATCAAGTCAGAACGAACCTGAATCATATTTCCCCACAGAGCTTTCCCTATGGTCAGAATGGGATATCTATAGATGACCTATGTGCAGCCGTCATTGGCCAAAATGTGTTTTGTGCAACTGGCACCAAGACGTGTCTCCGATGCCTGTATGTCGATCCAGAGGAGGTTGAATCCTTGAATGAGTTCCACTGTCTCAAATATCAACAAAATGTAGATGGTGTGATGTTGAAGGAGAGAATATTTAACGACTTATCAGGTCTATCTGGCACATGGTGCCCAGAATGCCGCTGTGAAAATGAAGCCATCGAGATGCGATTGGTACCCAGATTACACAGATTACCTGATCTATTCATCGTTAGCATCCTAGATCAAATTTCCCGATAGAGCACAAGCTACGTTTTGATTTGAATGGGAACACCCGGGTTCTGCTTCTGAGAGGAGTCATATACCTTGGAAGTTTCCATTTCACTTCCAGAGTGATAGGCTCAGATGGGCGGTTGTGGTTCCATGATGCAATAAGCACAGGTCGAGCATGCATTGATGAACATTATGTCGACAGTCACCCAGCTAATTTCCTGGAGTCTTGCAGGGAAAGATTGCAGTTGCACTTGTCTACGCTGAGGCATAAGAGTAAATATTGTTTCATTCAAGATCTGAGAAGTCGGCGAGTGAGAGTTGTGATTTAATTAAAATTGTGCACCAAAAAAGTTGACTTGACGCAAGTCATGTGCAATTTTAGCTGCCAAGACTCTGTTTAATTCTGGGTCTGAGCTTGCGTGGGGGTAAAACCTGTAGTCTCCATCGTCTAGCGGTTAACATGTCTCCCGAAGGTGCACGTGCGGTCGGCGTAGTCCGGATGTTCGAACCTCGGAAGACTCTTTTTTTTCGGGGGGGAGGGTCCACAAAAACTGAGGTCTAGGTCCTAGTACACGCCATGCAACGCATTGGCCACAACCAAGTTACATAATAAGATTGGACGCCGCTAATCAAGTGCGGTAACTCATAGACTGTATAACGAGCGAGGCACGAGCGTTTTGTTAGTACAGCGTCTGTCAAGAGAGACAAACATACTTCCGCGGGGAGTCGAACCTCATCTTCCCATTGTGTTGGAAATACAAGCTTGACCATGCGGTTTGCATATGGCGAGCATGTGGTTTGTTATCTGTTGCCATGCCTTCTCTCATAGTCTGACTCATGTTGGCTATCCTATTTGATATTCCTTATCTATTTGATTTAGCTACATGTATATAAAGGTAGTTCATCCGTAGTACAAGCCTCACTGGTTTGTAACCCAATCTAGTTTAATCCCTTCCTCGCTTGGAACATCCGACTATTCCACACATTGACATTCATTTTGGACCAAATATAATACCGGGATGATCGCCAGTGATCCTCGAAGGCTTCCTACCCAGTTTCAAGACCTGGTTTCACACCCGTCTTTTCTCGTGCATTCGGCAGGGATGGGACATTTTCTTCACCAACTTCCGAGATTACATAAATATATATCACGGAGCAAAAAAAGCAGTTAGACTCGCGAATGGTTCCGGGGGCGTCGAATCCCGGCTTCCCGTTGATGTGTAGTGTAATTTTCATCGTTGTCAATAGAACTGGACGGATCGCCCTGATCCTCGGAGGTGTCACTAACTGTGTTTCAACCATGAGATAGAAGAGCGATCACAGCCTGGTCTCAGGTCCGAGAAGCACTATTCGGCGTAGATCGTATGTGGCGGAGTTCCTGATGCGGAAGGTGAAAGGCATTTCCGACCAGAGTGAATGAAGAAAATAGTCTGAATTAGATTTCTAGCTGTCCCGTCCCGAGTAGCTCGGGTAAGGTCAGGCGAGGTTCTACGTCTCTAGGCGTATGTTCCGTAAACATCTATCAACCAACTAAAGCACTCAGAATTAATTTCAGAACAAAGGAGAGTTGACTTGGAAAAGAGGATGGGAGGCAGCAAAGCAGCCGACCAGCTTCTCGTTATGTATATAGCTAGACAAGAGCAAGAAGAAAAAGAATTTTTTGAAACAAGTCGTTCATAATTGCGTCGGAAGCAATACTTCAACTTTTCCCGTTCGATCACGCCTCGAAGTATAGTCCGATGTCGCGAATGTCCTGAATAAATGCCGGAGGGTTATCGAGGCCTGAAAAGTGCCCACCGAAATCGTGGACTACTCTTCGTCAGTACGCGGAACAACGCTGAAGCTAGACACACACATTTGTAGGACACGAGATTTCCAACTTTCGCAACGAACTCTTTGGGCCACAGACCGAAGTTATACTCGTACTGGCTGAAAAGCAGAGGAGCGTCGGTGGGGGCCTTTGTTTACGAGACTCTGAAAGCGTTCGGGTTCTGTCCGTAGATCCAGACAGAGGATAGAAAAGAATCGGTGAGGTAATAAAGAGAGACGGAAGTTAGGATCGCGGTGTTGTTCAGAACAGATGGAGGTGTTCCCGCACGCGGGTCGGACCCTGAGTGGAATACCTGAGCTACGCTGCTGAGGGGGAAGATGTATGATATACGCACAAACTTTGAATTTGCTGCCGATCCATGCCAGCTGCCCGGCAGGGCTGTCGTACTTTATAAGGAACTTATTTTCCGCTCTACACCGGCCACCAATCTTTGACATGCATGAATATGCTTTGGGGGCTGTTTCGGCCACTTCACACCAGATGCAGAAATCACAACGCTGAAGCAGCTTTCATTGATGCTGGAGGAGGATTCAAAGTCAGAGTATCCATGTTCATGCTCCAGTGATCCTCAGCACCAGCTGAAAATCTTTGACATGCACAGATATGCTTCGGGGGCTGTTTCAACCAATTCACACCAGATGCAGAAATCACAATGCTGAAGCATCATTCACCGATGATGGAGGAGGATTCCAAGTCTCAGCAGCCAGATTGCTGCTCCAGTGATCTTCAGCACCGGCCGCGAATCTTTGACATGCACGGAGATACTTCAGGGGCTGTTCCAGATATTTCACTGGAAGATTTCAAGTCTGGGCAGCCACATTGCTGCTCAAGTGATCTGCAGCACCGGCCACAAATCTTTGGCATGCACGGACATGCTTCGGGGGCTGCTTTGGCCAATTCACAGAAATCACAACACTGAAGGATATTTCATTGCTGTGGGAGGAACATTCCAAGTCTGGGAAGCCACATTGCTGCTCAAGTGATCTTCAGCACCAACCACAAATCTTTGACATGCACAAACATGCTCCTGGGGCTGCTTCAGCCCATTCACAGAAATTACAATGCTGAAGCATCTTTCAGTGGAACATTGCAAGTCTGGGCAGCGATGTTGCTGCTCCAGTCATCTTCAGCACTGGCCATGAATCTTTGGCTTGTACGAACATGCTTCAGGGGCTGCTTCAGTCACTTCACAGAGATCACAACGCTGAAGCATCGTTCACCGGAAGATTCCAAGTCTGGGAAGCCACATTGCTGCTCAAGGGATCTTCAGCACCAACCACAAATCTTTGGCATGCCCGGACATGCTTCACAGGTGCCAATTCACAGAAATCACAATGCTGAAAGTCTGGCTGCCCAGACTCGGAATCTTCCGGTGAATGATGATGCTTCAGCATCGTGATTTCTGTGAATTGGGCGAAGCAGCCCCTGAAGCAGATCTGTGCATGCCAAAGATTTGTGGCCGGTGCTGAAGATCACTTGAGCAGCAATGTGGCTGCCCAGACTCGGAATCTTCCTCTTGCAGCAGTGAAATATGCTTCAGTGTTGTGATTTCTGTGAATTGGCCGAAGCAGCCCTCGAAGCATATCTGTGCATGTCAAAAATTAGGAAATTCTCAATATTCTTTGCCCAGAACATTTAAAATAAAATTTCCAAATCCTCTATCATACAATCAAGGAACCCATGTCAAGGTCTTGCTCAAGGCACTCTAAACACATTCTGTGACATGGTCACACTGTTGTGGGTCTATTTATTCTTAAGACACTTTAAATGTCTCTTTGATGTCTGTGTTCCATACATGCTTTATATTCTTGAAAGATTCTCAACAGACATAAAAGATTTTCAGAGTTTTCAGATGTTCTGGGGGAAACCATTCAGAAATCATTTAAAATCTCTTCACTGTGTTCTTTGCATATCATCTCTCCTCACACCCTCAATACAGCAGAGATACATTGTAAAGAATATTCAAAACACACTGGACACCCATTTTGAATGCCTTCTGCATTTTCTGGGGCCAAACATACAGAAGATACTTAAAAAGTCTTTAGAATAACTTTCCAAATATGTGTTGTGTTTTCCGCTCCCATAAGGTCTGAAGACATCCGAAAAACATCCTGAAAGATATTTGAAACACAGCTGAAACTCATTTTAAATATCTTCCAATTTTTCCGAGCAAGTACATTGAAGAAATATTTTAAATATCTTCATTGTGTTCTTCGCCCAGACTTTTTGATGTCTGCACTGCTCGAACATTTCGAGTTTTTCAGTGAAAAAATTGGTGAAAAATGTTTTGAGTTTTACAGTAGTTTTTGAGCAAAGACTTAGGTGAAAAACTTGAAACCTTTTCCAGAATTTTTTGAATGTTGTAAAAATGTGGTGAACAAAGTGCTGAAACAGTTTTGAAGTTCAAAAAATTCATGAAGAAGTTTCAAGTTTTTCACCAACATTTTCGTTGAAAAACTTGTGTAAAATCCAAAACATTTTTCACCAAATTTTTCACTGAAAAACTTGAAATGCTCAAGCAGTGCTGACTGAAGATATTCTGAAAACACGCATGAATTAGGTGAAACAACCTTGAAACATAGGTGGCACACATTTTAAAGAACTTCCAGATTATCCAGGCAGATACCACTGGTTGAGCATTTCAAGTTTTTCAGTGAAAATATTGGTGAAAAACTTCCTTTATTTTTCACATTTTTTTCACTGAAAAAACAAGTAAATTTTTTTTAAAAAAAAATCAGTACTTTGTTGTGTTATTTTGAAATTTTCACCTTGACACAAAAAAGTACTGAAAACAATCTAAAAATTTCACATACTTTTTCAGTGAAAACAGTGTAAAAAATGAAGGAAGTTTTTCACCAATATTTTCACTGAAAAACTTGAAATGCTCAACCAGTGTACATTGAAAAAACATTTTAAACATCTTCTCCATGTTCTTCGCCCAGACATCTGTAATGTTTGGGTGAAGATATTCTGAAAGTTAGGTGAAACAATCTTTGAATGGCTTTAGGATCTTCCTCCCACTGTTATTATGAAAATATTTAAAATATCTTTTCAATGTTCCATCCACAGAAATTCAAAAGTTATTGAAAATGTTTTCTACATATTTTCACAATGTTTTGGCTCGGTTCTTTAGGTTATCCTCCTTGTGCTATCATCAAATTCGACCATCATCATGGTCGGCATAACTATAGGAACGCTCATGGGCGGTCCATGGGGCGCCGCGATCGGGGCTGCAATCACCACGCCAATCGGAATTTTCGTCGAGACCACTCTTTCTCCCGACCAGCAGACAGCGACGATCGAGCGTTACATCTACGAAACTCTTCGAAATGCAGTTGCAGCCGGTGCGGGTACCGCACTGGCCCACTGGGTCACCTATATCAATCCGACCACCATGCGTGCCGTGTTTTCTTCGATTAATGATGCCTTTGGAGGCTTGATATCGTCCACCGTGATAGCGGGGGTTGACGTTTTGATTTATGCCTCTTTGAAGAGGTGCGCATGGAATGTGATCTTGCTGACTACTTTCTAACCGGCTAATACAGCATAATCGACGCGCTCACCGGAGGCCCCATTCCTCGCGAATGGCTTGAAGTCGAAGCGATGGTCGCAGCCTTGGTCGAGGTATGGAGTTTCCAAAATCTCCAAAATTATACTCAGCCCATGGTCTAGGAAAAGAAGATTGAATCTATGAAATTACAATTCACTGAACCAAGACGATCGCCGTTGTCCTCGAAGACATTGCACTCAAGGATCGGTGTCATTTATGCAACTTACTTGCGGCGATGCAGTACTGCTCGAGATCATCGGGAAGATTCGGGATGGAAAGATAGATCAAGTCTCGTCCTCCAGGAGATCAGGAATGATAGTGAACACAATGAACCGCGGAACGAACGGTGGAGTATTTTTCTAATGATTACGGAAACTTAGGCCCGGTAATTGCCAGACCTCCTTTCAATTTAGTATCACTCCTCTCAACAGGTTAGGCTCTGCGCGGCAAGAGCAATAGCACAATTTGAACTGGGCGCATTTCGTCACCCATCACGCGCTGTGCGTCGCGCGTTCCAACCGCGGACTCTTTCTCTCATACCGTGATACAAATCTGCTGCGGGAGTAACATATATACTAGGTGAGTCCATAGCGCCCAAAGCTTCAGGGTTGTCTATTCAATATAATAGTGGGGTGCCTGGCTGGATCCCTGCAAATGCATCGCCTGTGGGACTCCGGTGGATCAATTCTAACGGCAGAAAATGAAAATGTTGGGAAGGGTTCATTTCAGATGTTATTTAACCCATTAATCTACGAACTAAACTTGGTCACATTACAGTCGACATTACATGACGACATAGCCAGCCGAGATTTGAGCCGAGTTCACCGAAATCTATCTTTGCCAATCTGCCGATGACCCTACAACTCTGAATAGTGACCGGTTGGTAGAGATGGGACTATGTATTTCCAATGGTTGACATCGCTGTGTTAATTATCAGCCTAGTAACTGCTAACGCCCAAGTAACTGCTAACGCCCATCTGCACGACACTCGAGCCTTCGATAATTCAAACCGGTGGACAGAGATCCACATGCGCGGCCCGGTCAGAGAGGCTTTACGCCAGAGATTTGACAACTACTAATATAACAATCGCATGCAGGAGACGTCCCAGGAAGACAACAATTATATAAGTCGGACTTGAAGAAATACAACACCCATTGTGCGGCAATTAATTAACGGAGATGGCGTGGATACCCGCGATGAAGGAACCGACATCTGCTTTTGTTCAGATGTATATCAACCATCGATATTCGTTTAGGCTGGTGAACACGTCGTTTAGGCCCACCCTGCATATCCCAGTTGCATGTGAGTACAAGGGTGCTAGATATTGGCCAGAGACAAGTATACACCAAGGCTGTCGAGAACGCCCACTTGCCATAACTTTGCTCCATGGAGTGGTACTATTCATCTGAAACTCAGGAGGTCGCGCCGCGGGAACTATTTTTAGGACTTCTCAACTGTATAAAGAATGGGTTTTGCACGCCGTCAGTATCATCAAACCACCCCGCTCGTCATGCAGTTCAAATTCGTTGCATTTATCGCTACCCTCTTCACAGTTGCCGCTGCTCAGAAAGACTGTGTTCGTATTCCGGTTGTTCGATAAACATCCACGTGCTGACTGCTCAGTCCAGCTCACAATTATAGACGGCTCTGTCTGCCCGGTGGGTTATAGCGAGTGTGGACCTTTGCCAGTCGGCGAGACTACGTGTTGTCCGGTTTGCTGATTTCTTTTCCTACCAAAAAGTCGTTGCTGATATACGCTACAGAACACGACAATCTGCGTGTAAACCTGACTGGTTTACGGACCGGTTTCTCTTACATAAGCTTAGCCTATTCTTGTCCTTACCGTCGTCGTCGTCTCGCTCGCTCTCGAATACATAGCGTGGTCTTGTTGACTCGTTGTGTGATTCCGACATCAGTGTTCCTATCTGGCCGACAGGCTTTCACTGCGCAGCCTTGTAGATCCATATATTGCTGATTCGAATCGAAGGAATTGATTTTGCATTTATTTGCGTCGATGGCCGTACCCATTATGATCTATGTAAATTCACCAACAGTAAGGATCTGTAGATCATCAGCTATCATTCAAACAGCAACAGGATGGACTGTTGTACCAACCGCGCCAGTGCGCCGGGTACCACCTTCAGGCGTTCGTCCCCGATGGTTGATCTGAAGCCTCGGTTTGATCGCGCGATATGCATAATAATTATCACGCATGCAGAATAAGCTCCGGGCATGTGGGTAAACCTTCGACAACGTGGTATTCAGACCCACCGAGAGGAAGAAAGGGAAAGATCTTGGCCAATGCAACAAAAACATCATTACCAAACACCTATGCCTCCGCGGGAAGTCGAACCCCACCTTCCCCCGGTGGATATGTAAATGAAAAGACCATCTACTCAACTCTACACGTTAGCTTCTGCGTGGCAGGAGCAACAGCGCAGTATATATTGAACCGGTGATATTCCGTAGCCCATGACGCGTCGCGCGTCGCGCGAGTCCCAACCGCGGACGCTTTCTCCTCTCCCATATGTACCGTGATACAAATCTCCTGCAGGAATGACATATTTACTAGGTGAGTCCAGAGCGCCCAAATTTTCAGGGTTGACTATTCAATTCAATCGTCTCCGTGCCTGAGTGCGTCCCTGAAAATCGATTGCCGGTGGGATTCCGGTGGATCAACTGTCAACAGCGGCTGTGGAGGATAAAAGTGGGCGCGAAATTATGACTTATTTTTCGCCGCCGGGTCGAGTGGCCAGGTGGGGAATGTTCCCTGCATGCCTAATCCGCAGTTCTACCTAATTGTACCTCAAACGCCGCCGGAACAGAGTACTCTCGTCATGGAAATGCATCGCCTCAGTTGCAACTCGCTAGCCCCAAGGATCTCTCGTTCTGACAGCATTCCAAACAAAATGGGGAAGTAAGACCCGGTGACTGAAAATTGGATTGAATGGTGGACCCTGTCGAGTTTCCGCGACGGCAAGGGTTGCGTGAGAACTGCGGACGTTGGTCCCCATCAAATGGAGTATGTACCCCGAAATGCCATCATCCCGCGTTTATACACCTTCGGGCCCGGCGGCTGATCACCAAGGCGATATAAAAATAACCGTCTCAGTAGTAGGTAGGTATAAGAGGCGACGAACAAAGTTCGAATTTTTGAACTCACAAGTCACAATCCTACCATGTTCAACAAAGTCTTCTTCAGCGCCATCCTCGCCATCTTCGTCCTCGGACAGGGGGTCGTCTCGCAGAACCTTGGCTCCGTTTGTACGTTTTTCCATTTATATTCTATGAACACCATTGAGCTCTCTGAATCGCCTTTCTTCTTTTACAGGCGGAGGAGCGTCGGTGCGTGTTATTTGACATGTCAAGCTCGATTCATGATACTAACTGTCTGGCCGTAGGACCCACCCTGTATGCAGCACCGCCTTCCCATGCATTTATTTGAACTAACGAACTTTATATTGTCTCAGGCCCGGCCAAAACCTTTTGCTGCACCCCCGGCCCCCTCCAAGTCGGCGTCACCCCCATGTGAGTTGAACTCTTCAGTTGGATGGCGCATAATTTACTTGTGTGCGTGACAGTTCCCACTGTGCAACTGTGTGCGCGCTCTAGGACAACAATGCGCCCTTTCCAGCACGAATCAATTACATGTCCACCGCACAATACGCGTTTTGTACCAATACACCATATTGAATGCGATTTTCGAGCCAGGCTGTTTGAATCTTTTAATTCACGAAGCACGCCTACATATATCGTCAGAGAGACATGTCACTGACACCACAATCGCTCGGGGAAATCCTCCCCATTTCCCTCGACTCTCCTGTTAAGGGACTCTTCATCATGAAGGCCTCTTCAGGTTGCAAATTAAGTTTGCCGGTGACAAGTTCAACCTTTTCACATTTGAAATGGTAGAATGGATCGACCGGCCTGCCAGAGGGCTTATGATCCGAATGGGCTCGTTACGGCAGTGGAGGCAGCGGCGAACATGGCCAGGCACCGGGGAATTTATATGTCAACGGCGTGATGGGATGCATTTTGATGTTGACTTCTTAGCGTAGGGTCAAATGGTGATAATTTAAATACAAAGGGGAAACAATTGTCACCCGGTTTCACCTCTCAACTATATTAGAATGCGCAGGACATCAATGAATTGAACCAATATGAGTTCAACCGTACACCCGCTGACAGCAACCAAAATGCCATGAGTGATGAGAGCCGCACATTATTGTTTGCCTGCCCAAGAACCATCGCGGTACAACCACCAAGTAGGCAGACCGCTGCCAAAATTGGTACTTGACCAATTTATCCTGGTGTTCGTCTACCGTCACTATTGTTGAGTCCCCGGGACGGGAGCAATTCAATTGTAACGGTCAAACCCGCGATTTTGGGCGCTGTAGCCTGGCAGGGACTGACACTGTGTCACTGTCACAGTTGATTCTTATCACTGTCCAAAAAAAAATCTTACATGGTATAAAGAGGCCACGATCCAGTCCTTCATTCTCCGTATTCACATAATGTTCAACAAACTGCTCTTCACCGCCATCTTCGCCGTCCTTGCCCTAGGACAGGGAGCCGTAGCCGTGCCTCAGGCTGGGATCGTATTGTGTACGTCTTCCTCGACTTTGTTCCACTCATTGCATTGGAGCTCACCGATTCCGTCACATAGGTGGAGGTCCCTATGTGCGTACTATTCACCATGAGACTGTTGATTCGGCTACTTGATAGAAATCTTGTCGCAGGACCCGCCCTGTATGCAGTCTTCCGCTCCGTACTCTATATCTTCTCCCTAACCTAAAAAATATCCAGGCCCGACAGGCCAATTCTGCTGTGTCCCCGGCCCCGTGCGCGTTGGCGGGAATCCCAATCCGTGAGTCGACCTTAGTCTTTGGGTTGGGCGGTGTTTGACTTCGCTTGTAGTGCGCGCTGCGTGGTTGCTTGCCCGCTCTGAAAGCATGGAGGAAATTGTTCAGCTTGAGGAGTCTGCGTCAATTGGATCAGCCATCGATACATGATTCCGGGAGCACCAGTTCTGTACAAGTATATTGGCATTGAAATATGTTTTATGAGAATCTCCTAATTGCGTATGGGACGATTGAGTGTCGCTGTTCATTGAATGCGCAGTTGGGTTTAACATCGCAACTGGGCCAAGTTTCTGGTGCAGCCCGGGTATCTGGTCCAAGATCCCCTTGCTCGTTGTTCCGACAATATAATTAAACTGGCTTGCTGATTCAATTGTTCTCTCTTTCTAGTTTAATTACTACAAGTCGGCTGAGCTTGCGTCAAGAAACGACGAGTGGTAAACATCGCAATGAAGTGCCTTCCGATGTCCTCTCATGCCGTTATTATTTAAACACATCCTCCCACTGCGGGATAACGATCTACGCCGCCGCGCCCAGTGTCTCGATATAAATAACCACCTCGTATAAAAAAGGCCGCCGTAATGGCCATTCCATATTGACAACATAATGTTCAACAAGCTGCTCTCGATTGCCATCCTTGCGATCCTTGTCCTAGCACAGGGCGCTGTCTCCGTACCTCAGAACCTTGGCCCCCTGTGTACGTTCTCGTGCACTTCGATTGACTGGATCGAAGATCACTGACCCCGCGTTCGTAGGCGGCAAACCTTATGTGCGTATTTCCCTCCATCAAACCTTCCCCCAGCCCAACCACAATCTTCTTCTACGACCCTCCCTGTATGACTCTGTTGATTCCGTTACCTCTCACTACGCTGACCCATTTATTTCAGGCCCCACCGGCCATTTCTGCTGCAGCCCCAGCGCACCAATTGCTGGTGCACACCCAGCGCCGTGAGCTATTCATTTTCTTCTTGCGACGGAGGGTGTTTGATTTGCATCGCAGTCCACGCTGCTTGGAGGTTTGTCCTGTGTAGGATAGGAACGGTGAAATAGTCTAAGCTCAGTTGGGGTGTTCACGCTAATTGCACTCGTCGTCAACGATCCGACCAATCCACTTTGTTTACGAGTACTGTGTTAATGCGGTTGTGGTGCAACCGGGACGAACTTGTGCGGCCCCGTCGATCGTGAGCCGCCGTTAGTGGGGATCGCTACTTCATCCCGTTACGTGCCTACTACTGTACTATTTCAACCAAATGTTCAGGTGACAGGTGACGGAGGGTCGTGAACTGAACATTCTTGGTGTAGGTAACGGTGACGGCGACGTTTTGGGGCCCAAAATGCTGGGGTGATTGCCGAGAAATGAATACCTTAGGTTCCGGATGACATTGGGTAACATGGTGGGTAAACATTCGGTCGAAATATTTCTCAGAATTCTATCAGATATGTAGAAGGTTGAACTGCACTGCATATGGAGATATGCGCTTCCGAATTCAAGGGTGAGACATTTTTTTTTTGTGTGCGCTGAAGAATGAGGAGAGCTGTGCCTGCACTGTATAACAGCCGATAGCACTAAGCAGTTGGAATACAGACTTTGAACGGTTAGATCGGAGTTGGAACTTGCCATCTGATCTTGATGAGATCCACATCAAGAGACAACACAGATAAACTCTCGATCAGAACCACCATGCTACCGGAGCTTATCGATGCCATTATCGAAGACGTCCCCGACTCCAGTCTCGCCGCATGTTCATTAACAGCCACGGCGTTCGTCACATCCAGCCAACGCCGACTGTTCCGTTGGATGTCCCTCTCCAACGTTAACATCGCCGCATACGAACGCACAGCCGTTCTTCTGGCTTCGTCTCGCCATCGCGGGGCCTATGTTCTTTCCTTGGACCTCAATTTCGAAGAAATACTCATCGAGTATCCCCTCCTCACATCGATCTTGGCTCCGCTGATGCAAATCGAGCGCCTCTCGATCGCGGGAGACGAGCACTCCGTGCAGATCTGTGCCTGCTCCGAGTCGACCTCCTCCATCTCTCCTCGCTCAAATCCTTCGCTCTCCACCACTTCAGGGCCCCACATTCCCTCGTCACATACGCGTTGGGTGCCTTCGATCAGGTGTCGCTTACCCATACCCACCTGAGCGCCGCCCCCGGCGACGATCCCATTTCACCGCCGGTCTCCCCTCTGGCAAACCTCCGACACCTGCGCATAGTGGGCGACCCATACAACACGCTTCTCTCCTTCCTCCTCAACCCGCCGCGATCTCCGTACTTGAAGAAACTGCCCACCGCGTGCGCAGGCGCACTGACACATCTGGAAATGGAGCTCGGTTTGTCTTTCCCCTTCTTTATCCCCCGTCTTCCATAACAGTCTTCCATAACACCCAGCGCAGCCGCCCCCGTCGACCTCCCTCCTCTGCCGGCCATCCGTTCTCTGGAACTATACATAGACATCGACACCGTCCAGGACTCCACTCTCTTTGCATCCATCGTGTCCCGGACCACCGCATCCATGTCCCAGCTCGCAGTTCTCACCCTTGCCATCATCGATCGCCCCCATTCTACCACCGACACCAGTGGGTCACGGTGTGTCGCGGCCGCAGTTCTGGCACGATATGGACTCCGCGCTGCTGGCCATACCCAGCCTACGCGAAGTCCATTTCGTGCTGCGGTACTTCGTTTTTCAGCCAGAGAGGTGGGATGCGTTCGTACCGTACGTTGCGGGGAAGCTTCCCCGTGCGGAGCGCGCTGGATTGCTCCGGTTCTCCAGGGGTGTTTCGGTCGTTATGAAGCACCCGATAGATGGGTGATTGTATTTGCGCTTTTCCCTGCAATTTCATCACTTTTTGCCGCTGTTTTCCAGAAGCCCATTTCCCCTCCGACCTAATCTGCACTTCAGTTTGCTCGCTCGAGCGGGAAAGGATGCTGCCACAATATTTCCTCGTGCGGGACGACATCCAGCCATCTGCTCTCGCTCTTCTTTCTTCCTCTGTTCTTGCTCACGGCCTCAACCAACACCGCGACAAACTCCTCGCTCAATAAATCCGTCCAAGATTTCTCTTCGTCGTCATAACTAAACTCTCGCCCAGAACACAGATGGATTCTGAAATCCGGCTACAGACTTCATCCGCTGCGCCGCAACTACAGGATGTAAATGCCGTGAACAGGTTCGCCTCATCATGATCCTTGTTTCCGCTGCTTATGATTTTGGATTCTGCTATCGCACCCATGTTAGAAGCGTCTCATTCCAGAATCCGGCTCGAATCAATATTCCTGTCCCATCTTACCCCACGAATGTGCCAGCGGCTTCCGGATGGACAGGCAAGCAAAACAGACTTGCAATCCACCCAGACTGCGGCAGGTCTGGTCATGTTTGGCTTTTACCTTAGATCAGTGATGGTGACAGAGCCACTCATCGCCTTGCTTCTTCCCACCACTCACTTGCTCCCGTCCTCCGACTGTGCTCCAATGGCTCAGATTTGAGCCAGATAACGAACTTCACGCGTTTGGAAAATGACCAGCTCTTCCAATCCGCCAGGCGGATCAGCAGCAGCCCGTGCGTCACATACCACTTCTCAGCCTGGTCAGCCCATTCACACGAACACGAACGAATCGTGGCACAGAGAGCGCCAAAATCGGCGGAATGTTCATTAAGGGCAGAAGGCTCAGAAGGCTAACTACGGGAGTACTTGTACTGGGTCTAGAAGAATCCGGAACGGTGTGCAAGTAGAACCGACGGCCCAGGATTAATTTGTTTCTCCGGACCATATTTATGCGACGGTTCCGGGCTATCCACGAGCCATACAGCGACAATGAGCGGTATGGATTCAAAGTCTCGATCCACGCGACTCTTGTGCGCGCCGCACGGCAAGTGGATTCTCTGCATCGTGTTTTCTCGATATTCACGGCGACTTTACAGGCAGATTCTTTCCCAAATTCCCGAAGAGATTTGCTCCGCGTCTCACGTCGTGGAATGCAAGCGAGTCATCTCGAATAGTGATGCGCTTGGTGAGGAACTCGCAGCCGTCGTTCACACTTTTTGGACGGACGATGCGGTCAAGGCAGCATCCCAACTGGATAATCCGCGCTTTATTTCCTCAACGCGCCCGATCGCATCAGTACCCCTGACTGCATTCACACCGACAGCAACATCCTGCGCTGGAAAGCGCATTCACCACCGCCACTCGACGAATTATACGTGAAAATTGGCATCCGGACGTACTAGCTGGTCTGCGCCAGACAAAACCTGTCCATGCGACACAAATGGCTCCCCTACTTTGCCGCCTCCCGTCCCAGATTTTCGTGTTGAATTTGGAGGAGTATGACCGGCCTGTACGTTCATGGCACGCCGGCCATCCGTATTCACAAATTCTTTCACTAGGACGTTATCCGGGAGGCTGTAGATCTCTTCGCCTGGGCCTGCTACCAGTCCAGTAGCCATACCGTAGTCGTGAGCTAATCATCTCCGCTGGCCTATCAAGTTCATCTGAGTTATCACCCCAGAATCTCCTTTTGAACAAACCCGAGTCTCGGCGCGAAACTCGTTGCCTCTCCCCTCGGCACCATATACCCAGACTATGCCTGCAGCGACGAATTGGCCGCTGTGAAGTACATTTTCCAGCCATTCAGAACGGTGATTGTGAGCGCGCATCGCACAGTTTACCCCCAGCTCCTGGACCTCGCGGATGCGGATGCCTGCAGACGTGCGTACTCTGCATACTACTGCTTTGTGAGTCGACTGAGATCTGACGCAATTTAAGCAGCGGTGATAAACACCATCACATATTGGTACGACGACCACCTTCGGTTTGAAAATTTGACTCATACACGAATTCTTGTTAGGCACCACTATTCTGTTCAACATGAGGTCCAGTAGCCTCCCATGATGAATGTGTTTTCAGCCACAGCGGCGAACGCGGGCATGGACCTGCACCTCACCGCCAGAGAATGCTTGACCACAGTCATCTCCCTCCCCGCGTAAGCCCTGGCTAACGTAACGAAACATCACAATCTTTTTCGCGCAAGTCGCTCCCGCGGATGGCCACGAATCCCTCTCGAACAAATTGTTTTTATGTAATAACAACAAAATAACAATGCTTTTCCCTAGTCGCATGGCTTTCAAGGTGTATCTGAAGGATGAGCTGAACAACTTCTTTGATACCGATGATACTGCTATCTTAACCCAGAGTATTTCTGGTTAATTTCTGGTTGTCAGGACGTCGATTGTGGCAAAACATCGCCACACCCCCACATACACACCTTTCCGTATTTTTGATCCCTCGTTTCACATATTCGACCTCAAGTTTTGATTCTCGTCCTCCACCGCCCACTCTCATTCTCCCGCCGACACTCGCAGTTCTACATGTCCCATTTGGCCTTCACCACGGAACCCGCCTACGAGCTGCGCAGTCTGACCCTAGATTAGCACATCATCGCGCTGCAGGCTTGGGGATAAATCCTCAGGCACCCCGCTTCTCAATCGTGGATGATCTCCAGACTCGTTTGTGGAGCTGGCGACGTTCTGGAACGTGCATGACCCCTGTGTCTTGTACCGATGGGCTAAATACTGTGATTCATGCTCCGGCTCAGACGCGACCCTGTTCCTTGACCTCATGCAGTTAAACAAATTACAAATGCCCTGTGAATTCGGGGGAGCCATGTTCATGGGTGGGGGGACCCTGTGCCCGGTCCGTCTAGCTCGGACTAAAATCCAACACACTGACACCAATATTTATATTTAGCCCGCCTGAAAGCGAAACCACACACGCCAAACCAGCAATACATCCCCTTCCGAGAATCCAGTGACTGCAATTCCAGGCTTGTACTAGGCTCATAGTCCGTGCAACACAAAAGCGGCAGCTGATTCTCACAACTGTGAAACATGTGCGTGGAGTCGGCATTTTCTGGCCTATAAGACCTTGGACAGCTTAGTCGTTTATTAGGCTAACGCGGACCACCGGGCTAGCCAGGGAACTGTTCGCCGTTCCAATTATATGGCGCCACAGTTTCAGGTACGTTATTTTTATCACAATTCAGTCCCGTCGACGCACATTTCTAGTTACCCAAGGTAACCCGGGAACTGTCAGCATCAGATTCAGGTGCAAATAAAAAGCAAGCATTGAACAGCTTAACTAAGACTGGTTTGAGCCTGGGAACGTCTGCTACTGGGAGGACCGACCTCGCCATAGACGCTCCCCAACGTAGTCGAAAGGCCGTGACCCCATGATAGAAATCGAATGCCGGGATGGAGATGTCACCCAAGCCTTTTCAGGGCTTCTCCTTGAATGAATTGCGCCGAACGTCAATGGAAAGCCAACTCCAAATTCACTGCCGGCATCACTACCGGGATCTCTACCACCTCGCTTCCGGCGAGCTATGATAGAAATCGGCTAGAGGGATGGTCCCATGCTCGCCGATGAAATGCAATGCCTTACGGATATAGCTTTCACCGTATAAAGGCCGCACGGTTCAACATGAATTCAATATTCCACTCGCAAAATGCTTTACAAGTTAATCTCGAGCGCTCTCTTCGTCCTCGTCCTCGCACAGGGAGCCGTATCCGTTCCCCAGGGCGGCCCTATACAGCTAGTGTGTGAGTAGCCGATATTTCATGTCGGTATTCAAGATGACTGACTGAAAGTAGGCGGCGGACCTTCCGTACGTGTTTTTGTTTAATAACGTCTGTCAGCGCTCATATAATTGATACTCCTGCCATAGGATGCCCCTTGTATGTATCCTGGCCTGCAATCTTGGATCTACTTCTGACTTGATTTTCAGGCCCTTCTGGACAGCTTTGCTGCGGCTCTATCACTGGCGTCGGCAACGTGTGAGTCTTTCTGTTGAAATGTGACGGAGGCAAAGTCGATTGACATCATCGGCAGCTGCCAAGCGGCCGGCTTGTTGTGCCGCGTTCCTAACTAATATGAATTCGGCCGACGAAAGCGAAGGACGGATGTGTGCTATGGTTTACGGAGCCCGTGAAAACCCGCGTAGACACACTGCTTCCTGTTAATCATTCGCGTTGTTCAGTTTGTTACGATTCGTGCATCACTACCGAGGGCGGATTTCAGCAAGCAAAGTATCATCGAAGCGCTGCGGGGATCAAGTTGATACAAGCAATCGGAACTAGGCTTTGGTTAACATTCATGCATTTCAGTGCGATTCACTCAGTATTCTCCCCGTTGGGGAAGCGTATATACAAACGGGATAATCTTCCTCTCATGGGCCGAGTTGCTAACGCAGAAGGGGAAACAAATAAATTATTAAGTCACCGGTTTTGCGTATAAAATTTAGAACGAGAGATCCCATGGAACATATCCTATCCACACTCAGGCATTTAAAAATACCATCCTAACCTATTCAAACGCAACTGGATTCAAAACAGTGATATATATCCCTGGACGTGAGTAGCCTGAACGAGAGAACTTGCCGTCAACAAGTACGGAACATAATCAGCCCGTCGATTCAACAAGCGAGGCACGAGCTCATTTGTTGAAGCGTCTGTCCACGAGAGACTAAGAAGCTACCAGCATTTCATAAGTCAAGGAAACATGAGAGAGACGGGGCATACTGTGTTTTTCGAGCTCAATTGAGGCAAATAGGGCTTCACTTTGTCATATCGGGTCGGTTCCATCTGGAGCTCAACGATAGCAGCGTGGGGCATTGGGAGCGTAGCGAGCAAGGAGTCAAGTTGCTCAAAATCGCTTGGCATCGCGCGCTGAAAGGTGCTGACGATTTCGATTTTGGCGATACGATTGGAGGAAGAGATGGTGGAGAGGCTGGCGAGTAGCCACGTCCATTTGTCGCCGACGACCTGCTCTTTCAGTCGGGCGCGCGGTGGCGTCGACGTCAATAACGATTCCCCAAGATTGATCGAAATCCGGAGACGCGTGAGGTGGAGAACGCGGAGAGTATAATGGGTGGTTTGGTGTACTACGTCGCAGCCTCACAATGTCAGATCCGTGGGTATTTACTAGAGACGAACTGCTCACATCAACTTCCAACTCCAAAGTTTCCATCGTTTGAAGTGCGGGTGCATGTTCCGTGCCAAGTAATTCCGTCTCCAGTGGGTCGACAATGCCTTGAGGGCGGAGAAATCGATGGGACAAGAACTGCTCGCGAGCCAAGCGGACACACCAGAGCCGACCATAATACGGAGTGACTCCAGTTGAATGGGCATAGATACGGGAGTGGCAGGAAAGAACACCGTGCTGTAATTCTTGCGCGAAACCAATTCCAGACGGCGCAGGCTGGCGGAGCATCGGGTACACATCTCTAAAAAGGCCTCAAGGGCGCAATGAATCCTCGTACGGCGGAGGGTGAGTGCTCAGAAGCTGTTGTAGAGCGGCCGCCGTAGTGGAGTTCACATGCACTGCGACCGACGCCATATCCAGATCTGTGAATGTGAAGTTGCACACCCTGAGGAAGGTTTCGGTCGAAAATTGGCCACTAAAGTTGTGTACGTGAAGCTGGTGTACGTGCCGAAGGAGGTGGGGGGATATATCCAATGTCGTGAGGAAGTGAGTCCACCGGCGCTCGTTTTTGGAACGAACTGGTGATCTGAGGGAAAGACGTCTGAAAATGTGGGATTGCGCGGTGTGCACGCATGAACGGGAAACCAAAGCGCACTCCAGCCAGTCGGCCAGTGAGTCGTGGAGAAAACCGATGATGTAGTCTACCAGCTCTTGTACGAGCTGGCTGGGGAGTTCTCCCATCTGTCCACCAGAGGAATAGTAAATACTGTACAAGCAACAAGGATGGTCGACGTAGCCGCAAGGTCCACCCACCATCTGATCCGATGTCACCGTGAAAGAGTTGATTTGTGATCATTGGCCAATCGTCATTTTTCAACTTGTGTATTTTTTCTAACCGCACCCTATCATTTTTTCAATGTCAAGATTGGTATCGCTCGACTGTTGAGGCCAAAGCATAGGTACAGCAATTTAACCTGGGGAATATTCAAACGACGTCCGGGTCTGAGCACGAGGCCTGTAAATTTCGAAGTCCACTCAATCGTATCCTCGGATTACTGCCTGTTGGTGGTGGCCACAAATAGTAAAAGTTGGAGGTGGTTAAGGTAGGTTGGTACTTGGGAATCTCGTCAGAAGAGTAAGATGAGCTGATGTGAGGATAGTGGCCCTTGGGCGTGGAAGCAAACCTGGACACCGTAAAATGGAATCTGGTGCCCAGTTATAGGCTTCAGCCACAGCGGTTTGTGATGCTAAGCACAAGCCGCGAAGATTCCAGGCACAAGTGTCGGATATCCAGAGTCATTTCACAACGTAGGCATTCGTTTAGTCAAGAACATTCCACCAGGGAAGAGCCCACACGGATTGTTGAAGACGTATGAATATCTGAGGGGCAGTTATTTGATCCGGAACTCGCGATATTTCCCCGATCAAATTTGTTCTGCCATCCTGTCTCGAGTCAACGGAAGGACATTTTTCATCAAGCCAAGCGACGCGAGGCATGCGACCGTCAGAAGTTAGAACGCGGAAAGCTCAGGGGCCATTTTCCGTCCTCCGAGCCTTCAGAACACGGCGGTCTTGATCTCGACCATTTATCCCTCAATGTGTTACGAACTTGAAACCGTGGAAGGTGAGGGAAGAGGCTGGAAGAGGAAAGAGCCTGACACCGGGCCGATGCTCATCTCGGAGTTAGCCGGGCAGCCCAAAGCTAGACTGATCGTACCCGCCTGTGCGAGAAATTGAGGGGCAGGCTGCCTCCAGGTGATACAAGATGGGTTATTAAGATTCCAGCGATCCTCTCCGTACAGTACTGCTGCAGGGACCGGTCTCCACCATTACGCTCTGCGTATGTAGTGACAAGTCTAGTATTCCACTCTTCCCGCGTACTTCCATTGTGGCATCAAATCTAGTCTTGCAATTCCGGAAGACAACTAGCAACTTATCACCTACTTAAGACAGTGCTGAAGGCTTCCATTATGATATAGATCTGTTCACAAAAATTCACATTCGAGGGCCCATCAGCGCAGGGCCCGATACACAGAGCTTGAAATGCAACGTGAAACAAGATGAAAAGATCCTCAGCCCTCATCCGTGGCCTCGGGTTCAAATAGTAATCTTTCCCCCGAAGGCATCCTGTTCCCTACACATGACAAGTGCTTCCTTTCGACGAGTGTGAGCTGTTGTGAGCAATTTATAATCAGCCGCCGGTCTCGGGATTGTCAATTGCATTGACAAAAAAACAGTACATACCATCCGGCCCAATGGACAACCCAGCCGATGGATCATTCATCAGGTACCACCGTGTTTCAGTGCAGAAATAGTTCGGTTGGCAGTTGTTTCCACGGCAATTCCGCGGACACGTAATGTCGGCATGACATGCGTAGTTTGCTCCTAGTCTATGTATCTGCTGTCTTTCGCGCTTCATTGAATTTTATCCAGTCTCCTTGTCCTCCCGAGTGCCCGGGGATAATCCTGTATTGCGTCCAATTCGGAGGGAGAAAACTGGCAACGGAGGTGCATGAAACGACCCGGCATATCCTCGGGTGCGGACGGCGACCTATAAAAAGATTGAATAACTGGGAACCGACGGATGTCAACTGTCACAGCCAAATTTTGAAGAGTCACGGTAGGCATCTCAGGGCCGTACCCACGCTGCCCGGTTTGGTTCTACCCACTGAATCCCTGGGACAAATCCACCCCATTAAAGTGCGAGCGTGCAATGGCCGCGGGGAATGTATACCTGCTAACTCAATCAATAACCCTCCGTATGAGCTAACTGCATTCAGTAGAAATACATACAAATATTTCGACGTGGATTTGCTCAATTGCGAGGGCTTTGTACTAGACAAGTTATACGAATAGTAGTTTCAGTTATTGCACGGGCTCCTTCGATTTAACGTTCAATATCTAGGGGTTCATATTTCTGTTCCAGGAACCGCCGTCGGGTTACATCATTGTGTGCTGCGCTCCGGTGCAAGATCTACATGCTCGCTTTAAATGCCGGGTAACTAGAGGCCAGACCAATATGATCGGCCATCGACGGTGGCAAGGGATTGTCGGTTGCATTCAAAGGAAATCCACCACCCGGAGAACGAGCTAAATTTTGAATATAAAGACGGGTAATGACATTCTCCGTGTGTTTCATGCTAATTAGGTCGTTGATCCGCTCCATAATTAAATACATCTCTCCATTCGTGAATTCCTCCGTTCGATATTTAAGAGACGAAGGTTCTGAACTGTTTACCCAACAACCCGTCTTTCTCCCAATGAAGTTCATTACTGCCTTCCTCGTGTCTTTCCTCGCCGTTGCGGTTGCTACCGTGAGCACCATTCTTTTCCTTCCCTGGGCTGTTCACTCAAGACTCCCATAGCCCCTCGGTGACAACGCCGCACGCGACGTCGGTGTCGACGCTCGTGCCGTAGGCCCCATTCATTCCCTGTCTATTCCATTGATATTAATTTACTGCCCACTAGCCCCAGCTTCACTGCGACATAGTCCCCTTCCTCAAATGCCAGGGCGGCATCACCCAACAAAGCGAGTGCCAGAGCTTTGGATTCCAGTGCTCGGCGACTGGATCTGTGCCAATCATTTCGGATACCACCTGCGCATCGCAGTGTGTGTGCGACGTTCCGTGCCCCTAATTGCAATAGTTTTTGTTTGGTTTTTGTCACTTTAATCACGAATATATTGCTTTGATCCACCCATCATGATACGGCGATTAAGGCCATCGCGGTCGACTGCGAGTCTAGAAGCACCATTCGATCTTTAGGGAGCGAAGAAACATCGCTCACGTTCCTGAGCTATGTATTCTTCGACGCGGTGGGAAACAATGCCTATATTGACATGGGAGCGATGCATTCGTTGTGTTAACCAGTACTTGTCAAGTGACAAGGAATACCTCTCATTTATGCAGTATTTGACAATCGACATGGCGGTGCTGCCAATCAGTATCTGCATCGTCGGGAACGTAAACATGAGGACTAATTCATTGAACAGATCGAAAGTGGGCACTACATGAGGTTTTGGAGGTGGTAAAACCACTTATAGCATGCCTGTAAGGCGCCACATGAATTAAGAAATTAACATACATGAGCAGCCGATGCTCGACAGAGAACTCACTTGGAACCACTCTGGATCGCAATCGGCGTGGCTAAGGTATCATAGGTTGCGTAAACTCACGTAAAACAGACGTAGATATGTCGCGCACCAAATTTTTGGAGCGTAAGAGAGAGAGTTTGGACATCATGCCCGCATATTCTAGCGCGTGCATCTCAAACTCGACAGTTGGCAAGTCAGGGAGGTTTGACAATATTGAGTCGAACTGTTCTGAGACAGTACCAACCAAGAGCCCGACGATTACGATCTTCGGATGTGATTGGAAGCCTTGATCGAGAACCCCCAACCACGTCTCGCGTCGGGGTAGGGGTATGGAATTACGCAGGAGCTGAAGGCTGGGGAATAACGACAGGTTAAGCGTTGGTTTTTCCGATACTATTATTTCGGAGGGTTAGGCACAATATTTAGAGGAAGGAGAGGCGTACGATGGCTGTGAAGTCGAGAGTTTGGATGGTTCGCATGGCCTGTGCGAACTTTTGAGAGGCGAGTAATTCGGTGTTGTCTGATACCGACAACGAGGTTACGCCCGAGAAGTAGAAAGGGCAAAGTGGGTGGACCAGCCAGTCACGGAGGCTTACAGGAGTCATTACATGGAGGTTGAGCGATTCCAGCGGAAAAGTCGAAGGGGGATGCAGGGCGGGAAGGAAGATTTTGGTAGATGTCGAGGAATAGTGCAGTTCTAGATCGATCAGGTTCGGCGAGCATCGCGTCCACAATTGCAAGAAGTCCGATGGGTCCGTATGATGGGCAGTTATCTGTGCGCGGCGGAGAGTGGTAAGTTGAGCAGTTGTTGAACAGCCACCACAGATGACGGTATGTGGTTGGAGAAGTAGACAGAGGCACCCTCCAAATGTGTGAATGGGAAGTTACAGATTGCGACGATGCAGGTGGAGAGCTAGGCACGATACTAATGCACATAGAGTCGGCGTACGTGTCGAATGTGGGGGGAGTTCTTGAATGTTTCGATAAATCGAGCCCACAGGCGCTCCTTCTCGGACTGAGCTGTCGATATGGAAGAAATATGTCTCAAATATAGGACTGCGCGGGGTACACCCACGAACGGGAAACCAAGGCGCCCGCTGGTCGGCCGGTGAGTCATGGAGGAAACTGATGATGTGGGCTACCAGCTCCTGTGGAAGTTCGTTGGAGGGTTCCTGCATGGGAGGAGAGTACTAGCAGTGCGTGCACGATGAGGGAGGAAGGCAAAGAGGCGGACGCGAAGTTAGCCGGTTGATCCGGTGTGACATCGGTGTGACGCGTCGCGTAGTTGGGTTGAGACCGGGCAAATTCCTAGGTGGGTGAAATTTCGAGGCGATGAAAGAACCCACAAAATTAAAAATTCACTGCGGACCCCACGGGGTGGGTTTCTCACAAATAATTCAGCCGGCACCGGTATGAATCCGCCGCGTGATAAACATCATTCAAGTTTCATCAACGCCAAGTGCAGGCCGTGTCACTGACTCACCAGCAGAGTGTCGGAAATACCTCCTCTCACATAATGTGTCCATTTCGATGCAAGCTGGCTCGATGCATAATGCACGCTGAAACGCATATATCCAAAATTTAAAACCATTCCGAGGGCGTTCAGCGCAGAGTGGAATACATAATCGAAGTTTGAGATTCGAGTTGAAAGAAGTAAAGATACAATGCCGCTGAAGATCGGCGCTCAACGCTCAACCCTGACCCCGATTCAATAATATCACGGCAGTGATCTTACAAAAACTCCCGACCAAAACAAAGAACACGCACCATATGGCAACTGTACCTGCCGACGTATACCTAGTGATGCCCAGGGCCCTGCTTGGCCTGGAAGCCCGGGCTTGGGCTTCAGATTGCTCAAGCCCGAGCCCGAGCCCTCAGTCAAGGCTTGAAGCCCGGGGCTTTGGGCCTGGGCTCGGGCTTGGGAGGAGTTTTTCTGACGACTCTGGGCGCCGCCTTGGAGTGCTAGATCTTATCACAAATGCTATGTGGGTGTTTTAATGCTGCTGCAGACCACTCACTCATGTTTTGTGAGTCCTTTTGAACCAAACCGAAGATGATTTCCATTTTGAACCTCCATCACGCTCTTCAAAACCTGGTTTCATTGAACAGTGAAATAGAAAATTAACCGGACATACGAGTAGCTTTTCTGGCTCAAGGTCCCAGATTCCGGCTATGAATCTACCCCATCATAGAGAGTACTTAAGCCTGACGTCGGGCTCGGCTCGGCTCGGGCCTGCAGGGACTCGGCCTGGCGGGCTTGAGGGCCTCAGACCGGGCTCTGGGCATCACTACGTATACCTGCTAACTTAATGAATAACCCTCCGGATGAGCTAACTGCGTGCAGTGGAAATAAATACAAGTGCAAGGGCTTTGTACTGGACAAGTATTATGAAGAGTAGACGGGCTCCTTCGGTTTAACGTTTAATATCTGGGGGGCCATATTTATTTCTGTTCCAGGAACCGCCGTCGGGTTACATCAAGGTGCGTTGCGCTCCGGTGCAAGATCTACCTGCTCATAGAAAAATCAGAGCAATATCGCCGGCCGTGGATGCCGCCAGCCGAGTTCAGGGATTGCCAAGCAAATTTAAGCGAAAGCCACCACACGGATAATGAGCCCATGAATTTTGAATACAAAGACGGGTGATGACATCCGCCGTTGTGTGTTTCATGCTGAAGAGGTCTTTGATCCGCCCGTGAGTAAAACGCATCTCTCCATTCATAGATTTCTCCGTTCGATATTTAAGGAGCGAGGTTCTGCAAGGTCTACCCAAAACACCCCGCCTTTCTCCCAATGAAGTTCACCACTGTCTTCCTCGTGTCTTTCCTCACCGTTGCGTTTGCTACCGTGAGCACCATTCTTTTCCTTACCTGGAGTTCATTGACGACTCCCACAGCCCCTCGGTGACAACGCCGCACGCGACGTCGATGTCGAAGCTCGTGCCGTAGGCCCCCCATTCATTCCCTGTCTATTTCATTGATCGATCTACTGCCCACTAGCCCCAGATCCACTGCGACGCACTCCCGTTCCTCGCCTGCGAGGGTGGCATCGACCAACAAATTGAGTGCCAGAATCTCGGATTCCAGTGCTCGGCGACTGGATCTGTGCCAATCATTTCGGATACCACCTGCGCATCGCAGTGTGTGTGCGACGTTCCGTGCCCTCAATAATTTTTGTAGTTTTTAGTCAGTGTGGGGTTCGAATGTATTTCCTTTGGTCCACGCATCATGATACGGCGATTAAGGTCATCGCGGTGGATGGCGGATGCACCATTCTTTTTTTTGGGAGCGAAGGAAAGCCTGTGGCATTCCTAGGCCATGTGGTCTTCGACGCGGTAGTGTTTGCTAATTAATCGAGGAAAAGAATGCCTGTATTGTTGACCAGTACTGCTGTCAAGTGACAAGGAATACCTCTCACTTGGGCGGTGTCTGACAACCTAGACATGGTGCTGCCAATCAGTATCTGCGCGGTCGGGGCCCGGACATAAGGGCAGCGTAGACGTGGGGACCAGTTAATTGAAAGTGGGCACTACATAAGGTTTTGGAGGCGGAGGTAAAAACACTCATAGCATGCCTGTAAGGCGCTACATGTTAAGAAATCAGCATACATGGGCCGATACTCGACAGAGAACTCGCTTGGAACCACTCTGGGTCGCGATCTGCGTGGCTAAGCTATCATACATTGCGCAAGGCCACGAAGAGCCGCTTCGGGGTGGGGGTATGGAAATACGCAGGAGCTCAAGGTTGGCGAATAACGACAGGTCGAGCGTTGGTTTCCACTACTATTTTTTCGGAGGGTTAGGCACAAAATATTTAGAGGGAGAGGCTGTGAAGTGTCGAGAGTTTGGGTTGTCCACAAGGCCTGCGAAAACTTTTGAAAGACGAATAATTCGGTATTATCGGACAGCGACAAGGCTTTCAAGCCCGAGAAGTCGAATGGGCAGAGCGGGTGGACCAGCTAGTCACGGAGGCCCACAGGAATCATTATATAGATGTTGGGCGATTCCAGCGGAAAGGTCGAAGGGGGGTGCAGTGCGGGAGGGAGGCTGGAGGAAACCACTAACAGTGCGTGCACGATGAGGGAGGAAGGCAAGAAACGGACGCGGAGTTAGCCGGTTGATCCGGTGTGACAGCGGTGTGACGCGTCGCGTTGTAACCGCCAGCTGGGTTGAGAAAGGGCAAATTCCTAGGTGGGTGAAATTCCGAGGCACGGAAACGACCCGCAAAATTTGAAATTCACTGCGGACGTCGCTGCTTGCGTTTCTCAGAAATAATTCAGTCGGCAGCAGCATGAATCCGCCGGGTGATAAACATCTTCAAGTTTCAAGCACCGGGTCAACACAGAGTGCAGGTAAGCACCGAGTCAACACGGAGTACCGGTATGCTGTGTCCCCAACGGAAGGTCGCGCAAATACTTCTTGTGTCCGTTTTGATGCAAGTTGGCATGCATAATGCACGCTGAAACGCAAGTGTCCCGGTTTTCAAACCATTCCGAGGGCGATTATTGCGGTCAGCGTGGAGCGGAATCAACGGAGGTTAAGTGCGAGTGGAAAGAAGTAGAGGTGCACTGTGTTTTGAGTATCAGCGCTCGTACCGGACCCCGGTTCAATAATATCACGGCAGTGATCTTACAAAAACTCCTGATCAAAACCAAGAACACACACCATATGGCAATTTGCACCTGTCGACAGAGTCTCTACCTTATAAGTCATCCAGTATACTGTAATACAGACACATCTTGCGACTCGGATAGGTGCCAGCAACGTGGGAGACGTGGAGTTCGATTTGTTGCATGGGCCCTTTGGCAGGCCCAGATTCAAGGCCGCGTTTAATATACAGTATATATCCTGGTAGTAGGTTATACGGGGCGGAGTAGCCTAGGCGCCAGACTATGGCAGCCTCGCACTCGGGAAAGGGGCGGGGTACATGATGATGAGCGTGCATGGGCGCCAGATCTGTTCCTCCGTTCGATATTCAAAGACTGGAGATTCTGCAATACCAACAACCCACTTTTCTCTTTCTCCCAATGCATCTTATTACTGCTCCCTTCATTTTATCCATCGCCCTGGTGGCTGCTGCTGTAAGCACTGTTTATTTCGCCTGGGCCGTTCACTGAGAACCACATCGTCCATGGCTAGCGATGCTGCATGCGGAGTTGGTGTAGGTTCCGGCAGGTTCGGCTGCGTGAGCTCTCTCTAGTTTATTCATTGCATAGTCCATTAATATAGATAAATCTAGCTGGACCAGATCCTCCGCTGCAACCTCCTCCCGTTTCTCACCTGCTCCGGCGGTCTCGATGCAGCCATCCAACGCCAGAACATTGGATTTCAGTGCCAGGCCACTGGCGACCGTCCAACTATTTCGAATGCCACATGTGCGGCGCACTGTGTGTGCAACGGGCCTTGCTAAGGGAACTAGTCTTCATCGTGTGTAGTCAATGTGGGCGTTGAATGTATCTGCTTTGATTCGTGCATCATGGTAGAACTTCCAATGCGAAGGCAAGGTGGCAGCTTTTGACCAATGAAGACTCCGGCAACGTTCATTTACATATATTCTCTTACCCCCCAAAGACAGTGACATATCAGCCATAAAAAAGGCACACAATTCAAAAAAACCGGGATCTGGACAAGAATGGTGATTTTAAAGCAGCCATCACGGTCCATTCGTGTAGAATGCACCGTTCTCCCTCGATGCACCAGTGTGCGGCGAGACCGGAGACCCTTTGTCTGCTTGACACGATTTCTTATTTTCTGATAGTCCTTCATGTCTGCTTTGATTTAAAATCCGTATTTCCCAGTTTCACGGTGAACCCTTCCAGCACCGGTCGCCATTCAACGCACCGGCGAATAATTATGACACCGGGGCCCCCGGCCCCGAAACAGCCGATGCAGCACCGCCTCACCGATCACTGCCTCTTGTCTTCTTCCATCATGTCCTCTGATGAGGATCGCTCTCAAAGCATCACCGTCCCAGCCAAGAAGAGGCGCGTTCAACGCGCGTGCGACATCTGCAGACGCAAAAGACGTGGGTCACTGTGCTTCTGCATATCTTCGAGGCTCACCATACCTTCAGGAGCATGTATTCGCGTTTCTGTCATGTCGTGGAGTATGTGATTAATGCTGTGTTCCAGGCGACGGCCTGCGCATGTCGGAGAAAAAATGTACCAATTGTATCGAGAGCGGAATGGAGTGCACCTTCTCGGGCGCCATCGCAAGGCGGCGAAGGTGAGTAGGTTCAGCGCATGTGGCTGGATGTATTATTGAGGATCCTACTACAGCTATGTCGAATCACTCGAAGCCCGACTCGAACTCACAGAACAGCTGCTGAGCAAGGAATGAGCTATTATCTTGGAGAGCAAGCAGTACACTTGTCTAATGTCCGCCGCAGATGCCGCCGCCGCAAGCTCCAATAGTGACCACAAGCGCATCGAGTCCTGCTAGCAGCCAATGGAGCAGTGACTCCCCCATTTTAAAACATCAACTTGCGGCTGTCGCACCACCTGTAGCAGGTCCCGGAGTCGAGCTTGCTGCACTCACAATTCGGTCGATGAATACGCCCGCACCCTCTCCACACGGAGATGACATCGAACACATCAAACTCGCACAGGACATGAGCGATCTCTCTATCAACAACTTCCAGGAGCGCTTTCATGGCAAATCGAGTGGTGCAATGCTCGTCAAAGCCGCGGTTCTAGCGCGTCAACGGTACGAAGAAAAGGAAATGCCATGGACTTCGCGTCGCATGCACTACTGGACCTATAATCCAGTGCGTGTTCCACGACATCGTTAGTGATGTGCTGACGATTGCGTTTAGACTAAGGATAAGATCCCACACGTCGGACCCTACGTCTTCCCAGAAAGCGATCTCCTCTTCGCGCTCATCGATTTATTCTTCGCCAACTGGAACATCTACTATCCGCTCCTCCACCGGCCGACGTTCGAGCGATCCATTGCAGATGGGCTCCACACGCGGGACACTTCCTTTGGCGCGATCGTCTTGCTCGTATGTGCCATCGGCTCCCGCTTCTCCGACGATGTGCGTGTCTGCCCCCCCGAGACAGAACCCTTGCGGTGTGGATGGCAGTACTTCGACCAGCTCTCGCCCACCGTCGATCAAGTTTTCGTGCGACCCACACTGTATCAGATACAGTACTACTGCGTGCGTACCGCGGTCTCCCTGCCTTATTATGTCTGACGCTCACCTGAAAATCAAATGCTGTCTAGCTCGCGCCGGCCTTTCTCGAGTTCTCCGTGCCCGGTGCCTGCTGGACCCTGATCGGGATCGGTATCCGCATGGCGCAGGACGTCGGGGCGCACCGCGCGAACAACCTGGGCAAGCGGCCGACGATCGAGTCTGAGCTCTGGAAGCGCGCGTTTTGGGTACTCATCTGCATGGATCGCCTGTTAAGCAGCGCGCTCGGCCGCCCATGCACCACGCAGTACGAGGAGTGCGTTTCCCCTTCGACCTCTTGTCTTCCCTTGCTGACTTTTCTTTAATTTGCCGCCGCGCAGCTTCGACGTGGAACTTCCGATTGAAGTCGACGATGAATTCTGGGATAGCGAAGACCCCAGCTGTGCGTTTAAGCAGCCAGCGGGGAAGCCGTCCCAGATCACGTTCTTTAATTGCTTCATCCGCCTGAACAATCTCTGGGCATTTAGTCTAAAGATGCTGGTGCGTTGTTTTCCCCGCCTCTCGTTACCACATCTTCCCTCGTTCAATTCCCTCCGCTCCTTGATCTTCATTTATCCTTGAAACGAAGCTAACACTCACATTCAGTACTCGCTGAACAAGGCGAAGGAACTGCTCGCGGTACGCGACGCCGCTTGGGAGGAACACATTGCCGTTGAACTTGACTCGGCGCTGAACGGCTGGGTGGATTCCATCCCGCCCCATCGTGCGTGCATTCATTTGTACTAGCCCGACTCGTGCTAATCTTGACGCTATTCCCGCTTAAATTCATCACGATTGCCTGCATCCGTCCCTGGAATAGTGCGCTGGAATCCGACCCACCGCGACGACGTCTTCTTCGACCAGTCAGCATTGCTGTACTGCAGTTACTACCAACTGCAGACGATCATCCACCGCCCATTCATCCCCATGATTCGCAAGGGCGCGTCGACGGTACGTTCCACTTCCAGTCTGCGCGCCTCCCCGTCCCTCATCTATAGTAAATCCCTTACAGACCCTGCCGTCGCTGGCGATCTGCACCAACGCCGCACGCTCGTGCAGCCATGTCGCAGATATCTCGAAGCACCGGAAGAACGGCAAGCCCGTGCCAGTCCTCCTCGTGCGTCCCTATTTCGATTAACCTCGTTGGGCAAAATCATATTTAATATATACCAGTCGTCGACTTTTACATCCGCCCTGGTGCTTCTGCTCAACGTCTGGAGCGGCAAGTACACGGGCCTCCCGCCGCACATGAACACCGCCGTCATGGAGGTGCACAAGGTCATGGCAAATATTCAAGTCTGCGAAAAACGGTATGGTCCTGGTGTCGTCACGTCTATTCCGATTTGCTCATCCGTCACCCTAGGTGGCAGTCTGCGGGCCTCTCTTGGTACGTCTGACCATCTCACCCATGCGCCCATAGATTCTGATGCGTCTCGCAGGGACCTGCTCTACGAACTCGCCGTAATCGGCCAACTACCTCTGCCCACTCCCCAGCAGTCCCCGCCCGCGCCCGCGCCCACATCCGCGCGGCCCACACCCGCTCCGAACAGCATCAAACGTGCGCGGGAGGATGACCCGGTACCACATTCCGCCGCGGCGCTCGCGCCCTACCCGCCGTACCGGGACACGTACCCCACTCTAGCATCGACACCCTCGTCCCACGCCCCCCTGCCGCAGACTCCCGCCCCAGCGCCGTTTCCCGCGCTCCCGACGTACACAGCAGACCTCGGGCGCCTGCCAGTATTCCACCCGTATGCGCAGAGCAGCACCAGTACGGGCAGCAGCTGGTACCCGGCGCAGACGTCCGCTGCGCCGCTCGGGTATCCCGACTTCGCGGGGGGCACGGGGATCGCCGGCGGCGGGTCGGCGGATGCGTTCGATGCGGGCCTGGGTGCATTCGCGCCTAGTGCGAGTGGTGGATATGCTGGGGGCGGGGTGGATTTTGGAGTTGGCGCGGACGGGATAATGAGCAGCGATGCCATGGCGATGTGGTCAAGTGCGCCGACGGGCTTCGAGTGAGTGTTGATTGTTTCTTTATCCTTTCCCAGAACCTCCTTCTCGTTCGCCATCTCCGGCTGGATTTTCTCATTGCTGAGAACTGATTTCGCCCAGGCTCGATGATTGGGGAACATATTTCAGTGCCATGAGTGAATTACATCAGGGCATGGCGACATCGGGTGCGGGGGCTTAGAGAGTAGAATGGGTGATGTAGGGCCTTCAAATATTGTGTTGTTGTATTGGAGTTTATTAGGTCTCTCTTTGCGGTTGGGCGACCAGGTTATGAATCTCCTGTTGCAGCAGGCTCTCGATTGCGTCTACATCCGTCGGCTACCCACGTAAGAATACGTAGACCCATGTAGCCGACGTTCGGCCACACAGGGTCGGAACGCACATGCCCAGATTTAAAGAGTCAGTGCTTCCCTGCAGAGTTTGATAGCTTCGTCAATGTCCCTTGGATCTCCCTGGTGTTCAAACCTGGTCCGGAGCACACTTGCAAGCATGTCGAGAGGGGTGTTACAATTGGGATGAGGTGCTGCATAAAGAGTGAGTGCCTCGCCTCCCTTGTTGTTCATCGCCGTGTGGAAGACGAGGAGCCCACTACCAAGCTCCAGCCTCCCTCCTGCGGCCACCTCGACCATCCTTGTACTTAACTACTACTGGCGGACAGATAGAAGAAGTCCCCAGCCAGCTTGCACAAGAGATGGTCGTCCACATCATCAGTTTTCTCCAGGAATCACCGGCTGCCTGGGCGGCGTGCGCCTTGGTTTCTTCCTCGTGGGTATATCCCGCGCAGTCCCATATTCTCAGATGCGCTGCGTTCCGTGGGCTTGTCGGCACAGCCTGCGGACTTGGGCTGGCGCGCGTGGTCTGCCGATATCACGTCGGCAGAGATCTGCCGCTCCGTACTGACGCCCTGTCGACCTCCCTCGATCTAGCGTCGGCCCAGCCTGCCTACCTGGGTCCACTATACTCGACACAGCTCGCCAGCCCCACAATTATGGTAGCTTCAACGCGCTGACTACGACGAACGGGACTGATTGATCCTAAGCTTCCTTTTTAATGTGGTGTCTGGAACAGGGTGATGCATATTTCGGCCTAGCCATGTTTTGATTTTATTTTGCGATTCGCAGGCGTAAATTGTCCATGAATGCATAAATGATCATAACGAGCCGTCGTAAATCCTCGTGCGTCTGTGGATCTGCGCTCACGCCTACGTTGCACGATATCTCCCGTGCCAGCTGGGCCACCCGCGTCGCCACCCGCGTCCGTATTGCCCACCTAGCGGATTTCTGTCCGTCCTCTTTCATCAGAAGTGACAATATTGGTACGCAGTGCATCGACTCGTTGATTGGCACTCCTCGAAAACCCGATTGCCTGTTGAATAGTATTCACTGGAGGCCAAGGCGAGTCAGAAAGTGGATTCAAGTCATGCGAGCCAGAGTGTCCTAATCTCGATATCTACCGTATGTATCCCCTCCGCACCGAATGAGTTTCCTGACCGGATGCTCCTGATCCGACTGTATCGCGGAGGAATGACGGCCGTACTAAGTGTACTTTTTGTGTTTCCTTCACTCACAGCTAATCTGCTCGGAGAACGGGATCCGCACCTATTCCCAACCACTGTCGATGCACATGCTACGGACTAAGAGATCCCCCCGCGGTAGGTTACCAGGCCTCATATTGAACGTAAAGGTCGCCCCTGATAAGAGCTCGTCCGTGAATCAAAGCATAATACATTTCTTAAGATCACACAAATTTGCAATGATGGTGTCTATCACCGCTGTTAAGAGCGCGTCAGATCCCAGCTGACCAGTGTATAGAATATTATACGCACGTCTGCAGGCATCCGTATCCGCGACGTCCACGATATGGGTATAAATCAGCGGGCGGTGATGCACACTGGCATTCGCAATCAGAGTTCTGAACGGTTGAGAGATGTGCTGTACAGCGGCCGATGAGTTGTTGCCACCGGCGTAGTCTGGGTATATGACGCCGAGGGGAGAGGCGACGAGTTTCGCGCCGAGAGACTCGGGTTCGTTCAAAAGGAGGTGCTAGGAGGATGAATCAGATATACTTGAGAGGCTGACGGAGGTGATTGACTTACGACTACGGTCTGGCTGAACCGGTAGCAAACCGAGGCGTAGAGATCTACAGCCTCCCGCATAACGTCCTAGTGAAAGAATTTGTGGATAAGGATGGATGCCATGAACGTACAGGCCGGTCGTACTCCTCCAAATTGACAAATTGAGCACGAAAACAAGAGCCGGTATGGCGTCGAAGCAGGGAAGCCATTTGTGTCGCATGGATAGCTTTTGTCTGGCGCAGACCAGCGAGTACGTCCGGGTGACAATTTTCACGGATAACTCGTCGAGGAGCGCGGGGGATGCGCTCTGCAGTGCAGGATGTCACTGTTGGTGGGAGTGAAGTCGGGAGCACTGATGCGGTCCAGCGCGTCAAGGAAATAGATGGCGGATTTATCTAGTTGGGATGCTGCTTTGACCGTGTCGTCCTTGCAGAGAGTGTGCACGGCAGCTGCAAGATCCTCGCTAAGGCCATCACTATTCGAGATGACTCGCTGGCATTCCATGACGTGAGACGCGGAGCAAATCTCTTCTGGAATTTGGGAAAGAATCTGCCTGTGAAGTCGCCGTGAATATAGAGAAAACACGATGCCGGAAATCTACATGCCGTGCAGCACACAAAACACTGGCGTGGATCGAAACCTTGAATTCATGCCGCTCATCGGTCCTGTATGGCTCGTGGATGGCTCGGAACTGTCGCATAAATGTGGTCTGGAGAAACAAATTAGCTCTTGGCCGCCGGTTCTACTTTCACACCTTTCCGGATCCTTCTAGACCCAATACAAGTATTCCCGTAGTCAGTCTCAGGAGCATTCTGTCCTTAATCAACATTTCGTCGATTTTGGCGCTCTCTGTGCCCCGATTCGTTTCGTGTGAATGGGCCTCGATGGGGCATGCGACGTACGGGCTGCTGGTGATTCATCTGGCGGGCTAATGGAGCTAGCCATAGAGCAGTCCGTTAGCGGGTTCAAATCTGAGCCATTGAGCACAGTCGGAGGAGGGTGGAGAGCGAGTGATGTGGTACAGGAAAGGTGTGGTCAATGGCTGTCGCCATCGCTGATACAAGGCAAATCCCAAACATGACCACACCTCCCTCGACCGCTACATGAGTTTCTCCGATCTCGTAGGTGTTTATGCTTTTTCAAGACTTGGACATATCTTTGCGCTCTTTCCTCGCTGACTAGCAGCCATGGCTTTCCCCCCCTTTTCGTGTCCCTGAATTTGATACTCATCTCTGGAATCTGGATCAAATCTGGATCGCACTCGCTGCGACGGCGTTCTTGTACCTAGGCGCGCTGTTATTTCTTCCTCTTGGCTACACGGCTATTTGAAAATTGGGAATTATGAATGCACTGAAACTGACGGAAGAAAAAGGATCATGACGGAAGCCAAATCTCACTGTTCACATCTCGACGCCGGTGACCGAGGAATTTACAGGGAACCAGTCCAAATCGCCGGAACTAGCACGCAAGAACAAAGGGAGAAATTTCCCGCACCTGGTTATTACGACAGTGGGGGGACCCTAGTTGATAGTCGAGTTGGTCGAGTTCCTCCGAAGTTACATATTAAGTACGGACAATCATGTCGTCAGAGAAATATTGCAGGCGCAATGATGTGTACAACGCCTTCCCCGACAATCATAGCAGGCCGGTGAAATGCTAATGCTTTGATCAAACATTGGCCGCACGGCGCGCAAATGAGGACGTACCTCGAAGTCCTTCCCGTCATAACTAACGGAGCGCAGCTACGGAAATTTTGTTGCGTAAGAGTGAACAACAGGCGTAGAGACACGGCGCACCATGTTTTTCGAGGATAATAAAGGAAGTTGATTATGCACCATCGGATTCATCTCCACGATAGGCGAGATAGGGAGGCTGGACAGTTGTGAGTCAAGCTGCGCAGCGATCATATCGTCCCAATCCGAAGGGATAGGCGGTGAGTCGAGCTGCGCAGCGATCATATCGTCCAAATCCAAAGGGTTACTGTGAATGTCGATCCTTGTGATGCGATTAGAGGTCCCGATAGTCGAGAGGGTGGTTAACACCCACGGCCATGCCTTCGGATATATGGCAATACGGAGAACCTCAAGTCGGGGTAAAAAGGAGAGGTCGATTGTTGCATTTGTAAGCTGCTTTGGATCATCAGAGGCGCTTAAAAGGGGGTGTACAAATCAGAAATCAAGCGGAAATGCTACACACCTCGACCCTCAAGTCGAGGATTCCGAGGGTTTGAAGGGCCGGCAGAAACTTTTCAGAGCCCAATAATTCCGTGTGGGTGTGAATGCTCAATATCTTCAGGCGCGAAAAGTCGAAGGGGCAAAGCGGGTGCGTTAGCCATTCCCGGAGATCCACGGGGGTCTCCATGCCTAGCTTCAGCGATTCTAGTCTGACCCGCGAACGGGGAGGCTGGGTGAGAAGGAAATTATGGGGGGATTTCACGGGATAGAGGATCTCGAAATGGGCCAGACTGGGGGAGCATTTATCCGGTCGTTGATGTTGGATGGGACGGTACAAACAAAATACTGGGTGGGGAAGGCAAACTACCACAGCATGCCAGTAATACGCTACAGAGATGATCAAACGGCGTCAAGCAAGTCCTCAAAGAAGGACGTACCTTGAACCAATTGTGGTCGGCATCGACGCGACGAAACTAGGGAAATTGCGTTGCGTTAGACCACGAAGAACGGAAGTAGATATCCACATACGGTTTCTTTCGAGCTCAATAAAGGAAGGTTTAGATATGGACTACGCGCCCTCTCCTCCAACTCCACAATAGGTGAGATGGGGAGGTTTGACAGTTGCGAGTCGAACTGCTCCGCAGTGATGCCATGGACTAGGCTAGCGTCGATTATAATCTTGCCAATATTGCTGGAAGGGGTGACTGTAGAGAGCGTGGTGGATACCCACGCCCACGCGCCCGGATTTCCGTAGATGCCCAAGACCACAAGGTTGGGCAATGAGGAGAGGTTGAGTATTGGTTCGCTGTACTGTCTTGGAATTAGAGGGGATATTCACAGGGGATATTCACAGAAAAGGAGGACTATGTACATCCACCGTCAAGTTGAGAGTTTGGATGATTTAGAGCGCCGGGATAAACTTTTGGGAACTGAGCAATGGTGTCTTGCCATCGATCGACAAGTGCTTCAGGCCTGAGAAATCAAAAGGGCAAACTGTATCCATCAGCCAGGCACAGACACCTTCGGCCTCGGAGAATAGGTCCAATGATTCGAGTCGAATAGGCGAGGGGAAATGTTGAATGGAAGAGAAAGGCATCAGTGACATCGAACGATAGGAAAGCTCGAGATGTGTGAGGCCGGGGGAACCGCGGTCCCAGATCTGGGTCACCGATGGGTTCGGTCTTTTGCAGTGAAGGTGCAAACGCCGGAGAGTCGGTAAAAAGAGGAGCTGTTGCAGCGCACCTGTGCATGGGGGCTGCAGCCTCGACCGTTTGATGTACGCTCCATCGAAGTGTGTGAATGGATAATTGCAGATGGCGATGAAAGTCTCGGACGAGATTTGGTACTGAAAGAAACGCACATCAAGTTTGCGTAAGTGTTGGATGAGATGCGGGGATGCTTTCATTGCCTCGAGGAAGCGTGTCCACCGGCAATCGTTTCTGTATTTATCTAGTCTCTTATAAACAGACACTACAAACGTTGATGCTCGTACCTCGCATGTTTGTATTTATCAGGCGAATTCAAAAGAAAGCGTCTGAAAATATGGGCTTGGGCGGGATATACCCAGGAATGGGAACTAAAGCGCATGCCGGCCAAACACCGGGCGAATCTTGGAGGAGGCTGATGATGTGGTCTGTGAGCTCCTGTGCGAGAAGCGTGGGTTCCTCCATCTGGCTGCCACCTTGCGAGAGAGCAAAAAAGTTTGGAGAAAGTGGTAGCGTGGCCGACGGTCGTGACAATGAGAAGCTGTGTGCCCGTCACCCGTTTTGATCCGATGTTACATACTTTTTGCTGATGAACTTGAACTCGCATCGTTAAATCAGGTCGTTTTTTCCCCTGCGTGCAGGTCTCATTTTTAAATCTTCTCCGGCACGCTCGATTCTTTCATCCATTTTTCCATTGCACTTGTCCCAGTTGCGGAGCTGATATAACCCTCCATGACATCCGCTTCACCAAAATACATCTGCCTACACAAAACAAAAACAACATAACGGATTCTGTACGCTTACAGCTGGAACATTCCTCGTTTTGCTACATCTCTTGACAAAATATCATGCTGATGGTTTTTAAGAGGCAGCTCGTCTAGTAAATTCAATTATGAGTAGTGAGATCAAACCAGGCTGATTGAGGCCAATAGTATGCTTTCGAGGACCAGCGGCGGTCATCCTGTCCATTTGAAGGTTGTCCAATAATCCCGTCAACGAGAAAGTGGGGGTTCGATTCCCTTGCAGCGCACAAACATACAAGATCGTGGTACCGAGTAGCATATAACCAACTGCAGAAGGGAGATATCGAGCCTTCGACGATCAATGGTGATCATCCCGTTTCAATGGTTTATTTGTCACAACTCACTAGTAGCGGGAAGATGGGGTTCGATTTCCCCCCAAGGCATATCAGCTCTACAGTTTTTTACGCCACATAAATTCCCAGCGGGATCCATGATGGATGATGGAGTGATTCCTACAAGCCGAAGGCACTATAAATCATCGTCGAGGATGTTGTGAGACTCAGGTTTCATTGTCACTGTTCTAGCATCCTCCAAGTCAATTGAGGTGGTGAAGCAGGAAAAGAGATACTCATACCGACAAAATCGGACACGCCACCACAATGATTACGCTATCGTGAGCGGCATCATAGTGGCACTTCTATTCTAGGCGCTTGCATAATCAGATCTTGGTGTGCATTCGCTTGACCGAAGCCCTGGACTGAATCGTGAGCTTTGAAAGAATTGCTGCCAAGGACACATCCAGATATTGCCATCAAACACACTGTAAAGCTCGCTCATGCACCCCTCGGTCAACTAGGGTCGAGCTGCGGGGAAACGGTGGAAGTTCACAAACACGCCGGCAAAATCGAACCTACCAGAGCTTGACACCTTGAACACTAGGCGTGATCCGACGGAAACCAGCACGCCGACGGAACATTTCCTACCCTGACTTCGGACGCTGGCCGCATTAGCGACGGCGGTCGGAACCCGCGCGCCTTGTACCTCTTGTGCGCATTTCAAGTTTCCTGGACCCTTCCCGACACCGGCGTTCCTAAGCGGGACTGTGCCGTGTAATTCTACCTACTTACCTACCCACCTACCTACCTACCTACCTACCTACCTACCTGAAACCTGCGATAATTTTTAACACAGAATATGTAAGTATACAAGGGAGTAGTAGGTAGATCCTTCAACCATTCTGCATTTGCCAGTACTGAGATGTTGAGTTTCGGTTGTCCGTTTCGGCTCAACTTTTCTATAATCTGACTCGTAGTTTTTTCAAATGCCGTTAAATGAAGCCAATGTAATCTTATTTATTTACAGCTCTTTGCAGAACTTAGGGCGCGAACGAAAAAAAATCCATTTTGGTACATTTTTGATCGTTTTTGCCAGGACAGCTGTCCTGTGCTCAATTCCGGGCCGTTTGCCTCGGGACCTAGCCCGATCGATCCTCCTTCGAAATACGCAGTGAATAGTCTCCTCAGAATCTTTATACAATCCCGAAGACCACTTTCTGAGCATGGAAATGAGCTTTATCCCAACATTTTTCATTATTTTCCAGCAGGACAGCTGCCCTGCCCTCAATTCTAGGCCTTGTTCTTCGGGGATAGTCTCAATCTCTCCGCCTCAAAAATCCGGAGTGCATGGCCGCCTCAGATTTACAATTTACCACCCAATACTGCTTCCTGGTGGAAGAAGTCCTCGATAGGTCATCACTTTTGATTGACAGTCAGCAGAACAGCTGCTACGGCCTCATATTCTGATCATTTGGCTCAAAAAGAGCATCATTCGATTGGGATTCCACGCGCGCAGTGAACGGTGTCCTCAGAATTCCTTGATTACAACATAAAAAAAGAAAAAATTACATCTTCTACAGACAGAAATGTACTGTGAACCTGTAAAATTGTATATTATGCCAATATATGTGCAGTATGCTACCAAACAGATAAAAGTCAAACAATCCAAGACACCAAGTCACTCGAGGCACCATAAAACACTTTACAGCTGTTCTGGGCAATAATCCGTTGAAATTTGAACTCGTGTATCAGGAAGGTGTTTTGGGCGTCAGCCTGAAAATCTGGGACCACAGTTCACTGCGCATCTGCAGTCCTCAGAGATTCATCTTATTACAGAGGCAAACGGCCAAGATCTGAGGCCGCAGCAACTGTCCTGCTGACTGACAATCAAAAGTGGTTGCTTACAGCTCATTTCCATCCCCAGGAAATTGTTCTGGAAGTCAGGTTGAGAATATGAGGACATAGTGCTCTGCGCATCTCACGGGCGAATCGATTGAGCCTATACATGCGATCAAAGGCCCAAAACTGCAGCCGGAACAAGTGTCCTGCTGGGAAAAAACCAAATTTAGCCGTTGAAAACTGAGTTCTCATACCGGAAATGTGCCATGGAGGTCGGTTGGAAAGTCCGAGGAGACTGTTCACTGCGCATTCTAAAGGCGAATCGATCGGGCTAGGTCCCGAGGCAAACGGCCCGGAATTGAGCGCAGGGCGGCTGTCCTGGTAAAAACAATCAAAAATGTACCAAAATGGATTTTTTTTTCGTTCGCGCCCTAAGTTCTGCAAAGGGCTGTAATTCAAGTTACAATCTCAGCCAATCTGAAACTACTCAAATCAGATTCCATTTCAGGCCGATTTTTATTTAATTTGCTACTTTGCCGTTCGAGTTGCACCTCGGCTCTGCCTAAATTTGGTAATCTTAGTTAGGTGTGACTCTCCCCCAAAATAAATATGAGAATGTGGGTTAGATTCGAGACGAGTGAGTAGTAAATGAAATGGTCCAACGAGCCGATAGACCTGCCTGCTTATGAACTGAAGATCCCAGTGAGCTCCGATATTTTCCAGTGTCATACGTGTAGAATTCCATTTGTGTTCATTACTTCCTGCGTTCAGGGAGTGGATAGCCACAGCGCCGCCTATCCAGAGATAGCCGGAGGTGCTGTCTAGATGCCGGCCAGATGCCGGTTAGCCGGTCCAGCCCACGTGCGGCTAGGGCTGCCCATCGTCTACGGTCTAGCGTCAGATGGCGGGGGCTTAGGAGGCACGTTTGAAAATCAAACGAGACTCGTAAGGCCGGGAACTTGGGGTACCTTCTAGGTCTAGCCAGATCGGCTTACATACCAGAAGAATGGCTTGTATCTGTTTCGCACACTAAATTTTCATTAAATATCGATTCCACAGCTTAATTGAGCCTTGAGGAAGTCTGGAAGCTTAGATCTAGGCTTGCGGGGGGCGGAGGAGAGCATTAATTTTGGGTAGAAATAAAACGACTGTCGAATGCGACACAAACTCAAAACAAAATTCCCATTCACAACAGGCATCTCACAAGAGGATCTCAGAAACGATCCAAGACCACTATCCAGCACTGAAAGTTTGCGGCCGGCGTGGATTACTTGAACATGCCACCAACCTCTCATCAAACACCTGATTTTGTTTAATCTTTTTGGCGAAGGAGACAGGTTGAACCTCTAACAGCCCTAGAAGGGTAATAACACACACGGGGGCCAGATAACATCGAAATTGATACAGACATATTGGCAGTACAAGCCGACATTGTGGCTTGCAAGCCGACATGCCGGTGTAGAACAAAATGGCTTGCCCACCAAAATCCACGCCCAGGCCAAAACAAGCCATTTTTGCATACCAAAAACGCCATTCTCGGCCGAGGGCTAGCCGCAGGGCGGCTATGCGGCCTCGCGATGACCTCACAACACCTAATCAGGCCGTGGCTACCATCAACATCTAGGCTATACATAGCCGACCCCGCGGCTATCAACCCGCTGAACGCAGTGACAGTCTGTGACAGTTGACTTCTCTGTATCGGTTTGACATGCAGCAATTAATCCCGACTTGGACTGTATTCTGTTGTAGGATTGATCTATCGCGCCTTCGTTATTCCGCTCAGCAGTCCCCGCTTTAGTCTGTTGGTTACCGCGCTGATTAGTAGGCGGCCTGCGTTATTATGTAAGCGTCCGTTTTGGGAACTTAGCCGAGACGCGTCGAGACGCGATTCTCTTCTTCACCGTTCAGGAAGTTCCTCGGATGGCGGGGAATGTATTGAAGACGGCTATTCTAAACATCAGGAATGGTTAGTTTCACACATTGAACACAGTGGGGTGTTTCCGAGGTGGAATGACGAAAATCAGACGAAATATTCGTAGAGGAACTCTATTGATGTCAGGGAAAATTGAGGGGACATTTGAAAGTGTCTATTTCAGAATTGGAACCTCAATTTCCCCCCTCAATCCCAGCTACCTCTAAGACGCGTTCAAGTCGCGTCAATGGACTGTGCACGTGAGTCGCAGAAAAGGAAATATTACATAATAACGCAGGCCGCCGGGTATCAGGCGCGGTAACCAACAGACTTTATCGAGCGAGGAACGAGCTAGAATCGATAAAGTGTCTGTCAAGAGAGACTATCCCCGCTTTTACTTTCTTCCTTATCATATACCCAGTCACTTGTTCTCTCACGTCGACTGGGGTGTTGCTGGGGTGCGTACTTTCTTTATTCTTCTCGCCATCGGTTACTTACCTCCGAGTAGTTCTTATATATTCTGGATACTACTGATTGATGCTACCGCGGCGTAACAGTTAGTTTTCTATTTTCACCACTTCATATTCTACTTTTGATAGATGTTCTGATAGCGAATAGCTCGTCAAGTAGGGTAGTTGAGGTCCAAGGCGAAGGTGCGAGGAGCTTGTGCGCGCTGGGATATCTTGGGAACACGGCATTCAGAGGCTGGACCATGTCGTGTACAATTCTATCACTATCACTATCACAGTCACTTCTCTCACGTCGACTGGGTTCTGATATATTCTAGTTTGCACTTATCGTTGTCTCTCGCTCACCCGCGTTCTCGGCTCGCTCGACTTTCACCGCACAAAATATTCAGCGCATGCTTATATTACAAGTGGGCGGGGGACGTAGTGCGCTCTCGGGATGCCAATGCGAAAATCGATGAGCCGGTGAACAAGTACTCTTCCCATAATTTGTAGTAGATGCGGAAAAACGTGCCCCTGCTGAGTGTACCTTAGGAATGTATTATTTCCCATGAAAAACAAGAAAACCAGGACATAAGCTTGTGACATGACGGTCAAACTTTGCAACCGCATTTGCACCAAATTATACTCAGTAGTGGGAACCCTGGGCAGCGGATTGACCTGGAGCGGAGGGATTTTCGTTAACCCTGTCATCGTACACATCAAGAGCGTAAAGCTCATCACGTTCACTGGGACAGCAATAATGAGTTTGGGCTTGTTTCTCGCTAGTTACTGTTCCTCGGTGCGTCATAATTCCGATTGTCGTCGAGTCATAATCGGTGCTAACGCTGCTGTAAATGCTTCGCAGCTCTGGCAGCTGTTTCTGACCCCGGGCCTTCCCTACGGCATCGGCTCTTCTCTTTATTATTTCCCCATATGTGCATCGCATCGACGTATTTTGATCGCCACCGTGGCTTCGCGATGGGGTGCATCCTTTCTGGTGCAGGCGCCGGGGGTCTCGTTATGGCACCCGTCCTGCATGTTTTCCTGGACCGCTATGGCATCCGCGGAGCACTGCGTATCCTCGTCGCTTAGAACTTCGCGGTCGGTGTCCCCATCGCATGCGTCATACGCCGCCGCTCGAGATTCAACCCCACCGCGAATGGAGCGCGCACGCGCATAAATATGGGACTTACGAAACGAAGGACCTTCCTTTACCAGGTCTGTATGCTTCTTTTCCCAAGTGTTCCATATTTACTGAGATGAGTCCAGGTTGGTGCGTTCTAACAGGCTGCAGGGAATGTCATTCCGTTATATTACATGACATCTTACTCAGTATCCGTCCTGTCATATTCTCGGTCCGGAGGCAGTCTTTTGCTAGCCATCAGCAACGGTGTCAACAGCTTCTCCTGAATTGTCATATGCCTGTTGGCGGCAGAACAGCTTGATTTGTGGCGTGCGTTTTGGGTCCTGACAAAAGTTTTTTCAATAAAATCTCGCGCCATTCCCAGGCCTTCCTCTCGTCGCTGTCGGTCTTCGCGCACTGGTACGACACCGGCCGCGAATGTTTCATCGCATTCGTCGTCATGTACGGCATTTACTCTGGTGGGTACAATGCGCTTATCCCCACGACGATCACGGAGATATATGGGGTGGAGAGCTATTCTCGTGTGACCGGCTTCGTCTACTTCGTGCACGGGCTAGGATCGCTGCTCGGTACGTCCATCGCAGGACTGATCCTGGTGGGCCACAAGCGCGGGGGCGACGCGCCAATTGAACCGGCAGACCAACTTCGGGCACGGTACGAGCATATCGTGGTGTACGATGGGTTGCTTTTGTTCGGTGCAGGCATGTGCGTGGCGTACGTGCGGTGCCTCGATGCGCGCGACAAGGGGGGTTAAAAGTGAAAGGCCTGAACGCTAGTGAGTATTGTTAGTCAAACGCCAAATGCATTTACCTTATCTCACTCCGTCGTGAATCCACGCCTGGGTGGAGTGAAGCTGCTTCCTTCGCGCAGTGAGACCCACTCTGACTTCCTAAGAAGATCAAGAGCAGGAACATCAAATCGAAAGTAATTTTACCGAATGCAGGAGATGAAATCTTCTCCTACATCGAATCCGCAGCGGGACATTCGAAGAATTCAAGGCATCTGTGCCAGTGGCGCTTCGAAAATTCAGTCCTTCATTCCATGTATTTGGCGCATGGTCCTTCCGGGCCCAAATATCTTATCATACAGGCAATTGCCCTTTGACTGATCGGATCAGCCCACCCCTAACTGTAATATGCGGTGACGTTCCTTGGAGGTTCACCAGATTTGTTTGCATACTGACATTTGCCTAGCCAACACGTTCCACAAGAGCTTTCCAACGCCGAGAACCTATTTTAAACAAAAGTCGCGTCCAAGACATTGTCCATGATTCCGACGATGGATCACGTCGTGTTATTCCACTGAAGAAGAATGCCGCCCTACAAAAACAGGCCGCAAACTCTCTTCCACCACCCCACCATGCCCGCCTATCGGACTCCCGATTTCAAGGGGCTACCGGGAATCCGCGACATGTTCCCTGAGCACTTTCCCCCGAGACGCCCACAGCCTCCTACCGAGCCGCGTCGAGCGCCGCAAGGCCCCGACACGCACAACAATTATATGTTCGGGGTCCTCAAGCACAACCCGCGGAACGCATCGCTAGAGGTATTCAAACATAACCACCCACTTCCAGACCCCAAACGATGGTACTCGAAGTCTGCGGCTGCGTCTTTCCCATCACCCACCCTCGCCAAGGATGTGAAGGGAACAAGGGATAGAGTTACGTCGAAACCAGTTGATGGTGAAAGGGTGGACGATAGGCAGCTCCGTAAGTCCTGTCCATTTTATTCATCGTATACCAAGATGACTGACAATCCATCATCTACTCACAGGAAGACGTTCCTCATATCCATCCTGCCGTTGCGCTCTGGACGCAAAACCCGGAGCCTCAACAGACTTCTCTCAATCGACACCGTTTCCACTCCCAGCCCGACCGCGGTTCCCCTACTCCACCTCCCCGCCGATGAGCCGGTGTCCCCGCTGTGGCGGGTGGAAGGAGGTGTACCCGATTCCCTTGCCTACCTACCTTCCCCCCATTACGGCGTGGAGGGGCGACTCAGCGCAGATGGGGCCCTCCCGCAGGAATTTTCCGCGCAGGAACCGAGCCACGTTGACTGCCAACCACCCACTTCAATTTAATTTTCGTGCCATCGAGGACGGCTCCTAGCCACAGACACTTTACTATGATCCTACGACCTGTATCCATACTTAACTACCCTCATTTCCTACGACAAAAAATGAATGCGAAACATATGAAGGCCTGTTTCACTACCCTAATTCTCCTAGACGATACCACAAAAAAAAAAATGAATACAGAGCATTTATGAACGCCCTGATGCTCATAACCTCAGTCATTTTGAAGAGATCAATAATTGGGATGACCATCTCTGCGCACGGAACCAATCCGCCTCGGTAAAACTAGTCAGCATATTTTACTAAGTAAACAAATCCGGGGCGCCGATCTGGGCAGGGATCTCGAACAGAAAGCGCGTTACAAATAGATGCCTTATTCCTAGAGCAGAAATTCCCCACGGAGGTGTGAACGAACGTGTTTTTTTTTTTTTTTGATCCGTGCGAGAATGACACGGTGGGCGTATGTGGAGTGCACTTTGCCTGCTGACTATCCCGTTCTCCTGACTGTATTACTGTAACTCCTTCCACCGAGGCACCATCTTTTTCTCCTGCAGAATATTCTCTGACCGGACGATTACTCCGGTGAACATGAAATCTAGTAAATCTAGTATTACCCGGTCACTTGTGGCTAATAGATGGCGGAACTCCGTAAGGTAGATGAGCGTCGCGAAATTGGTGGCCGGGAGGCAAGGATCGGCATCGTCTGTATGTAGACTTGTAGGCAGGCTGGTTTCGAGTCTAGTCTGTATGCACTAATTTGGTCTGCAGCGCAGGGAAGTGGAGATTAACATGTGACAGACAGCACGGCGGTTAAACGCGGCAGAAGTGCAACTTTTGACAGAACACAAGTTGACGTGGGGCCGAATCTAGTCTCTCTTGACAGATGCTTTATCGATTCTAGCTTGTTCCTCGCTCAATAAAGACTGTTGGTTACCGCGCTTGATACCCGGCGGCCTGCGTTATTATGTAATATTTCCTTTTCTGCACAGTCCATTGACGCGACTTGAACGCGTCTTAGAGGTAGCTGGGATTGAGGGAGAAAATTGAGATTCCCATTCCGAAATAGACACTTTCAAATGTCTCCTCAATTTTCCCTGGCATCAATAGAGCCAGTGGAGTTCCTCTACAAATATTTTCGTCTGATTTTCGACATTCCACTTTGGAAACACCCCACTGTGTTCAATGTGTGAAACCATTCCTGATGTCTAGGATATCTGTCTTCAATGCATTCCCTGCCATCCGGGGAACTTCCTGAACGATGAAGAAGAGACTCGTGTCTCGACGCGTCTCGGCTAAGTTCCCAAAACGGACGCTCACATAATAACACAGGCCGCCTACTAATCAGCGCGGTAACCAGCAGACTAGGCCAATCAGAAGTGCGGGCAGGAATAGACCGATACTAAGTGGCGGGCAGACTGGTACTCGTATTGGGAGTTTGAGATTCGAGTCATTCAGATATTCCTTTTCACTATGCCTCAGGATGACACAAGGTTTGGTTGTCTCGGTGATCGCAATGAATGTGAGACTCGACTTCAATGTATGGCCATCCTAAGGCACACGGTGCAAATCTGAGGCAATAGAATAAGGATATTGAATTTTAACTACAAGCTGCAGCCTTCACGGAAAAAAACCGCTTCCCATGCTTACTTCAACTGTCAACAGTGGTGACCACATGTTTGTTGTATTCCGTACGGCACACGGGTAACCAATTTAGCAGTCGGCCATAGTGTGAAGATTTTAAATCTGCGGAGATGGCGGAGGCTTATAAGTTATCCGATTGCGACTCCTCTCCTTCACCAACCCAGCGGGACATGCGGACAAGTCAAGTCATCTGTGTGCCAGTGGCGCTTTGGAAATTAAGTCCTTCATTTATTATTTGGCGCAGTGTCCCTCCCAGGCCCAGGGGCCTTATGCTGATTGCGGCTTCACTGATCAGCCTACGCCTGATTGTACTAAGGCGGTTATATGCGGTGAGGGAATACGTCCTCTGGTGACCCTGCATCAATCTTTTCAACGTCATGTGGATTGGAGAGATCGACTTCGACCAAGACCCGTACGTACGTGGTTCTTCTCTCTATTTTGCGTCGCGCGCTTACTGTTATATTAAATTCAATTCGACAGTCACGCGTGACAGGGGGGAGGTTGTCGAATAGGAACTTTGGTTGTTCATCACGCATCACAGGGGTAATTGTCAAATAGGTTCCACGGTTCATGAAACCGCTCTTGAAGTGCCAAATCGTGGCTATCATTTTCCTGGCCTTCCTGAGCCCTCACTGGCAATAAGTATACAGAGCACTAAATTGAATTTTAGCTCCATATTGCCTTGGAGTATGCCTAACTCAGCACACCAGCCATTCCCAAGGTAAACATTTTAAACACGGATCTATCTGCCTGGCTCTCCAACTCTTACGAGCACTCGTAAATTTAATTCTAAAGCAGGAAATACGGTTGCGTCACGGTACAGCATCAGCCATCTGACAAATCCCTTGGGCCTTGTTTGACCTTGTGAGCTTGCCGACAAGCTCACAAGCTCAAAACCAAAAAAAAGACCCCCAATAAAAAGGTGAAACATGACCAGGAGACACCTTGAAAAAGATTTGATATTTTTTTTGGAGCTTGTCAAAATTCAATTTTGGTTTACGGTTTTGTGAACTTGCAGCCTTTTTCGACCTTGTTCGACCTTGTTTGGCCTTGTACAAGGCCACAAGGTCAGCTGTCAAAAGTCTGATGTGATCATGTGATCTGGAGAACAAGCTTTTCACACCAACTTCTGCGTTCAGTGTCTCCCTTCGTCTCGGGCTGGTTTAAGCGGATCCGAGGGTAATTATCAAAACCCGGTCGAGATTGGAATGCGTCCGGGCATTTACCCCAGAGACACCGCATTCCGCTCAATGGCCCCGCAAATACAGCATTTATTTTCGCGTTCTTCTGCAACCGCGGTATTTGAACGGACAACCGGCTTGTTATGACAGTTGCCTATCACTTTGTTTCCGCAAGGTGTCCGGCGGTTGTCGATGTCGTTTCTATGTGCCCGAGTAATCAACCCAATTTGGGTAACATTGAACTGAGAGAGCGGACGGCCGTCTCTTATGCCTAGACTATGCATTGTGGACGATAGTCCCCGGCACTGATTCTCGCGTCCCTCCTCACACCTTTTCGTCGGTATCCCACAATTCGACTTCCTCAGGCGGCCACTGAGGTATCACACCCCTGACATTTACTTTATCAGAATATCCTGATTGACGCTTTTGAATTCAAGTCGTCGACTTTTTGTGTATTATCTTGCTGTTGCAAGACGTTGGGGGGAACTCCCTCCTCTCCTTAGAGTTCGATGCGGGGCCGACGATCGGCGCCCTTCAAATCGACGCTGTTTCTTTTCGGGGCCATGCACCGTCCAGGTGCGTCCCCAAACTCGCCCTGATAGCAACGTGCTGATTAGAGTCTTGGGATCCACAGGTGGCCATCTACCACGTTCGTTTTCTCAATGACCCCTCTCTCTTCAGAGGCATGGTGCATGACTTTCCCTAGATTCCACTTCGTCGCTCACGACTGGATGTAGGTGGCGCTCGTCTGATGTCTGGATTTCGGTCACACGGTCGCGATATGCAACACAATGTAGATAATAACCGTCGTGCAATACGGCCATCCGGAGCTGCTCACCATCGTCCCCGACTCCCTCAATCTCATGATTATCCTTAGTGGCCTCACAGGCCCGCTGGAACAAGTTGCGTCAACCCCACATTCTATTCTATTGACGTGCTTATTTTTGGACAGGTGTGGTTCTCCTATAGAGTATACAAGTTCAGAAAATGTTGCTACCTGCCAGGCCTCTGCACTATCCTCAACGTGCGGAATTCGTCGTTGCCGCAATGTCCAGATCGCAAGCGAGACCCCTTGCACAGCCTGCAGAGTCTGCACTCCGTCGATCCTTTGATGATCGAGGTTCGTCCCGACGCTCGTTTGGATACGCCATCCCGACCTGTTTATTTATGCAGTTCAAATTCGGTGAGCTCCCGGCTCCAGTATCGGCGAAATGGAGATCAGATCGACACTCTTTTAATGCTGTTTCCCTGCATGTGAATTTGTTCATCTGAAACACCAAACTAGTGCCGATGCGATAACCGACAGCACTCATATATCTTCCCCCCGGAGAAGGCATGCCTCTACTGGCATATTAAGATCGCTGAGCGTCTTAATAATTCCCCTAATCGGATCATTTCTTCCTTTCTGGACTATCCTTCGGGCGCCGACCTGCATTTGTAGTCGCCCTCGCCACTACATCGCCCCCACACTTCTTCAGGTTAAGTTATTGAACTGAAGTTCGGACTTAATTTCCATCATTCTTTCTGTACAAGTCTCTGTTGTATCATAACTACCGTCGTACACATTTGTAAATCAAACCAATTCAAATGCCTGCCTAATATCATACACCCGTGGACACTCCCGATTGAAAAGCGAGAAGCTCAAGACTTCGGGACGATCTTTCCTGGGAGGAAGGCGTGCCCAAGGTTATCCTCGTACCATTTCCAATCGTGGGCCACGATGAACTCGACCCGAGGAAGCTTGACCAATGCGCAGACCCGGCTGATATCAAGCGTAGCCTGTGCGGCGTCGCTGTGCATGCAATATGACGTCCCGTCCGCAGCCGTCGTGGATTTTTTTTTCTCGTGGTCCGTGATCAGGGGTGTGTCGTGCGCGACGTTGCCACCGAGGTACATCCAAGAGCCGTCGGACGACGTGCGGGCAAGCAGCGTGATATGACCACCGCAGTGTCCGGGGGTGTTAATGATGTATATGCTCCCGTCGCCGAAATAGTCCACCGCGTGCGGGAAAGGCCCAATGGAGGTGTCGCCTGCGCTCGTCAAGAAGACCGTGCGGTCTGGCGGGGTGGACGCTGCGAGTACCTGAGGATATAGTAGGATGCCCACCTCCTCCGTGCATCCACACCAGAACCGGGAAGCCCCCACTCTCGTTGGGCCCGCGGAATGGGTTGGATGCACCTCAGAGTAATTTCACCACCATTCACAGCGATCTGCCGGTCTTGAACGTGATACTCGGACACTGAAAGAATGAGCTCTGTTGTTCGCATAATAAGTTGGCGAACGAACCAGCAGGAAGTTGTGGTCGGAAAGTGTCCATGAGTAGAGACACCAATGTGTCACGTATTCCCTCGCGTATGTTTACCACCACTCCCATGAGGCCAGAAGACGGCGCTAACGCTTTTGGAACTGGCGCCTTTGCCGCCAACTCCAAGAACTTGGAATCCGGAATGAACAGGTGGGCGTATTGAGACATGGCTGACAGAAATTTAGCGGGATTTAAGCGAGATGTAAGCAAGACCTCACCATTTCGAAGTCTTTAAATACACTTGGACATCGGGGGCCCTGCGAGTGTTCCGCTGGCCCGGAATTGCCGGTGGAGATGGCGGAGCATCGTGATGCGGCGAGGCGCATCTCCCATCTGAATCAATCCCCATTGGTATTAGAGCCTGTCCCCGAATTACTCATAATTCCAGCATTCGCAACTGCTGTCTGGCTCTCAGCAGGCCGGAACAATTCAACAAATGCATGGAAGGAATAGAAGAACACATTCCTATCAATGCTGAGTGGCAATTGAATCCGTACCGAATCCTGACCCAAAACTTGTAGTTGAAGTGAGAAGGATGTGCGAGCTGATATATTATAATCCACGGTTAAAAACTGCATGCCTTGAGCCTAAGAAAGAGCCCTCCAAGATGGTGAGAAGGTGCGCACAGTGCGGCATCTTGGCAGTCCGACTCGGAGTCCTTTCTGGTTTTGAAGATCCAAGGTCTAGATCAGATAAGTAGCCGGCGTATGGGCAGGAGATCCAAGGGCATGCGCAAGTCAGGGGCGAGGAAAGAGCGGACGCGTCAGCGGCCCGGTGACCAAACGGAGCCAAATCCATCATCCATCAGTGGCGGTGCTACCCGTCTTTCCTCCCACCCTCATCATCCACGCGCTTGCGACGCGTTAAACGCCTTGAACATAACTTTCTTGCATGATTGGACCCTCATCTCTTGTCCAGAACGCTCTTACCTCGTCCTGTACTGTACAAAGCTGCCGCGGACGATGGCTCGGCACAAATTACGCGGCATCGGATCAAATATCTGAGTAATGACAGGGCCTCGTACGTGTGTACCTCTTTCCTCTCCCACTCACGCACCACTGCTGGCACTGCCCCAGATGGATGGCCGCGACCAGCTAGCACAGGAACTCATCGACCGCATCATCAGTTTGCTCCACGACTCATCCAGTGATTGGCTGGCCTGCGCCTTGGTTTCCCGTTCATGGGTGTATACCGCGTAATCCCATATTTACAGGCGTATCAATTTACTCGGGCCTGACCGGGCCCAAAACTTGCGACGTTGGGCTCACTTCTTCGAGATAACAGATGAATCCCTCCACCTCATTCGGCACGTACGCCAACTTGATGTTGATGTCATGGGCCTGCGAGTCTCCACAGACACATTCCTCGCCATCTGCGCCTTCCGCTTCACACATCTGGAGGGGGTGTGGGTAAAGGTCTCTCAACCACCACTCCCAGTGTTGCTTGCTCTGCAACAGCTTCTCAGCCTCCCCACTCTCCGCCGGGTGCGGATCGACTGCACGGACACGGAACCATCAACCTTTGTGCAGTTGTGGGACCGATGCGCGCCCAGTCTCAGTCATCTAGACCTTTCGTGGCGTCTAAACTCCGCCGTGGAGCTAGCTTTGCATCTCACCCCGCATTCCCGTTCATCCATTCAACTGGAATCACTAAATCTATCCACGAAAATCACAGTAGAATCCTCGGCATGGCTAACGCATGCTCATTGCCCCTTGGATCTTTCGCATCTTACGGCGTTGTCGCTCTATACCAACATAGAGCTACTCGCTTCGCAAGTATTTGCGCCGACCCTTCAAACTATCCATACGCTGGATTTGTGGCCAGACGTATGTCTCTCCTGCCGCTGCGTCAACACAGCTGACCACTTAAGATAGCCCGAAAATCACACGCTCGACCTTTCCGCGTTACCCAGCCTTGAGCTCCTCCGAATTACCGTGACTTGTATGGACGCGTGGCCCTGGGTGTTCGCCACGCTCTCTACCATTACGGCCTCCAGCCATATCCACACGATTGTGGTTGTCGCCGACGCGCAGGCCATTCCCCCGATACACCTCCAACACCTCGACTCCCAGCTGTCGAGCCTCCCCATCTCGTCGACCGTCGAATTTGAGCACTACGGGACAATCCCAAACCTTCCGCTGTTGAGCGCGAAAAATAGGGTGTGTCACACACATCTCTGCACCGGTTCTCCATGATCTAAGGCAATGTGTGATGTAACTTTCCCACCTGCGTCGTGATCGGGACTGGTTCCATGTCAGTTAATCCTTCCTTCGATCGCTGTGCTGATATCTAACCACTGTTTGCCGCGGCTTACTGGCATGCTATGACGTTTTGTCTGCCGCACCCACTTTTCTTTTCTTTGTACTGCCAGTACTATGCTCTCCTCAGTCCATCACTGATCTTACCGTGCATTCCCGAACTTCAGTCGCAACCATGCATACATGGTATGTGTCAACTCCCATTCGTGCCGCAACAGAATTCCACCATGTCATGTGAGAGGTGTTAATACTTCAGGCCAGGGTCGAATGTATTGCCACAACCGCATTTTGTACACACAATATACTCCTATTTATATCCCGCCGTCTCTTTTTTTCCTCCTCCCGCACGGCTTTCCTTTCTTGTGTTGTGGCATACCCGTGCCCATTACGCTATGCTACTATTTCCAAACCATCATTTTAGTATTTACCATCCAGCCGTTTTACTGTATCCACTTACCACCAGGAAAAACTCGTGCAGGTGCGAAGCGCTGTACTGGTCTGCAGATATCGCATTCGCTCCCTGAAATCGTATTAAGACCTGAGCGATCGGCTCAAAAAAGCAACTCAATTATTCGTAACCCATGCCCTCGAAGGGAGTCGAACCCTCGGTTTTCCGTTGCATTGTCGCTGGGCGAGTGGCTATTGTATTGGGATGATCACTGCTGATCTTCGAGGGCTTCACACCCTCCTTTTCGAGATGATAATGAATCCCTAAGCTTGGAGACATTCGAGAACGACCCCAAACCAGAGTCAAGTCAAACAAAAATGATGCGTTAATCCGAGGCAACGAGTTCATAATTCACCTGAGGCTGGGCATGTTTTATTCTGCGGTATCCGTGAACGTACTTGATGAGGTGTAATTGGTAGAAAGACGGAAGAAAAAAAATTCACACTAGCCTACGCCTCCGGGGGGAGCCGAACCCCCGTCTTCCCGTTGGTAAAACCTTATCCTCAGAACTGAATCGGGATGATCCTCACTGATCCTCGAAGGCTCTCTAACCAGCATTTTAACCATCTTTTCTTCTCGTGTTGGAGGAGCCTCCGTCAGATTTTACGTCGCATTAGCCGGGTAGGAAAGGAATTAGACGACGGGTCCGTATCCTCCCTTGAACCTCGCCATGCGCAACTGCTTGTGGTGCGACACATCGATGCCGGAAGTTCTACTATCCAATGTCAAGCATAGGTACATCGAACCCGGCTCGATGATATTCAAACAAAACCCCGATCACCAAGGGGGGTGCACACCGTCAGGAGCGCAAAAACGAAAGTGCACGCTGCCGTATGCCTCCGGAGGGAATCGAACCCCTGCCTGCCCCTATATTGTCAACGCATTCCAATCGGATAGGGATGATCGCCGGTGATCCTCGAAGGCTCTTTATTGTGTATTTAAACCTTGATTTATCCCGGTTTCACATCGGATCTATGGTACAAAGTTAGGTGGTAAATTTTATGCGAGATGTCCCAAGGAAAATTCACGAAGATCGAAGCTGAACAGAAGGTAGACCCATTCATTGATGGTGGCCTTTGTTTTCAACTTCTAGTTAAATTTGTGCCATTCCATGAAAGGCAAAAGAGACAAATCAAATGAAGCATTTAAGCTACCTTCGGGGTGGAGTCAAACCCCACTCCGTCCAAGGAAACCATTCTTTTCGAACAGTCATTCATAATCAAGTTTTTTTCCACCTCGCCTCAAAAAAAAAAACATTTGATTTATGGTCTGACTACGGGAGACTAACAGTCATTAGCATTGGCGCCATCGATGATTGTAACTTACAAGACCAATTTTTCTGCGGAGAACAGAAGGATCCACGCTACAGTTCAGCTACCGCACATCCAATTTGGGTTTCAGTCTTTGCGGAGCACACATTTTATGTAGGTGTCTGTTCAACTTCAACCTTTGTAAGTTGAACTGGATTCAGTAACAAAAAAAAGCTGAACACGTGTGACATCGGATCAAACGCGGCAAAGAACTGACTCAGCAGCCTCGTGGCTTTTTCCCCCTCTCTCACTCACCCCCACTGCGGGCACACCTTTGCTCTCGGTAGCAGGATGGAACGACGCAGGCATCTGGCCCAGGAGCTCACAGACCACATAATCGATTTCCTCCACGACTCCCCCGGTGATTGGCCGGCGTGCGCCTTGGTTTGCCGTTCCTGGGTGTACGCCGCGCAAGCTCATATTTTCAGGAGTGTGTATTTATTATGGCCTGAACGAGATCCAAACGAGCGTAGATGGGCGCGCTTTCTGGAGTTATCGGCGAAATCTCCGGACCTTATTCGACATGTACGCCAACTTGCCGTTACTATCGTGGGCAAGCGAATGTCGACAGATACATTCCTTGCCATCTGCACTTTCCCATTCACGCGTTTGGATGGGGTTTGGCTTATCCTCACACACCCGACACCTCCCGAGATACTCGCTGTGCAACAGCTCCTTAGCCGCCCCACTCTCCGCCGTGCGCGGATAGTTTGCATCGAACCATCGGGGTTTTTTCAGATCTGGGACCGATGTTCTGCCGCCCTCGCGCACGTGCAGGTTGCCTATTACACGCGATCCGCCGAGCGATTCTGTCCATCCCAGTCTTCCTCTTTACCCATTCGACTGCAGACACTCGATTTAAACACGACGGTTGGCGAAGGTCTGCATGACTGGCTGATGCACCCATTCTGCCCCTTGGATATCTCATGCTTGAAGGCCTTATCGATTGGGACCAACACAGACTTACTGCCGTCCCAAAAGTTCGCGCCTGCCCGTAAAACGATCGAAACTCTTGACTTGAAACCTGATGTATGTCTCGGTCTCTTCTTCCTGTCAATGACGGCACCAACTCTGCATGATAGAATACCAAGCCAAGGCTCGACCTCTCTTCACTACCCGCCCTTCAACTCTTGCGCATGGTTGTGGGGGGTGGATGGCCGTGGGTATTTGCCACCCTTTCGACCATCACGGCCTCCAGCCGGATCCTCAAAATCATAATTGGTGGTTACTTGGACAGTACCACTCCCGAGCTGTTCGATTCACAACTGGCCGGCCTGCCAATCTCGCCCACTTTCGAGTTCGAGATGTACCCAGAACATTACGCCGGTATGATCCCAGCCCTTCCCCTATTAAGGTCCAAAAACATGGTCCGTCGCATATCTATGTGTCTGTTCGTCTTCTCACGCTCCAAAATTTCGATAGCTTCGCTGCATTGACCACGATCCAGAATGGTTCGGCGTAAGTTCTTTTTGAGGACCCTCCTGTCAATGTCTGATCGTCATTGTAGCACCTTACTGGCATGCCCATTTAACATCCGCTCAACGACCCATTGAATTCAGTACAGTATCGTAATCTGTCGCGAATCATATGTACAGTATTTGCTACTTGTATATATTGCATTCACATTGCAGGAGCAACCATGTCAGACCCGAGGGATCGTCATCGAGGGAGGAATATTAATATTGCTACATGTTGATACAGCGAAGGTACCACAGCTGTGGACGAATGCGCCTAGCTTGTTTCACTGTCTAAAAACAGGGCGGTAAAATACGCCCTGGAGGGAGTCGAACCCTCGAGTTCCCGTTTCAATCGACGTTGAGGGATCATTGACTCGCGAGGTTCACGATTGATCTTCGAGGGCCGCATGGCATGTTGTCCGAGCTGTTTATAAAAATGCTCACTTTACTCTGTTTAATTATCAAAGACAAGACAACGCTGCCGCGACTGATGGTGTGCACGTTCTGGCATGTGCAGTTGGCGCCTCTGCAGGTAGATAAGTAACTCATACGTATATAGACCCAAAACAAAATATAGCCAGGGTATTCCTCCGGGAGGAGTCAAGCCCCCGGCTTTAATGTATGCTGCTCACAAATCGCGAGATGACCGCCGCTAGTCCTAGAAGGCTGTCTATCTTCCTTGCGGCGGATGATATTCTGGGTAAAGCTGTGATGTGTTTCCGCCAACAGGAACAAGTTCCATGCCGTTATTCAAGAAACAGGTTTGCGTCGTAATTCAACGTTCAACATGGAAATCGATGCCATCCCAGCTGGAGAGAAAAAAAACACAAAGCGCCGACCATGCGTTCGGGGGCACTCGAACCCCCGCTTTCCCGCTGTAATCCACATTATTAAAACACCCATTGTAAGGGGACGATCACCTTAATCCTCAAACTTGAAGGCTCTGTATGCTGTCAGTGTAAGTGAAACTACATCTCGCGGAGAGAACACGTCAAATCCCAGCACGAGACTGTTTCGCTTCAGTGAGATGTTCTGCATCCGAGGTGTATCTAACCCCAGTCTCGGAGATATCATCACCACCGCACATTCCTCGTTGCTGCGCTCTTGACACAATTTCCCTATCGCCTCAACTCCCTAGCTCTCATCCGCCGCCGCAAAAAAAATTAAATGAGCAAGTCGACGGGTAATAATCATCGCTCACTGCCCACCAGATTTGACTGCGCGTTATGGTTTTGGTATAGTTCTTAGCAATTCTGAGTCTTCTGACATGTTTTCCTATACTCACTCTATCTCCCACGATGGGTTGACATCGCATCAAACAGATGACTCCAGTGCACAGCCTCGTGTTTTTTTTTTTTTTTTTTTGGAGCGCTGGGTCTAACCTAACGATACTCAGGCAGCAGAAGCATTCCAAGTCGTCCGCTTATGTTTCTGGTGGTGGGCCAGATATTGCCAGGGAAGATGTCCAGGAGGAAATGCCATTACGCACAATGATTACCAGTGTGGGACTCCAGCCTTAAGATATATTAACCAATGCCATTTCTTATGGTATGCGGCTGTATACCCACTAAAACCCCTTTGTGTAAGTCCAATCATCCGGCAGTGATTCTTCATTCGAAAGCAGACCACTCCAAGTGTTTAACACTAAGTTTTTATCCAACGATAGCGCTCCAAACTTGATCTTGTTCGTCAAGATCCGATCTCGACTCAAGGATGCATTCATAATTTCAGCCATTGAGTACAAATTGCGAGCTCTGAATGGACTTTGCCTGGATGAGTTAAGACTCTATCTACTCGCAACCTCCAGATTACATGCCAGGCCACCGATACCAAGACGGCAAACAACCGGCCTTTCTCTGGTAATATTTTCCCCCTTGAAGTTTTGAATTTAACAAGATTACATCCTAATATCAACCCCCAGTTCATTTTCGGCCAATTTGGGTATTTCCTGGACCAGAGTTGGCGAGTGAGATCCCAAATTAATTTTCGTTCCAAAGCGATACAATCTAAGGCAATGTGCTCTAGCGTTTCCGGTACGTCACAGACATGACAACGTCCAAAGACCTCCGAGTGTTGAATGTTAGCCCAAAAATCTCCAACTCGGAAGATATTATGTATGCACTTCCAATAGAACTCGCGTGTTAGACATTGGAAGGTGGTGGAGCGAATAGATTTCCATATCATTTCGTCAGTGCTGTTGCTTAGATCTTTGTCACTCACGCTCACGCTCACTTAACTCGCACCACATTCTGGCCCTCGCACGCTCCCGCTAGAGATGGAATCCGCCAGCGAACTCGCGCAGCAACTCGTAGGCCACATCTTCAGTTTCCTTCACGACTCCTCGCAGGACTGGCCGACGTGAACCTTGGTTTCCCGGTCTTGGGTTGACACCGCGCAATCCCATATTTTCAGACGTCTTTCCATCGAATCACCCGTCCAATCCACAAATGACCGCCGTTGGGCCCGCTTCCTCGAGATATCGGACGAATCACCCCACCTCATCCGACATGTCCGCCAACTCAATGTACCCGAGTCTCCCCGCAGACATTCGCTTCCATTGGCGCCTTTCCCTTCACGCACTTGCAAGTAGTGTGGGTTCCCCTCGCTGAGATGACACTCTCATGCACGCTGGCTATGCAACAACTTCTCAGCTTGCCCACTCTCCGCCGCGTACGGATACGCTGCAGTAAAACGACGGAACCATCCGCCTTTGTCTCGATCTGGGACCGCTGCTCTGTCAGCCTGACGCAGGTAGAGATCGAATATGACCTGCGTCCTCTCAAGCCATTCCATCCCAGCCAAGCTTCCCCTGCTTCCGTCCACCTCGAATCTCTCGATTTACGCATGCTGCCTCCCGCAGGTCTCAGCGCCTGGCTGATGGATCCGCTGTGCCCCTTTAATTTCTCGGCCCTGAAAGCCTTGTCCATTTACTACCACACGGACTTGCTCCGCTCCCCGAATTTCACGCCGGCCCATCAAACGATCCAAACTCTCGAATTGGTGGCCAATGTATGTCTCACCTTCCTTCCTGTGTGTATACGCGCCTGACCATTTTACGCAGTACCTCAATCCAATTCTCGACCTCTCTGCGTTCCCCAGACTCGAAATCGTCGAAATCGTCCGCATCACCGTCCCCTCCCAATCGTGGGAATGGCTGCTCGACACCCTCTCTTCTACCACTCCCTCCAGTCGTATATCCAAAATCGTTCTTGTATGTTCGATGAACGACAATGGCGCCGCAATGCTCGACGCAAAACTATCCGGCCTCGCTGTCCCGCCTATGTTAGAGTTGGAGACATGGGGTTACCCATACCCAAGCTTCCCTTTACTAAGCTCGAAAAACCTGGTCCGTGATGTCACATGTGTACATCTCTTTTTCGTTATCTCAGTCTGACACCACCCAACTTTCTTCAGTTTCGTCGCGTCGATTACGATAGGGAGTGGTTCCGCGTAAGTCTTTCTTCGAGCAGCGCCCTGGCCATGTTTGATCAGATTTTTCAGCACCTTACCGGCATGGAATGATAGCGTTCTATTTGCTATTGAAAACATCGGTAACTGGCCACATTTTTGTGTAACTATCCTGCACTTATTTATTGGTACTGGATTCAGTACGACGTCTTGCAGGGAGTCATATTTATTCGCTGTATGTTTATACCGCTAGTCTCATCTAATAACTTCAATGGAACATTTGTTCAAACTCTCCTTGAGCTTTGTTTTAATCTTATTTCACTCTCGTCCAAAGTGGCACAAAATCAAAGCGGCAAGTCCCCACGCAACGGCATTTCGCAACATATTTTCCCCTTTAATCACAGTCCACGTAGAAAACCCAAAGTGTCACTGCGTTCAGCGGGTTAATAGCCGCGGATTCAGCTATGTGTTACCAGTCGAGGCTATGTTAGCTTAGATGTTGACAAGATGTGCTTTCACGCCGCTTCGACATTTGAAGTAATCCCAGTTCCTGTGCTGAGCCTTACAACCCAGCTAAAACCCAATTACAACATGTGTATAGGGGAACATAAATAAAAATTCAGTCGGGAATATCGAGTCTGCACATAGGTACATTGACAGGCCGCAAGCGACCCATATCGGACGTGGTGATGCTCTCTTCGGTCCGACATACAGCTATGGATTATATCAGAAAACATCTGAAGGTGAAGACGAGGTGGTGATAGGAGGGACGGCTGTTGAACGTAACTTGCGGACCAGGGCCAATCTAGATATTTCCGAATTTCGGGACCAGGACAAAGAGATCGATGGCTCGTTGATATTCGAAGGATCGTGATTGCCCACAGAGGATCGAGACAGAGCCGACAGAGCCCAAATAAAGAGCACAGGAGGAGCACCGGAGCTTTCCGCCGGTGCGAGGATTTTCACAGCAAGAAAACAAAAAAGAGGCAAGCGTTGGAATTCTGAACGGGATGAGTTGGCATGGGCCTTTTATATTAGTAGCGGTACTGCGTGGCCGCAGTTCAACGGCCCGGAATCCTGCGGCACAATGGGAATACGGGTACATTTCAGGAAATTTTGAATGCCTTATAATTGCTGTTGAACCACGGGATTCATACGCACTGCTCGCAGTTGTTCCGCGGTTAGGACGGGATGGAAATTGCGGGCACGGTGCGAGTAAGGACCTGTATGGGGATTTATTCGGGCACTGCCAAAGCTGTGAACGCGACAGATCTAAATGCAAGAACATGCACAGGATTGAGCAGAGCTGTTGTATGACCCTAACAGCATTTCCCGACCGGCCCGACTCGCTCACCGCCACCATCCCATATACGGCCGACGACGCAATAAATGTCTCAAATATTCGATCTTGTCCTCAAGAATAGTAAGGGCAAGGGTATTTCGTTCTTATCACCTCTCGCATTATGCCCGCTATGATTCCCATCCACTCTCCAATTGTTCCAACTCATACACGAATGATTCGGCCACTTCCGACTTAGTATTTCCTAATTCGGCACAATATACGGTACCGCTACGTGTATAAAAGACTTAGCTACTGTATGAATCCATCAGAATTCTCTCGTCCTCTTCGACATCTGACCAGACTCAGGCCCGCTTCGAATAGGCCGATACCTCAGAGTTGTTAGACCACGAGTTCAAAAACACAGGATTTGACGAGAGAGAAGAAGATGGGCAAAGGCCATAAGGAAATGAGACAAAGCAAGGTCAACAACTTGAAAAGCCGTCCATTTTGTTGAAGAAACGGATAAAATAGTCGCCTAGCCAGGGTCAAGGGTCGCATAGCCATGGCCTGATTAGGTGTTATGAGGTCCTCGCGAAGCCGCATAGCCCTCGGTTAGCCCACCCGCCGAACCTCGCCAGCCCCTGCCAGCCCCCGCTACCTGACGCTAGACGATGGGCAGCCCTAGCCGAACGTGGGCTACACCGGCTAGCCGCATCTAGCCGGCATCTAGACAGCACCTCCGGCTATCTCTGGCTAGGCGGTGCTGCGGCTATCCACTCTCTGAACGCAGTGTGTAGACTTCACCGCCTTCATCCTACTCGCGCATTCAATTCTCGTGCTCCTAAATGCACTCAGATTCCAAGATAGAGATCATCGAGGGCTTGGCGAAGAATGATAATGCCACGATAAATTCACCTTAATGTGACCAGCGCTCAGTAAAAAACCCCCGCCAGCAAATCGCGCCCAAATCGACGTGTGAGATCAGACCAAACAGATCATTCCGCAGCGTACCTCTTCCTCCACGCACTCGCGTCCCTCGCGCATCCACCCACTGCTGGCACACCCTTTGCTCCCCCCCCCCCCCCCCCCCCTAGCCGTATGGAACGACAGAGGAATCTCGCGCAGGAGCTCACGGACCACATAATCGGTCTCCTCCACGACTCACCCGGTGATTGGCCGGCGTGCGCCTTGGTTTGCCATTCTTGGGTGTACGCTGCGCAAGCCCATATTTTCAGACGTATTTCTTTCACATCAGCGTCCCATTACACCAATGATCGCCTGTGGTCTCGCTTCCTTGAGACATTGGATGAATCCCCGCACCTCATTCGACACGTCCGGCGAATTGACGTGGAGGACGACACAGTTTCCACAGAAATATTCATTGCTCTCTGCAATTTTCCATTTACGCATTTGGAGCAAGTCGATTTCATGTTCTCTCCCCCGACAACCGGATGCACACTCGCTCTGCAACAGCTCCTCAGCTGCTCCACTCTTCACCGCGTACGGATGTACTACGATCATCCCGACCCATCCGTCTTTTTGCAAATCTGGGAGCGGTGCTCCTCCAGTGTTAAACATCTTGAACTTATCTATCTCCAAACTGGCGAGGCTCAGCTGTGGAGCTTTCCTCCTACGCAACATTCCCTGACATCTATTCGACTGGAATCACTTGCCTTACAAGTGGTCGCCAAATCAGGTCTCCGTGACTGGTTGATGCACCCCCATTGCCCCCTCGATTTCTCGGATCTAAAAGCGTTGTCAATTGTCACCGACACAGACCTGTTTGTTTCCCGCAATTTGATGCCGGCCCTGCGAACCATACAAACTCTCGACTTGTACGCTCATGTATGTTTCTCCTTCCTCCAAATATCACCACTGACTCTCCAAGACAGCCCCATAACTCACCACTCGACCTTTCTTTGTTTCACGCCCTTGAGCTCCTTCGGATACGTGGAGATGTGGATGCGCTGCCATGGGTCTTTGCTACCCTTTCTACCATCACGGCCTCCAGCCGTATCCTCAAAATTGTAATTGCCCGTCACTTCGATACCAACAGTACTACCTCAGAACAATTCGACTCACAACTATCCGGCCTACCTATTTCACCCATTTTTGAGTTTGTGCTCTCCGGTTCCCAAACGCCGCGAAGCCTACCTCTCTTAAGTTCAAAAAATAGGGTGAGTCGCCTTCCTAGCCACAATTTTAATGACCTTACGCTACACTAGGTTCACTACGTTAATTACGATCAACACTGGTTCCAGGTAAGTCCTCAAGACCTGCCTGTCGATCTTTGATTAATGTTTTGTAGCGCTTTACCGGCATGCTGCCATAATATTGGTCTGGGGCGGGGAAAATGGGCTCCTGTACCTCATGTTTGCGCAATAGTCTCGTGCAGACCCTATTTCTCTTCGATATGAGGGCGCGCAGACCTCATCGTTATGTTGCTCTGGTCTTTCATCGTTAACGGCTGCCCTCCTCTCCTCATTCTTGGTAATACTCAATCCGAATAGGCTCTGATTTTAATATACACCCACAATTCGAAACCGTTTTCGGTTCAGTTACCTGCGTTCGACTTCTATTGTAGTAGGGAAGACACAAAGCAATATGGGTGAAGTATGTTTATTGGGTGTCTGTGCCTGCCTGTTAGCAACTGTAGGTGCATGGAGAGCTCGCGCGTGCCTAGCGCCACTCCACATTCAGTCGCTCGGTACTTTCCGGTATGGTGCGATTGAGATCATTTCCAACTGCACAAGTAGAAGAAATGGTGATATCCGCGGCACCACGATGCGTAAAGAAATTATAACATCAAGTTACAAACGCGGAACCTGCGGGAACGAACGGCGGCGGACTACGAAACATTGAAGACATAGCCCTAGCAGAGGGCTTCAAGTCGAAAAAATGTTCACAATTATGAATGGAATCAGCCCGAGCGCAAAAAACCGCAAGAGCTTTGCAAGGTGCGAACCATATCCGAGGCCTACCAGCCATTAAATTTAGTGTCATCTCAAGCGGCAAGCGTGACCAAACGGAACCAAATCGATCATCCATCAGTGGCGGTGTGGCTTGTCTTTTCCTCTTGCCCCATCATGCCCCATCATGCACGCGCTTAGAACGCATTAAACGCTGCAAAAGACGGGGTCTCGGTTTTTGACTGACCAGCGATCCTGCCGCGTTACGTAGGTTCAGGGCACGGAAAATTGCCCTTGAGCTTTCGGTGTCGCATCTCTCGGGTTCATGATTCAAGAACGCGAGGGTTGAAGTTCCTAGAACATCCAAAGAGTGAAACAGTCCTTGCAAGTGAGCTCATCCATCTCTGCCTGAATCATTTGGCCGGCGGCTTAGCTTTCGTAAACGCTATAGACCACTAATCCAGCACCAATCGTCCCACACCTGGATTGGCGCCGCTATCACTGCATTCAACAGCCCAGTAGCCACAGTGCGGCCTCGGCAGATATAGCCGTGGACATGCGGCTAACCGGCTTAATCACACCTCCATCAACCTCCACAGCCCTGGGAAGCCCTCAGGGTCTGGCGAGATCTGGCGAGGGAGTGCGGCGGCAGTCTGCCGAGCTTTGAACGCCCGGCTACCCACGCTATGGCTACGCGAGGAAACTATAGATAGCCACAGCTCGCATCGGCTCGCATCAGCTACACAGGGCCTCGGCTATCAGCCGCCTGAATGCAGTGTATAGCATGTATTTTTAACAGATGTATTGCACTTCTGTGCAACCATCTCTCGCCCGCCTCATTCCTGCCGAAATTGCTCATCGTTGCAGGCGACTGCCGCTATTTCAAGACTTCTTCGCGTTCCTCCTTCGTGAAATGGATACCGCAGTGGTTGAGGAATTCCTGGGGGCGATACTGGCGTATTGGATCACCTCATAAGCTTCCTCCGCAACTCACCCGGGGAGTGGCCAGCGTGCTCCCTGGTTTTCCGTTCTTGGGTCTACGCCACGCAATCCCATATCTTCAGACTTCTCTCCTTCTTAACATCCCAGTCCACAAACGACCGTCTGTGGGCTCGCTTCCTCGGGATATCAGATACCTTCCCTGACTCCTTCGTCTCTACCGAAACATTCTTGTTCATCTGCAATTTCCCATTCACGCATCTGGACGGTGCCAATTTCTCCTACCGCTACCCAACACCTACGCTATACAACAGCTGCTCAGTTTGCCGACTCTCCGCCGGGCGCAGGTCATCCGGAACAGTCCCGACCCATCGGACTTTTTGCAGATCTGGCCCGATGCTCCAGCAACTTGAGGGATCTCTAACTCTGGTATCAGGCACACGGGCAGCCCTCTCTCCCCCCTTCGTGTATTCGGCTGGAATCACTACACCTACCAGCGATGGTCCTCCAAGGTCTTCGGGACTGGATAATGCACCCCCTTGGCTCGTTGGAGTTCTCAGCCCTAAAGGCGTTGTCAATCGACAGCAATACTGAATTACTCGAATGCCAGAACTTCGCGCCTGCATTTCGAACGATAAAAACTCCCGACGCGATACGTGACGTGCGTATCTCTCTCTGTTAAATACCACGCATAACCGTGAAAGACAGTTTCCACAACCGATGCTCGACCTCTCTGCATTCCCGCAGCTTGTGCTCCTTCGCATACGCGTATCCTGATCTTGGCCGTGGGTGCTCAAAATGCTCTCCACCATAACACCCGCCAGTAGAATCTCGAAGATCGTACTTGCCGATGGCGGTAATGGTATGACCTCAGAAGAGTACCACTTTCAACTGTCGAACCTATCTATCTCGCCTATGGTCGAGTTTGAGATCGCGCCAGACCACTATACACATAGCTCGACAGACACGGTGCGGCACATGCATTTTTTATTCTTTGCGATTTTAGGCAATACAATTTTGGGGGCTTCGCCGCGTGAATTCGCGCTGCCAAGCTTCTGATCAAATTCTGTAGTACCCTACCAGGATGCTATAATCGTTCAGGGGGTACGACATGAAGAGAGTACGATACACTGTTCGGACGTATACGGAGAGAGACGGAAACTGAAGCCAGAAATTGGCGACCCTGCAGCTAAGAGTAGACATCTTACCTGAAGCTGCGACGTGATGCAACTGGGCGGAAGCCTACAGTGCACCCGGGCACTTCTCTGACAGCCGCCGGTTGCTGTGGGAAAATTTTCGTAGAATTTCTCGTATTTTTTTCTGGAACCAGCTCATCGAGAAACGTTGATTTATGCCTTCAACCCCAATTTTCCCACGGTGTTTCACTTTTCTGGAGCTGGCGAAAAAGATATTGGTCTCATTTATGCCCCACACTGTTCCAAAAATTCCGAAAAAGTCTAAGCCGTGTGTTTTCACTACTAATTTGCTCCACATCAATGTCTTTTCCTCCTGGCAGATTATTTGTACGGGCAGACAGTGTGACATGATGTGATCTTGTCACAGAGTGTGACTTTCTGATCTGGGAAATTTTCGGGGGAAAGGAACTCTTTTGGCAAGAAAAGCGATCCGAGAGGTCATTTTGATTGCCAGTTACATCCTGGACACCTTTCCGCCGCTTGCCGAATGTTGCCGGGGCCTTGTCGAGCCGCTTTCCCACGATGTTTCACTTTTCTGACGGCACAAATTGCGAAAACTCACTCAATCGCTTAGATTTTTTGTCTGAAGATAGCCCTCAACCGTAGCATTCATTTGCCGGACTTTTCTTCAAAAAAAAAATTTCCCACGAAATGCACCGTGGTCATCTTTAAATCCGATCAGTCTTCCCTTATCCGGCAATCGAGAGGTGCCCGATGGCACTGTATTCCAAGAATATTACCACCGAGAATTCACCGTGACTGGAATTGGATCTTTTAAAGTGGATTGAAGAACGAGAACATCAATGCGCGCTGACCGTTAAATGGCACAGCACACTTACCTGGTATGCTACGATACTGCTACGATCATAAAATGCAGCGCCGGCGTCACCATATCTGAAGGCCTCCTTCAGTTCTAAGTCTTCTGATACATTTCCGTCCAATTGTTTCCCGCCATCCCACGGTTGACATCGCATCATGATCAAACGGATGACTTCATTGCACAACCTCGTGCATCACTCAAGTCTCACGCTCACTCTCCCACTAGCTGTCACCACAGTTTGCACTCCCTCGCTCTCGATATATGTCCCTCACCAACCACCTCGCACAGGAGCTGATAGATTAACCATCGGTTTCCTCCACGACTCACCAGGCCAACGTGTGCCTTGGTGTCTCGTTCTTGGGTGCACGCTGCGCAGTCCCATATCTTCCGATGCGTCTCTTTCACTACAGACACCAGCAGAATCGGAAGCGAACGCCTCTGGGATCGCTTCCTCGAGATATCCAATGAATCCCCGCACCTCATTCACCATGTCCGCGAACTTGACGTTGTCGCCCAGGCATCCCTTGTCGTTCAATACTCACTCGGCCGACTTGACTTCGTTGATCCTACACCCTGCACGGAAACATTCGAGGCCATTTGCAGTTTTCCGTTCACATATTTGGATAGTGCCTCTATTACAATCCCCGACCTGACAGCATCATCCGCGCTGGCGGTGCAGCAGCTACTCAGCTTACCCACTCTTCGCCGCGCGCACATAACTGCCCTTGCTCCAGACCCATCGGCGTTTTTGCAGATGTGGGACCGATGCTCCGCCAGCCTGAAGCATCTGAAATTTCTGTGCGATTTGGACACGCAGCTCCCAACCACACCCCATCCCGCTTCGCAGCTTCGACTGGAATCACTGAACCTAAAGATGATCTCCCGCATATGTCTCCGTGACTGGTTAATGCATCCCCGTTCTCCCTTCGATTTGTCGGGCCTAAAGGCCTTGTCATTGGATAGCGACATGGACATGCTTCGGTTCCAAAACTTTGGACCTGCCCTCCGAACAATCCGTGATCTCACGTTGATACCTGCCAATGTATGTCTCCCTCTCGTGTACTAAATGTGCCTGACCCTCGATGATAGCACATGTACACGTACATGAAACCATCAATCGCCGTGGCCCTCTCTTCGTTCTCTCGACTTGTGTATCTCCGCATTTGCGTATATCCGTACACGTGGCCTTGGGTGTTCGCCACGCTCTCCACTATCACGGTCTCTAATAATATACAAAAGATCGTATTCGTCGGTGATTTCGACACCACTACCCCGGAGGAGTTCGACTCACAATTATCAAACCTCCCTATATCACCTATTGTCGAGTTGGCGATAAACCCTTCCCAATATGCAGATGTGATCCCAAATCTTCCTCGGTTGAATTCAAACAACAGGGTGCGCCACAAGCTACATGTATCCTTCCTGACCTCACGCCACCGCCTGTTGTAGCTTCGGCGGGCGAACTACGAACCGACCCACGAATTCTTCAGCGTAAGTTTTCGATTCCATCCAAGTACCGGCTGCGTTCATTGTTCTTCTCAGGATCTTCCCGACATGTCATGAAATACAAATCATTATACTTATTATCTAGCCCCGATTTTCAATCTCTATATCGTTCGCTGCATCGTTCCCCTTTTGACCTCATCATGATCTTCCTTCTGCGATGTTTAACTATCACTGTACGGTCTCGCCCCAACAACGAGCCGGCAGTCTACTAGGAATGTAGTTCAAGATTGAGCATAATACTCATCTTTGGCAAAAGACAAGGTCACGATTCTCCCAGCACCGAAACCATCTCTGTACTTTATCAACATTTCGTTCGTCTTGGTATAATCGACGATTATTAATGAAATCACGGCGGATCCATACAAAAATCGCCCGCATTAACAGCAACCTTTCCCAAACACCTACAGTCAAGTGAGACGGCAGACCTGGAGCTTGATGTGATATACATACACCCATACGAGGTCGAAGGTTTGATGCGGATGAGGGGATAAGTCGAGTTCGGACGTGGCTATATGGCAGGGACCGGAGCATACAGCGGAGTACGAATGGATGCGCGGAATGGGAAACCGTCGCGAGGCCTAGGTCCTTAAAAATTGAGAACAGACACTCAATGCGGAATACACAATACAAATAAAGTAGCGCGGCGCATCAAAGTCTTCAAGGACCGGGCTGTAAAGGTCTTGATCAATTCTTGTAGCACCTTACCGGGATGCTATAATTGTTTCGGCGGGTAGCGCATGAAGGGGTATACTCGAATGAGGACAGTTACCAGTAGTACCATCAAAACAATGATTCCATACAAGTTGGACGTACTTGCTCCCACAAATTTCGGACCTAAACCAACGCGGGGGGGCATCCGACCAAATAATAAAAGTGTCGAGCAACCATGGCTCGGAGGGAGTCGAACCCTCGGTTTCTCGTCGCAATGGAGGAAGGTGGTATTAGATTCAGATGATTATCGGTTATTATCTTCGAGGGCTTCGTATGCGACTGTTAAGCTCTGTATATGCCACTGTTTTACGCGGGACGTGCTCCTCGAAGGCTGCGTCTGCCGATCGTCGCGCCACTAAATTACATAAAGATAAAGAAAGGTGCGACCCAATGTGTATACAGTCGTATATGTGGCTGAGGTTCTCTACATTCCCTTCCGGCCTCAAAAATCAACGCACAGAAAGAATGCCTCCGGGAGGAATTGAACCCCCGCCTTCCTCGTAACTGGATCCCTCAGAATTTACAGATCAAATAGGGATGATCATCACTGGTCATCGAAGGCTCGTTATCGTGCATCTGAACCTTCATTTATTCAACTCTACTCGAGGCAATCATGTCTTCTCTGTGGTACAAAAAGCTCGGTTCAAAGTCGTTCATACTGATATGCTTATAGCTTCATATCTCCGGGAGAAAGATGCCGATTCTCTCAACCCACCTATCAAGCTGAGTCTTGAACCACATATGCAACGGGTTGCAATTTCCTGTACATCCCACCCCGTGAAATTAACTTTGGATTTTCCTCCGAATGACGGTGAATATTAGAGTTGATCTCACTGGTGGGATGGATATTCTCGTCGGAACCACTAGCCGATTTGTGAAACGGCACAAAACAAGGCAAGGACTCAGTAGGAGACAATCGGACCCAGGCTTCCAGATTAATTTGCTCTAACCGTGCTCTGTTCAATAGCTTTGTGTGTCTAATTTAGTTTTTCTTGTAGCTTGAACACGAGCTGTGTATAAACAACAAATTCCCCTCAATGTGACCAGCGCTCAGTAAAAAAAAACCCCGCTGCCTAATGCTGCCCAATCGACGTGTGAGATCCGATCAAACGGATCATTCCGCAGCGTGCCTCTTCCTGCACGCACTCACGTCCCTCGCGCATCCACCCACTGTGCACACCTTTGCTCTCGGTAGCCGGATGGAACGGCTCGTGCAGGAGCTCACAGACCACATAATCGGTTTCCTCCACGACTCACCTGATGATTGGCAGGCGTGCGCCTTGGTTTGCCGTTCTTGCGTATACGTGGCGTAATCCCATATTTTCAGGCGTATTGATTTATGCTCATCCATCCCGGCCGTACATGAGCTCCGTTGGGCTCGTTTCCTCGAGGCATACGCGACATCCCCGCACCTCATTCGACACGTACGGCAACTTGATGTTGACTACATATACAAGCCAACGCGACTCTCGACCGAGACATTCCTTGCCGTCTGCACTTTCCCATTTCGACATTTACGTGGTGTCTCATTTATCCTCAATTACCCGACATCCTCAGATGCCCTCGCTCTGCAACAGTTCCTCAGCTCCCCCCCGCTCTGCCGTGTGCGGATATATTGTAGCAATGGGGAACTATCAGCCTTTTGGCAGATCTGGGTCCGATGCTCTTCCAGCTTGAAGCATTTAGAGCTTACTGGCCCTTTCCGCGCCGCCGACCAGTTCCTGCGGATCCCGTCTTCTTCGTCGATTCGACTAGAGTCACTCAATTTACAGCAGCAGGTTGGCGAAGGTCTGCATGATTGGTTGATGCACCCACTCTGCCCGTTCGATTTCTCTGCCTTGAAGGCCTTGAGGATCGGGACCAACACACACTTGCTGAGGTCCCCTAAGTTTGCGCCTGCCCTTGGCACACTCGAAGCTCTCGAGTTAGAACCTGATGTATGTCTCTCCTTCCTGTCAATACCAACCCTGATTCTCCACAACAGGACAACCAGCCAACGATCGACCTCTCTTCCTTCCCCAGCCTTGAATTTCTTCGCATATATGATTCCGGATGGCCGTGGCTATTTACCACCCTTTCTACCGTCACACTCCAGCCGCATCCTCAAGATTATAATTGACGGTGACTTGGAAGAAACGTCCCCCGAGGAGTTCTATTCACACCTAGCTGGACTCCCCATCTCTCCCACTGTCGAGTTTGAGATGCGACCTATCCCATATCCTCGTATGATCTTAAATCTTCCCCGATTGCGGTCCAAGAACACAGTGCGTCACCTGTATATGTCTCTTCATATCATCTCATGCCCGGGAATATCGCCAGTTTTGCCGCATCGATCACAATCCGGGATGGTTCAGCGTAAGTCCTTTTTCGAACCCCACCCTGTCAACGGATTGATCAAATTCGTAGCAATTTACCGGCATGGTATCCGAGTCTCAGTTCTGACTTCCACCTATGAATATTTCGTACTGTCTTGTTCATCTACCTAAAAGTCGGGAAAAATCCAGTTGCGGTTCCGCGCCCGGCGACAGTGCAGACATTCTCAGGATTCAACGCAACATCATATTTCGCAAACGGTACACAACTGACACACAATTTCTCGAACATGACCTAAGTGACAAGCCCTCGGAAGTAGCATCGTCTAGACTGCGCCCTTGTCGGTAAGCCCGTAGGTTAAAAGGCTCGGAAGACTCACGCTCGGGGACCGAGATAGACTGGGGTGCCCAGCGTATAACAGAAATTGCGCTTCAAGCGAGTCCCGCAGCCTCTGTGTATCCTATTAGTCGTCTCTATGATCATCTTCGAGCAGTGGCGGTCCTTATGTCCCCTTACCTGGTTCCTTTCGAGGTGTTGGCGAATATAAGATGTTGCATGAGCCCAGTATCCCTAGTTTCATTCAGTAATTATTTAGGACTGTTATCGATACGAAGAAATTGGAATACAGGAATCTTCGACTTATTCCCGAGACCCGCACTACTGATATACCACCATACATAAACCAACAGCTCAGGGTTCGATTCCCCGATTGGGAATAGGTGCGATTCGAAGTTCTGCGTGACCTGGGTTGTATTTTTTTGATCCCCTAACTATGGACTAAAACCCTTTGTCTCCAGGTTTCAATCCTCCGTTTGGTCGCGTATTCGTCCCATCTTAACTATGTTTCCATCAACCATCTAGTCTCTTATAAACAGACGCTATAACATTTCCAACTCGTACCTCGTTTGTTATAGTCTGTCGAAAAGGTTGATGCGCCGATCGCTGGCCGCGTTATTATGTAATCTGAAATTTTGCGGCAGACGTTGGGGGACTTGCAACGTGTCTGTCCAGAGATTTGTTTCATATTATTGTGTAGAACACCAGAATGAAGAACTTTTCCAGCCAAAACTCCCTCACAGCATTCGAATTCAAGGTGTCCGATTTTTGATGGGGCTGCCACGTGAGCAAGCCGCAAGTTCTTCTACCAGGAACACAGATAGAGAAACAAAATCTGAGGAGAGGAGTCGCTTCCGAATACAAATAGAAGACATCTGGCTTCTTATTTTTTCAAAATGAATGAGCCTGAGGCAGAGAACGGCACGATTCGAAATTCAAACTCCAATGATTATATAATAACGCGGCCACTCAATCACGGTGGCGCGGTTAACAACAGACTACCAACCATCCTATTCCTGTGCGTTCCTATGCCAATTCCCTCGGTTTCGGGGCTGTACATAGTACCCTGACACCTCCTTTGTCCACAGGCTATCCGTCGACACGTTACGACGCGTCGAAACTCGACTACCGTCGCGTCTGGGACGCGTTTGATCCCGAGACGTCAGAGTTTGAACGGTCACGTGCCCGCCAGCACTGCCTTTCCATCCCCGCATACGCCACCGTCAACCACCTCTTTTGTGCACAGGTGAGCAGCGCCTGTTGCGTTTCTAATTTACATGTTCCTGTCATCTCCTTGGTCATTGTCCCCAAGTCCCCGCGCCTTCCTTCAAGCCTCGAAGGGACGGAAATCCCCGGGTCCCGCGGCACTTTCTGATTCTAACATTGTTTGATGGGCTTACTACCCATTTTCTAGGGTTTTTAGTGGCACACATTCGGCACCAGCACGCCGCTCTTAGGTCTGGCACCTAAAAACACGGGATAAGTGAGCTTTAATGCAGTCAATCAAAGTGCACGACGACGTACACGACCGAAGGTCCAGAGGTACAGAGACAGCGCCCTGTGCTAGGACAAGGATCACAAGGATGGCAGTCGAGAGAAGATTGTTCAACATTGTGTTGTGAATGTAAACTAAAGGACATTAACGTGCCCTTTTTATACAAGGCTGTTATTTTTATGAAGGCACTTGACGCCGCGGCGTAGATCTTTATCCGGCAGCGGGGGATTGTGTTTAACTAATAACGGCATGAGAGGACATCGGAGGGTAGTTCATTTCGATGCTTACCAGCCGTCGTTCAACTTTGACGCAAGCTCAGCCGAATTGGAATAATTAAACTAGAAAGGGAGAACAACTGGATTATCAAGCCAGCCTAATTATATTGGACCTCTTTATACCATGTAAGATTCTTTTTGGACAGTGATAAGAATGAACTGCGGCAGTGACACAGTGACAGTCCGTTGCAATTGAATTGCTCCCGTCCCGGGGACTCAACAATACTGGCGCTAGACGAACATGAGGATACAATGGCCAAGTACTAGCTTTGGCAGCGGTCTGCCAAGTTAGTGGTTGTACCGCGATGAGTTCTTGGTGCAGGCAAACAATAATGTGCGGCTCTCATCACTCATGGCATTTTTGTTGCTGGCAGCGGGTGTGCGGTTGAACTCATATTGGTTCACTTCATTGATGTCCTGCGCATTCTAATATAGTTGAGAGGTGAAACCGGGTGACAATTTTTTCCCCTTTGTAGTTAAATTATCACCATTTGACCCTATGCTAAGAAGTCAACATCAAAATGCATCCCATCATGCCGTTGGCATATAAATTCCCCGGTGCCTGGACATGTTCGCCGCTGCCTCCACTGCCGTAACGAGCCCATTCGGATCATGAACCGTCTGGCAGGCCGGTCGATCCATTCCCCGATTTTAAATGTGAAAAGGTTGAACTTGTCACCGGCAAACTCAATTTGCAACCTGAAGAGGCCTCCATGATAAGTGCCTCTTAACAGGAGAGTCGAGGGAAATGGGGAGGAATGCCCCGAGCGATTGTGACCTCAGTGACATGTTTCTCTACCGATATATGTAGGCGCTCTTCGTGCAAATTAAAGGATTCAAACAGCCTGGCTCGAAAATCGCATTCAATATGGTGTATTGGTACAAAACGCGTATTGTGCGGTGGACATGTAATTGATTCGTGCTGGAAATCGCGCATTGTTGTCCTAGAGGGGGCACACAGTCGCGCAGTGGGAGCTGCCACGCACGCAAGTCAGTTATGCGCCATCCAACTGAAGAGTTCGACTCACATGGGGGTGACGCCGACTTGGAGGGGGCCGGGAGTGCAGCAGAAGGCCCTTTGGGTAATATTGCTTGTATCCTAGCTAACACCGCGAATGTTTCTCCCATGTCAATATAGGCATTCTTACTCCCGTTTAATGGACAACACGACCACGTCGAGAAATACATAACACACAAGAACGCGAGACGATTTCCTCAACTCCCCCAAAATCGAATCGTGGTTCTAGAGTCGCCGTCGATCGCGATAACTTTAATCGCCGTGTCATGATGCGTGGACCAAAGCAAATAATACATTCGAACCCCACACTGATTCAAAACGACGAAAACTATTATAATTCGGGACAGGGAACGTTGCACACACATTCCCTTGCGCAGATGTAATTCGAAATAATTGGGTGCTTTCCGGACGCCGAGCGCTCTCGCACTTGGAATCTTGGTCGGTGCCACCCTTGCAGGTGAGAAACGGGGCTATGTTGCAGTGGAACTGCTGCAGGGGGCAGTAGATTGATATCAATGAAATAGACAAGGAATGAATGGGGGCCTACGATACGGGCTTCGACACCGACTTCGCGTGCGACGTTGCCACCGACGGGCTACGGGAATTGTCAGCGAGTAGTCCAGACAAGGAAGAAAATGGCGCTCACGGTAGCAACTGCAACGGCAAGGAAAGACACGAGGAAGGCAGTGATGAACTTCATTGGGAGAAAGGCGGGGCGTTGAGGAGACATCGACCTCCGCTCCTTAAATATCGAACGGAGGGATCTAGGAATGGAAAGATTCATTTAATTACGGGGCGGATCAACCATCTCTTCAGCATGAAACACACGGAGGATGTCATTACCCGTCTTTGTAATCAAATTATGGGCTCGTGCTCTGGATGGTGGCTTTCATTTACTTGGCAATCCCTGAACTCGGTTGGCAGCATCCACGGCCGGCGATATTGCTCTGATTTTTCTATGAGCAGGTAAATTTTGCAACGGAACACACTTCCATGACTTGACCCGCCGGTGACGCCTGAAAACATCCCCAGAATCAATCCAAGGAACCTGTAGAATGGTTAAAACTAGACCTCATATAGGTCCAAATATTTGTATGTATGTACGTACTGTTCCTGAATTTGCCGCATATTGACTGAGTTAGAAGGTTCGAATAGTGGATGAAAAAATGGAACCGGCCGCCTAGGCCTATGTGCGACTCCAGAGATGCTTACCGTGACTCTCCAAGTCAAGATTTGGCGTTGTTACAGTTGACATGCGTCAATGGTCTACTCATTCAACCTTTTTATAGGTCGCCATCCACGCCCGAGGATATGTCGGCTCGTTGCATTCAGCTCCAGTGCGAATTTTGTCCTTCGTGGAAGGCGATCCAGGTCCCATGGCACTCGGGAGGGCAAGGGGACTGGATAAAATTCGACAAAGCACGACAGAAAGCAGATACATTTGACACCCAGAGTCATTACAAGGGCTAGTATGCTATCAAACACGTTGGTGCCTGATGACTGGGTTGTCCATTGGGTCGGATGGTATGTACTGTTTTTTGTCCAATTAACAATCCCGGGACTGGCGGCTGATTATAAATCGCTGAAACAGCTCACACTGGTTGAAATGAAGCACCTGTCATGTGTCGGGAACAGGATGCCTTCGGGAAAAGATTACTATTTGAACCCGAGGCCACAGCTGAGGGCTGAGGATTTTCCCCGGGCCCTGCACTGATAGAGCCTACTGACTTGACCTGGTAGACCCCCGAATGAGAATTTTGCGACCAGAGAGATCTATATCATCATGGGTAGCCTTCAGGACTGTGTTGAGTATTGATAAGTCGCTGACTGCCTTCTTCCATGGCATGGCAAGACTATGTTTGATGCCGCAATGAATGCGCACGGGAAGAGTGGGATAGAATGACTAGACAGTCACTACGCAGAGGGACCCGGTGCAGCAGTCACTCAGTGGCGTTCCGACCCCATGTAGACGTACCCTGTCTACCTGTGTCCACATTGTGGTAGGGTGGGTTGGACCGCTCGTGGCTCTCCCTTCAATCTATATTTACGTGCTTACATCGGCCATCAGGCCGTGTATTTGTTTCGTACGGGGATATTTATAAATAGAACCTTTTCTACCAAGAGCCACGACCTACGACGCGACTAGTAACCCGAGCGCTCCACCGTGAGCACGTCGCCAGTGAACCCCTTCCACCTGACCCCTATCTTTCTCCCTCCAGCGAGCCCTTTCGACCTGCACCTGTACTCCGAGCCCGCACGGCACTTTTCCTATTTTACACTCATTTATCATTCTACGTGTCTACGACTTTTTGGGACCAATTCACCTACTTCCTGCTTTACCTGTGGACTCTCCCAACCGGACTTCTGACCCAGATTTCTGTCCACCAGAGACGAACTCTGTTCTGCGACAACATATTCTTACGTGGGTAGACAGGGTTGTCGCGTCAACATTGACGAATGTAGACACACATTTGGCTACATGTGTCTACCTATTCTTACTGTATTTTTTTTCATTCAATTCGGCGATCACGCATCACAGGGGGGGCTCTCGACGTTGGATTTTGGTTGTCCATAACGCGTCGCACGGGTCTGTGTCAAATTTGTCCAACGTGACATCGGCCAGGTTGGCCTAGAAGTGCCGGTTTTGCGAAATTTCGCAGTGTCGAATTGGTTCAACCTGTCACGCGTCGCACCCCTGCCGAATCGAACGAAAAAATACAGTACGTCAGGTAGCCGTACTTTGGCTAGATTCGGCTACGTGTGTCTACATGTGGCTACCTCCATCTATGTGTATAGATATACCTTGGATGCACCTCGCCAGAAGTTGACCAGAAGAGAATTAAGTCGGTAAGGTTTGTCAGTGCAATGTGAGTCCACATTGGTCTACCTGTGTCTACATGTGTCTACATAGATAGACACATGTAGTCCTAATATGTCTACTCAGAGTTCGACTCACACCTGGCTAGACTCCCAATCTCCCCCACTGTCGAGTTTGAGATGCGACCTATCCCATATGCCCGTGTGATCTTAAATCTTCCCCGATTACGGTCTAAGAACACGGTGCGTCGCCGTATACGTCTCTTCATGACATCTCATGCCCGGGAATGTCGCCAGCTTTGCCGCATCGATCACGATCCGGGATGGTTCAGCGTAAGTCCTTTTTCGAGCCCCACCCTGTCAACAGATTGATCAAATTCGTAGCAATTTACCGGCATGGTATCCTAGTCTTAGTTCTGACTTCTACACCTATGAATTTTTCGTACTTTCTTGTACATCTACCTAGAAGCCAGAAAAGAATCCAGTTGCGGTTCCGCGCGCAGGGACAACGCAGACATTCTCGACAACTGACAGACAACTATTTCTGGAACACAACCCAAGCGATCAGCCCTCTGGTGAAGCACCGTCTAGACTGCGCCGTTGTCGGTAAGCCCGTATGTGAAAAGGCTCGGAAGACTCACACTCGGGGACGGAGATAGACTGGGTGCCCGGCGCATAGCAGACATTGTGCTCCAAGCGAGTGCCGCAGGTGCTGAGCAAACTGCAGGTCCTATGGCAGCCCGCGCTGCCGCAGAACGCGCCGTTGCGGGTCGCTGTAAGGCACACCGTATCGGGGGTGCCAAGGCAGGCCGCGGCGCGAGTCCGCGCCATTTTCGTGCCTTCGTAACTTCGCTTAGCGTAGTGAAACTTCGTAACTTTGATGGGAATCGGTGAAAGCTCGTGAGTATGATGGCATTCTGTGAAAGTTCGTGAGTTTGTATTCCGGGCTTGTCGAGCGGCAACTCTTCGGCACATCACAGAGTGATGGGAATCATCAGTTGCCGAAATGGCCGGTTAGTTTTGCGTTAGCCAGTTAGGGGTTAGAGGTTAGAGGTTAGTGGTTAGTGGTTAGGGTTAGTGGTTAGTGTTAGCAAGGGATCTATATAAAAAAACACGCCCGGCCTTGTTGAAGCAACAATGATGGCCGAGATGCCGGATTCTTGAATGTGCCGAGTTGAACTGACGAACTTTCACACAAACCAGGCAATGTGACGAACTTTCACATAATACCATCAAAGTGACGAACTCTCGCAACGCTAAGCGAAGTCACTAAGTCACGAAGGTGGGTACGACTCCGCGGCGCCTGTGTATACGGTGCATGGCCCGGAGCATAGGCCGCCAACGCGGATGCTGCAGTAGGTGACCGTCGTGGCAAACAGGGAGAAGATTTGGTCGGGGTCACCGACAAAGGTGAGATTTGCGTCTATCGTGGCAATCCAGTTCTGCATCGTGCTTAGACTGACGAGACCACTGGTCAGCTGGTCGCGGTTAGCCGCTTGAAAATTGATACTGTAGGGAAACATACCCCATTGACAGCGCTGACGTTGACCGTCGATGCTACTCCGGTGGGACCCTTTTGAATATTTTCAGCTGGGAAATTTTGGGCAGATGAATCGGCGTTGAGGACCAAGTAATTGCTTTCGCCGCTCACAAAGCAGTTCTCAGTGTCATATAAAAATTCTGAGGAGGTGGGTGACTGCGTATTCGGGATGCGAATCGATTGAGCATATTCCCGAGGCAAACGGCCTAGATTTGAAGCCAGGGCAGCTGTCCTGGTCCAAACCATCAAAAAAGTTATGTCTCCTTACCTGTTTCCTCTCGAGGTGTGGCGAACATATAAGATGTTGGATGAGCCCAGTCAGTATCCCGAATGATCCTAATTTCATTCAATGATTATTCTGGACTGTTATCAACACCAAGAAATTAAAATGCAGGAAGCTTTGATTTATTCTCGAGAGACCCGCACTACTGAATGTGCCCCAGATGCCCATCATTTTGGGTGTACTGCAGTTAGAGTCGGTGACAAATTCAACCAACAGCTTGGGGTTCAGAATAGGTGCGACTCGGAATTCTGCGCGAACGGGTTTGAATTTTTTGATTCCCCTTGTTCTGGGCTCAACTCATGCCCGTTGAAGAAATTTAAATTGACGACCGAGTCTGACCCCACGTTACCTGCATTCTGTCTGTTCAGAATTTCTGCCAGCCCTTTGGGTAATATTCCTTGTGTCCTGGTTAACACAGCGCAGTGGGAGCTGCCACGCACGCAAGTCAGTTATGCGCCATCCAACTGAAGAGTTCGACTCACATGGGGGTGACGTCGACTTGGAGGGGGCCGGGAGTGCAGCAGAAGGCCCTTTGGGTAATATTGCTTGTATCCTAGCTAACACCGCGAATGTTTCTCCCATGTCAATATAGGCATTCTTACTCCCGTTTAATGGACAACACGACCACGTCGAGAAATACATAACTCAGAACAATGCGAGACGATTTTTGCGCAGCTCCCCCAAAATCGAATCGTACTTTTAGAGTCGCCGTCGATCGCGATAACTTTAATCGCCGTGTCATGATGCGTGAACCAAAGCAAATAATACATTCAAACCCCACACTGATTCAAAACGACGAAAACTATTACAATTAGGGACAGGGAACGTTGCACACACATTCCCTTGCGCAGGTGTAATTCGAAATAACTGGGTGCTTTCCGGTAGCCGAGCACTGGAATCCAAAGCTCTGGCACTCGGATTGTTGGTCGATGCCACCCTTGCAGGTGAGGAAGGGGATTATCTCGCAGTGGATCTGGGGCTGGCGGGCAGTAGATTGATATCAATGAAATAGACAAGGAATGAAAGGGGGGCCTACGGCACGGGCTTCGACACCGACTTCGCGTGCGGCGTTGTCACCGACGGGCTACGGGAATTTTCAGTGAGCAGTCCAGACAAGGAAGAAAATGGCGCTCACGGTAGCAACCGCAACGGCGAGGAAAGACACGAGGAAGGCAGTGATGAACTTCATTGGGAGAAAGGCGGGGTGTTAAGTAGACATTGCAGAACCTCCGCTCCTTAAATATCGAACGGAGGGATCTAGGAATGGAAAGATTCATTGAATTAAGGGGCGGATCAACGACCTCTTCAGCATGAAACACACGGAGGATTTCATACCCGTCTTTGTAATCAAATCATGGGCCGTTCTCTGGGCGGTGGCTTTCAATCCCTTGGCAATCCCTGAACTCGGTTGGCGGCATCTACGGCCGATTATATTGCCGTAATTTTGGGCGAGGTAGATCTTGCACTGGAGCAGATCCACCAGTGACGTAACCCGACGGTGGTGCCTGGAAACACCTCCCAGAATCAATCCAAGGAGCCCGTGGAATGGCCAAAACTAGACATCATATAGGTCAAAATATTTGTATGTATGTACGTACTGTTACTGAATTCGGCGCATATTGACTGAGTTAGAAGGTTTGAATGGGGTGGATTTATCCCAGGAGTCCGGTGGATGCAAAAATGAAACGGGCCGCCTAGGCGTAGCTGGGACCCCAGAGATGCCTACCGTGACTCTCCAAGTCAAGATTTGGCGCTGTTACAGTTGACATACGTCAATGGTCTACTCATTCAACCTTTTTATAGGTCGCCGTCCGCACCCGTGGATATGTCGGGTCGTTTCATTCAGCTACATTGCGAATTTTGTCCTTCGTGGAAGGTGAACCAGGTCGCGTGACACTCGGGAAGGCAAGGAGACTAGATAAAATTCGACAAAGCGCGACAGAAAGCAGATACGTTTGACACCCGACTCATTAGAAGACTCTTTATGCTATGAAACACGTTGTGCCTGACTGTTTTTTGTCAATCCAATTGACAATCCCGGGAATGGCGGCTGATTATTAATCGCTGAAAACAGTTCACACTGGTTGAAATGAAGCACCTGTCATGTATGGGGGGGACACAGGATGCCTTCGTGGGAAAGATTACTATTTGAACCCGAGGCCACGGCAGCGCTGAGGACTTTTCCATCTTGTTTCACGCTGCATTTCGACGTCTGTTTATCGGGTCCTGCGCTGATAGACCCTGCTGACCCGACCTGGTAGACCCCGAATGTGACCAGATCTATATCATCATGGGCAGCCTTCAGGACTGTATTAAATAGTTGACAAGTCGCTGATTATTTTTTTACCTGGCAAGACTAGATTTGATGCCACAATGGAAGCGCGCGTGATGTTAGGGACCCCGGGTCCCTGCAGCAGTACTGGATTTCGGGAGAGGATCGTAAGTCCCTCTGAAATATCTCTAACCTATCCTGTATCACCTCGAGGTGGTCTGCGCCTCAATTTTCTCCAGGACAGGCGGGCTTGGACGGCCCCGTCTAACTCCGACGTGCGAATAAGCACCGGAACTCGGCAGGTGTCAAGCGGAACCAAACATCAAGCCAATCCATCAGTGGCGGTGTCGACTTTTTCCTCCTCTTCCCTCGCCTTCTAGGCGTACGGCTTCGAGTTCTTAATACATTGAGGCCTGAATGGTCGAGACCTGACCTCACCCGCGTTCTGAAGGCTCGAAGCACGGAACATGGCCCCTGAGCTTTCCGCGTTCCAACGGTCGCATGACTTGCATCGCTCGGCTTGGTGAAAAGTGTCCTTCGGTTGACTCGAGACAGGATGGTAGAACAAATTCGATCAGGGAAATATCTCGAGTTCCGAATCAAATAACTGCCCGTCGGATATTCACACGTTTTCAGCAGAAGCTGCTGTCAAATCGCTGATGTGCTATCCTCACATCAGCGCATTTTACTCTTCTGACAAGACTCCCAAGTACCAACCTACCTTAATCACCTCCAACCCCCGCAATTTGTGGCCACCACCAACGGGCAGTAACCCGAGGATACGATTGAGTGGACTTCGAAATTTACAGGCCTCGTGCTTAGACTCGGACGTCGTTTGAATATCCCCAGGTTAAAGTGCTGTACCGATACTTTGGTCTCAACAGTCGATCGATACCAATCTTGACATTGAAAAACGACAGAGTGCGGTTAGAAAAAATACAAATGACGGTTGGCCAATGATTACAAATCAACTCTTTCACGGTGACATCGGACATCCTTGTTGCTTGTATTTCCTATTCCTCTGGCGGACAGATGGGAGAACTCCCCGGCCAGCTCGCACAAGAGCTGGTAGACCACATCATCAGTTTTCTCCACGACTTACCGGCCGACTGGCTGGCGTGCGCTTTGGTTTCCCGTTCATGGGTGTACACCACGCAATCCCACATTTTCAGGCGTCTTTCCCTCGAATCACCGGTCCAATCCATCGACCAAAACCTTCCTCAGGGTATGCAACTTCACATTCACGCATCTGGATATGGCGTCGGTCACAATGCATGTGAACTCCGCTACGGCGGCCGCTCTACAACAGCCGCTCTACAACAGCTTCTGAGCACTCACCCTCCGCCGTACGAGGATTCATTGCGCCATTGAGGATCCTCCTGCCTTTTTAGAGATGTGGATCCGATGCTCCGCCAGCCTGCGCCGTCTGGAATTGGTTTTTTCGCGAGAATTACAACACGGTGTTCTTTCCTGCCTGGAGTCACTCCGTATTATGGTCGGCTCTGGTGTGTCCGCTTGGCTCGCGAGCAGTTCTTGTCCCATCGATTTCTCCGCCCTCAAGGAATTGTCGACCCACTGGAGCACGGAATTACTTAGCACGGAACACGCACCCGCCCTTTAAACGATGGAAACTTTGGAGTTAGAGGTTGATGTGAGCAGTTCGTCTCTAGTAAATACTCACGGATCTGACATTGTGAGGCTGCGAAGTAGTACACCAAACCACCCATTATACTCTCCACGTTCCCCCACCTCACGCGTCTCCGGATTTCGATCAATCGTGGGGAATAGTTATTGACGTCGATGCCCGCGCGCCCCACTGAAAGAGCAGGTCGTTCGCGACAAATGGACGTGGCTACCCGCCATCCTCTCCACCATCTCTTCCTCCAATTGTATCACCAAAATCGAAATCGTCAGCACCTTTCAGCGCGCGATCCCAAGCGATTTTTAGCAACTTGACTCCCTGCTCGCTACGCTCCCAATGCCCCGCGCCGCTATCGTTGAGCTCCAAATAGATCCGACCCGGTATGATAAAGTGAAGCCCTATTGCCTCAATTGAGCTCGAAAAACACAGTACGCCCCGTCTCTCTCACGTTTCCTTGACTTACGAAATGCTGGTAGCTGATTATGTTCCGTACTTGTTGGCGGCAAGTTCCCTCGTTCAGGCAACGTTCACTCCCAATGCCTAACCAAACTCGGCCCATGATAAAGATCATCCCGTTTGCATATACTCTTCCCCAACAGGGAAAAAATCCCCGGCGAGCGTACAAAGTCAAGGACTTCGCAATTCCCCATGGGTGGCCACCGGATCTGCGCCGGATACGTTTCTGGGCTCATAGTACTGCTGAGTGGAGCACACTGTGAAATGCATGAATGTTAATCAAAGACTAGTCCCGACTTCGCAGCGCCTCGATGATACTTCCCTTGCTGAAATCCGCCCTCAGTAGTGAGTGATGCATGAATCGAAACAAATTGAAGCACGCGAATGATTAACAGGAAGCAGTGTGTCTACGCGGGTCTTCATGAGCTCCGTAAAAATCATAGTACACATCCGTCCTTCGCTTTCGTCGGCCGAATTCATATTAGTTGGGAACGCGGCACAACAAGCCACCCTCTTGGCAGCTTCCGATGCTGTCAATAACTTTGCCTCCTTCACATTTTAACAGAAAGACTCACACGTTACCGACGCCAGTGATAGAGCCGCAGCAAAGCTGTCCGGAAGGGCCTGCAAGTCAAGTCAGAAGGAGATCTAAGGTTGAATACCAGGATACATACAGGGGGCATCCTATCGCAGGAGTATCAATTATATGAGCCTCGACAGACCCTATGAAACAAAAACACGTACGTAAGGTCCGCCGCCTAGTTTCAGTCAGTCATCTTGAGTACCGACATGAAATATTGGCTACTCACACACTAGCTCTATAGGGCTGCCCTGGGGAACAGATACGGCGCCCTGTGCCAGGGCGAGGAAGAGGAGAGCGCTCGAGAGTAACTTGTAAAGCATTTTGCGAGTGGAATATTGATATTCATGTTGAACCGTGCGCCTTTTATACGGCGAAAGCTATATCCGTAAGGTATTGCATTTCACCGGAGTATCCTTGCAGCCAAATTTATATCATAGCTCGTGGGAAGCGAGGTGGTAGAGATCCCGGTAGTAATGCTGGCACGGACTTTGGTCCTTGATTCGCAATTCATTGAATGAACGGTCCTGCAAGGGCGGGGTCCTGTGGCGACATCCCCATCCCGGCATTCGATTTCTATCATGGGTTCCCGGTCTTTCAACCGGGGAGTCGGTGCACCCAGTAGTGGACGTTCCCCGGCCCAAACCGGTCTTGATTAAGCTGTTCGGATGCTTGCTTTGTTTGATTTCCGCCTGGAGTCCAATGCTTCAGACGGTAAACCGGGTTACCTTGGGTAACTCGAAATGTACGTCGCCGGGACTGAATTGTGATAAAAATAACGTACCTGAAACTGTGGCGCCATATAATTGGAACGGCGAACATTTCCCTAGCTAGCCCGGCGGCCCGCAGTAGACTAACCAACGACTGCATAAAACTAAGCTGTCCAAAGTCATCAGTATAGGTCAGACAATGCCGACTCCATGCACATGTTTCACAGTTGTGAGAATCGGCTGCCGCTTTTGAATTGCACGGACTATGAGCCTAGCACAAGCCTGGAATTGAAGTCACCGGATTCTCTGAAGGAGATGTATGTATTGTTGGTTTGGCGAATTTTAGTCCGAGCTAGACGGACCGACGGCGCAGAGTCCCTCACCCCGTGAACATAGCTCGCCCGAGTTCACAGGGTATCTGTTATTCGTTAACTGCATCAGATCAAGGACCAGGGTCCGGCGCATGAATCACTGTATTTCGACGATCAGTACGAGACGCACGGGGATCATGCACGTTCCAGGTCGCCAGCTCCAGAAACGACGGTCTGGAGATCATCCACGATTGGGAGGCGTGGTACCTGAGGATTTATCACCAAGTCTGCAGCGCGATGGTATGCTAATCTACTCAGACTGTGCGGCTAGTGAGCGGGTTCTGTCGTAAAGACGGAATAGGATATCTAGAGCGCGACGAGTGTCGGAGAGAGACTATGAGTGGGCGGTGGAGGACGAGAGTCAAAGGTTGAGGTCGAATATGTGAAACGAGGGATCAGAAATACGGAAAGGTGTACATGTGGGAGTGTGGTGACGTTTCGCTACAATCGACGTCCTGACAACTAGAAATACCCTGGATTAAACCGCGCGCTGATTCGTGGTCATCCGCGAGAGCGACTTGCGCGAAAAATATTGTGATATTTCATTACGTTGTGTCTGGGCTTGCGTGGAGCGGGAGATGATTGTGGCCAGGCATTCTGTGGCGGTGAAGTGCAGGTCCGTGCCCGCATTCGCCGCTGTGGCTGAAAAATCTTCATCGTGGGAGGCTACCAGACCTCATGTTGAATAGAATAGTCACACCTAACAAGAGCTCGGTGTGAGTCAAATCTTAACACTTTCAAACCGAAGGTGGTCGCCGTACAAGTGTGTGATGGTGTTTATCACCGCTGCTTACATTCCGTCAGATCCCAGCCGACTAACAAAGTAGTAGTATGCAAAGTACGTACGTCTGCAGGCATCCACATCAGCCAGGTCCACGAAATGGGGATAAATTGAGCGATGCGCGTTCACAATCACTGTTCTGAATGGCTGGAAAATGTACTTTACAGCGGCCAATTCGTCATCGCCGACATAGTCTGCGTATATAGTGCCGAGGGGAGAGGTGACGAGTTTCGCGCCGAGAGACTCGGGCTGTTCAGAAGGAGATTCTGGGGGATAATTCAGATGAACGTGACAGGCCGGCGGAGGTGATTGACTCACGACTACGGTATGACTGCTGGACTGGTCGCAGACCCAGGCGAAAAGATCTATAGCCTCCCGCATAACGTCCTAGTGAAAGAATTTGTGAACGCAGATGGACGGCGTGCCATAAACACACAGACCGGTCGTACCCCTCCAAATTGAACACGAAAACCAGGGACGGGATGGCGTCAAAACAGGGGAGCCATTTGTGTCACATGGGCAGGTTTGTCTAGCGCAGACCAGCGAGTACGTCCAGACGCCGATTTTCACGTATAATTCGTCGAGTGGCGGTGGTGGATGCGCTTTGCAGCGCAGGATGTCGCTGTCTGTGGGAGTGTAGTCATATATATTGATGCGATCGAGCGCGTTGAGGAAACAAAGCGCGGATTTATCCAGTTGGGATGCTGTCTTGAGCGCATCGTCCGTCCAGAGTGTGCACGACGGCTCTAAGTTCCTCTCCAAGCGCATTACTATTCGAGATGACTCGCTGGCATTCCACGACGTGAGACGCAGAGCAAATCTCTTCGGGAATTTCGCCTGTAAAGTCGCCGTGAATACGGTGCAGAGAATCTACGTGCCGTGCAGCACGCACAACAGTCGCGTGGACTAAGACCTTGGATCCATGCCGCTCATCTTCGCTGTATGGCTCGTGTATAGCCGGGAACCGTCGCATAAATGTGGTCTGGAGAAACAAATTAATCCTGGCCGTCGGTTCTACTTGCACACCTTTCCGGATTCTTCTAGACCCAGTACAAGTACTCCCGTAGTTAGCCTTCTGAGCCTTCTGCCCTCAATGAACATTCCGCCGATTTTGGCACTCTCTGTGCCACGATTCGTTCGTGTTCGTGTGAATGGGCTGACCAGGCTGAGAAGTGGTATGTGACGCACGGGCTGCTGCTGATCCGCCTGGCGGATTGGAAGAGCTGGTCATTTTCCAAACGCGTGAAGTTCGTTATCTGGCTCAAATCTGAGCCATTGGAGCACAGTCGGAGGACGGGAGCAAGTGAGTGGAAGAAGCAAGGCGGTGAGTGGCTGTGGAGCCATCACTGATCCATCTAAGGTGAATGCCAAACATGACCACAGCCAAACATGACCACACCTGCCTCATGTCTGGGTGGATTGCAAGTCTTTTTTGCTTTCTTGTCCATCCGGAAGCCGCTGGCGCATTCGTGGGGAAAGATGGGACAGGAATATTGATTCAAGCCGAATTCTGGAATGAGACGCTTCTAACATGGGTGCGATAGCAGAATTCAAAATCATAAGCAGCGGAAACAAGGATCATGGTGAGGCGAACCTGTCCACGGCATTTACATCCTGCAGTGGCGGCGCGGCGGATGAAGTCTGCAACAGGATTTCAGAATCCATTCGTGTTCTGGGCAGGGGTTCGGTTATGACGATGAAGAGAAATCATGGACGGATTTCGTGAGAGATTGTCGCGATGTTGGTTGGGGCCGTGAGTAATGAGGTGTAGGGACAGGATGAAAGATGAGCGAGAGCAGACGGCTGGATATCGTCCCGCACGAGGAAATATTGACGGTCGTGAATGCAAGGATCATCCTCTCCCCGGGCGAACAATCTGAACTGCAGATTAAGTCGTGGGGGAAATGGGCTTCTGAGAAACAGTAGAAAAAGTGATCAAATTGCAGGGAAAAGCGCAGATAGCACAATCAACAACCACCCATCCACGAAGCAATCCATGGGGTGCTTCATAAAGACCGAAAAACCCCGGGAGAATTGGAGCAATCCAGCGCCCTCCGCGCGGAGAAGCTTTGCGGAGATGTGCGGCACGAACGCGTCCCACCTCTCCGGCCCGAAAACGAAGTATTATGGCAGCGTGAACTGGACCTCCCGTAGGCTAGACATGGCCAGCAGCGGAGTCCATGTCGTGCCACAGCTGCGGCCGCGACACGCCCAGTGGTGGTGATGGTGGTATTGGGAGTGATCGATGATGGCGAGGGTGAGGCCGGCGAGGTGGAACATGGATGCGGTGGTCCGGGACACGATGGATGCGAACAGGGTGGGGTCCTGGACGATGCCGATGTCTATGCATAGTTCCAGAGAACGGATGGCCGGCAGAGGAGGGAGGTCGACGGGGGCGGCTGCGCTGGGTGTTATGGAAGACGGGAGATAAAGAAGGGGAAAGACACACCGAGCTCCATTTCCAGATTTGTCACTGTGCCTGCGCACGTGGTGGACAGTTTCTTCAAGTACGGAGATCGCGGCGGGTCGAGGAGGTAGGGGAGAAGCGTGTTGCATAGCCCACTATGCCCAGGTGTCGGAGGTTTGCCAGAGGGGGGACCGGCGGCGAAATGGGATCGTCGCCGTGGGCGGCGCTCAGGTGGGTATGGGTAAGCGACACCTGATCGAAGGCCCCCAACGCGTATGCGACGAGGGAATGCGAGACTCTGAGGTGGTGCAGGGCGAAGGATTTGAGCGAGGAGAGATGGAGGAGGTCGAGCAGGCACAGATTCTGCGCGACGGTCTGCACGGAGTGCTCGTCTTCCGCAATCGAGAGGCGCTCGATTTGCGTGAGCGGAGCCAAGATCGATGTAAGGAGGGGATAATCGATGGGTGTTTCTTTGAAATTGAGGGCCAAGGAGAGAACATAGGCCCCGAGATGGCGAGATGAAGCCAGAACAGCTGTGCGTTCGTATGCGGCGATGCTGGAGAGGGACATCCAGCGGAACAGTCGGCGTTGGCTGGATGTGACGAACGGCGTGGCTGTTAATGAACATGCTGCGAGACTGGAGTCGGGGACATTCTCGATAAGCTCTTGCGGTAGCATGGTGGTTCTGATCAAGAGATTATCTGTGTTGTCTCTTGGTGCGGATCCCATCAAGATCAGATGTCAAGTTCCAACTCCGATCTAACCGTTAAAAGTCTGTATTCTAACTGCTTAGTGCTATCGGCTGTTATACAGTGCAGGCACAGCTCTCCCTGACGACGAATGCAATTGGCGTGGACACCCCGGCTGAGCATAGACTATTTCACCACTCCCATCCTACACAGGACAAACCTTCAAGCAGCGTGGACTGCGATGCAAATCAAACACCCTCCGTCGCAAGAAGAAAATGAATAACTCACGGCGCTGGGTGTATGCCAGCCATTCGGGGGCTGGGGCTGCAGCAGAACTGGCCTGTGGGGCCTGAAACAAATAGGTCAGCGTAGTGAGATGTAACGCAATGAACGGAGTCATACAGGGTGGGCTCTAGAAGAATATTATGGTCAGACTGACAGAATGTTTAATTGATGGAGCGAGATACGCACACCTACCAACGCGGGGTCAGCGACCTCTAATATCAGCAATACAAGGCCGCGAAGACATACACAGGGGGTCAAGGTCTTGAGGTACGGAGACAGCGCCCTGTGCAAGGACAAGGATGGCAAGGATGATAGTGGAGACAAGCTTGTTGAACATTCTGTTGGGAATATGAAATGGCCATTAACATGGCCGTTTTATACGAGGCGGTTATTTATATCGAGGCACTGGACGCGGTGGCGTAGATCTTTATTCTGCATTGGGGGTTGTGTATAAATAATAACGGCATGGCGGTAGTTCATTTCGATGCTTACCAGCCGTCGTTCAACTTTGACGCAAGCTCATAATAACTAAACTAGAAAGGGAGAACAACTGAATTATCAAGCCAGCCTAATTATCTTGGACTTTTGACGATGTCAGAACAACGAGCAAGAGGATCCTGAGCCAGACGCCGGGGCTGCGCCAGACCATTTCGATCCTAAACCCGACTTCACATTCAATGAACAGTGACACTCGATCCTTCCATACGCAATTAGGAGATTCTCCAAAAACATATTTCAATGTAACATACTCCTAGAAAACTTGCTCCCGGAATCATGTATCCAATACCAGCGCCCAACCCAAAAAGTAAAGTCGACTCACGGCTTGGTGTTCCCGCCAACGGGCACGGGGCCGGGGACACAGCAGAATAGGCCTGTCGCTGGATATTTATTACGTTAGGGAGAAGATATAGAGTACGGAGCGGAAGACTGCATACAGGGTGGGTCCTGCAACGAGATTGCTATCAAGGAGCTGAATCAACAGTTTCATGGGGAATAACACGCACATAGGGGCCTCCGCCTATGTCACGGAATCAGTGAACTCTGATGTACTGAGTGGATCAAGGTCGAGAAAGACGTACACAATACGATCCCAGCCTGAGGCACGGCTGCGGCTCCCTGTCCTAGGGCAAGGACGGCGAAGATGGCGGTGCAGAGCAGTTTGGTGAACATTGTGTGAATACAGTAGGGAGTGTAAAGGACCTAGATCGTGGCCTCTATACCATGTAATGCTTCTTTCAACGGTGATAAGAATCAACTGCGACAGTGACACCGTGTCAGTCCCTGCCAGGCTACAGCGCCCAAAGTCGCGAGTTTGTCCAGCGAAATTAAATTCCTCGTGTCCGGTGGGCCAAGAACGGTGGCGGTAGACGAGCATGAGGATAAGTCGGCCATGTACTATTTTTGGCGGCGGTCTGCCAAGTTGGTGGTTGTATCGCTATACAGGCAAATAATAATGTGCGGCTCTCGTCAGTCAGTGGCTCGTCTCATGCAAGGGGTGCCAAGTTAAACTTGTAAGTAGTGGTTCAATTCATTGACGTAGTCGTCGGCGTCTACGCATTCTAATATAGTTTGAGAGGTGCAAGTGCAACGGGGTGAGAATTGTTTCTCCTTTCAAGTTAAATTACCCCTATTCGACCCTACGCTAAGCTTATGTGAGAATTCCACATCAAAATGCATACCGGAACTCGCGCGACGAACAACGCATCATAGGCTACGGAATACCAGCACTTCAATATGTATACTGCGCTGTTGCTTTATGTGTTCCCTTGGGTGCTACCCTGTCATCGTGATCTCCTGTCGGACGAAACTTGACAATTTTCTCTATCCCGATGATCTCGAGCATCGCCGCATGAATGAAGCACTAATCCTTGTGTGTAACGCCTTCGCGGATCAAGGCGATTGTCCCGGTCCTTTGAAATGAGAACCATGGATATACCGCGGGAAGATGGGGTTCAACTCCCCGCGGAGGCATGGATTTTGAGGGGTTCTTTTCCAGCCTTCGTAGGTCTTAGTATCGTGGAGCTCGATATTTCTTTTTTTTGTTTGGTTTTGCTGTGGTTCTTGAGGCTATAATCTTGTCAATTTAACTACACACTGGATGCGCCGTAAACATAACATGGTCGAGGACAGAAAGCTTCTAACTTGGTTGGGAAAATGAGCCATACGGATGAATGTACGAAATGTATGCGGATAAAAGCAAGTTTTGTCTATTGGTAGGAAGCCCTCGAGGCGGAGACATCGATGTTTGGTAATGCTCTCTCTTTCTTGTTCTCCGCGTTGTCGAAGGTTCAACTACACACGGCGGAGCTTATTCTACGTGCGTAATACCCATTACACACAATAGCGGGAGGACCAGATTGAGGTTTGAGATCAGCCATCGGGGACGAACGCTAGCACAGGTGGTACAGCGGCACCTTCTGTTGCTGTTTGATAGCTGATGTTCGACAGATCCTTACCGTTGGTGAATTTAAGTAGATCATAATGGGCACGGCCATCGACGCAAATGGACGCAAAATCAATCCCTTTGATTCGGATCAGCAATACATGGATCTACAAGGCTGCGCAGTGATCCGTGGTCTGTAACGTATATCAGCAACAAGCATTTGGTATGAAAAGAAGTCAGCAAACCGGGCAACACTCGGTCCGGCTGGCTGACACAGGTCCACAGACGCTATAGCCCACCGGGCAACCAGCTCCTCCAAGAATCGTGATCTGGATTGACCAGTCAGCACGTCGAGATTTACAGAGCAACCGGAATACTAACACAGTTTGTCTCAGAAGCAGCAGCAACTGCAAAGAGGGTGGCGATAAATGCAACGACTTTGAACTGCATGACGAGCGGGGGTGGTTTGATAATACTGACGGCGTGCAAAAACGATTATTTATATGGTTGAAAATTGCCAAAAATAATTCCTGCGGCGCGACCTCCTGAGTTTCAGATGAATAGCACCATTCCATGGAGCAACGTTATGGCTGGTGGCATTCTCGGCACCCTAATGTATATTTGTCTCTGGTACCCATGTACTCTCACATTCAAATCGTTCGCCGTTTCCAGGCTGGCAACTAGCACAACGGAAAGACGTAATCCCTGTCTGCCAACCGGTTACTATTCAGAATTGGAGGATCATCGGCAGATTAGCGAAGACACGAGTTACTCGGAGGTCCGCAGCTGCACGCGCATGGCGCCGTAGAACTGTTGTGGCGAGTCTACTGTTGATACTTAGCCTGGATTTGCTTAAAGGTCGTATATATGGGATAATTCTAATGAGAAACCCCTCCCTAATCGGAAGTGTTTGCGAACTCCGGTTTCGCGAGAAACCTCCCCGAAACGGTCGCCAGTGGCCACCGGGGACGGATGGCCGCTGGCCCCACGTAGTTATGCATCTACTCGTAGCCAGTTTGGTTCAGCTGGTTTCGTATCGGCTAGGGATAATTCTAATGAGGAACCTGGTTTCTCAGAGAAACCCCGGCCATCAGAGAAATCTTCAAAAGTTCTAGTGGGAAACCCCGCCGGCACTGCCGGTGGCTCCGGAGAGTTGACGCGTTGAGAATTAAAAGGGTCGAACACTTACTTCACAAGTTCCTCAATAATATAGTAAGTACTTACCTCATTGCGTCGGTGGTTTCTGTCGTACCGAATTCTGGATCAAGCCAGGATACTGCTGTTCTACCCTGGCAAGTCTACTAGCTGCTGTGTTCATCTCCAGCTTTAACCAACTGCCTGCAAATGTTGCCAACCAACTGGTTACTGCTGCGTGCCGGATGCGCCGTGCTCTCCCAGTTGATCCATGAAACACAGCCCAAGAACACTTCACTTTGATCTTTCTGAGTGGCCAGCCACGCTTTTATTTCAAATATCCTCGTGAATGCGGTGTTAAAACATGGACGCAGTACTTCTGACCCACCTGGTCAGGCTGTCCAGCTTTTATTTAGCCTATGTGCTCCGTGTGCCACAGCATAATGTCTGTTGACACGGCGGGCATTGAACTATCTGCTTGCCTGACACGATGGAATAGCCGATATGAAAACAACTGAACCAAACTGGCTACGAGTAGATGCACAACCACCTGGGGCCAGCGGCCATCCGTTCCCGGCGGCCACTGGCGACCGTTTCGGGGAGGCTTTCTCTACAACCGAGCCCCGCTTAGAGTCGCACTCGTGCGCTGGATCGCAGTCGGGATCCGCGTCGTCTTCATCGTCTTCCGGCGGCAAAACGACGGCCTCGAACGGGCAGGGGCGGCAGACGCGGGCTCGGGCGCGTGGAGGGTCGCAGGAGCGGCGACGCGGGTCTGCGAGAATAAGAAAATCACTTATTGTAACTTTTAGGCGTAAATACTACGAACCGTGCGGGACAAGGTTGTGCGCGAGGCCGAGGGGGCGGGGACACCAGTCTGCGGCAACCAGAAATTAACGCCCGTATATATATGGATCGATGTTACGAACCGCGCGGGACGATGAGGCGGCGGCGTTCGGTGCGGCCGCGCTCTTGAGGCGTCGGCGGGTGCGGGCGGAGTCGGAGGGGGGCGTCGTTGGATTCGGGGGGGCGGGAGAGGGAACGGGGGGAGAGTGGAAAGGAAGGCGGAGGCGGAGGCGTTGACGACAGGGGAGGTTGTCGTAGACTTTGGTACGGTTTTGCGCGCGCGTCATCGACTTGACGACGGACACCGCGCTGCGCGAAAAGGTGCCGACGGCAGCGCGCACGGGAGACCGTTTCCAAGCCCGCTTGTTCGGAGGCTTCTCGTCCTTGGAATCGGCGACCTCGACTACCGAGGTCGATGGAGAGAACAAGTGCTTGCGGAGCGTTGGCCGCTGAGGTCAATGACCGGCACAGTTGCGGGAATACGGGTAGTAGGCTGCTTTGGGGAGGTGGAAGGCCGGAGATGGTCACGGCAGACGTCGGTTTCGTGGCCACAGCGGCGGGCCAGACTCAGAGACGATCTCAATTGAAGGAGATCGCTGGCGCTTCGGGAGTGCACCGCCCGCAGAAGGGTGACTCCCTGCCCGCGCCGGGGTACGAGGGAAGGGACAGCCGGCCTGTCGAAAAAAAGAAAAGCCCCACGCTTCCTGAAACTCGGGAATCAAATCCCTAAAGGTAGTGAACTAGATTCCGCTTTGGGGATTCTGCTTTGGGACGAGATCAGTAGAAGAACGTTGCGAAATGACGTCAGTGTCATGTTTATGTATGTCATGCTCACCGGTAACCGAAAAAATTCGTAGCATCGAAGATTTCAAGAACCTGCAGGAATCGTCGTGTTGGAAGGAAAGCCGAGGCGTAGCCAAGAAGTTGATGGGTACTGCCAGACAGCGAAGCCGCAGAATTTGACCGTAGCCACTAGCAAAAGTGTGCTGAGAATGTCGGATGAGAGTGAAGCAAAGCAGCGAGCAAGCAGAGAGACAAACACCCTCGAGCATCCAGCAGAGAGGGCTGCGCACAAGTGATCGTGCAGTGGCATTATAGTCCCACGCTAGTAATGGGATTACACCAATCATTGATGCATTGATGCCGAGCTCGGGTCATTGTCAAACGTTTCACCTCGGCGATAACCCACTCCCAGCCTAAATGAGCAGGTGTCGACAGAGCTCTTTCTTGACAAGTACTGTACGCCCGCCCCAAGCGATCCCGGGATCGCGAGTCCATAGTGCATGGGTCTTTACACTTGGGTATCAGTGGCGGAAGCACAAACTATCGCGTTGTTATCGGACTCTGCTCGGAGTGATCATGATGCGCTTGACGTGTACGAGCCATGCCGATGCTCTGATTGAAGCCCCGCGTCCCGAAAGAGGGAGCGGTTTGATCCGGACAGCGGCATATGGCAGTACCATAGTCTCCGGCCTCATGTGATACAGCGATTGCGACTCGGACATTTCTGAGTGTTCGAAAATCTCATTTCTTTATTAATCTCGCTTCGAGTATACCGTAACCCGAGTCCCGTGTAGTAGTGTTTCCTTCCAAGGTACGTATCGAGCTCATTTTTGGTTGATTTTCAGGTAGAACTAATCTTCACTGTAGTGCCAATCATTCTTCGAATCACGGTACCGCGGTATATCAGCATCTACTTAACTCCACTGGCATACTGCGCTATTTTTACCCCGTTTTCCTAGTCTATCGACACTCAAAGAGGGCACAAAAACTTGAGATTGAGAAAGGTAACAGTGTCCAAGCAATGGATTAAGTGAAATTTCAGTGCAATGGCCACTGACTCGGCCCATAAAATTATGAAAAGGCAGACGAAGATGAAATGAAAACCGACATACTGTACTGACCCCAACGCGGCCGGGCGCAGTAATGTTTGTTGATGCCCAGCTTGTAATGCGAGGGTCCTGCAAGGACGATCAAAATAGAGCCATGGCCGAGTTACTACTAACTTTGTAATTCACAATGGTTTAATCGGAACAAGCAGAGGAAATTAGATTCAGGTATTTACTTTGGTGGCTGTGTTCGCAAATCTCGCGGTCGACTCTTGCGATGCGCTCCGACATCGTATCAAGCTTGAGGGCATCAGATCGAAATTGACAGAAACCCACAATTCGGGCCCTCGACTTGTTGACTTGTTACAGCATAAGCGACCAGAAAACATAGCTCAGATTTGAAGGGCGGAATATTGGTACGTCCGGGATCATTAAAAAAATTATGACGTGCGAGCGACGGACCCCATATTATGGTTTCGAGGACCTACCAAGTTACTGTCTGCAAGGATACCACATTTTGTATTTTTCCAGGGCATCCGAACGGCAAATATGCAACGGAGTGGAGGCGGGGATGCCAATAAGCTTGGCAGTCAAGCCGCTCAGAACGTAAATTCAGTGTGAATCGAGGGCAAGTCCGAATAAGTCCGAACACGGCCGATGTTTTGTCCCGGAGTTCTCTTCTGAAACGTAAAACCAGGCAGCCGAACATGTCCTAATTAACAGAGGGTATGCAACAGATCCGTACTTGGCTTAATTGGTAGATGCCCTGGACACGGCTGTGTGCAATAATAGCAGGGCAGCCCTGATAGACACCGTCAAGAAGTATTTAATCGGGTGATAAGGGGTGATATCGCATCGTACAAACACCGTGGGCAACCCTGAAGGCAGCTGCAACGCGGTAACCCTGATAATCTCGGCTCCAGATGTTGGGGTGTGTGTCGTTCCTGCCGAGATCAATGATGCGGCCAACGCGCAGTTTAGGCGATCGCTCCCATCGGTAGCCTCAATTGTCGGGGGTATGGGTACACGGCAGACATATTTCAAACTATTAGGCCTGCATTGTCTTTGAAATAATCTATTTAGGGCATATAGGCCAAGAAAAACGCGAAAAACGCGTTCAAGAGGGGCTATTTGAGTTTGCGCACTTCTTAAAGTCTTTACAAAACCGGGCTCCAGGTGTTCAAGGAGGGTTGAAATCACCCGGATATAGATCCAATACTCACATGGATAGTTCGAGGTTACCAAAATAATTATTACAGCCGACATATCATCCCAATTCCATAGGTTTTCGGTGTTTGACTGGCAGGCATAAGGAAATTGATTCGGGTCTAAGGACACCATTAAGTCCAGAATGACTCAATGGAGTGAATGGTCCAAGATTTGGGACCAAAATATGGGGGGATCTAGGAAAGCCATGCGGTTGAAGCAGAGTTGTCGAGAGCGTGACACGATCGCCCGTTATCCATACGAGTTGCACCAGATGTTATAGGGCAGTACTCGACAATCTTTTCTCATCAAAAATCTACCTCGGCATCATTTGAATATTGTGACATTATAAATAGGACTGTGAATATCTCCACCTGCCTGCGAGCGCAGCGAGCAACTGCCCTATAACAGCGGGAACGAGATGGCAGCCAGCTCGCCTCATGGTAATGGTTACTGTGCTATTTCGACCATAGGTTCAGGTGACGGATGACGGAGGGTTCTGAACTGAACATATTTGGTACTGATGACGATGACGTAGTGTTTTTGAGGCCCAGAGAGACTAGAAAATGTGAAAATCTCGCCTCCGGCAGTTGCCGAGTGACCATTTATGGGAATTTTGATGTGATTGCCGAGGAACGAACATGTAAGACTACGGGTGACATACCGTGAACCTATGGTCGAAATAGTAGATTATGATTAGATAGCTTGGGATCTGATGGGGAATATTATTCAACCTTAAATTATTTGGTTCCACAATGATTTGATTTGGATGAATGTGTTTGTGTTGAGCTCAATTACACATTCCACGAACATGGTTGAATTCGTTAAACCTCTAATTTTTAACAAGAAGATTATTGGTTCGATCTCGGGATCGACTCGTGGTGCGGAGAACCCCGAATTGCTCCCGGCTTCCTATAGTATCGAGAATACATAAAAGCAATCACGATGTATCGCTCGGGAGTCGAGAAAAATCAGAAAACGCTAGCTGTTTCAATTGTCTCATTCATCTCTAATTTAAGCTATAGGATTGTCGGATGAAAAAAAAAAAAACACTGACACGAAACAAGAGGAATATTAATATTGTGTCGTACCTATGATGAATTCCACCGATTCCTACGTGTTGACTGAGGCTCTGAGCAGTGCGAGGTCTGTCCCTCGACAACTAACCCAATCTGTGGAGATTGCCAGTGAAGTATGGCATGGTACGTGGATTGACGAGGAGTCCCTCACCGGCCGCGGGTGTCTGGTTCAGGATCAACGATAGCTCCGCCGATGATGCAGAGATAGGGGGACCCCAAGTGTCCGTCCGTAAGGACATGACCGGAGATATGATTCTGAGAGTCTTGCAAGCAGTTTAACCTGATCGAAGACAGCACGCGGACGACAGATTGTTCGAGCTCCTGCATCATGCCAGTCCACCCCATATTGAGTTCTGTGAGCACCCGCATTGTGTCTATAATCTACGTGAGCAGGATCTGCTCATCCATCGGCTCCGCACAGAGAGGGAGTGGGAGACTAGAGCACAGCTCTTTAGGACCTCGTCGGTGCTAATTTCTCCAACCACGAGGTCGATCAATTCGGTGGGAAGGAGCAACAGGGGGAACATTTGAAGTCAACCAGAGATGGAAACCCCGGGTATAAAGCCTTCAGGCTCGAGAACCCGGACACACGTTGAGAGACAAAGAGTTGAGGCGAAGACAAGACGAGTTTGAGCACCGCCCTGCCACGATCCGCTGTGTAATAGCTACTGTCTTCACTTTATTGTTTTACCTATTTGAAACGTTTCACACAAGGAATCAGATGGCCAAGATGCGACGCGTTATTGACATTGTCAATGTCTGCGCGGTTCGGATATCCTAGTGCCGATCACAGGATAAGATTTTGATCTCAAAGGCAAGATATGATGATGGAAACGACACCAGCCCATCAGGATCGAGGATAAGCATGGAGAGCCACCTTGATTTTCGAGATGATCCATTATCCATTACATAAAAAAACACAGTATGAGTGAGCATGTTCCCACGAAATGTCAAACAAGGCTGCCGGGAAACGCCGTTGAATGTCAAATGATGATATTTCATATCATAAGTATCGTTATTAGGACTTCTACACCTCGCCAAAGAGCAACATTCCGTCTGCCCACGGGAATGACGCCGTAGTTGCGCTAAGGGGAACCATGGGCAGCGGATTGACGTGGAGCGGAGGGATTTTCGTCAAGCCTGTCATCACACGCATCAAGAGCGTCAAGCTCATCACGTTCACTGGGACAGCAATAATGAGTCTGAGCTTGTTCCTCGCTAGCTACTGTTCCTCTGTGCGTCATAATTCTGATTGTCGTTGAGTCATATGTGCTAACGCCGCTGTAAAAGTAGCTCTGGCAGCTGTTTCTGACGCAGGCCCTGCTCTACGGCATCGGCTCTTCTCTGTCTTATTTCCCCATTATGAGCATCGCACCGACGTACTTTGATCGCCACCGCGGCTTCACGATGGGGTGCATCCTTTCTGGTGCAGGCGCTGGGGGTCTCGTTATGGCACCCGTCCTGCAGGTTTTCCTGGACCGCTACGGCATCCGCGGAGCACTACGTATCCTCGCCGCTTGGAACTTCGCGGTCGGTGCCGCCACTCGGGATTCAACCCCACCGCTAATGGAGCGCGTACGCGCATAATATGGGGCTTGCGAAAAGAAGGACCTTCCTTTACCAGTTTTGTATGTTTCTTACCCCAAGAATTCCATATTTATTGAGGCGTCCAGGCGCTTGGCGCGTTCCTACAGGCTGCAGGGAATGTCATCCCGTTGTATTACATGACATCTTACTCAGTATCCGTTCTGTCATACTCTCGGTCCGGAGGCAGTCTCCTGCTAGCCATCAACAGCAGTGTCAACAGCGTCTCCCGAATTGCTATGGGTTGGCAGGCAGAATACTTTGATTGGTGGAGTGCGTTTTTTTTGCTGACAATAGATTATTATTATTTATCCCGACCCGTCCCATGCCTTCCTCTCGTCGCTGACAGTGTTCGCGCTCTGGTACGACGCCGCCCGCGAACGCTTCATCGCGTAGATTGCCATGTACGGCATCTATGCTAGCGGGTCCAGTGCGCTTATCCCCACGACGATCACGGAGATATATGGGGTCCAGAACTAATTCTCGCGTGAACGGTTTCATCTACTTTGTCCGCGGGCTAGGATCGCTGCTCGGTGCGCCCATCGCAGGATTGATCCTGGGGAGCCACAAGCGCGGGGGCGGCGTGCCAAGTGAACTTGCAGACCAACTTCGGGCATGGTACGAGCATGTCGTGGTGTACGATGGGCTGCTTTTGTTTGGTGCGGTGATGTGCGTGGTGAACGTGCGGTGGCTCGATGCACGCGATAAGGGGGGTTGGAAGTGGAAGGCCTGAACGCGAGTGAGTGCTGTTAGTCAAACGCCAAATGCATTTACCTTGTCTCAGTCCGTCGTGAATCCACGCCTGAGTGGAGTGAGCTGATTCGTTCGTACAGTGAGATGCAGTCTTAATCTGTATAGCTGCTAAGAATATCAAGAGCAGGGACATCAAATCGATGAAAGTAATTTTACGGAACGCAGGAGGTCGATTCGATGCGATCTTCTTCTCCCGTCCACGACCTTGCGGGACATGCGAAGAAGTCAAGGCATCTGTGTGCCAGTGGCGCTTCGAAAATTCAGTCCTTCATTCCATTTATTTGGCGCAGGGTCCTTCCAGGCCCAAGTACCTTATTATACAGGCAATTGCCCTTTGACTGATCGGATCAGCCCACCCCTAGCTGTACCAAGGGACTATATGCGGTGACGTTCCTTGGAGGCTCACCACACGTTCCATGGGAGCTTTCCAATACCGATAACCTATTTTAAACAAAAAGGCGCGTCCAAGGCATTGTCCGTGATTCCGACAGTGTATCACGTCGTGTTACTCAACTGACAGAGAATGCCACCACCACCACACTAAAAGACCAGACCGCAAACTCTCCTCCACCACCCGCCATGCCCGCCAATCAGACTCCCGATTTCAAGGTGCTGCCGGGAATCCGCGACATGTTCCCCGAGCACTTTCCCCCGAGACGCCCACAACCTCCTACCGAGCCGCGCAGAGCGCCGCAAGGCCCCGACCCAGACAATAATTACTTGTTCGGAGTCCTCAAGCACAACCCGCGGAACGCATCGCTAGACGTATTCAAACATAACCACCCACTTCCAGACCCCAAACGATGGTACTCGAAGTCTGCGGATGCGTCTTTCCCCTCACCCACCCTCGCCGAGGGTGTTCAGGGAACAGGAGATAGAGTTATGTCGAAACAAGTTGATGGTGAAAAGGTGGATGATAGGCAACCCCGTCAGTCCTTTCCGATTTCATTCATCGTATACCAAGATGACTGAGAATCCATCGTCTGCCCGCAGAAGGACGTCCCCCGTATCCATCCTGCCGTTGCGCTCAGGACGCAAAAGTCGGAGCCTCAGCAGACTCCTGTCAATCGACGCCCTTTCCACTCCCAGCCCGACCACGGTTCCCCCTCTCCACCTCCCCGCCGATGAGGCGGTGTCCCCGCTGTGGCGCGTGGCAGGAGGTGCAGCGACCTCCCTCGCCTAACTACTTTCCCCCCGTTACGACGTGGAGAGGCAACTCAGCGGAGATGGGACCCTCCCGCCAGGATTTTTCGCGTAGGAACGCGGAGCGACGGTAACCCCCAACCACCCACATCAGTGTAGTTTCGCGCCATCGCGGACGACTCCTAGCCGCAGACACTTTACTATGCTTCTACGACAACTTGTATCCATACTTACCCACCCTAATTCTCCTACATATGAAGGCCCCTGCTTCACCACAATAATTCTTCAGACGATACCACAAAAAATTGATACAAAACAGATATAAAGGCCCCCGATGCTCATAACCTCAGCCATTTGAGAACTCTCTGTTGGGATGAGTATCTCTGCGCATCGACGTGAAGAACAACTAGTCAGCGCATTTTACTAAGTAAACAAATCCGGGCGCTAATCTAGACAGGGATCTCGAACAGAACACGAGCGACAGATAGATGCCCTCAGACATTCCCCACGCCGGCGGAGGTGTAAACGAACGTGTGGTTTTTTTTTTTTTTTGGATCCGTGCGAGAATGACACGATGTGTGTGTATTTGGAGTGCACTTTGAACATCGTTGCGTTGCAGACTATCCTGTTCTCCTGACAGTATTAATGTAACTCTCCTCTGAGGCACTATCTTCTTTCCCTGCAAAATATTCTATGACCGGACAATTACTCAGATGAACATGAAATTTATTCCGCGGTCACTTGTGGGTAGTAGAAGGAAAGCCGAACTCCGTAAGGTTGATCAGCGCCGCGAAATTGGCGGCCTCGAGGCCAGGATCGTCATCCTCTCTGTGTGTACTAACCTGGCCTGCACTGGCAGCGCAGGGAAGTGGAGATTAATATATGACAGACAGCACGGCGATTAAGCGAGGCAGAAGTGCAACTTTTGGCGGCACAAGTTGACGTGGGGCCAAATCAGGAGTGCGGGCAGGAATAGACCAAGATACCAAGTGGCGGGCAGACTGGTACTCGTATTGGGAGTTTGAAATTTGAGTCATTTATATTATTATTATTTTACTATGCCTCAGGATGACACAAGGTCCGTACGGCAGACGGGTAACCTGTAACGAATTTAGCAGTCGGCCATGGTGGGAAGATCTTGAATCTGGGGAGAGATGGCGGAGACTTGTAAATTATCCGATGCGACTCTTCTCCTTCCCTAAACCAGGGGACATGCGGACAAGTCAAGTCACCTGTGTGCCAGTGGCGCTTTGGAAATTAAGTCCTTCATTTATTATTTGGCGCAGTGTCCTTCCAAGGCCCCGGTGCCTTATGCCGATTGCGGCTTGACTGATAAGATCATGCTACGCCTAATTGTACTAAGGGAATTGTTGTGGTGAGGGAATGCCCGATGACCCTGCTACTGTACTTACGACCAAGTGTTCATTAATTTCGCAATTTTCGTACACCGAGATGGCCGATAAATTTTCTTTGATCTATGGCGATTTTCAAAAACCTCAGAAAAATTGGCCGTCACGCGTCACCCGAACACTTGTTCGTAATAATATAGTATCCATATCTCATCAATGTTTCTATTCAACGTCATGTAGATTGCAGAGATCGACTTCGAGCAAGACGCGTACGTACGTTGTTAGCGTGTTTCTGCTCTCTATTTTTGCGTCGCGCGTTTATTATTGCTATTTGCTCTAGTGTCAATGCAAGGCCAACGAGTGAATACTTCTATCGGTGTCAGGCGGCCCTCGTTTCCCGTGCACTGGATCCGCGACTGTTACGAGCACCCATAAATTCAATTCTAAAAAATGAAACATGGTTGCGTTACGATACCGCTCATGTGATCCGGAGAACAAGCTTTTTACACCAACTTCTGTATCCAGTGTCTCCCTTTGGCTCGGGCTGGTGGAAGCCGATCCGAGGGCAATCATGTGCCTGGCACAAGACCCGGTAAAAATTGGAATGCGTCCAGCCACTTAGCCCAGAGACACCACCTTCCGGTCAATGGCCGCGCAAATGCAGCATTCATTTTCGCGATCTTCTGCGACCGGAGGCATTTGAACGGACAACCGGCTTGCTTATGACAGTTGATATCTATCACTTTATTTCCACAAGGTGTCCAGCGGTTGTCGATGTCGTTCCCATGTGCCCGAGTAATCAACCCAATTTGGTAACATTGGATTAGAAGGCAGACGGGCGTCTCTTATGCCTAGACCATGCATTTGTGAGCGATAGCCCCCGGCACTCATTCTCGCGTCCCTCCCCCATATTTTTTCGTCGGTATCCCACACTTTGATTTCCTCAGATGGCCGCTGAGGTATTCCACTGACATTTACTTTATCAGAATATCCAGATTGACGCTTTCGAATTTAAGCCGTCGTCTTTTTCTTCATTATCTTGCCGTTGCAAGACATTGGGGGAAACACTCTCCCGTCCTTCATATCCGCTTTAGAGTTCGACGCGGGGCCGACGATCGGAGCCCTTCAAATTGGTGTTGTTTTCGCAGTCTTTCTTTTTGGGGCCGTCACCGGCCAGGTGCGTCCCGAATCTCGCCCCGAGAGCAACGTACTTACTAGATTCTTGGAACCCACAGGTGGCCGTCTACCACGTTAGTTTTCCCAACGATCCCCCTCTCCTCAGAGGCATGGTGCATGACTTTCCCCCGCATTCCACTTCGTCGCTCATGACTGGATGTAGGTGGCGCTCGTCTGGTATCTGGATTTCGGTCACACGGTCGCGATATGCAACACAATGTATATAATAACCGTCGTGCAATACTGCCATCCGGAGCTGCTCGCCATCGTCCCCGACTCCCTCAATCTCACGATTATCCGTAGTGGCTTCATAGGCCCGCTGGAACAAGTTGTGTCAATCCCGCACCCTATCCTAGTGACGTGCTTATTTTTGGATAGGTTGGTTCTCCTACAGAGTATACAAGTTCAGCAAGCGTTATTACCTGCCAGGCCTCGGCACCGTCCTCTCTATCACCCACGCCTGCGGGTCCGTCGTTCTGTGGACTATGGCCCTGCAACGCATGCCCGTCCTGGTGTTCGTGTATAAGTGGGGCTAGCTGATTATGGTTCTGTTGGTGAGCGGTGCCCTCACCGATATCATCCTTGTGGCTGCCGAGTGTTATCACTCGAGCACATGGCGGGGCGACGGATTCATCCGGTGTGTCCATATCATGAAAGAAATTATCCTCATTGCTGACTTGGCGGCTCCCTTCAGAATGAACCACTTGGTCAACCAGCTCATGCGGTGGAGCTGGTACGTGCTTGAAGTAATGTGTGGCTAATGTATGGCTGGGTCGTCAATTGATGTCCTTACCATATTAAAAACCGGACTGGTGACAAGGTAAATTGATTACGAAGGCTCTTCTGGCTCCGATGCTGAAAAGTTTTAGTGTCGACTTGGTCGGGGTCATCGCTCTCCTTATTTGCGTAAGCTCATCATCGCGCTTTATTCCACATGCCTCAACTAAAACTTTTTTCTTTTCAGTTCATAAAACTGCCGGACACCTGTATGTGTCCCAGAAATTGCCGTCGCGCATATTCTTTAATCTAACCTCCTCACCAGACAACTGGATCGCAATATCCCTTGTATTATAAAAGCGTACGTCTCCCCATTTTCCGCCAACGTCCTGAGCCTGCTGCCGAAATCATTTTATTTAAAACCGGTTTAAACATGTTGACCGTCGAAGCTTATAGGCTGTGGAAACAAAGTTCCGAGTCTCTATCTGAGAGCCGTTGGCATGATTCTCGCGTTATCAATACGTGGACGTTGGTTGCAACTCCGAGAGCTGGCTTTGTGTTTTAATACGACCTATTATGTCTTTTCCTTCCAGAGATCATCCATCCTTCAACTGTGTTCAACCGGGTTCTAGACATGAAGTGTCGATAATGAAAGCTTGCGTAGGGGCTTCGACGCAGAAGGCCGCATTTTCCCCATTGATTCCGAAAGGAGAAATCAGCGTGTCATATTTGTTCTTCACCCAAATGCAGTATTTTTTGTTTGAACTGGTTCGCGCGGACTCCCATTGTGGCGAGTGAGCTGGTGGCACAGTGAGGGTATGGTGTCAGAGGCAAAGTCGTCATAGATTCAGCAGATTTCGGAGTCCGTATTGTGTCCATTTTCTTTCCAGGGAACGAACATCCCCCTTTATAAACTCCGAAGCCTTTTCAAACTCCGCTAATCTAATCGATCATCTCTTTAGAGCAGGTCCCGGGAACTGGCAAAGCGGAGTCTAAAAAGCCTGCTCGGCAAGGTCCGCTGCCTCAAACGAAATGCTGGGGCGCGAAGCGCCCCAGCGCACTCTTGTATGAATTAAATCTCAAGTATAATGCACGTAGTAGAGATTCAGCTAGTTACAGCGAGGCGCGGCAGGTGAGATGGAGGGTTTCAGTGGCAGGTGGCACCCTAAACAGCCCAGGGCGCATCCAGCTCCCCCGGACGCGTCCGGGATGCAGTGGCACACCCAAATGTAGGTCGCCACTCACTCTTGGTGACAATGCCGCCGAGCTCACATGTTTCCGCCATCCCATCCACCATGGGACATGCTTCATATGTTACAGGTGGCCGCCACGCCAAAAAAACGGAGGACGGTGGGTGCGTCGGGACGTCGCGTCGGCGCGGATGGCTGAGGTACATGTGGGCCGTGGGCGATTGGGATTTGGTCGGTGGACGTCGGGTGAGGGGAGTGGGGGGACGATGGTGATGGAGGAAGAGACCCGTTGTTTGTGTGGCAAATACGAACTGCAATCTGGCTCAGCTTGAAACAAATATGACATCACCAAAACCGGGAGATCGCGGTGACCGGCTGTGACACCTGCAGACACGTGCCACGCTGACCGTGTTCTGCAGGCGGTTTGCCAAGGCCTGCAGAGCCATCACCGACCATTGCAGACGCGACACCGAGATGTTGGAGCTTTGGCCTAGCATTCACCATGCTGATAACCTATTGCCCAGGTTCCATAACCTTGGTGTAGAATTATATTGCTCTGTTGCGGACTTTGCGCAACAAAATAAATATATCACACCAAAATCGAGATGTCAAGCTTGGCTACCTATAGTAAATAGTAGTATACCAGAATTAAACTTGAAGGTCGTAAGCTACGCAGGTCCTCGGCCTAGATTCGAGACGGGATCAATTAATTACCTCTTGTCGTCGTTTTGGGGTCTGTTTTTGGGTTCAGTCATGGTCCAGTAGATAACTCAGAACACTTGATGAACGGCGCCAAGTGAACGCAGCCATTTGAATCTGTTATCGTTGTCGAGCACATCAGATCAGGAGCACGTGGGATGGTCCGTGCGCACCTATATATGTTTGATCGAATTTTGATGGTGTTTGGTCCCCTTTCTCCCTTCCCACATTGTCGTCCGCCTCCGCGTCTGCTCAGCCCTTCCTCTAGATGCTCTTGGGTCTCCTCCCTTCTGTATGGCCCTTCCCACTCAACCTCTATCCAAGCGCCGTGTTCAAACTCCATCAAAATGGCTCGTCAATGCGCGGAGTTTCCCTCCAGTCTGCAAGTCCTCAGCGATCAAAGCTGTCAAGCCGTCATTCCGTCTCGTACCCTAATTCCTTCAACCGTCTCCTTCAACGTCAAGATATCTACATCTACATCTACTGGTGCCTCCTGTCTCGTGAAGTTCATCAACCCCCTTCAGCTTTGCCCGCTCGTTTTGACACCACCATCATTGGACTTCTATGCTGTTTTTGTTGCTGCCGGTGTCCTTCCCATCACACCATGTCTTCATCTATTTCCCACCTTGTATACGTACATAGATTTTAATCTAATTGATTTCTTCATTCATTGAACATCTGGTTTGTGTGCCTAGCAGTATATTGCATAGAATGGGTAGCCTACGTCTGTCTTGTTGGCCCTATGCAAACCTCACAAAGCATTGCAAAGTTCACAAAGGTAGGTGATGATTGCAGGAAAATTGGTTCCCTTCAAGGGCCTTTGAACTCCCACCGAGATTATAGTGGATTTTAGTGGATTTTGCCGATTGCGGCGTCTGCATGCAGTATGTATATCCTTGTAATAAGTTCCCACTTTTGGTGATGGACACGCTGATGTCCCGTTTGGGAAGCACGTGCATGGGCATGCGTCTGTTTGTGCATATGTACCTAGACAGGTCGGCCGAGGTTTGCCGAAACCACCCTCCATCATTCTCGGCAACTCGCGCCTAGAACCCGGCTGAACACAGTGCTTGGCTCAATCATATATCCACTTTCATTGATTCAAAGCAGCTGAATCTATTGTGAATTGAACCCCATATCAGGCTGAGTTTCTAGGCTCCTGAGCCACATTTGAACTCACCGAGATGCCCGATCCCTCCCAGCGAATATCCCTTATGCCGGGGTCTGCCCAGATCTGCTCTAATCTGCCCACCCAAAGTATGGCAGACGAGAGCAGATCTGGGCACATAAATGAGCCTATGGCATATGAGCTTTTGAGCTTGATATGCCGCGCACTGCTCAGATCTGCCCAAATTATGCTCAAACCTCCCATCAGCTGCCCACATATGCCCCGCTTATATCTTGCTTCCTTTGCTTCATATTATTTGCAAATTTATATTTATCCAGTAACTACGACAAAATGTACACAAGTCCACTGTACTCCCACCCGCCCCCAAAGGTGCTCCCATCAATCGCGTGCGCCGCCTAAGAGAGCTTGCAGAATTGACGACCGAACCGATATAGTGATACTCCGAGTAACGCGCCTGGGGAACAAGGTAAGTCTATGTGTCTGCTATTCTAAATAAATCTGACCGTGGATCTCGGCGTTGAAGACATCAACGACAGTGGCTTCGGTGCGAGAAGGTTGCGAAAGCTGAGTCGAGAAGGTAATTAGGGGGCTCGAGAAGCGATGAGGATGCTGGAGGGAACTCAGTATATGCACGCCCCATTCAATGAGAACTCACCATGTATTCGGTAACAACGACGTCGCTGTAGTTGGGTATGTATAATGACGGGCGCGCGCCAAGTAGGTAGCGAGTCGAAGTTGGAAGACTGCATCCATGCGGAGTCAATGCACTACAGGCAATGATGGAAGGAAAGGCAGGGAGGGAACACTCAGCTGTGGTTATGGTGGAGAGGGAAAACATATCGCTGTTGAATGTGTTGGACCACAGCAGGAGGGAAGTTTGAAAGACGCACAAGTAAGTTGACAGACGTGCCAGGGAATGCGGTACGGCATCTCTTCTACGATAGAAATGCGGGGGTGACGGTGCATGCTGCATTCGTCCATGGGCGAGATCGCTAGGGTGGTTCTAACATTGAAGGATTGCTCAGAACGATTGCGGTAAGCAGCGGGAAGGTCGTGAATGAAACGAAACCAATACTCACCCCATTGCCACACGCAGAGCGCTCTTGGATGCAGTGAGAGGAGACTCAGGACTATACGGTTCCAGGAGGGAAGGTCTGTGACGATACTGTATTTTTTCGTTCAATTCGACAGGGGGGGTGATGCGTGACACCCGGAACATATTCGGCAATTTGACAGCGGCCAAAATTGGCGTGACAAAATCGCAAATTTTGACAATTTCAATGCGAAAGTTCACATAACTAGCACATCCAGGCGAACCTCGCAGCATTTCACGCTGGGGCAATTCGACAACTACCCCTGTGACGCGTGACACCGGACCAAAATTCCTCGTCGACAACCCCCCCCTGTGACGCGTGACCGTCGAATTGAATGTAAGGAATGGAATACGTTGAGACAGAATACGCGTCCAAAACGAAAGTATCGCGTCTTACGCCTCGGATCGTCGATTCGTCGCGATATTGCGTTGAGGGCTGTGTGTAGTCTTGAACAAGGGTTACAGGTAGTGTATGAGAGTGGCAGCATGCAAAGGTGGAGGGGAGGGGCAGGCGGAGAGGAAGGGAGGCGGGGCGGGGCGGGGGATGGTGGAGGTAGGAAGCAAGGAGTGTTTTAAACTCCGCTGATCACCCCACTCGAAGTGGTCCGTGCGCGCAAGGCATCCATGATCCAGACTTTGGATATTCTGAAGTCAAAACCTAGTTCTGGATGAAATTGCCCATGGTTTCCAAATTTGTTTCAAATTTTACTTATTTTCAGCCCGGCGACAGAGGGCGGCAGAATCTGGCAGATATGAGCCAAGATCAGGCAGATGTCGACAGATGTCGGCAGGTTACGGCATAAGGGATTTTCACCGGGGATCACTTCCTACTGTGTTCAGATGTCGAAAACTGAGTTTGGGTTCGATACTGGGCGGTCGCCATAATTAGCTGCAGTGTCCGGATAGCAAGACACAGAGTCTGCACTGAACCTCCTCATTAGATTGCTGGAGCCAAACCTTTCCCATGAGAAATGACAAACGAGGTGATACGAGACATCTGCTTAAGATACGAGTAATGTTTCCCCAACGAGGAGAAAATCTCCGGCGAACGTACAAAGGGACGTTGCAATTCACTGATACATCTATTCGTGGACACTGGATTTGCGTCGGGTGCGTTCCTGGCCCACAGACGAATCAACGGTTCCATGTATGTGCTATTGAGTGAACCAGTCCAAGTATTTTCGCCATGTTGGACCGATGCTTCCTGTGGCTGAAACCAGTGAGTTACGTGGCCGGATCCGAGGTATCGTGGAATCGTAATGAATTCGAGAACAGGATTCAACAGGAAGCAGTGTGTCTACGCGCGCCTCCACACATCGTTCCTTCACTTTCGTCGGCCGAATCCATATTAGTTCTGAACGAGACACAACAAGCCGGCCGCTTGGCAGCTATTGATGCTATCAATTGACTTTGCCTCCTTCGGATTTCAACGGAAAGACTCACACGTTGCCTACGCCAGTGGCAGAGCCGCAGCAAAGCTGTCCGGAAGGGCCTGCAAATCAAGTCAGAGGTAGATCCCAGATTGAATACCAGGATACATACATGGGGCATCCTATCGCAGGAGTATCAATTATATGAGCGTTGACAGACTCTATCAGACAAAAACACGTACGGAAGCTCCGCCGCCTACTTTCAGTCAGTCATCTTGAATACCGACATGAAATATGGGTTACTCACACACTAGCTCTATAGGGCCGCCCTGGGGAACGGATACGGCTCCCTGTGCGAGGACGAGGACGAGGAGAGCGCTGGAGATTAACTTGTAAAGCATTTTGTGAGTGGAATATTGATATTCTTGTTGAACCGTGCGCTCTTTATACGGCGAAAGCTATGTCGTAAGGCATTGCATTTCACAGGCGAGCATGGGACCATCCCTGCAGCCGGTTTCGCACCCGAAATGGAGATGGTAGAGATCCCGGTCGTGATGCCGGCTCTGAATTGGGATTTGGCTTTCCATTAATTTCGTTGACGTTCGGCGCAATTCATTCAAGGAGCGGCCCTGAAAGGCCGGGCGCCGAAGGGTTTCTACGGCGACATCTCGGCCTCCGAGTTGTATCATGGGTCGAGGCCTTTCAACTGGGTTGGGCGACTTGTATGTTGAATTAGTACTTGTAGCAGTGGACCTTGATGGGTCTGAATAGTCTGAATTGGTCTTGGGTCAGATGGGTAACGACAGTTGGTCGGTGGTTGGTTTTCCCCTTCGAGATTTACAAGAAACCGTGCTCCGTCAGGTAACTCGTAGTAAACGCCCAACGGGACTAAATTATGATAAAAATAGCGTACCTGAAACTATCGCGCCATATAATTAGAGCGGCGAACAGTTCCCTAGCGTAGCCCAGCGGCCCGCCGTAGGCTAACCAACGGCTGCATAAAAATAAGCTGTCCGAAGTCATCAGTATAAGTCAGACAATGCCGAATCCACGCACACTCTGCGCAGTTGCCAGAGTCGGCTGCTGCTTTTGAATTGCACGGGCTATGGGCCTAGTACAAGCCTGGAATTGCAGTCACCGGATTCTCGGAAGGGATGTATTGTTGGTTGGCGTGTGTAGTGCGCGATAAATATAGATATTGCCGTCGATCTGTTGGATTTTCAGTCCGGGCTAGACGGACCCGGCGCAGGGTCCCCTCAACCGGCTCCGCGAGTTCACAGGGCATTTGTGATTTGTTAACTGCATAAGGTCAAGAAACAGGGTCGCGTCTGAGCCGGCGCATGAATCACAGTATTTCGTCCATCAGGATCATGCACGTTCCACATCGCCAGCTCCGCAAACGAGGGTCTGGAGATCATTCACGATTCGGAGGCCTGGTGCCTGAGGATTTATCCCCAAGTCTGCAGCGCAGTGGTGTGCTAATCTATTCAGACTGCGCGGCTCGTAAGCGGGTTCTGTCGTGAAGGCGGAATAGGATATCTAGAACGCGATGAGTGTCGGAGGGAGGCTATGAGTGGGCGGTGGAGGACGAGAGTTCAAAGGTCATCGATCTCGCTAGAGGTATGACAGTCGGTACTAGGGAAAGGCATTGTTACTACATAGACGATTTACTCAAAAGGGGCTCGAACTTCGACGTCATCCGCGGGAGTGACTTGCGTGAGCCGCTTTGAGATTCGGATATTCCGTCCTGTTGAGCCTGGGCTTGCGCCTGGACAATGAGATCGCATACTCGTGGGGCGAAATGAAGGTCCGCGTCCGCATTCGCCGGATAACTCCACCGCAGTAGGCTACCAGGCCTCGTGCTGAACATACACGTGGCCCCTAGCAAGAATACGTTCGTGAGTCAAATCATGACACATCCAAGCCTAAGATCGTACGAATGCATGATGGTGTCCATCACCGCTACTCAAATTACATCAGATCCAGGCGACCCGCGAAGCAGCACTATGTAGAATACCCACGTTTGCAGGCATCCACATCCGCGAGGTCCACGACATGAGTATAAATTAGGCGGTAATGGGCGTTCACAGTCAGAATTTTGAATGGCTGGGAAATGTACTGCACTGCGGCCGATTCGTCGCCGCCGCCGGCGTACTCTGGGTATATGGTGCCAAGGGGTGACGCGACGAGTTTCGCGCTGAGAGACTCGGGTTTATTGAGAAGGAGGTGCTGGGAAAATGAATCAGGTATACTTAAGAGCCCGAAGGAGGCGATTGGCCTACGACTACGGTCTGACTGAACGGGTAGCAGCCCCAGGCGAAGAGATCCACAGCCTCCCGCATAAGGTCCTAGTGAAAGAATTTGTGGATAAGGATGGATGGCGTGCCATGAACGTACAGGTCGGTCGTAGTCCTCCAAATTGAGCACGAAAACAAGAGACGGTATACCGTCAAAGCAGGAGAGCCACTTGTGTCGCATGGACAGCTTTTGTCTGGCGCAGACCAACGCGTACGTCCAGGTGCCGGTGTTCACAGATACTTCGTCGAGGGGCGGTGAGGGGTGCGCTTTGCAGTGCAGGATGTCGCTGTCGGTGGGGGTGAAGTCGGGGTCACTGATGCGGTCCAGCGCATTGAGGAAATAGATCGCAGATGCGTCCAGTTGGCATGCTGCCTTGACCGCGTCGTCCGTCCATACAGTATGCACGGCGGCTGCAAGGTCCTCGCTAAGGCCATCACTATTCGATATAACTCGCTGGAATTCCACGACATGAGACGCGGAGCAAATCTCTTCAGGAATTTGGGAAAGAATCTGCCTGTAAAGTCGCCGTGAATATCGAGAAAATACAACGTTGGAAGTCCACGTGCCGTGCAGCACGCACAACAGTTGCGTGGATTGAGACCTTAAACCCATGCCGCTCATCTTCGCTGTATGGTTCGTAGATGGCCCGGAACTGTCGCATGAACGTGGCCTGGAGAACCTAATTAGTCTTTGCCGGCCGGTTCTACTTGCACACCTTTCCGGATCCTTCTACACCCAATACAAGTATTCCCGTAGTTAGCCTCCTGAGCCTTCTGTCCTCAATCAACATTTCGTCGATTTTGGCACTCTCTGTGCTCCGATTCGTCCGTGTGAATGGGCTCAGAAGTGGTATGCGACGCACGAGCTGCTGTTGATCCGTCTGGCGGACTGGCGGAGCTGGCCATTGTCCAATCGCTTTCAATTTCGTTATCTGATTCAAATCTGAGCCATTGCAGCGCAGTCAGACCAAGGGAACGAGTGAGTGGTGGGAAGAAGCAAGGTGATGAGTGGCTGTGTCGCTGCTATCACTGATCAATGCCAAACATAACCACACCACCCTCATGCGCATGGGTATTCAAGCTTCCAACGCTTGAATATATCTCCTTTGGCTCTGTCCTCCTTGCTCACCCGAATCTGAATTTTTCCAACATGGGTGCGATGGCAGAATTCAAGACAAAAAGCAGCGAAAGGAGCATCATTATGAGGCGAACCTGTTCACGGCATTATATCCTGTAGTTGCAGCGCGACGGATGAAATCTGTAGCAGGATTTTGAAATCCATCCGTGTTCTGGGCGGGGGTGAGGTTGTACCGACGAAGAGAAATCTTGGACGGATTTCTTGAGAGAAGCGTTTGTCGCGATGTTGGTTGGGGCCGTGAGCAATCACTACATTTTGGCCCCTCGGCCAACCCACGGTTGACTTGTGCGATGTCGGCTGAGGTTGGCCGAGGGCTAGTCGAGGGGGCTCGACCGGGTTGGCCGAGGGGCCATCAAAATGTAGTGAATGCGGTGTGGGAACAGGAAGAAAGAACAGCAAGAGCAGACGGCTCCTTAGTATTATGGGCCATTATACTAGTACTGGTGACATTCTTGAGCACAGACATCAAAAAAAAATAGCCTCACCCTTGACTTCCGAAGTACATATCATCTCCATTTGCGGTGCGGGTCGAACTTCTACATATAAATCTCCGATAGAATTCAGAGCCTGAATTGAGATGGTAGCCACCTAATGGGATGTACCAGTGCTCCCCACTAACGGCGGTTCATGACCGATGGGGCTGCACAAGTTCTTTCTCCACAATCGCATTTAATACGGGTCTCGTAAAGAAACTGAATTGCTCTCATAGCTGACGACGAATGCAATTTGGGTAGACACCCCAGCTGAGCTTAAACTACTCCACCGCTACCATCCTACACAGGACAAAACTCCAAGCAGCGTGGACTGCGATGGAAATCAAACATCCGTCGCAGAAGCACACAAATCACTCACGGCGCTGGTTGTGCGCCAGCGATTGGTGCGCTGGGGCTGCAACAGAACTGGCCTGTGGGTCATGAAACGAATAGGTCAGCGTAGTGAGATGTAGGGAATGAACTGAGTCATACAGGGCGGGTCCTAGAAGAGGATTTATGGTCAGGCTGGCGGAAGGTTTAATGGTAGGAAATACGCACAGAAGCTTGTCCGCCTAAGCAAAACATATTCCAATGCTAATATACTTGTGGAAAGCTCACTTCCGGAATCATGTATCGACGGCTGATCCAATTGACGCAGACATTGTTCCAAGCTAAACAATTTCCTCCATGCTTTCAGAGCGGGCACGCAACCACGCAGCGCGCACTGCATCGGAAGACAAACACCGCCCAACCCAACAGGTAAGATCGACTTACGGCTTTGTGTTCCCGCCAACGGGTACGGGGCCGGGGACACAGCAGAATTGGCCTGTTGGACCTTTAAAATAATCTCGTCAGTGGAAGAGGAGGCATCGAGCGGAAGACTGCGTACAGGGCGGGTCCTACCACAAGATTTGTATCAAGCAGCCGAATCAACAGTCTCATGGTGAATAATACGTACAGATGGGCCTCCGCCTATATAACGGAATCAGTGAACTCCAATGTAGTGAGTGGATTAAAGTCGAGGAAGACGTACACAATTCGATCTGAGCCTGAGGTACGGCTGCAGCCCCCTGGCCCAGGGCAAGGATGGCGAAGATGGCGATGAAGAGCAGTTTGTTGAACATTGTATGAATACAGTAGGGAGTGTAAATGACGTGGATCGTGGCCTCTTTATACTATGTAATAATATTTCTTTTGAACGATGATAAGAATCAGCTGTGACGGTGATACAGTATCAGTCCCTGCCAGTTTACAGCGCCGAAAGTCGCAGGTTTGTCCATCGTAATTGAATTGTCTTCTACCCATACATCGGCTGACGAATTTCGGTTTTCGGTGAGTCAACGACGCTGGCGGGATAGCAGCAGGAAGACACGTACTGATTTTCGCGCAGCGTGCGAGTTTGACAGAATGTCATTCGCATAATTCTCGTGCAATAATCCATTGTTGTACCGCGGCAAGCTCTTGGTATGCATGCAAACAATTATGAACGACTCTCGTCACTCAGTGGCTTGTCTCAGACAGGGGGTGTTCAACTGAACTTGTATTGGTTCAATTCATTGACTTAACCGTCGGCGTCCTGCGCATTCTAACGTAGTTGAGACGTTAAACTAGGTGACAATTGTTTCCCCTTTATTATTAAATTACTACGCTAAGCTTGCGTGCGAAGCCAACATCAAAATGCATATCCCATCATGATCATGCCGTTAACATATAAATTCTCCGGCGCCTGGCAATGTTCGCCGCCGCATCCACTGCCGTAATGAGGTCATTTGGATCATGAAGCGTCCCATAGAAATTCTTCCACGGGCAATCGGAAGGAGGTCGATCCATTCCACGATTTTAAGTGAGAACGTTGAACTCAATTTACAACCTGACGAGACCTCCCTGATTAGGTGCCTCTTCACAGTAGCGATGCATTCTCGGAGGCGAGGAGTCCCCCGAGAGATGTTGGGCTCAATAACCGGTCTCTCTACCAGTATTTACGCTCCTCGGCAATGGAAGATCATTGAAACACTCCTCCTCGAAAATCACATTCAATACGGTGTCCTGATACAAAACACGTTCTCGACCATTGATTAATTCGTACGGAAACTCGCGCATTGTTGGCTTAGAGCGGACACACAGTCGCGCAGTGGGAGCTGCCATGCACGCAAGTCAGTTATGCACCATCCAACTGAAGAGTTCGACTCACACGGGGGTGACGCCGACTTCGACGGGGCCGGGAGTGCAGCAGAAGGTACCTGTAGGGCCTAGAGAGGATTTAAATGTCGTTAGTTTCAACCAAAGCATCGTTGAAGGCGGCGCAGCATACAGGCCGGGTCCTACGTCGGGGAAGTCAGTATCACGCTGAATCGACGGTTTGAGAGTAAATAATACGCACCGTTGCTCCTCCACCTGAAAAAAAAAGAAAAAAACGGCAGATTGTGTGAGCTCCAATGGTATGAATAAGGAGAAGTGCAGTAGAAACGCACAGACGGAGCCGAGGTTCTGCGAGACGACGCCCTGGCCCAGGAAGAGAACGGCGAGAATGGCGCTGAAGAATACTTTGTTAAACATTGTGTGGATTGTGTTTGAAAAATTCGAACTTGATTCGTTGCCTCTTATACCGCGACGGTTATTTTTATATCGTCGTCGAAGTCGCGACGGTGCCGTTTTGTATCAGGCGCCGGGACCCGAGGGCCGAGGCATGTACGCGGGATGATGGCATTCGGCGGTACATACCCATTTTGATAGGGACCAATGTTCCCCGTTCTCACGCAACCCTTGCCGTCGCGCTAACTCGACAGGGTCGACAATTCAATTCAATTTGAGTTGTTTAGTCACCGGGTCTTACATCCCCGTTTTATGTGGAATGCTGTCAGAACGACAGATCCTTGGGGCTGGCGACTGCTGGCGAGGTGCAAACAAGGCGATGCATTTCCATGACAAGAACTCTTTGGTGCTCTGCTTCCGACATCAGGAAAAACTCAAATTGCTATGAGGTGCTACACAGACATACATAGACAGATATAGATGTTATATACGATATAGCAACTGTCTATATCGTCTATATGTGTCTCTGTGTATTTATATAACAAGCCATAGAATTTTGGTTTTTCCTGATGGATATGACATGCGAGGAGCGGCAGGTTCAGTACAACTCCGGATTAGGTATCCCGAGGAAACACCCCACCTGGTACTTGACCCAAAAATATATTGATTCCTGCACATCCGTTGCTGATCCACCGGAATCCCACCGGTGACAGTTCAGGGACGCACTCAGGCACGAAGACGACTAAATTGAATAGAAAACCCTGAAACTTCGGGTGCTATGGACTTACCTTTGACTTACCTAGTCAAAATATTACTCCCACAGCAGATTTGTATTACGGTATGGGAGAAAGCGTCCGCGGTTGGAACTCGCGCGACGAACAACGCATCATAGGCCACGGAATACCAGTACTTCAATATGTATACTGTACTGTTGCTTTTATGTGTTTCCTCGGGCGCGACGCTATCATTCGTGATCTCCTGTCGGACGAGGCTTGACAATTCTCTCTATCCCGATGATCTCGAGCATCGCCGCATAAATGAAAGCACTAATCCTTGTGTGCAATGCCTTAGCTGATCAAGGCGATCGTCCCGGTCCGTTGAAATGGGACACCGCGGGAAGACGGGGTTCGACTCCCCGCGGAGGCATGGATTTTGAGGGCAGCCTTCGTAGGTCTTGGTATCGTTGAGCTCGATATTTCTTTCTTTTTTTTCGGTTTTTCTGTGAGTTCTTGAGGATACAGTCTTGTCAATTTAACTACACACTGGATGCGCCGTATAAATAACGTGGTCGAGGACAGAGAAAGCTTCTAACTTGATTGGGAAAATGGGCCATCCGGATGAATGTACGAAATGGATGCGGATAAAAGCAGGGTTTGTCTATTGATAGGGAGCCCTCGAGGACCAATGGTGGTCCTCTCGGTTCATTTATCTTGTGAGAATGTGGTAACCGCGGGAAGATAGGGTTTGACTCCCCGCGGACTTAAGTGCTGGGTAATGTTATTTTTCTGTCGGCCGGATATTTCTCTGTTCTCCGTGTGCTGAATACCACGTTGTCCAAGGTTCAACTACACACGCGGAGCTTATTCTACATGCGTGATGCATGTTACACACAATATCGCGGGACCAAATCGAGGCTTGAGATCGGCCATCGGGTACGAACGCCAGAAAGTGGAACCTGGCGCACTCGCGCGGGTGCTACAACAGCCCATCCTGTTGCTGTTTGAATAACAGTTGATGGTCTAAAGATCCTTATTGTCGGTGACCTTATGTAGATCTTAATTGGTACGGCCACCGATGCAAATAGACACAAAATCAATTCCTTCGATTCGAATCAGCAATATATGGATCTACAAGGCTGCGCAGATTGCCGTGTTCTGTAGCGTATAGATATCAGCAACAACCATTTGGTATGAAAAGAAGTCAGCAAACCGGGCAACAATTGGTCTTGCCGACTATCAAAGGTCCACACTCGCTAAAGCCCACCGGGCAGACAGAGCCTTCTATAATTGTGAGCTGGACTGAGCAGTCAGCACGTCGATGTTTATAGAACAACCGGAATACTAACACAGTCTGTCTGAGCAGCAGCAACTGCAAAGAGGGTAGCGATAAATGCAATGACTTTGAACTGCATGATGAGCAGGGTGGTTTGATGATACTAATGGTGTGCAAAAACGATTCTTTATATGGTTGAAAATTGCTAAAAATAATTCCTGCGGCGGCGCAACCTCCTGAGTTTCAGATGAATAACACCACTCCATGGAGCAACGTTATGGCTGGTGGCGTTCTCGGCATCCTGATGTATATTTGTCTCTGGTACCCTTATACTCTCACATCCGAATCGTTAGCCGTTCTCAGGCTGGCAACTAACACAACGGAAATACTTAATCCCCTGTGATTCGCGAAGACACGAGTTACTCGGAGGTCCGCAGCTGCGCCCGCACGGTGCCGTAGAACTGTTTCGGCGAGTCTACCGCTGATACTTAGCCTGAATTTGCTTAAAAGCTTTATATATGCGGGTGATATGTTCAGAGGTTGCCCGGTTCACCAAATACTACGTTGTTTACGACGTGGCTACCAGAACAGTATGGAATTCATTACATTCAAAGTGTCTCTAGACTCACGCTATGTGGCGCCGTCTACGCAGCAACCAGCCGAAATTGCCGGCAAGTCGTGGCTAGATGACCAGCTACACATGTGACGAGGCATGGGGACCTAGCCGTACCTAGCCATAACCTAGCCGTACCTCAACCGGGATATGTCGAGGTGCTGGCATCCGCGTAGATCCGCCTATAATGTGTTAAGTCTAGAGCTCAACGGACATCAATTGGGCCGACTAGACTCACGTGAAATGTAGATACCTAGCCATATATAGAATGCGCCTAGCTGCCGCATCAGCGGAACTAGATGTCGGCCGGTTTAGGGTCCCTATGAACGCAGGGATTTGGGTGCGAAGTGAGCGCCGTTGATCATGATACCCAGCTGTATCTCCGGGATTCTGCAGCCTGCGGCCCCGGGCCTGCGTCCCGGAAGTCGAGGAACGGAACGGAAGTTTCCACGCAGACAATGGTTAAAACTGCAAGCCTGCAGGTGCCAACATCTAAAATGATACCTTCCCAACATTTCAATTTTCTGCCGTTAGAATTGATCCACCGGAGTCCCACATGTTAAGATAAGTCCAGGAAAGGGACGAGTCGAGGACGAGTCGAGAACAACAAGTGGATTGCTTGACCTATAGAGTACGTAGAACAGCGTACGATAGGCAAACGAATGAGGTAGAATAACGAAGAACAATGCTATATATAGTAGTCACGAGTTTCCCACGATTGGAGCGGACGGCGAGCTCGAACCTCAGAATCGAATAATTCCAACACACCCCCGCGAGCGAAGCCGTCATTGAAGGAAAAAAGTTCCGCACCCCCGCAAGTCTAGAACCCAACATTCTCTTCGTCGGACTCGATGGCAAGAAAATCAAAAGCGCTGGCAGCTACATCGGTTTCAGGATAATCATTGCGCATCTGGTAGTGGGCAATCATCGCCGCCAGAGAGACGCTTTCACCCTTCCGTTGACAGTCGCGCTGCATATGACCCTGTTCGCCGCATTTGAAGCATGTGAGGGGAACGACCATGGTCTTTTTCGAGTTGTTGGTGGCTGTTTTGGGATAGCGAGATGACATCGGGGAGTTCTGCTCGCGCGCGAGGCCTTGGGCATGTGAAGTCATGGCCTGCTGGTCATCGTCGATAGAGGCTTTGAGAGCTTTCGCCTCTTTGAGAACGCGCTCCTTCTCCTTTTTCTCTTCAAGTTGGCGATGCTCCTCTGCCAAGAGCTGATTGATGATGTACTGAAGATTGGTGATATGAGGGATGTGCGCCGGCATGGGGGAAGCGGCGGCGGTAATTGGAGCGGGTTGGGCGCCAGCAGCAACGGGTTGATTGCCGGTAGGAGGCTGTGCGGGAGCTTGGGTAGGTGTGGGCGTAGAGCTGGGAAGATTGTTGAACGTCGAGATGAGATGTTTGTACGTGGCGGGGAGGGATCCTAGGAGAGTGGCGACAATCTGAGCATCTGATGGTTGATCATGGTAGCGACGGCCGAGCTGGTCAGCGAGACCACGGACATGAGCGACATGATCCGACATGGTTGTGTTGTCGTCCATATTGACCCGATGGAAATCCTTCCACAAACCAACAGCGCCGCCCAAACCCTTCGTCGCAAAGATATCCCTAAGCCGTTCCCACATGGCTGCAGGATCCTCCTCCAATTCCCGAATGTGAGAATATTGTTGCTTGTGGACGTGGCCTACGATCACGGCTGCAGCTTCGTCACGGCGCTGAACCCACGCCTTCACATTTTTCATGTGGGGTGCGCCAGGAGGTCTAGGCTCTTCACGATTGACAATGCCCCACACCCGCATCTTCTTCAACTTGACCCGAGTTGCAAACTCAAAGTCGTCGTAGTCCTGCTGCTCGACAAGGATCACATCTTTGCCCGAATCATTGCCCATGGGGATAGATATCGCGGTGGTAAACGCAGTAGTAACGCAGGTACGCAGATGAACGCAAATCGCAAGGTCAGGAGGGACTCGAACCACTCACTGCCAAAGAACGCTGGTGATGACGCTGATGAGAACGCGGGAAACCAGTTCGGACTCGAACCGACACTGGGGGTGATTCGTTTGTGTTAAGATAAGTCCAGGAAAGGGACGAGTCGAGGACGAGTCGAGAACAACAAGTGGATTGCTTGACCTATAGAGTACGTAGAACAGCGTACGATAGGCAAACGAATGAGGTAGAATAACGAAGAACAATGCTATATATAGTAGTCACGAGTTTCCCACGATTGGAGCGGACGGCGAGCTCGAACCTCAGAATCGAATAATTCCAACACCACAGGCGGCACATTTCCCGAGACCCATCCAGGCATATCACGATTAAATTGAACAGACAACCCTGCAACTTTGGGCGCTATGGAGTCACCAAGAAAATACAAGTGTCACTTCCGCGGCAGATTTATATCACGGTATGAGAGAAACGTCCGCGGTTGGAACTCGCGCGCCGCGAGATGCATCATAGACTACGGAATACCACCAGTTCAAAACATATATTGCGGCGTTGCTCTTGCCGCGCACAATGTAACCTATTGAGATGAGTGGTACTAAATCGAAAGGAGGTTTTGCAATTACCGGGCCTAGGTCTATGAAGGTTTCCGCAGTAACTGGAAAAATACTCCACCGTTCGTTCCGGCCTGTCTGCGATTCACGTGTTCGCTGTCATTCGTGATCTCCTGGAGCTCCTGGAGGACGAGGCTTGATCTGTATTTCCATCTCGATGATCTCGAGCAGTAATGCATCGCCGCGAGTATACGTCCCGAATTTGATAAACGTTGCATAAATGAGACCGACCCTTGAGTACAATGTTTTCGAGGATCACGGCGACCGTCCTGGTTCGTTGAATTGTAATCCATGGATTCACCGGGGGAAAGGTGGGATTCTACTCGCCGCAGAAGCGGAGATAGGCGGTGGACAGTCATTTTGCTTGTCGCGTCGAGATTTGGAAGTTGATTAAGAAAATGAGCCATCACAGCACGGGTCATTTGACGTCGAGGAGGAAGAGCAAAGTGAGAGTTGAAAAGAAGGGATATTCCACATGGGGATGAAACCAATAGCCCTCAACGAAAGCCGTCCATTGAGCTGCGTCTAAGTTGTCAGCTCAGATTATGAGGTTTTGAGCCAAAATCGCTTGTGATCTGTTTTCGAAAACCCTATAAAATGGGCTTAATTTTTGCATACTATATCGCCCATAGGTTTTCCATGCCGAATCGGGCAATCGAACCCTGGTCTGTTGGCTGAACTTGTCACCGACTCCAACTACACCTAAAACGAGGGCAATACCTCGAGAATGAATCGAAGCTTCCTGCATTCTTCGTGTCCATAGGATAATAATCATTCAATAAAATCAGAGTAATTCGAGATACTGGAGCATCCGCTCATCCACCATCTTATATACTCGCAAGAACCTCGAAGTTCTAAAAGTTCTCACTCTGCGCCCAACTTATGCAACCGAACAGCGAAATTCACACCACCGTGATCGGATCAAATGGATCATTCCGCAGCACCGTCGCGCTTTTCAATCTGCCACCAAGCCACTGCTGGCAACCAAAGCTGGCACTCCCTCACACTCAGTAGCCAGATGGAACCATGGAGATCGCACAGGAGCTCGCAGACCACATCATAGGCCTCCTTCATGACTCCCCGTCTAACTAGCCGGCATGCATCTTGGTTTCCCGTTCATGGGTGTACGTCGCGCACTCCCATATTTTCAGACAGCTTTCTTTCCCATTACTATCCCACTCCGCCTGTGGAATCGCTTCATCAAGACATTGGAGAAGTTCCCGCACCTCATCCGACACGTACGCGTACTTCGAGCATCGCATGGAGCCGGCTGGGTCTCCAGAGACATTCCTCGCCATCTGCAATTTTCCGCTCACACATTTGGATGTCTTCTTCTCCCGCCCCACCCCCTCATGTACGCCCGCTCTGCAATAGCTTCTCAGCCTTCCCAGTCTCTGCCGTCTGCAAATAGCCGGAAATGGCCTTTGGTATCCTTGGCCGAGCGTCTTACTTCGTTCCCTTACCCTTGATTAACATAACGAAACTCCGGATCTTACTTCGACTTAAGTCCTTTTCTCAGCGTTCTATCCCGGGCTCTCCATACGGTACATGCAGGCGCCGTCATTTATCGCTCACCCCTATTGACATCTTGTATTAGTTCTATTTACGCTCGAATCGCCCCAACGTCGCAAGGTCCCGTCCTCTCCTTCACGTTCATAGGATGTCAGTAACCACCGCACTCTGTGCGCTCCTTTGGCACCTCTGCGACACCCACCTCTATAATGCATTTCTCCCGCGTCCGTGTAGAAGATTTCCCGGCTCTCCGCATGGACCGCACCACATTCCTCGTCTGCGTCTCCAGATCGGCTGCCGTCGATGTATATGCTGACCCATTCTCCGACATCCTGTACTCCGTGGATATCGTTGGGATGACAAATTCTGCCAACCCCACGAGCATCACATTACACTGGCGCATCTTCTGATCCGTTTGGGGGATTTGCTGTGCGACGGTAACCAACAACCAGGCCGCGCAGGTTTTATTAAAAGTATGTTGAATGGGCGCAGAATACCTCCCTGCGCCATCGCACAACGCGCGACCGCTCTGTACCTGGCACTACTGTCGAGTTTGTTCACCAATCGCATGTTCTCCTCATCTCCGATTGCTGGGTATTGATCTTGGATCTTGGGGTCGAACTCTCGCAGGCAGCCGTGTTCTGGGGTACTGTAGGTGATTCACTTCGCCATGTATCCTCCGTCGCGCCTACGCGGAGTTCGCGAGTCCTGTCCCCGTTCACATCTAGGCTTCATCTTCGGCTCGCGCTGCGTTGAATAATTGCCATGGCTGTTCACGGCGACCTCCCTCTGACGTTGCAAAATCACTGACGCACTCGATGCCCTGAAATCACGGACAACGGCGGGTATCTAACTTAACCCTTTTCTTATTCTGTTCTTTCTCGGCCGGCCTCCACTCATTCTGAAGTCCACTATTTCATGTCGTGGGGATTCGCGGATCGCTCATCGCGCTGATATTTCCCACTAGTGCTCAAATTCCAACGCGCAACACGACTTCGCACTATGCCAACAATTTTCTTGAGTCGAAGGGGATCAGCCGCTCTCTACGTCTTGAATTTCCGTCTGTCCTACAAATTGCGCATGTATAGGCGGCTGTCGGCTGCCTTGATTTCTCGACGCATCAACGAACGCACGAGCGAAATCATTTCTTTCCTTTCTGCCCGCTGCCGCAACTCCCACAGAATATCACCAGGGATCAAGAGGTGGGCGGATGAAAAATAAATGATATAAAGCTTCAATTCAGCTGGTCTAGACAGTAAAACAAGTTTTCGGAGAAAAAATATTTTTTCGGTGGTTGGTCGTTCCTGAGGGGGGGGGTCGACCCATTAGTTGGACTTTATCTTGCGAACGGACACTCCGAAAATTCCGGCGTAAATTCCAGCTGATAGTCACATCTGCTTTATGGGAGAGTTAAGAATATGTATTGGCCGCCCGGGGCCCTTGGCCATGAGTTATAGAGCTGGCATCAAAAGGAAAGCCATAAAAGGAAGGTAGATCAATTTTGGCTTCCCGCCAGAACATGATGGTTTTTCCGCGACAAAATTACATTGTGAGGTAGGGAGTGGCAATAAATGGGGGGGTAGGGACAATCAGAACTATGTTATTGGCCAGAATACGGGACACCGGTCCGATCAGCGAAGAGGGCATGATATCCCAAAAGACAGGGGTGCCCACCTCTTGCCAGGGATGGCATAGAAGGCTTTGTGCACGATCTATACGTACGTGCATCCCACCATGCTCCCGTTGACCAACAATCAGCATTCGCAGATACAAACTGAAGGTTTCGGGCGTTATTACATTCTGATTTATCGAAAGGGCTGATGAGAGGTAATTTTCCGGTCTCGCGTTCACTTCTGTGCCCCGGCCCTTTACCACCGAATTCTGAACCGCTCACGCGTCACCTCCCATAGCTCACCATCCTTCTCATATCTGCTGCGGAGACTGTCTTCGTCAACCCAAAATTCCGAATTCCGCCAGGGCAGCGACGCACAAACTATTATGACCCTTCAGTGTGCGGGACACCTGCTGAAAAATCGGCCATCTAACCTATGGGATCTTCGTACACACGCTTCCATTCCGTATCAGTCATCCAAACTTCTCCAGCAACATCCTGACAATCAAGCAGAGAAAGGTCATTTGGATAGCTGACGTGGAGTTAACGCCTCACCATATACCATGATCGCGTCTCCTCCCGCCACTTGAACTGTCGGTAGAATTCTGTCAGTTCTCCCGGTCGGCCTTGGAAATAGCGACATGGGGCTTTCAAGTGTGGTATGAGCATGCCAAGATATTCGATGTGGCGTTCTTCCGTGACTCCATGACGCAGGGGATTCGGTACTGACCACTGGTTCGACTTCCTGCAGAGGCTCATCTGGCATGATCACGTCTGTGAAATAAACACTGGTTGTGACGGTCGGAAAATCGGGTTGCATTTGGAGGGGTAGAAATTCGATGTCCGTCATCTCGCCATGTTCCTTTTCTTGCACGGGCGACGGGCACTCCAACTGAAGTGCAATATCGTCTACATCCGACATTTCTACCCTTCGAAAGCGTTTTTCTGGTCTGTCATACGGGTTACGTCCGAGAAGAACTCCTCACTTAACGCCGCTCACCGTTCTGAACATGCAAATATATCGAGGTCCGTGTCCAGCTGTCGTTTCCTGATAGGACATTAGAATACACACAACGTTGAAAGGAAGGGGGTGAACTTGCATTTATTGGATTATGGTGATGAGTAGAAAGCAAGAGTGGGTCGTGTGGGCCGGTAGGAAACATGTAGCAGTTAAAGTACGGAAGTGCTTGACAGCAATAAATCCCAAACATGGGTTGTATTTTATCTTACGGCCCGAAAGCGAAACGCGAGATCAACGATGCCGAGAAGTAATTAGGGCAATTGCGGTTGATTTCGGGTGTAAAATTGCATCAAACAAGAGGGAGATGGACGGTGTACGGGATTGAATAGAGACCTACGAGCTGTATGAGGATGCCTTCATTCAGGGGAGACTCTGCAAATTTATTGGTGGGATTGGTCGGATCCATCGGGTTTCGGGAAACGGTGCGTCATCCGAAGTCCCAATCGGCGGGGCTCGCCTGAAGCTTGGACCGTTTTGGGTTTAACTAGTTTCCTTTCAGCACATACAGATGACCAGTGTTGACATTGAAAAGATCAAACAGGGGCCAAAGGAATTTGACCCACGGTTGTAGCTTTTAACCGCTGAGCAGCGAGATGCCAAACTCTTTTGAACTTTTTCATGCTTCACTAGCCTTGTCCAATATACATGAAGTCAAGAGTTTTATGGTCTCCTGATCTCATTTAAAGCACCGGTCAATGACAACACTGCAGATGACGAATGGCGCAGTTCCGACGAATTTAATATTACTGCGAAGACGCTCCGATTCCTCATAAACTTAGACCCATTCTAGAGCCTGAAAGTGAGGTCGTTCGCCGTTAGTGTGTCAACAAGATGAATTTGAACGAAGCCCTAAGTAATAGTGTCTACCGCAAACTTTAGATCCATCACGATCCCATGAACTGGCATGAAAGGAAAAAGTAAAGTAAAATAAGATCATCCTTTCTCGCTGAGGACTCGCTCATTCACGAAAGAATTTAACAACAGTACAATATCAACATTGGGTATTCTGCAGATGCATCGTGGTATATGAAATGTTGCTCCCTCTCTGTGGGAACTACCTATTCATTGCGGAAACACTGGATTAGCAGACTAGATAGGATACACAATCCGTGATGCAGGACTGACATTGGAAGCATTGCACGCACAGAGCTCATGGTAGGTGTTTCCAAATCGTTTACATTCCGTCCCGTTTTTGCAATGGATCTCTATGAGGGGGTATACCTACGGGTGCACCACATTAATTAGGGAATTTTAGGGAGATTTTGGAGTGTAGCACTTGGGCGTTAACCATGGTTTCTCCTGTTGCGGTTTCTTCGAGCTATGCGTGATTTCAGCACTGAGCAATGTGTTGAATAAGAATGAGGGGGGTACATACATGAGCAACGGCCTTGCTGACGAAGAGCGCCGAACGGGACAGAAATGCAATCACAGCGTTCATTGTTGCGAGTCCGACGGCGGTAAAGTGGGATGTCTGTCTTTGGGGTACTCTCTTAATATCTGGAGCACGCGATGAATGGCGACTGGTGCGGTATACAAGACACCTTCCGTGACTCCGTCGGTGTTAGAGTCATCGAATGGAGTAAAATATTAATTAATCCTGTCGGATTTGCACCAGGGTTCACTTTTATATGCTAACTGCTCTCAACGTCACTTTACCACTCCACGGGTAGTGTATTGGTTGCCGGACATTTATCTCGACAACATCAACTACGGCACGATTTATTGAGGGTGCAATTCTCCGCTCGCATTATTTTTGTAAAGGAAGAATATTAGCAACTGGCGCGTTTCCTGTTGGTCATATTTGGCTGATCGCGGCACGCGAATGCATCACGTGCCGTTACAAGGTTGCGCGGCGAGTAAGCCCCGTAGGTGCCGAGCCCGTCCAAGCAGCGTTCTGAGCTCCATATCAGGCAAGATAAAATCTGAATTAAGAGAACCCACGCATAACGGGACTGCGGCGCGCGAGCAACACCATCGCACTCGTAGCCGTTGTTCGATTTGCTGTTGTTTAGCGTGCGCGGCGGGGCCCCCACTGATAATTGACAGCTCGTCCGTGTACATTTTTCAGACGTTGGCGGGCACCAGCTAAAAACACGGGTGTCGGCATCAAGTATCTCAGCACAAGTAGAAGAACATGTACGCACGCCGAGGATTGGATGACCGCGGAGCGCGGGCTCGCTGAAGTCGAAGACTGCACGTTTTAAAATGTACCGTTTCCGATGGGGGGATGTGCCTCACGTGGAGCCGAATTGTTGTGAGTGGCTCCAGAAAGAAGTGGCCACTACTGTATTATTTCAATCAAATCGACCTGGGCGTGACGCGTGACCCAATTACCGATTCGACCATTCGATCACGGCCGGAATTTTGCGTGACAGACCTAAAAAAAACTCATACACCGAGCGAAAAATTACGTCGCGGGCGCAAATTTAGGCGTTTTGGAGGGCTGCGTGACAGATTTTAGGTTCGACCAGCGGGGGCGTGACCCGTGACCCGACACCAATATTCGACACCGACCAGGGGGTGCGTGACGCGTGACGGTCGAATTGATTGAATTACAGTATTCGTAAATCCATCCAAGAATGTATCTACACTGAAATGATGGAGTGAGAATGCACATTCGTTGTTTTCAGTTGAATACGGACAGCTCGTCCATCATATCAGCGGGAGGCTCCAGATACAAGATTCAGCGACAGAGCAAGGATCGACGTTAATCAAGGTCGGGATTCAGACAAGACACCTAGACCATCAAGGTTCCTTCCAAGCAAGTTGAGTCACTGTTTCGCTACCTCGACCGCCGATCCCAGTATACGACTCGCAGGATGCAGGAGAATTGTCTGTGTCGTTGAATATTCCTTAATCAGATCGGGATTCAGACAAGACACCTAGACCATCAAGGTTCCTTCCAAGCAAGTTGAGTCACTGTTTCGCTCCCTCGAGTACGACTCGCAGGATACAGGATAATTGTCTGTGTCGTTGAATATTCCTGGACCTCTTGCGAGATTGACGGGAAGCGGATCTGCATGAGGAAGAAATCCATGCAGTCGTATTCCGACTCGGAGTCCGAGAACGCGCCTGAGACCACAGTAGAGCAATTTCTTTTTTGGGGGAGCCAAGAGGTCGGGAAATAGCCCGTTCAGCGGTGAAGACTTCCGAAGTCAGAGGGAAATGAGGAATGAAATCACGGGTTTGGTTTAATGGACGCTCAACAAGTATACCGACCCGAGCCGTTGCATGTGGTCACACGTCGGGGACGCCGGGGAGTTTGAAGAGGACAGGACTTCGTAGCATGTTTCAGAGAATGAGAGGATTAGATGAATGTTCCACAGCCGGACGACGAACCTGAGGACGCGGCCTTGAGATAAAGACTGGATCAATCATAAAAGTCATATCTTAGGTCAGTTCTGTCTGCGTTGATCTGAACGACAAGAAGGCGTACCTTCCCATTAACTAATGCAATGTCGAATTCTGAGGAATCCTAATCATGAATGACTCACTACGTATCATCTATCAGATATGGGTGAGCCGTCTTGGACGATAAAAGTTGAAGGAAGCGGGCTCGGAGTAGTTCGTGGTGTTCTATCCAGTTGCTTGTATGCAGCAGATGCGTTTTAAATTTCTTGGACGACCGATATCCCTCAAAATACGGACACAAGTTTTCGTCAGTATTTAATCCCACCTGATGGCGGTCGAATACGCACCGGATGAAACCGTTGCTTTCTTGCGATGACGACGCCATGCACGGATTGATAAGGAATGTCAGAATCACCCGCCGAGGTGCGAGTAATTTCAGTGCGTGAGAATATGGGAACACAGGAAACGAGGCAGCAAGGAGACACGGACGTGTAAGGGGTGCGCACATGATATACCATGATATACTGTGGCGTAGGAGTGAGTTAGGATACGGAAGGGAGGACCAGATGCGCACCGAAGCCCCACAGAGGGTGCAATGCAGGAATGGTGGCGCACTGGCATCGAATGGCAATGATATACCGAAATAGCACGTGTAGGGTTCGGGAAGATATGCAGACAAAGTGTCATCGACGTCGTTGATACTGGTGCGCATGAGGAGCACCCGGACTGTCGAGAACACACGGCAGCGCGCATGCCTGGAGGCGTGAGAAGCTCTTGAAGAACTCTGGAAGCGGGGAGCATCAACGACACACAGGAAGCACGCACGTACATTGACAGCCGTTGATCAGAGTCAAGGACGCTGTTGTAGGCGGAGGGAAAACGGCGAGTGCGGATCAGCCGGGCCGTTTATTTGGTGATGCATTGTGCCTGCCTCCTGTGCGCTCTTTCAGTTTTGGTAATAACTGAAAGATAGCTCTGCGGTGTGGTTCCACACAGACATCTACAGCCAGATCGTTAACTCGTTCCAGCCGCTGCAGAAAGCAAAGTCCTCCAGCTCCTTCTTGCGCCTGGACGGCATTCTCCCACCCAACTTCCACTCCTGGTCCCGTACGCGGGTGCAGTCCTCATTCGAGAGCCTTTTCGGCATTCTCATATTGCAATAATCGAAAACGTCGTGCATAGCATCCGTTGCTTGTCTCTGATATCCATCTGCTAGCCAGGTCCTCATCCTGTCCATAGACTGTCGATCGACGGATAACCGGTGCGCCGCAACGACCGAAGCCGAAACTTATTGGCTTGAATCCGTTTGGTCTTCTGGGGAGAAATCCTACAAGTTTAGTTGGACCGGCCGTGTAATCCTACCTACCTACCTACCTACCTGTCTACCTGTCCATGTCGTGAAAAAACGTGCCTCCAAATTTCCCCTCTGTCGATGCGTTCAGGGGGGTGGATAGCCGCAGCACCGCCTAGCCAGAGATAGCCGGAGGTGCCGTCTAGATAGCCGAGGGCTAGCTGCAGGGCCTCGCCAGGCCCCCGGTCACTACCTTTGATGACGGTCGGCTATAGGGTAGATCAACGCTCCAAAATGGCCCTACCTTCGGCCGCCTGATAGGGTAAAACAGCTTTCAAACGGGCATGGTCCGTCTGGGATAGGGTAAATCGCGCGGAGTGCGAGATTTTTTTTTTGAAACAGTATACCTCAGATCGTCTTTCACGATGATTCTGGGAGATTTTGGCCTGATAATAACAGGGTCAAGGGAGCGCGCGGGCAGCCATAAGGTGCCCGCAGCGGTTCAGGAGCGAAAATTTGGACCAGGGAGGGAAAAAATTACATTTTTTAGGAATTCTTGGTCGGATATAGGGTAAAACAACCCTCCTGGACCAAAATTCTTAGGGTAAATCAGCATCAAAGTTCAGAAAAAATCCGACCGTCATCAAAGGTAGTGACCGGGGGCCTGCCTCGCCTGGCCTCGCCATAACCTCACAAAACCTAATCAGATGACTGGCTGGCTAGGCGACCTACTCTACACCACTCAAGGGCCGCCGACTATTATAATGCCTTGCTTTTACGCGCTGTCGCCTTGACCCTGAATCAGCTACTGGATCATCTTATTGCTCGTTGACGAGAAGACCGCAGCGGGAGATGGTCAGCAAGAAAACAGAAAGATACAGCAGATCGTCTTGCGGGTAGGTGACTGGATAACGATCTCAAGATACACTGCGTTCAGCGGGTTGATAGCCGCGGGTTCGGCTAGGTTTCCCGAGCCGAGGCTATGTCTGGCTATGTATAGCTATCACAGCGCCGGTTCATGAATTCCAAAGGTGATTAAGTTGTTTGCGCTTTTTAAAATATCGTAAAACAAATGATGGAGCCCGAAATTGAATTCAATATATCTAGTTTAGGACTTAGCGAAATCTAATCTCTAATCTAATCTATCAAAACCCAAATAAATCTCCGCGAAACCTCAACTATCGCTGCACCTTTCGCCGGCGATAGAATGCATTATTAAAAATACGGAATAGATGACCTTGAAGTCAATTCCGAAATTACACATATGAAGCCTGTAGATACGATTGTCGATACTTTGAATTTTGAATTAGGTTTCGAGGAAACTGATATGAAAAAAATAGATTGTCGTTTAAAGGTGCTTGAAACTGGATAGGAAATCTCAGAAATGAGAGAACGTTAAACGTATCTGCAGATCGTCTGCAGACGGTCTGCAGACGGTCTGCAGATCGTCGTCTGAGAGGCGGATAACGCACCTAAGTCGTACGCCGGTCACCGACAGTCCTCGCCCGCCTCCTACTACCACCCTCGCTCCCCACTACGCCGGCGGCTCGGCGACGACCTCCCCCGCACACTCGCCGCTCGCCCCCCTTCCTTGTCCTCTTCCTCCTACGCCTCCTCGTTCTCCTACCCCCTTCGCACTTCTCCCCAGCCACCACCGCCGCCGACGCCATGGCTCGGAAATCTGCCGCCGCCTCGCGTCCCAGTCCCCTGCAGCAGATTGCGCACCACGTCGCCAACGGCGACCGCACCAAAGCCCTCCGCGTCATCGCCAGCCGCGCTACCCCCGAGGAGTAGACAAATTTGCACATCGCCTCGGGCGATCTCTACGCGCGCGACCAGCCCGAACGCATCGGCGGCCCCCGTCCCATGGGCTGCCTCTATTTCACAGGTGTCCTGCCTGCGGACCTCTGCGATCGGCTCATCGCCGGCACCCTCTCTCCTGCCCGCTTCCGACGCGAGCTCCGCGTCAAGTTCGGCGTGGCGAAGATCTTTCCTCGTCGTCGCGCCGACTACGACGAATGCGACAGCAACGGCCAGCGCCATCTTTGGTTCTTTCGGGTCTCCACCAGGCGCCGATACCTCATCGGTGCGTTCCTTCCTATATCTTTCTCTTCCCATTGTCATTTTTTTTTTCCTTTAGAGAGATTGATGCATTTGGACTTCCAGAGCTTCGCTCGTCGGGACGTACGGCGATGCTCCGGCTGCCGCAAGTTGCACCGTGAGTACTGGCGCCTCTCCGACGTGGGCCCCTTTCTGTGCATCCGCGCGCGTCTTCTGGCTCTCTTCGCTGCGATCGGTGAACCTGCTCCCAAAATGTAAGTTTTTCTTCTCCTTAATGATGTCGCTTTCCTTAATCCCCTCCCAGTCTCCGCCTCAGGCACTACAACTACGCCTTCTAAAAACCTCGCTCTTTCAAATCCCCAGCGGCCGAGTTCGGCCTGTAGCATACTTGTATCTGTAGAATAATTAGTACGCAGACGCCGATTTCGGCTTGTAGTATACCTGTACGCACCCTTTCTTGGAAACCGTCGCCGCCGACTTCGGCCTGTAGCATACTTGTATACGACCTTTCCTTTCGCAGAATAGTCAGTGCCCTTTCCGGCGCGTAGTATACTCCTACGCACCTTGTAGTATACAAGAGCTTCCCGTAGAATAGCTAGCCTCCCATTTCGGCGCGCAGTATAACGGTACGCACCATTTTCCTCCTCTAATCCTTACCTCCTCCGCAGAGTCGGGTAATTGTAACGCAGATATATTCACCGGACTAGCTTCTAGACAGATTAACGACTACGGCACGGTCTTGCGAGAACTCAAATCGTGCAAAGTGGGACAGTATCATAGATGGTTTAACCGTATCAGTGGTGTTTTGCATTTTAGAAGAGTAGGTCTGAGCAGGAAAGTAGGGATAATACCGAAGAAATGGGTCCGACTGCCCAGGAGGTAAGGGAGCCTGGGGACGAATAATAAAAGAGGTATCCTCTCCAGTCGAGAGGATCCGTTCAATACTGCCAGCAATCGGCGTGCTCGCCGAAGCCGAAGGAAAATACAAGACGAGACTGTTGCCAAGGTGCGTCGATGCTCGGGAGAAGCTGGTGCCGTTGAACATGTATTGCGCACGGTCTCCATCCTTCATAAGAGGGGGAGAGGTACCCACGGCCTCGCTTCGCGGCGCGAAAGACCGGTCGAAAATTGCTTTGAATTGTTTGATGATTTCGGGACAATCTGGGCGTCGAAGCCAGCGCCGCAAGGTCGCACCGCGCAGGAAGGATGTAGTCAAGATGCCCTCGAGTTCTCCTCCAATACGGTTGGTGGTGTTGATCTTTTGAAGGTAGCCGATGACTCGCTCGAAGGGGAAACACCACCACGAGATCACTGGGCCGAAAAGTAGAAGAAAATCGTAGATGTGGAAAGCGACGTGGACATTAGGCCGTTTTGCATGATCTAGTGTATGAGGGTGATGGACAGTAAGTCCTTCGACCCATGTTTTGAGTAAAGTACGGTATGCGGTCGCACGTGCAGCCGTCATAGTGTAGCGGCAGACAAGAATTACACTCTGGAATAATGCCATGCTGTGGTCGAGCATTCCGAGAAGGCGTGCTGAATGCTCGTCCTCGGACGATCTAACCACAGCAGGACAAGCGCCAACGGCAGATATAGGGTGGAGAGAGTTCGCCACTCATCCGCTTTGATGGTGCCCGCATTGCTTTCCCCGTAGTTATGAGGCACGGTATTGATCCAGGACGGTGTGGCGGTTTGCGCGATTACGCGTTGGATGAACTTGATTTGATTCAAGTTGATTGCTTTTGGAACGAAGTCGCCGCCGGTGAGAGGTTTAGTTCGGCGCTGGAGCATATATCAGTACGGGCGTCCCGAAGATGAGAAAGAAGGACTGACCCAGGCCATAAGTTTATCACAGTAATGTGCCCTTGTTTTCGCACCGCCTAGGTCAAGACCAAGGGAAAATGCGACGAAACGAAGAGCATCAAGCTTGCTGCGGTGCAACGCGTTCCACATGGTTTCCTCACTGATCGCAGGTATAGAATTGCCTGCAGGTACATCAGGCATGTCCACGTCTTCGGAAGCGTCGTCGTCGTCGTCGTCGACAAGGGACTGAACAAGTTTAGCTTGGATTCGGCGGACGTGAAGCAGGTCCTTCTCCGGATTTTTCAGCAGATACTCGGAGGGACACTCGTGAGGATCGTAGTCGACCCAGTCCTGGTCAAACGCGATACCGTTTACCTCCTTCTTTTTGGCGACCTCAGCATCGATTCGGAGGACTCTACGACAGTGGTAGTGTACTAGGCCTTCCAAAATACAGTGCATCGAGTCGACGACGCCCATCCGAGTTGGGTCCCAGTACGGTAACCGCCAGAGCTCGGACCAGCGCACGCCATGATCTTTGAAGATCGTGTCGCGCTCAGCCTGTGTCTTGGCATCCCTCCAAGCGTACGCCCAACGCCGCAGCTCCCGAACGTCCCTTCGAGCCCACGCGGGGTCATCCAGGTCAGTGCGATGGGTTGTGGCCACGCCCTTGCAATTGCAGACTGTGCAGATGTGATTGGAGCCGACGCCAGCAAGACCGAGCATCTTACGAGTAGCCGGAAGGTCGTTCACGTTTATTGCGATAGCGATGTCGACCAGGCATCCGGTTTCAGATAGTCCGGTGCGGGAGAGACGAATTCCAGGCTTCCAGCCGGCCACGAACTGGTCGATGAGGGGACGGAGGTAGTAGCCTATCTGGTCATGGTCGGGTTCGTGTGGACCAAGAATGATGCTGAGCCACATGTACTCGGGCTTGTAGCGAATATCCTCAGGAAGATTGAGGTTCACGACGGCCAGAATTCCAACGGAGTCGTGATTGCCGCGCTTTCGCATGCCGTGTGGGTTAAAAAAGTCCAACAAAATTTGGAACGCAAGTCTCATCCGACCCCCTCTGTTGATGAAGAGCTGGTCAGGGACGGGCCCGTTGAAGCTGCGAAGGAACTCCGCCTCGAAGACGTTGTTCACTTCTTCGGATGACACCGGTCCATGCGGATCCGCCGATAGTGACGCGTGCACGGCTTTCCAAGCTTTATCGCAGGCGCTGTTACACAGTGCCGCCACCTCGGGATTGGAAAGAACAGAGGCCATGTGGTCGGTGAAGTCAGGATAAACGAACGGCTTAATCGGCCGCAATTTGGCCTGGCGCTGTTCAAGCAAAGGTTGCAAGCACGGGACGGCAGGGCTATGCTTGTCGCGGAAGATGAAGTTTTCGCAGTGGGTGGGATAACTGGGCTCTCCCGTGAGCCGATTCACCTGAGGCTCATGCGTGTAGTGGCAAGACGGGCAAGTCGCAAGGATCCTGGTTTTTGGCTCAAGCTTGAACGTTTTCAACGCGTCCTCTAAGGTCGTCGGAAGCTGGGAAAGAACATCGCGCTGTTTGGCAGTGTACTCCGCGCCGGGGGAGGAGGATAAGGACATGGTGAGCTTGATGATCAGGGTCACTGCGTCGATGAGAAAGTTACATGGATTGGTAGCTAGCCCGATGACAACGTTGGAGATTATCGCGAATAAGATGACAATTTGAGCAACGGTGTCATGATCTCCGATAGGATCCTCAAAGTGGTGCTCTAAGTAGACATGAGTCTCGTATCGTAGCGGTGTGGGGAGCGGTGGCTTACCTGTATCGTACTCCACTTCTACTTCGTTCACCTCGACATCTGCTTTCGGAATGATAGCCCCGACGCAATCCACGAGCTTATCGAGCGCTACAGCTTCGGCATGGACGTCGTTCCACAATTTCGCTAGCTCCTCGTCGTTTTTGGAAGCTTTGACGCTTCTCAAGAGCTTGCCTGCCGCGACGACTGTTTCGGCGGCGGCATCAAGCGCAAGACGAGTAGAGTCGTGGTCGGAGTTCGTCGCATATAACTCATATACGAGATCCAGCGAGGTCTGTGCAGTGCGAATACGCCCTAAAATGTCGGTGAGGGTGCTTTCGCGCCGCTCTTTTCTAGTGGGTGGCACGGTGCGCATCGGAGCGGAGTTAACAAGGAGTTGAATGCTCGAGATGGCCTCTGAGGGCGAAGTCGGCTGGAAGACAAGTGGGACATCGGGGAGAGAGTCTTGGAAGTCTTCGCGGGAGCTAAAAAGCTTGGAGTGCTGCTGTCCTCGGAGGTCTGGACCATCGTCCGTAACGACCAGCCCCGTGAAGACATCGACGAGGTTGTCGATGTCGCTCACGTCGTCAGCGACGCCCAGCTTGGCAAGATTCTCGCAGAATTCCTCGATGTCGCTCACGTCGTCGGCGACGCCCAGCTTGGCAAGATTCTCGCAGAATTCCTCGATGGCTGCTCGGTGCTCGATTCGCTCACGGACGGGAATACGGTGGTCGGAGCCTCCGTGCAGAGGACAAGCCACACACTTCCACGTCCGCGCCATAGTCTGTCGACGTACAACGTCGGGCAGCTTCGCGAGCGCAGGAAGTGGAGAGGAGGCTGGGTAGGGTAAAAGGCGACGTTTTAACCCAGCGCGACTTTGTGACAGAAGGGGAAGGATGCCCGGAGATAGATGATTTGGGAAACAATAGCGTTCGCATGTGAATGGGGCATGTGCATATATAGTCACATTCTATCTAGAGAAAGAATGCAAGGAGAGACGGAAAGAATACAAGGAGAGCCGCCGCATAAGGAATAAGCAAGTGACGCCAATCTCCAGTAAGCTGGGCCTCAATGAGGAACAGCGTGAAGATGAATTGGATAGGGACGCGTTCTGAAAGTCCGAACTCAGGAATGAATGAAACACCTTGGACGACAAACATACCGTTCGCGGGCGCCGACGCAGCAGGCGCGGGAACGGAGGTGGCCGCGCGTTCCGTCGGCGGGGATGAGCCACAGGTGGGGCAGACGTCGCACCGGCGACAAAAGCTGTGGTCTATCGAAATATTAGCGAAAATATCAAAGTCGGGATGAAATACTCACAGGTTGGCTGGGGGGGCATCGAAGGGCGCGAGCCGCGCGACGCAGTGTGGTAAGAGTGGGAGCTCATTTGCTTCAAAAGAGCAAGGTACCATGGTTCTTAAAGGCTGCGATACAACTGAAGCCTGGAGACAATTAGCTGGTGAACAATTAGCGCAGATAACGCTACGCACCGCAGTGCGCCGATGTGGATAAGGGCGGGCCGCAGCTCAGCGATAGCTCCAGCATGGGCCAAGCTCGGGGTCTGCGGGCGTACAACGCGCCACAGCACGGCGAGGTCTGCGGGCGTACAACGCGCCACAGCACGGCGAGCGAGTCACCCGACCCACCCCTGCCGACGTACAACGTCGGGCAGTGGCGAGGTGGACTTGATGGATTTGGCGATGGATGTGACGAGAGTGACGATTGACAAATCGTCACGCCAAATCGTCACGCCAATTTGTCAATCGTCACTCTCGTCACATCCATCGCCATCAAGTCCACCTCGCCACTGCCCGACGTTGTACGTCGGCAGGGGTGGGTCGGGTGGCTCGCTTGCCGTGCTGTGGCGCGTTGTACGCCCGCAGACCCCGAGCTTCGTCTAATTGGACGCGCTTTGTTGATGTTGTACATCGGCAGCCCCTCCGCCATTCAAGAAATCACAGTAGTTCTTCCCTCGACGCTCGTCATTGTAATTGTTCAAATCCAGCTCTACATATCCTACATCCGGATGGTAGCGAAGTTCTGGTACACGAATGCCATTTCCGCCACCACAAAGAACAGCTGAAGGAAGATCAGGATAGCGCACGCAATGCCCGCCGCACGGAAACGCTGCTTGCTCTTTTTACAGCCAAATGAAAATCTTGTTCGACCCGACCAGGTCGCGCGACTTGGCCGCGAAAATTGTGGCAACTCCAGCACAGTCAGCAGCCTGGAATTCTTCGTTCAGCACGGCATCCGATTTTAAATCAGTACACTCACGGCGACCGTCTGAACCCACTCATGTGGGTCGACTCTCAATTCGTCTACAATGTCCCCACTACGACGATCAAACACATACACGATACCGTGGTCACTTCCACTGACAATGAACTTGCACTCGTCCAAAAAGTCCACTTGGCGCAGTCTTTTCTGTTTCGTGACTGCGACGGGAAAGGTTTTCACGCGCGTGTGGTCCTCTAAGCGATACAGATTGGTGCCCGACAATGGCTCATCCATGCACAAGACACCTTTGCGAGTGTCTACAGCAATATCACCGCTAACATGACGTTAGCGAACACGTCAAAACGGAGAGGAAGACCTACATGAGTGCCCCGACGTTCCACGGCTCGCCCGTTGCCTTTCCATTGCTGCCTCGGAGTGTGTAGCTTCATATCGGTGAGTCAACGGTTAAAATGTTTGAAACGAAGACTCACATATCACCTCCGTATAGCCCAAAGACCATGATGTCCCTTTCGTTCCCAAACATCTGACCGAACGCTATTGCTCGCGGCGCAACATTCTTCAGCTCGAGCGTGAAGACTTCTTGCAGGGCCATGGTGTTGGCGAGTGTGTAGACCTGAACCATGCCGCCTCGATGGCAAACGGCAAGGCGATTGGAGGGAGCGTCGAACGCCAAGCCGGTAATTTCGGCGGGATTGGCGACGCGCACACAAGAGATCTCCTCGAATGTCGCCAGTCCCTAGGAAATTAATATCAGCACTAGAAAAACCGTGTAATAATGGTACGTGCATTTTGTTTCCCTTCCTTCCAGCAGACCAGCTGACCATTCTGTGTCCCGTAGAACAAGGCTTCGCTCAAATCGTCCTCGCGCTTAATCCAAACAAGGGCGGTGCTGGCCCCGCGAATTTCTGGCGATTTCGGGCTTCCTAACTCGCGCATGGTGCTGAGGTCCCAGACCTTGGTGCCGTCCGTGCCTAGCCACGAAAATTAAGCTACAGTGTATGAGAAACTCGTTAGCTTGCCTCCGCTGGCGAGAAATCTCCCGTCCTCCGTTGCACGGAGCCTGAAAATTCCACCGGAGTGACCATGGAGCCTGCTTTTCAGAAAGTAGTTGTCGTGCTTCGAGGCTTTGTGACGTAGCGAGAAACACATCGCAGATAGTAGGTGAGTCCGACTCGTCTCATTACTCTTCGGCATTGTACTTAACTTTTTCCGACTCCAGGCGTCGATACTTACCTTATCTTGCTTCACAATTGTTGTAGGGAGAAATACAACGATTTCAAGTCCGCAATTGTTTTTCTCGGGGAGGGTCGGGCTCGCAAATTTATCACGAGCGCCCCGCCAGCGCGACGTGCATTGTACTCAACTAGTCAGCAATACAACGATTTTTCGTCGACGATTGTCTTTCTCGGGGGAACGTCGGGCTACGTGCGCGGTCTCGGCCACTCATGATCATCTTGACCACGCGGATCGGGAGTCCGACATGGCGCTGCTATTATCTTCTCCCGGGGATATCGCGATAGCCCCGATTGGAGCGCTTAACGATAATCGCCTTGTGCTGCTATTGCTGGATGCCTCCGAGTCCATAAAACAATAAGTTTTTCTGTGGTTAATGACGACCGCCATGGCTCTTTTTGTGCGCTATGGCTCTCCTTTCGCGGAAACAGAACCGCCTCCTCCTCCTGTTGTTCTCCTCCTCTTACAAACTGATCTCACTATGCACACCTCCACGGGTCTTGTCATTCACGAGGATTTGGAGCTCGTTCCGAGCGCCAAAAAGACCGTGGCGTTCGCTCCAGCTCTAGAGCATACGTATCCTCCTCCGCCAATCTTCGAGGTCACAATCCCCGTTCCTCAAATGCTCACCCGCAAAGTTCTTGAGCACCATGAGACATGGGAAGGCGATAAGACAGAGACGGCTCTAATCAAGGTGCGCCTTGTGTCTGATTTTTCTTTCTTTTCACCTATTGAATAAATATACGATATCAGAAGGTTGTTCACGAACTGGTGGAGACGCTGTTGGACACGACCAGCGCGATTTCTGACCAGGAAGCAGGGCTCTTGGAAGAGGTTTTTCGGCGGGTGAGCATATTGAGTATCATACTCTTGTCGTCGTTCAATTCTTACTCTTGTACAGGCCGCACAGATGTTTCCGATCCTGCGCAAGTACGATGATAACTGGGCGACGCGTTGCATCGTCCAAGCGCGCTTGAAGGCCACCTCCGCCAATGCCTCCAACAAAGCGGTTAAAAAAGCTGTCGCCAACGTGGCAAATATTGTTCAGTCTGGACCTGGACCGCGCACGCGTGCCAAGTCTACGCAGCAGGTACTCGAAAATTCTATCGTTGACTAATTACATATTAACTTGTGGATTCCAGGGATTGTAGTCGTAATTCTCGGTTCTCTGTACAATACGTTGAATTGATGCCTTTTTTGCTTGCCAATTTCTGAGGGACTGTCAAAAGCGGGGCCGCGAAAAGGCATGTGACCGCGTCCGGCGGCGCGGTGCCGGATCTTACATGTTAACTTGTGGATTCCAGCGATTGTAGTCGTAGTTCTATGTACAATACGTTGAATTGATGCCTTTATGCTCGCCAATTTCTGAGGGACTGTCAAAAGCGTGGCCGCGGAAAGGCATGTGACCGCGTTACGGCGGCGCGGTGCCGGATCGTCGCCTGATCGCCACCCGTGACCTCTGATCATCAGCGCCAAATCCGCTCAAGCGCTTAAGCCTTCTTCTTCTCGACCACTGCCTGACGTTGTACGTCGGCAGGGGTGGGTCCGAGTGGCTCGCTCACCGTGCTGTGGCGCGTTGTACGCCTGCAGGATTGGTGCATCCACCTTTATCTCCGATGCGTCTTCCGTTAGCTTTCTCATCGGTCCGCATCCATTCGTCGGCTAAGTACAACAAGGTGCAGATAACAATAACGCGCTGGAAACAACAATGCCCGGAATGGCTTAAATAGCAGCCCGCACATCGCAACTCCTCCGGCACTCTATTTCTGCTTGTGCGCATCCAAACGTTGTACGTGAGGAGCGAACAGGTTGATCTAGTTCGAGACCATCGCCATGGACGTAGACTCGGACCCCGAGACTCCGAATGATAATGGCGACGCCCGTCATGCAAAGGTATGGACGCACCCTGTTTTTAGAGTCCTTCTTGATTTTTTCTCCTTTGGAACGCCGTCTCCAGACCGACACAGTCAAAGTTCGTCTAGTCACTGGCCCGCAGCATGAAGACTATGAAACCGTCAGTCGTGCTTTCATTTGACTGAACCACTAACCTTATAAATTATAGGCACGCGATATGGAGGCTTTCCACAAGGACCAGACTCTCCTGGCCAAACAGAAGAACCGCAGGCTCGCTCTCGAGAATCAGCAGCTTCTTGCAGATCTCGCGGCCGCGGAGAAGCTTAAAGCTCAACACGTCGCTTTTATGAAATCTATGCACGACGAAATCACCGGCAAATCTCAGGCCATTGCGGACTTGCAGCAGCACGAAGGCCAACTCGAGGCCCAGTTCATCGTGGACCAGGAGAAGCTCCAAACACTGGTGAGATGTTTCGATATCACGCATTTTCGAATATCTTATTGACGCTATGAAAAAGTGGAACCAGTGCAACACGATGTTTCCTCAGTTAATGGAGGCGCAAAAGTTACTTCTGGAACGCAACGAAGATGTCGAACGGCTCAACCGTCTTTTGGTCAGTAAAAGGTGCATTTATGTTTACTGTGCGCTGAGCTCCATCGTTCAGGTTGAGAAGAAGGACGAGGCCATTCAGCTCCGGGCCCAAAGCCACCTGCAAGGCAAGAAGACGGCTCAGAACAAGCCACCTCCTCGTCGCGGGGCGCGCGCCAGTCTGGATCCTGTCCGCAACTCCAGCACCCGCACCATCCAGATCCCACTTAACCCCATTCCAGTCACTAAACCGCCCAGCGGCACGTCAAACCCGAAGCACAAAGCGAAATTAGTTGCCACCCCAGCGTTTGCCAACCTGCTCGGCACGGATATCGAGACGTTGTCCGACTTGATTGGCAAGGTTGAACGACTCCTTGTCAGCGACGACGTGACGGTGAACGTCGAGGAAACAACGCCGAGGAAGCGGAATGAGAAGAAGTACAAGAAACCTGGCAAGGTCCTGCTGAACCACATTCATGTCAGTAATATTTTCGTTTTCATGTATTATGAACCTGACGAAGCTGGCCCGCAGGGGGTTCTACGCCGCACCACGTACGACAAGTTTAACGTAGAGCAAGCCGCCGACTTCGAAATTTACAACCCAGCCGAAGAAGCCAAGGTTGCCGCCTGCGAGAATGAATTCACCGATCCAGCGGATGACCTCTTCCAGTGGGATTTCGCTCCTGGATACGCTCAATCTCGTTGGAACGACCTGATAATTGTGAAGGTCGTCGACGCAGCCCTGAAAGCTGATGGCGAGGATGGAGACATTGCCAAGGGCGGTGTTGAGCGCGATTATTTGGAGGCTTTGATGGTGGATAAATTGGCAAGGTATCGAACGGCGTGGAAGGGATTCCAGCCGCGCTTCAATGAAAGCCTGGGCCGCATGGAGACGGCGCGAGAGGCGAGAGCTCGAGGAGTGCAGACCTCTGAGCAGCACCAGCTTAGTTGCCGAAGCACTAGTGCCAAAAGCCGCGTAAGTCCTGCTCGACGACGCTCAGAAATAATGCTCAGGCATATATCAGAAATTTGAAGACCGTGTTAATACAACCACCGCCACCATTGAAATCAAGAGAGCGGAGGGAATCGCAACCGACATCGAGACCTGGGAGAGGCTGCTGGAGATGCTTGAGCATCTCGGACCACAGGGAATGTCGTCCGAGGAAGAAGATGAGGTCGAGGTGGACGACGCCAAAGTCTTCATTTACAGAGTGAAGCTCTGCATCTGGCGCGAGCCCCTTGTCGTCGAGTACTTGCGGTTCGTGGATGCGCAAACGGCCCTGTTCAAGAAGCACCAACGAGGTCCCACCCCCGCTTCGAGAATCAGAAATGGCGCCTGCGGGAGTTCCAAAGCTCCGTGTGGCCTTCCCAGGAGCCTCTACAACCGCGACTGGCTCAAGAAGAAGACGCCTGCTTACCTCAAGGAGCTCAAGGTGTCGAAGGAAGCATTCGGGCTGTTCGTGGCAGCGACCGAACGGATGGCGCTTTGAAGTGGGTGGAATATGTCAATTTGTCAGATACACGAGATACACCAGTAGCGAGATACACCAGTAGCTACTAGTCTTGTAAACATTTCATAATTCAGCAAATACACGAGCCGCTGGTTTTGGAGAACAAATCGACTGATCTGGACCGCGGCAGCGACTCTAGGACATTTTAATGTTTTTGTGCTCTAACGGTCACGTGAGAATTGGCGCGTCTCAAAAGGAGCCAAGCATACATAAATAATTATCCAACCGAGGCGCTAGGCAAGGAATTTAGGGAGGCAGAGCCGGCTATTACAAGCTGAGCTACAAGCTAATCTGTCTTTGCGTCGTTAATTCTGCGGTCTCAAAATATTCGGCGGCGCGGATTTCGGCACATCGGCATTGATCGCCGGGATCGCCGAACTCGCCAATTTCGAATCGGGCGGTCAAAGCGATAAATATTAATACGAGGTGCAATATGTACAAGGCTATCTGCACTTTATTCTACAGCTACTATAAAAAATCGCGACCCATGGGCGCTAATTCACTTCTCTCGCTCCTCTCGACCACTACAGGCCAAGCAGTAAGTCGTTTCCTTTGGTTTTTTCTTGTACGTTTGACCTGCGCGCAGGATGCCGGCCATTCGCAGGAGCCGAAGACTGCGCGAAGTCGTCCGGACGTCCAACGTCAACCCGGCCGCCGTCGCTGCAATGTAGGTCGTCGCCATTTCTTGTTTCTTTTCTGGGTTTGTTCAGCGCGCCCAGCCCCGACCCGTATCCCAGCGACGGACCCGGTATCAACTACCTCGTTACCCGCGACCTCGTCGCCGACGTCGACGCCTACGAGCAGGGCCTCATCGACCACAAAACGTTACTCGCGCATCGGGAGATCAAGTTGGGGGAGAGCGGGGACTTCGACCAGCGTCTCCGCGGGTATGTGCAGTGCCAGCAGATGTATAGGCACGAATGGAAGGCGGTGTACACCACCCCAGAACGCAAACTTACAGGTGATCGCAATTTTCTTTTCGTTATTTTGAATTTATTCGACCGGCGTCCAGAGCACCTGGTACACGACGACACGCGGTTCGCACGCAGGGCGCGCACCGTCTGCTCATGCCACAAGCGGCACACCGAATGGGTGGACTACCTGCTAGCGGGAGGGGAACAGGGGATGGAAAACGAGTTACTTCATTGGATTGCTCTGCGTGGGCATACGTCGACCGTTACGCATCTTTGATATCAAATGAGACTCACCTGTACTGTATAACGTTCTTGGGCACTGTATTGTATATAGCACTGTAGCACGGAGTTTTCCTATTGTATGTAGACCTCGAATGTATCGACGCACTGTATATTGGCACCAGCCTGACGTTGCAATTTTATCGCGGCGCTTTTGAGTTATTCTACGAAGTTCTCGTTGTCCAAGACCGCGGATTCCCTCCAGCCAAGCCGCGTAAGTCTGATAATGCGTTAGGCATTCAAATCGCAAATTCACGTATATATTTCAAATTTCAATGGCCCGGAGCTCTAGAGAATTTAAAAGACGCTAGATAATATCGTACTACTCGTTTCGAGATAGCCAAAGCGGGAGCTCCATGTTTTGGAAATTTATTTCTTGCTCGTCGCGCCATGTGACCGTGTTTGATGGAGTCTTCAAGTTGCTCGCCGCCAACGAAAGAAAATCGGCTGGTAGAACAGCCTTGGAGGGGCTCGAAGTCAAAGGTAAAATGAATTGTTCACCATCTTGAAGCGGTTGGGATGACTCGGAATATTCCATGTAAGCTACGCACAGCGGGTGCCGATGTGGATAGCGTGGCCGCAGCTCAGCAAGACCACCAGCTAGACAGGCTCGAGTTCTGGGGGCGTACAACGCGCCACAGCACGGAGACCCGCCTCGACCCGCCCCTGCCAACGTACAACGTCGGGCAGTGGCGGGAAGTAGCAATAGAGAAGAGATTGCGGTGACGATCACGTGGCGATGAGTCACGATGTGACTGATCCCCACTTCGTCTTGATCTTCACCACCACCCTACCCAATTCCGAGCGAACGTACAGTGCGTAGCACCGCGTTCAAACGAAATTGAGTGGAACGTACAGTGCTTTGCACCGCATTCATTGTTGTTGAGCAAACGTTCAGTGCGTAGCACCGCGTTTAATCGACAACTCGCAGCCATCGCACCGAAGTCCCTCGTCTAGTGAGTACAGTTTCCTACTCATAAACCCTCGTACCCATGAAAGTATTAGGTCCTGTCGATATGGAAGCGCCCCAGCCCTCCTCCTCGCTCTCACCAACGTTTCCTCAGGTACGAATTATTTCCTTCTTGCCTACATTGCGCCTAATTATGATTTAGGGCGCGCAGTACTTTGACGGCCACATCCTAAATGACACGGGAGTCTTTGGGGTACACTTTGGTGACCCCTCCTTCCTGCTTGGCATTCCCTGTCCAGAGGAAGCAACCGCCCCCGACGGGTACAATTTCCGCATGGGTGACTTCCGGCGTCCCCTCTGGGTCAATCCCAACTTCCCCTACCTCCTCCTTCTGCCGCGCTTCAATCCCTTCTATGGCCCGCTCTTCTCCTGCCTCAACGTCACTAAGAAGAACCTCCCCATAGAGGAAGTAATAACCGTACCGCTGGGCGAGAAATACCCGCGAAAGCGATGGGGCCTCCAACAGACGCTCATTGACCGCTGGCTACACCTAGAGAGCCTCCTCCGTCTGACGCTACGGACCATGATGCACCTTCATGGCGGTCCTGCTGCCGAGGGCGTGTACACGTTTTTGACCCCCATCTCCTTCCGCTACACCGAGAGGGATGCATACTCGCCTTCCAACGCCGTAGAAATCGTTATGCGCTCACGCGATGCGTTTCTCCCCCTCATGGCAAAAATCTCCCTCATGTTTATTCTTCTTGACACGGACGACCGCAGCGATTGGAGGGCTCGGCTGCAGACGAGCACAACTCTTCACTGGCAGTGGTTGGCTGACCTGGAGCATTCTGTGGTGGGAGATTTTACCATCGACCGCCTAGGGGGCATCATCGACCTGACTCGGTCCAAATCGCATCCCGATCATCGCCTCCCTCGACACGTTCGCTGGCTTTTGCCCCACCTCCTCGGCAAACACCGCGTCCCGCTCTACTTTTTTTATGGTCGAAACTTTCCTCTCGAGGAGCCCATCCCCGACGCTCTCGTTAGCGTAGGTTTTGTGCCCGATCCGGACGAAGTCCAATATCTATATAGCCTTCCTGGCGACGTGGCTTTCAGTCCATGGACGGTCAACAAATCAATCTGGAAAAGCCTCAGAGATGGTGCACCGCCCTCGACAGCGTCATTTGTGCCGTCCGTTCCCCCTTCCCCATACGCACCGCCGACATATCAGCACTCGCAATTGCTAGCCGACTCTTCGGCCCCTGCCATCTCCTTCCCAGCTGTCGAACGCGACAGCGGTCAGAAGCAAGGAGAAGATGTACACGCTTTCATGGAGCGCCGCAGGTTACATAACGAAAAGCGGGCCCAGCATGAGTCTCCCCAGGCAAAGAACCGGCGTCTCGCCCAAGAAGCTCATGCGTCCAAGGGAGCGGCACCGGGCAAGAAAGGCGCTCGTGTGTTTATATGGGAGGAAGAGGAGGGCGGGTTTTTCATCCGGCGCGCATACAATCGTATTGATGCTGCTGACCGTTGGGACGAATTTACCCCCAACCAGCGCGTGTACGATTCTTTTTCAAATCAGTGGGATCTCTGCACTGCGCTAGCTCCAACCGAAGAGGCTGAGCCGGATGATCCGTACGAGGACGACGATGTCGACGACGCTTTCCCATTCTACCCGCCCACCTCACAAGACGACATCATTCCTTCAATTCCTGATGTCCCCGGGCGTGAACTAATGGAGGGGGAGACTGGCGAGAGGGCCGCACAACTCCTTGAGCGAGCATATGATTTGGATCCTGAGGATCAACGCGAAGATGCGGACAACCTGCCAGGGTGGCAAACTCAAGACATCTTGTCCACCATTTCCCTCCGTTTCGGCTTCGACGAGCCTACACTCTCCCCTAGTTCCACCAAGCAGATGCAAGACAAGGCATGTGCGTGGGCCCTGGGTGACGAAACCTGGGCCGTCTCTGAAAACTCAGCACTCCCGACCTTCCTTCAACACATTCTCGAGGACGATTTGAAAACTTTACCGGCCGATCTTTGTGATTTAATGTCACCAGACTCAGACTTGGAACTCGACTGGAATGTCGATGTCAATATCCACAGGCAGGAGGACAAAACGTTCTATGAGATCCGTCCTCGGGGTTCTGAAGCTTCCAGTCCCTCGATTCTACTGCAGAGCGCTGCCACTGCCCTTCAAATCGTTAGGTCGGGCTGGGGGTATGATTCCGACGTCGAGACCATCATCCGCAATCTTGTAAGATTGGGCGCGGAGTTTCATCCCAGCTGGCCAAGACCGGCCCATCATGTCCCTCTCCCCCCCCTACCCCAACTGACGTTAGGTCGTCGCCCCGCTGGCTACTCACCAACTCTCGTTGATTTGGGGGTCTACATCCAGCGCCGGGACACATTCCTGCGCTCGTCGCGCGGTCGCGCCGCTCTGTTCTACGGGGGCATCGTGGGCCGACTCGCTCGCTTGGTTCTCTCGGATTCTGAGGATATAGCCTGTCTTGGCCCCTCCGAAGACATCCTCAAGACTGGCGCGCGCGTGTCGAGCGGGAATGAGGAGAAAGCGCTGTGGCATGAAGCCTTGACGGAAGAAGAAATTGATATTATCTGCGGGGTCTACAGTGTTGAAACGGGTACGTTTGTCTCTATCCCCTCGTTGGTGTATACTTATTTCACTCCAGGACAACAGAGCAGGGCGGCAGCAGACGGCCAGCAACTAAAGTACATCTCCTGGTGGCCAAAACCGACTGCCTTCTGGTCGTCCGGTCTTAACACGGGATGGTGGAACGCCAATTGCGAGCGGTGGTTTGTCAAAAGATTGAAGGAAATGAAAAACCCGCAGGTGAAGCTTCACACATATTCTGAATGGAAAAACAAGATCAGGTTTAGTACTGCCGCTCGCAAGGTGAATGCGAAGAACGATGAGCTTGCTGCACGCTATCTCGCTACGCGCTTTCCCTAGGTACAGTCGGACTATGATATAATATATCGTGTATCTATGTATATTTCTTGCAACACTGAAGTTCGCGACGTTGAAGATGAGCGACGATGATCTGCAGACGGTCTGCAGACGGTCTGCAGATCATCTGCAGATGGGTTTAATGGCCTCTTAGTTTTGAAGTTTATTATCCAGTTTCAAGCACCTTTAAACGACAATCTATTTTTATCATATCAGTTTCCTCGAAACCTAATTCAAAATTCAAAGTATCGACAATCATATCTACAGGCTTCAGATGTGTAATTTCGGAATTGACTTCAAGGTCATCTATTCCGTATTTTTAATAATGCATTCTATCGCCGGCGAAAGGTGCAGCGATAGTTGAGGTTTCGCGGAGATTTATTTGGGTTTTGATAGATTAGATTAGAGATTAGATTTCGCTAAGTCCTAAACTAGATATATTGAATTCAATTTCGGGCTCCATCATTTGTTTTACGATATTTTAAAAAGCGCAAACAACTTAATCACCTTTGGAATTCACGAACCGGCGCTGTGCCGGTCCGCACAGTGGGAACACTCAGGCGGGACTGCGCCCCCGGCATCCTTCTCTGCCGCTACCGCCTCCCTTGACATGTCCAAGACATGTCTATGACATACATAACCGAAGTTTTGAAAGCCGGTGATGGGGGTTCTATATTTGACCATGTTTCAGGTTCTTGGAGTCGGCGAAATCTGTCACTTCACACAAAATCCCTTGGAAAATGCTACAGACATTCATTAAGCATACATTGGCTCTTTCATGACCCCATAACATCATTTTTTTGGTTCAAAGTTGCTTCAGTTGTGGGCATTTCGGAGTTACTTCCGGATTTATCAAAGTGCTGTGTGTTTTGACGTGTGAGTGCCATGCCTGTCAAACCAGCCCCAGATCCTCGTCGGTCAGCAAGGTGTTTAGAGGACGAATGGGTGCCCACGGGATGCGGAGAAAATTCTGGAGGAGATCGACATAGTGTGCGGATGCACGAATCTGCCGAAATGTGCGGACGGGGGTCGTACACTGCATGTGCAGACGACTCCCCGGAACGCAGTGATTGTTCCGAGCGCCTTACGAAGTTCTTACCTGGCTACCTCGGACAGAGTTGCCCAGTCCGCTATCTGCGGAGTCTCAGTAGTACACCACGGGACTGATTCAAGTCTACCTGGGTCCATGGTTGGCCGTGGCGTGAGTCAGAAGACCGTCAAGCACGCGGCGGGCCTGGGCGAAGATTCATTGAGAGTCGTCCGTTGGCGAGTCACAACAGAGCAAGAAACTCGGGCAGACTCGGAGTTTGCAGTTGTTCACGGCGAGAAGCATGGTGGAGGTGAAACGAAGGATGCGGAAGCTCGGCCCGGGCGCTTACCAATCATATCATCGCTTCCTCTTTCGAATGCTTTGGATGCTAACAGTACCAAACTTTGAATCTGGAGGTTGCGAGTTCGAGTCTCGCATGATGCACCTTTACTTTTCCTCCCCAAATATTTCAACAACTTCAATGTGTTCTCTCCCATTGTCGGTCAAGAAATAGGTTGGAATATCACTTGGCAATGAATTCTTCTGTTTTTATTAATATTTATTCACCGTTCAAGGTTGACACTTTTCAAGCCCTGAAGGTGGTTGCAAATTTGCATATTAGCCCAAGCTTAGTACCAGGTCCACTTCCAACGAGTCCCACTTCTAGCTAATCCCGAATCTTACTCGGTTGAAAATTGGGATTACATGTGAGGTAATGTAATGGAAATTAAAGAACGTACACCCCACCAGAAGAGCACATTGTCAGTTTTCTCCACTGGTGCCAGTTCCAAAGCACGAGACAAGCACTGGTACAGGGACGCCCATCGTGTGCGCACCCATAGAAGTAGCTCCAACGGGATGAGGCCAACTTGCACGCCTGCGGCGACATGCGAACCTGTAGGATCAAACAGAGTCAGTCAAGTGTCAGAAAATTTTGTAACCACGTACCTACTTGATGAAGGCTAAAATTTTACCAACAGCGTCACCAGCAGTCCACTCCGAGTCCGCTGGCACACTCGGTTCAGGATCCTCGTCGCCGTCGTTGAGGGTGGAGAGGACTTTGGTAACATCAGCTTGATTAATATCACCCGATGAATGGCTTAGTCCTACAATATTACTAGGTTTTTTATCTCGTAACCTATTTCTAGATTCTCTGAAGCATTCATTCTCTATGAGTATTGGATTAGGGAAAAATGCAACGTAGGAGCATTCACTGTTCAAGTTCACTCCCACCGGAACGAAGTTGCACTTGAGTTGCACGTGGTCACGCCTAAAATTGAACAATGTCCACGATCCAATATGATTCTCATGTATTCTTATTTATTGGACATGTCATGGGCATTCCTCCCTTCGGCGGCGGCGTTTGATTCCACCTTGGTTGTTTTGGCTTCCATGCCCTGACTTTTGGCGTTCGAAAATGCTGCCGACCACCGCTGAAGATTTCAGTTGAAGGAGGAATGCATTTTGATCGATGTTATACGTTACTGCACAAAGTACACTTAGACGGGAAGCTGCATAGTCAATTGTTCAATAAAACTGCGGAAATCTCTTTATGAGGATCATAACGATGCATCATCCATGTCATCGCGAAATTGTTCGCTTCCACAGGCGATCGAAAGCGAAGGGAGATGTACTGTAAGTCTTCTTTTTCAACCTCGATTGGTTGAATGAATATGGCGGTCCGGATGCACATTTAATCCGCGCCCCAAAAAGTCGATCCCCGCCCTATATATAAGCGTGTTTTGATGGCCTCCGCCCTATAAACGGCCCGATACTGATGTTTGTGGAGGGAAAATAAATATTATAATAAATATTCAGGAGGCCCCGAGGGGTATAATCCCCACTGACCAGACACATTTGGAAGAAGCAGTTCCGGAGCCATCCAGCACGTCGACTCAGTACGTGTCGAGGTTTTGATGGAGGTTTCCGATTCGATAAAGGCGGCCAAGTTCCAACCCGAAATCCGTGAGACACGCTCGCTGTTCGTCGGTGAGTATATTTCGCTGCATCGGCGTAAACAATTTAAGCTTGTATTAGGGTGAAAATGCTTCCGCCACAGGCCCACAGAGATTTCCGTGCACGATATTTTCCGAGTGGAGGTTAGTGTTGCCGCGACTTAGGCTTGAACGGCTTCAAGTCGACTTAATGGGGGCGACTTGAGCCGAGTCAAGTCAAGTCGGACCCAAGACTTGACGCGACTTCGAAGTCGATGGAAGTCGACTTCGAGTCACTCAAGTCGACCTGAGTCAGGTCTTAAAACTGGAAATCTTCCAAACGCTGGGTGAGGGCAATAATATCAATAGCGTGCTCCACGGCAAAGCCCACTAAATGGGTTGCAAATTAATATTTCATGCAATTTTCTGAGTTTGAGTTATACACAATTTTCCACCTCGAACTACCCAAAAGTGAAACAAGTGCCTAGCCTACAGGGCAAGGAAGCCATAGAAATCACTTACAGCAAAATTCACTGGCAGTGCTAAGCCGGTATCAGCTGTTTTGGTAATACAATCGTAAAGCCAGTGCTTTTCAGCCACCATTTCAGCCACCAGCCACCTGAACTACCAAAAGGTGAACCAAGCGACTAGCCTACATGGTAAGGAAGCCATGGAAATTACTTATAGCAAAATTTACTAGCAGTTTCAAGCTGGGTATCGGTCCATTTTGGTCATGAGCCAAACCTAAATAAACACAATTGTAAAGCCAGTGCTTTTCAGCCACCGGCCACCTGAAGTACCCAAAAGCGAAGCAGGCAACTAGCCTCCAGGGTAAGGAAGCCAGGGAAATTACTTACAGCAAAAATAGCTGTCGGTTTCGAGCTGAGTATCAGCCATTTTGGTCATGAGGCAAACATCAACAAACACAATTGTAAAGCCAGTGCTTTTCAGCCACTGGCCACCTGAACTACTCAAAAATAAAGTAGGTGACTAGAATACAGGGTTAGGAAGCCAGGGAAATTACTTACAGCAAAAATAACTGTCAGTTTCAAGCTGGGTATCAACCGTTTTGGTCATGAGGCAAACATCAACAAACACAATCGTAAAGCCAGTGCTTTTCAGCCACTGGCCACCTGAACTACCCAAAAATAAAGTAGGTGACTAGACTAAAGGGTAAGGAAGCTAGGGAAATTCCTTACAGCAAAAATAGCTGTAAGTTTCAAGCTGGGTATTGGCCATTTTGGTCATGAGGCAAACCTAAACAAACACAATCATAAAGCCAGTGCTTTTCAGCCACCGGCCACCTGAACTGTCCAAAAATCAAACAAGTGACTAGTCTACATGTTAAAGAAGTCATCATGGAAACTATTTTCATTGGCAAAAATAGCCGGCAGTTCTTGGCTTCGAGGTGTTGCAGACGTTTGTGCTGATATATTGATGCATGTCCCTCATGTGTACTACTTTTGGTTATTTCTCTGCCTTGGATGAGTGTCAATTTTTATGTTCTTTGAGTTCAGTGACTAGAGACTGAACACCAATCATCACTTGATGTTTCTCTGCCTACGGAGAATGATTCATTCAAATGCATGGATGAGACATGTGTTGGTGTGATTCAATAGCGATAGCAAAGAAGCACAACCTAAATGTCGGAAACCTGCTCTGTGAAGACCACATTCGGGGAGCCATCCAGAAGTCGATGTTTGAGAGAATGGGGAGCAGCCACATGTGAACGTGTGTGTGTTCTCCCTAGGAGAACTCTGGTCAGCCCAATCTAATTGCTCTTCTTGAACGGTCGTGTCAAATTATTCATTCTCTCAGCATAATTCTCAGCCTCAGAATCCTTCGAATCCCTCAATCCTGCGAGAGTAACTGCCAAAAATTTCATTTCAAGGTTTTGATATTCAGCATGTTCCCTGTGCCATATGGAACTTGTCAGCATGTGGGCATGCACTCAAGGCATCTGTGCGGCTTCTGGTTTGTATTTTTATTGCACTTCATTTCCGCAGCTGGTGTGAACTTCACATCCAGGCACATTAACTGTTGACTTATTCAGATCTCATATGAAGATCGCAAGAATCACTGGTAGTGATGTTCCCTATGGTGCCGTGTTCCATTGCCGAACCTTGTGGGTAAAAGAAGGGCTTGGTTAATGGAGTCTGGAAAGAACTCAGATTCTCAGGTCGCAAACCTCATGGATCATTGAACTCACTGTTTGTCAACATGCTCTCCGCGTACCTCCGTTGAGGACTGGGTTGGACTCCGATGACGACACAGCGCTAAGGCTGGAACATTATGATTAAATACACCTCAGGGCCATAATGTACTGTAATCATAATATAATGTTAGGGCTGGGAGGCATATTTAATCATACATGTATCATAATGTATTGTAATCGTAATTTAATTGTATTTAATTGTATTTAATCCATATTTTCCGCACCTAGATCTTGGTGGTGCGCATATGGAGGGCTGATTTCCTCCTATGCTTCCTGATTCTGGATATAGTGCTGTCTGATGCTGAATTCACTGCTGGAAGCAATAATGCCCAGTTTAGTGACCTTAGCAATATTATGTGCGAGTAGTACTCTTGTAGATGACACCCAGTGGTTTAAGAGGGTTGAGCAATGGGCAAAATATGTTATGGTTCGTTTCCAAATTGGTTCTATGATGGTTCTACATTACTTTTCGCAGTGAGTTGTGTCACATGATCATCCACATTGAATTTCTTGTGTCAAACAGAACCAAACTGAAGTTAAAAAAAACTTCACATTTATGAGCTGTGAAAATGAATGAGACATTGGTTTGGGTCATCTGAACATTCAGGGATCAATATTGCATGCATCTGGTGGCTCTGGGTACAATCTGGATATATGTATGTAATTAACATTACATTGGAATACGGCGGCCTGTACTGTAATATAATCGTAACATATTGTAATGTAATGCTAGATAATCCTGGAGCCTAATATTACGGTCAGGCCATATCTAATCATAATTTTAGGATTACATTACATTATAATGGAATGTATTCGTAATCTTAGCCAGCCTTACACAGCGCCACCTTCTGCAGCTCCAGCGCGACTGACTGGTGTTCAGCAGCCTGCAACACATGGCACTGGTCGTTGTCGTCGGGCACCCACTGCGAATGCTCAAGCGAATACTGATCCTGTCGATGATGACAACTGTGTTTTTCTTGACCCTACCGAGATTGTGAAAACTGATAAATCTGCGGACTCAAAGTATTTCTTCGGCCGGTGTTCTTTGGATAACGGGTTCAAATGTCATCTATGCCCATAAGCAGTGTGAATTAACTATTCTGTTCATACTCTCATCTCTTGCAAGTCAAATCTACGGTCCTAATACCAGTCTCACAACCCGCCGTTTGCACCTGCAAAATGCCCCAGGACATCCAGAGCAATATTTTGCAGCAGTTGAACAATATGGATTCGCTAACAAACTTCCTGTGGAACTGGCATGTCAGGTGGCGGAAGACCGAGCATTGAGTCTTAACAAAATCCCATTCTCCATGAACACATTCACAGAGCAATTGGTAAAGGTGTTTGTTGCAAATGACCTGGTAAGTTAAAATATCTCTGAGCCTTGTTCAAAACTGAGCACATAGTCGATTCACCTCATTGAGAGTCGAGAGTTTCGTGATCTCTTACTTCTTTTGTGGGACTCGCTGGCCGAGAAGGATATACCCCATCGGACCAAGCTCACCAAGCTTGTAGTCAAAGCATGGGTCAGGTATTACACCGAGTTGAAAGTTACTTTGAATGTGAGTTCAACACCGGCTTAGCACACACAAAGCTGACCCCTCACTGAAAGGCGGCGATCGGCAAGATCAGCTTTACAGCTGATATCTGGAGTAGCAAGGGATTGCACCCCTACCTCGCAATTATAGCCCATTGGCTTGGTCCGAGAGGGGATGATCCACAGGTTTTGCTTGCCAAACATTGTTGGCCTTTCGCCGTATTCGTGGGGCTCACAGTGGGCAGTGCATTGCGTGCATTGTTTTCAATATCTTGGAGGACACTGGAATTGTGCAGAATGTGAATATTTAGCATGACGGCTTTGTTTTCAAAACCATTATCTGACTTGTTGGATACCCTCAGGTCGGACATTTTACTCTTGACAATGCGTCGAATAATGGCACATTCATGTTGCATCTCTGCTTGCTCTTGAGTGACATTGGTGTTCTTGACTTTGACGAAAACCAGAACTATATCCGGTGTTTTGCCCATGTAATCAACCTGTGCTCACAAGCTGCTATCAGGGTCATGGAAAAGCACAACGTTGATGCGGAACACTCAGACTCAGATACAGAGCCAGCAACGGAGTCGACTGATGATGAGGAGCCGGTCCCAGTCGGCATGCGTGCAACATGCTACACACGGAAGGCTGGCCCTATTCACCGCGCACGCAAGACCGTTGCATTCGTCTGGAAGTCGGGACAACGACGGGATGAACTGCAAAATATTATCACTCATGGAAACACACATTCCCTGTGAAAGGAGGTAACTGTGGGAGAAGGGGGCACACTGATCGAGTCACCGGTTCAAAATCTGAACTTTGAGTCTTCCACATTATTCTTCTAACTTGTATACTTCCTAGATGAATCTGGCATCGGTGACGGTTATAGCGAATGTCAAGACCGCTGGGACTCCGTGTTTTATATGCTTTGTCGGCTGCGATATCTACAACAGGTAAGTTAACATTCAAATTCTTTCCCAAATATGACACTGTTGATCTTGGGAATTTTAGCCCATCATTCGATTTTTTGCACTCAACCGGGATGCAAATAAGTTGTGTCACCCTTTGGAGAATAAGCACTGGCTTCACTTGGAGTTAATGGAGTTGATTCTTCAGGTGATGTCAAATAAAATATCTACTACCTGGATCTAATCCTTTGGTTTAGCACCCACATACCGTCCAAACCACCATGTCGGCAGAAGATACTCCTATCCTTGCCGGTTCCATCCCTGCCTTTGAGTTCTTTATTTCATCCTGGAAATCCATGCTTGCTGACTCCGACCTGCAAAAAGAAAATATTGCCAAATTCATTCAACCCGGCCTTGACATTGTGATGAATTATTACAACAAGATGGGAGATACGGATGCATACATCATTGCTATGTGTAAGTGATCCATGACTTGTATAACATGTGCTTAGTATGCAGTCATCAATCCTTCAATCCAGTTCGAGTGGATTCACAAGAATTGGTCACAAGAGGAGCAAGACGAGGCAAAGAAAGCCATCTTGGTCAAGGCGAGTTAACCTCAACCGCATTATATTTTGTTACAATCTGACTGATTGGATCTCAAGCTGTGCGCATATGTGAATGTTGTTGGGTCCCCAGATCTTCGCTCTCGAGGCAGTTCCCCTGGTGCTAGTGGATCTGGCTCGGATTCTTGCCCCCCATCACAATCGCATTCCCGAACCCGCCCACTGGCGGGTGTCTCAACATTCACTGTGATCACACAGGTAGCAAACCGCTATCGAAATGCTGCACAGTCCCTTGATTTTTCTGGTGCAAGCAACAGTGCAGCTGGGGGCGAGCAATCTATCAAAGACGAAATGAATCACTCCATGAGCAGTTCTCTCCCACCGCGAAAGTCAACTGACATGGTGGGCTACTGGATGGTTTGGCACTCAGGTTTTCCATTTTTAACACAACACTCACAAATTTGAACTTAGAATCATGGGAGGACAACTTGGCCACGGATATTCCGGCTCTTTGCAGACTACGCTCCCATCCAGGCCACCTCTGTGGCATCCGAGCGAGTTTTCTCATCATCAGCTGAGACTGATACCAAACGCCGAAATCACACTAATGCCCTGCCGATGGAAGCACTTCAGATGCTGAAGTTTAATTACAAGAAATCATGACTTAACTTCATGTCTGACTGGCAAACAATTGCCATTCCTGATGAGGAGGAGGACTGGCCTCGCATTTTAGCTTCCAAGGGTGATAGTGACACAGAGGACACTTGGCGGGAAATTTCTGACAGCTGTGAGTTGGCAGATGGTGCGCCATATCTGGATATACCAGAGGAAGCTGGATTCTCGTAAAAATCTACTGTTTGTCAATTGTAAGCTACTGTACCCCATGCTACACACATTGTTCAATATTTCGGGGGAAACTGTCATCGACTTGAGTCGACTTAAGTGGCTTCAAGTGACTTAGGTTCCCTAAGTCAAGTCGAGTCTAGTCAACGGTGCCCTTAAGTCTCGACTTTCAAGTCGTGACTCGACTTAGCGAGTCGCGGCAACACTAGTGGAGGTACATCAATCCTCAAATGACATTGTGGAGCTGCGACGAAAACTAAGTCCCGGAGTTGAGCGACACCGACTTATCAACGCACCAGGGAGATGCCATGGGGAGATACTGGTGAATTCTCCCCTATATAGTTGAGTACGCTGTGGAAGTGTGGAGTGTCCTACTCATGGACATCCCCCTTCACACGACTTGCGAGCTCAAGGCCCGCCTATCCTTTATTATTCTATTCCTCTCTCGATTTATACCACACTTGAGCATTTTGCTCATACTCACTCATTTTCATCTATTCTGCTTCCAGATTTATTATGCAGCTGTGCAAGTGTGCCTCTACACATTCCACTGCCAAGCCAACTCAGACGAGACGTCAAGATAAATTCCTCACCCATGCGGGGATCATTCGTTATTGAGCTTTCGGACTGTTCTACATATTCTTGCGCTTACTTATCTCATACGCCACAGACATTTATATTTTTCTCTACGTACCGCCAACGCAACGTGCCAGACCCGAGTCATCGGCCTACTCGGACTACGCCGAGGATCGAGCCGACAGGTGGCTTGGGCACCCACTTGTCAACGTTGTGGGGGCAACGTGCTCTCTCCATACCGTTTTTGCGTAGCTCCCGGATGGCTGGCCTGACGGGGGTTTCATCCTGGCCGTGGCTTTCACCACGGACTCTTACTTACATATTCGGGTTGACATATTATTTCAAGGTACGCTGCTTTCTGAGTATCCACATGCGCATCCACCTTCATCGAGCCCATCTGAGCTGAGTTTCCTAATTTTATCGACTATACACTGTTGGAATACAAGTTGCATGTGTGCGCACTGGTCCCGTGGTGCAATTTGTTACCAGGTCCCCGCCGTTCCTTGCCCTTGTTGGTATAACTGTACCTTTAATTTGTCTTCATTCGTATTAATTAACTACTCTTGTTGTATTTAAGTCGTAGTTACTTCTTGAATTCCCCGCGCGTTTGCATCGGGTTCACTGCTAATATTGGATTGCTCTCTTGATTCCAACATACACTTAATCTATGCTTACTCTGATTCTTCCCCTCGTACTCTCCTCATTCTACGCATCATTCCCTGCCAAGTCACCGACGTTGGAGTTGGTTGCTTGCCTCCTTTTTGGTTTTTTTGCTCTGTCTGCCAGCACTCTCGTACCACACGATTGGGGCAGTGCTGGTATCTGAATCCCATGCCACTCAACCACAGAAATCAGACACCTACGCAAGAGCCCTGGAAATGGGAGGACCTCAAATTCAATCCCCTGGGTCTCCAAGACCTGCACCGTTGTCTGAACGTCCTGGTTAAGGAACCGGGACATTTAACCTTCTTCCAGTCGCGATTTGACACCTCGGATGTCGCGTGGTCTGTCTACGGTGCCAGCAAGGACGAAGCCCATCGCGTGAAGGCAGATAGTTTTTTTCCCGGGTTCCTGGCCCTGTGCGCAGCTACTCAAATCGGAGATCCGGGGGAAGCTTGTGAGAAAGGTGTGGATCTGGATACGGGGACCAAGAAGAAGCGCAAGGAGCGCTCTGACAAGGGGACAAAGGGGTCTGGTAAAAATGGCGCGGCAGGCGCGGCACTGACGCGCATAGACGCGGCTGTGACGCGCATAGACGCGGCTGTGACGCGCATTGACGCGGCTGTGACGCGCATTGACGCGGCTGTGACGCGCATTGACGCGGCAGTGACGCGGCGTGACGCGGCCATCGGCGCGCCGCCTCCTACTTTCGATATATCATGCCTCTCGTCCCAGAAACTGTTCGTGTGAGGTGTACTAGTTCCAATACATCATTCAGAGTCGAAAAATCCAGCGCCAAAATTTTTAACTTTCCAACCTCAACCGTCGCTAATTAGTGCTAATTAGTGACTTGTATTTACTCTTGTGTGTTGCTTCAGAGGTGCTGAAATATGAGCCTTAGTCGATTTATCCTCCAGGTACATCCCTCCACATGAAAACATTCAGAATACAGCCCGCCTGTCTCGGCCTGGGTACTGGGGACTCAGGTCACGGTTTTCCATGCCTGCTGAGGATGATTCGATCCCGGAGTTTTCCAACACAGTTTCGATGAGTCTCATTGTAAATGACTGGATCTCTGAGGATAATTTAGCCTCAATCATCCAATACCGATTGTCTGAGCCCAAGTCCACTCAGTACAGCTCGTACCATCGTTCATCTTTGTTCGAAAGTATCCAGTCACAGGCCTGGCTGCCCGCAACCAATTCAAATCTTGATATCTATGTATCCATGGTACCCATGGCCATATAATTCCAATTAGCCACTTGGTTCTCGGCCCGATCATGTCGCATTTGGCTGAATAAAATTGATACTCCATCGCAAGCTGATTTATATTCCTTCAGGATTTCCGCTTGGTATGTGGATGGAAGGACTGATCTTTTTTCACCTTGCAGCGTGACTAGGTCCAACGTTATCAAGCAATGTGATTTACTGTACGCAGATGTGTGAAACTAGCAAATTGTCGGCTGCCGCCCTGCCACCACCCGGTCTTCAAGTTGACGAGTCACCGATCAGGTCACACGTTTTGAGAATGTTGAACAGCACTGGTTTTTCTCTTTGCAAAGGCAAGTGGGACTGGTGCGTGACGCAGGCTGGGTTTTGCGATCATTCTATGTAGCAATGTACTCCAGTTCTTACTGTAATCCGTTTTCACGAATTCCTCTGTCCAAAGAAGATTCCATCCACATCAGCTCGAATATTTCAACTTCCCTAGAAACCTGACAAAACATTAAGCACATGTTCGGGCTGGGAATTTGATCATTCCGAAGGCAAGCTTCGGTTCAGACACTCAAGAGGATACCATGGCTCGCGAAGCATGTATATGCCTGAGAGTGAACTATTTGAGCTGTCACGCGACACGCACAAGGACAAGTAAGGCCTTGCAGGGCCTTGACTGTGATTCTAACATCAATTCTATCCATGAAACAAAAGGTTGAACTTCAATACGAGGCGCCAATGGGTTGGCAGGTGTTGAAAAGGAGGGCAGTCAGTAAGGTGTGGATGTATCTATTCGGGCATCGACCATTCTTCTGTAACCTTGTCTGAATCCATTGTTCCTGACTGAGAACTGAGGCTGCTAGATCCAACATCAACGCAAGCTTTACATGGGAATGCGGTGTGCATCACAGTTGACATTCAGTTTCACGCCGGGGACGTATCTGAGCTGCACAGTGAATATATTCATGGTTCTTGGTGAACTCCTTTATAAACTGGCATCTCGGGAATTTTCTAGCCAACTTCAACAATAGGCAGATGGTATTCTGATCCATACTGTCTTTCCATGCATGCTACAACCACCACATATATGTACCTCGTTGTCACTACCGAGTAGGTTGAACTTGTCAGAGTCTGACTCATATCTGACACTCGCTATATCCCCAGGTTCGCCTGCTGCTCTCACTACAAAACACACACTTGAACACATATCAAATCCGGTTGCAATATTCGTCTCTTAATCCCAGATATGTGGGTTGAATTTTCGTTGTGTTTCTAATGTATAGCCGAACGAGCACCCAAGTTGAGATGTGATACTCCGGACTGTGAGTATCTACCTGCTTGAACCTATGCAACGGCCTCTCCACTGTTCATATCTGAGACGATTTTAAGCAGGAGCATACACGCTAATTCAGGGCTGGACTATAATATCACCACCATATTTTTCGCAAGCCAAGTAGGGATGTGAAGAAAGGCAAGTTTAAGGCCTTTATCTTGGACAGGGAGATTGCATGTGCACAATTTAACCATGCTGGGCTGACTGGAGACAGCGAACGAGCTGGTTAAACACCTCCTAGTTTAACTCTTACCCTATACCATTCAATTCATCCCCTCCCTCAAGTGCATCTGCGGAAATACATTAGTAGCACCATTTGATATGGGTGGGATGAATTCGAACCTCAGTTCTGATATTTCAGCAAGCGAGGCAATGTTTTAAAAAGGTACTGGAGTGTTACCGACACAACAGATGAAAATTGCTTCTATTATGTCTCCAGAGCATTCAATATTACAGAGGGGCTTCAGGCCGGGGATTACAACAACAAGTTAGTTGCAGGAGTTGATTTTGCAGGCCAGATCCACCAGACTCTTTCCAAATCTTTATTCAAAATATGTAACTGGTGACTCTTGAAAACTAAGCTTGTTGCAATTGATTAATACAATACCTTTGAATTCACTCCGACTAAGACGGACGCATGTCTACTAGCAAGTGATTATTATCGCTGATTAATACCCACGTCTCAAAGTGCGGTCTCTGGCTCTGTTGTTTGTCGTAATATTATCTAATCCAACGATTTAGGTTGATTCACCCAATTTACGTTTAGTTGAAACTCGACAAGACAGATGTAGCTGGCATTTGAACCGCAGAGATATGACATTAGATCTAATTGATATGATCCTGGGCATTCAGAACCGCCTCCTCACCAAGAGGAGTGTATCTTAGGATCAATGAGCATTGTATGATGCATCCAGATGGACAACTATGACTATATACACCCATAGGAGACTGCCGCGCATTGACGCGGCGGTGGCTGTGTTGACGCGGCAGTGACGCGCACCGGCGCGGTACTGACGCGCATCGACGCGGGACAGGCACGCATTAACGCGGCACCGGCGCGCACTGACGCAGAGGCCAGCCAAATACAAAGCACCTTTGAACGTCTCAACAAGTGTTAAAGAGGCCTCTTGCATGATTTAAATGGTGGGTACAGCGTGAGGGAATAAGGAACTAATGGGGCGAGGTGAATAGCTGAACTTTTCATCCTGAAGAACTTGAAACTAGACCCAGGCAATTTATTTTTATGCTAACCCTGTGTTGCGATATCCTGAACACAGTTTGCGACTCGTTCCCACCTTAAAAATACCAGCACCAAGTTCGAAAAAGTGCCGCGTGAATGCCGCGCCGGTGCGCGCCGATGCCGCGTCAGTGCGCGTCAGTGCGCGCCTGCCGCGTCAATTTCTCCGGACCGGGGGACAAAGCGTGGAAAGAGTTAGATGCTGCAGAGTGCGTGTGCTTTATTTGGCTTGTGTTCTCCACCGCCTAGTTAATTGCTGCTATCTATCTACATATTTTATATCATCTGCCTCCACTCCTCGTGTACCCTTGCGCAGCGTCAATGTCATCATTATGTGGCTGGAGTTGGTGTATTGAGGTATAGTTGGTACTGCCAAATTTCCGGCCCCAACGTCGAAGCCAGGATGCCGAGGTTTGATGGCATCAATGATGATCAATCCAACATTCTCGTCTGCTTGGAAGCTGGACACAGAGACGAGATTCGAACAGACAGTTCTCTCAAGAATCGGTATAGAATACTTCTGGTCTCCTAGGATTTCCATTAGAACCTGTGCTAAGCGCAGAACGCCGCAGGTCAAAATTCAAACTCAGCACTTTACATAATAAGTGGGGGTACTATTATAGTCCCCCCAATGACAGAGGCAGTGATCGGAGGGTATAAAATGCTGCTCGCCGCCCAGTTTTCCCCCGGCACGCAAGCGTAGGCTATTTGACATCTTTTCTGTGATCCCTCAAAATCCCAGAATTTTTGGTGAGGTCTGTGGAAAGATATGAATGTTCCGAAATGGGACATCATGTGGTAGCGAGATTTGGCGGGTGTTTGGCAGGGTCACAAAACTGTCACAGATTCTGCCATTCGATTTTTCTTGTGCGCTCTAGCCCCCATACTCGAATAATTTTTTGGTACAGCGATGCATAAGAGACAGAGACACATCCAGCAATTTTTCCCAGAGGGAACGGACAAGAAATGAGCATGCCATCAGCGAAACTACCACATCAGGGTGCACTGTCAGAGGGGGGACTATAATAGTACCAATGACGTGCCACGCGGTTAACTACAGACTAGGTCGAGTCTGCTATTTCGTGGTGTGATCCCTCTCCTTGTCCATCCGTAAAAGGACTCCTCCAATCTCGAGTCCCATGTTTGTCTTGTAGTATTCCATCAGTCTTCCGGACCTTGCGGAGCCCGAGGCTCTTGCCTAGTGTCTGGTAGGACTTCTCTTTTTGTACCACTATAAGCTGCGACATGAATGCAAACGGTCTGCTCTAATAACTAAGACGCGCATGGTCCATGTACGAAAGAGAAATGATTTGGCAAGACACTCCAAGGATTGGATAAAGCATTCAGACGACGAAGATCGCCGTGGGACTCGCAAAGCGCGATGTCGAAGCAAACGTCGCGCCGGACGCGGAGGAACCGGGGAGGAACTCCAGGCAGTGAATACCCGCGACATTTTCGGGGACGGACTACAATGCTAGTAAATGTCAGATCCCAATACCCATGACAATTTCACAATGGATGCGACTCACGCTCCCAATCGCACTGGTAGAGGCCTGAGCGGGGCCGCTGGCAGCAGCTTTGACAAGGTTGCCAGAGGCCTGGACGGTGCCACTGGCAGAAGCTTGGACGAGGCTGCCAGACGCCTGGGAAATGCCACTAGCAGAAGCTTGGACGGGGCCACTAGCAGGCGCCTGGGCCGGAGCCGCTGGCAGAAGCCTCGCCGTTACCTTCGATGCGGCCCCCACCGCCACCGGTGTCCCGATCGTATGTTATTCCCGTGTCTTCTGTATAAACTTCGCTGACTGAGTGCTCGTATTCGGTGAAGGAGAGCTTGACTGCGCTCCCCAGGACCACCACCTTCGCTGACGCGCCGAGATGTGGTGTAGATTAATGCCTGTGACGACAAACCCACCACTTGGGGCAGGGAAATCGCTCGGGGCGCTAACAAGGCTGAATCAGGGGCCACCAATCCCACTGGAGCCAGACGAGCCAGGCTCGATGACAGTGAGGGCACCTCTCGAGATGGTGGCTGCTTTCTAATCTGAATATTAGCTTGTTCAGAGGTGGTTTCCCAGGAATACTCACTGCGACTACTACTACCCCGGCATTAGCGAAGGGGAAGGTGGCGAGCACAACGGCAGCGGCGATGATTTTCTGGACAGACCTCATGCTGAAGAGAGTAATTAAGTAGGAGGAGGAATGCAGGAAATCTGAAGAAGAATATGGAATGAAAAACAATCCAATGTTCAACAACTTTTAAGTCGTTTCATTACCGAGCCAAAGATTCAGATTCAGGTCTCATAACTCATCGGGATTTGTACAGTTCGCTCGCGATAGCTCGTACGCGCTCGTACACGAGCGTGCGAGCCATTAAAGATCACGCGATGACGCGGTCGCGAGCTATGTTTCAATTCGCGCGAGACAGAAAAAGAAAAAAAAAATCTGACTTAGTCCATTGGCATTTAGATGTCATTTCTGCGCTTTCTTTTTCTTTGATGTGAGAGCAACGCGACCTAACGCGACCCAAAAGCTCCAAAGTTCGCGAGCAATTTGTCATTTCTAGGCACGCACTCGGTGGAGTCCGATGTGATGCTGGTCCAAAGACTGTAAAGTGGTCTACGCCGTCGCGGATTGTCTTACAGGTCCTCGCTTGTCACTGATGCGACGGCTAGGCGAGGAACTGATCAGTTCGTTGAATTCTGTCGTTTCACCAGATGATGTTGTTGGCTGACTGGACTTTTGGACTTGGAAAGCGTTCTAATTTCAATCATCTCGCTGGCGTTATAAACTGACTCCACCCGAAGCCCGTATCCATCACTCCCGAAACCAATGGAACGGAAGCGAACGCGTGGCCTCCTTCGTATATTCTAGGTGAATAGATTGCCGCCGCGTGATCAAACTCCTTTCTCTGTGCGCTCTCCGGAAGCGCTGAGGAAGGCCGCCCATTTTAAATTAACATTACGTGCAGCTCATTCCTCGCAGGTAAATTAACTGCGAAAGCCGACTACTGGTTCATGCAATCCTACCTGCCTACCTTTGTCAGCCCTAATCTGTCATGATCTTTGCGATTGCGGCCTTCATTCATTTGTCCGCCTATATCCCCAGGGATTTGTTTGGCGCTGCCTTTTATCCAACTTTTATCTCGGCCATTTTCGCTAGCTTGATGCAGTCTTGATGCCAACGGCTAAAAACTCCGTTCGCGTATCTGCAACAAAAAAAATCGGTTCGCGGCTTTTCGGCATGTTCCGAGACGTCTCTTTACTTGGTTACGAGTACTTATGTAATAAGTGATCGTCCATTTTATAAACTACAATGAGGTTTTTGAGATCGTTTTTTTTTACTTGTCCGACGATTGCATTACAAGCCTCATTAGTGGCTGTGTTGAAGTCTTTTTTAACACTTTCATTACAATTTTTGTGAGTAAATAGTGGCTGTCCTATTTTTAGGTAATCGTGAAGTCACCGGTTCGATCCCCGGTTGGTGCAATCTTTAACTCACTGCGGTCTGATTCTCTTTTGTCCATATGTATACTCTCCTTACCTCAGTGCAATGTATAAAATATGCTGCAATTATGTTTCCTTAGTCGTTGTAACTATTATAAACCGTGCATGCCATGCTATCCACTTCTTATGTCATATCATTTATTTTCGTTGACTCAAGACCGATACCATCTTTTCTAATCCCTCCGCCTGATTGCAATTTTCATCTCATTCGATACCGAATGTTACTCATACTGATGTCCCATAATCCTTTCGTTTCATAAATATATCTTTGGTCGGCGGCAGAATATGTAATGTGCAGAGAAAGGATCGAAAGAATTCAACACTTACCCTGAGTGGAAGCGTTGACGGCGTTGGAACAGATATTAATGGCTGATGCTTACATCAATGATTTTGATGGATATGTGATATGTATATGGAACGCGGGTATCGTTCGGGGTGAGCAACAGGGAGAGGCAACGGAAGAGGTCACATGACGAATGGTGCCGAAGAAGTGCCGTGACAGCAGCAAACTCCGGAACACTCCTTGTTTCCGCCCCTTTCTACTACTACTCCCTCCCACCTGTGACCATGGGCCTATATTTGCCATGAGTGGGCTTTCACTATCTCTTCCCTTCTCGACTCTTACACATATAACGATAGGCCCTGTTGGTAGGGCTGACACGACGTGAGACAACGCTTTCTAGATGCCAACAAACATCCGCGAGCATCGCTGTTTGGATATGTCGTGGGTGAGGTAAGGTTCTAGGTTTAGGATCAATATTCCCCTGAGATTTGCATAGTATATCGGCATTGATTGTCATTATTGGGAACTGGGTCAACCCCTATACGACGACGATACTGTTCCATCTCGCAAGATCAAAGATGTGTTTTGGTCTCAACTTATGGCGGTTTTGAGCCGGCTTTTTATTTATTGAGGGCACCAATCACTAACAAATCATTAGTCGCTGCGGTGTGTGTATATGCTAGATTGCTGAAAAAGTCAGGGGATAAAGTTGGAGGCTTCACTGTGCATCATCATTACACATGGTTGATCAGTGTGCCACACACCATGGAATCTAGCGAAGGAACCATTGGGCTATGTGTAATGCTAGAGATGAAGTCGCATCAAGTAGACACTTTCCGCTTTATTTGATGTATTGGAATGGAATTTTACTATGGATTTATTTATGTAAGTGAGAATAAAAAAAATCATAAGTACGAAGTTTCTGCCGGATGAAGCCACGGTCCCACACCCCAAGTCCTGTGTGATTGATATCTGGTCCAGGCTCTGGCCCTACATGCGTTGCTAGATACAGTGGACAGATCCATCGGCGGATTCCTTGTCCTTCCTCGATAGGGCGGTTTTATCCCACCACCCAGTAGGCATGCCATCTCGGGTCTTCTCAACTTACTGCTCGGCACGGCACGTTTCGGCCTCGCTGGTATATCTCTATCCCGACTCCATGATCCGCTCGCGAATACTCCCGATCACCCCCACGCAATATTCAACGTTCCCGGGATCTAGAACACTCGACTCGGCCAACGCCGGGGCAATAGCAATGTATTTAAGAAGTCATGATATACAGGGCAATTCCGTCCACGGAGGCATCTTCGCCGTAAAACAATCGGTCAGCTCCATTCCCACCTGTGGGTTATTTTGGACGAGCATGCTACGTAAATGGCGGGACGGGATCACTGGCAGGGTTAGTATCACTTCATACATTCTCCTCTGGTCCGTCGTTCTCCATCTTTCACAACAAATTTGATGCCAGATTATCAATTTTTCATCATGTGCATTGGACTCTACTCAAGGCCTCTCAGGCCTATCTTTTATGATTTTTCTAGAAGCCCACGACTCGGTAGCGTCGTCCAGGATCGGGGGCAAAATATTCTGCTTGCAGGAATCAACCCATTAGACCCGCCCCTCGGCAGCCTAATATTAATAGGGTGTTTCATATATCCTATTTCGCGACCAACTTCAGACCCTATTTCGACCCCAACTTGGCTCCAACTTGGGCCATCATTTATCGGGATTTGGTCCCGGGAAGTGCAATGGGCGGGCCAAGTTGAGCGGGCGAAGTTGGAAAACGAAGTTGGGGTCCAAGTTGGATGTCAAATCGTGGTCCGGAGCACGATTTGACATCCAACTTCGAGTTCCGAACTATTTCGTGTTCTAACTTCGCGCGAAGTTGGGCACGAAGTTGGGTCCCAAGTTGGGCTCGAAATGGGATATATGAAACACCCTAATGTTTGCATAAGGCGGACCCAATATAACCATCTTCAAAAATAAACTACCGTCATCCAACTTGTGTATCCCAGTACAGTAATCCATCTACGCAGAATCACGTCACTTCATGCCACCTGTGCAGGAATCTCAACGGCTGGCAACCGCCATGCTTTCAGCATGAGATTCCGACGGATCACCCAGACCTCTCTCTCTCGTATATATTTGTCGTTATCTCGTTGTTCCGCCGCTATCGCAGCGTGTCAAGATCGTGGGTGCGTTTTCATTTGTGCGTTTGTTGAATGTGATACCTGTTGCTGTTACATCGTTGTCAAAGCATATAAACAGGGTGAATGAGCTCTTCCGGACAAGATCAAAGATTTACGCGCAGGATGTGCTGTCGACTTGGAGATCGATGTCCATCAAGAGTTTTTCCGTCACAAAATACCCTGTGGTGTACCAGATAAGTGAAAGAAAATTTGAGTATATCTAAACCGAGCACAATCACTGATTTTTTGGAGATGGTTTGATAAATTCGACGTGTCTTCCTACCAGACAGTCTAAAAGACGCCGACATGAAGCCGAATGGTGCCGGGTCATAATTTCACGCCGCACGGAGCGCGTACGTATTTTTTTCACAATCCATGGCACCGGATTGTGTCCCCGGTCCAACCGGTGAAAGGCTAAGGCTTAGGTATGCCTTCTCGAACCGAGGGACTGAATAAATGTACGGCATCCAGTGAGTTGATGGTCTCGGCACAGATAGTATCTCATTGCGCCGTGATTCCTGATCCTTTCACTAGTGCAACGGCACTGGTGTTGGATCCTGCCTTGGAGAATTTCCGGATACCGCCTGGTGCGAGGTGAATTGTGAAGGATCTGATTAGCGCGGGGAACTTGTATCGGTGAAAGTAGAAATATACAATACAATATGCTTCGTAATCTTCGGGATTCGGCCTGTTATTCTGAAATTAGGCGGTGTTCAGTTCCTTGTGCTGGATCACCAGAGCATAAACTAAGACGAAAATAGGGATAATAGGTATAGGAATAATACTCTCTTGGGAATGAGAGTACCGATAGCGATGCGATGGAGGGCCGAGGCGAAGCGGGTTATCGAATCACTCGTCACTATATTTTGATGGCCCCTCGGCCGAGTTGATCGATGTCGGCTGACGTGTTCCGAGGTTGGCGGAGGCGGCTTGACCGGGTTGATCGAGGCCAGTTGGCGCGATGTCGGCGGACGTTGGCCGAGGGTTGGTCGAGATTATCTCGGCCAGGTCGGTCGACCCCCAATCTCCGCCCCAACGCCTCCAGCATCCCTGGCACCGTCGGCCGGCCTTCCCACAGCCCATGTGAGTGTGTGGGAGTACTGCCAATTTTAGATCGATGTGTTACACCAGAGTGACAGAGTCACAAGAAAAGATTATTTACGCCTGGCCCTCGTGTGCCCTCGACACCGTCACTATGGGCAACACATCCTCGTCCTTTCTCTCTAGACTCATCTCCCCGACCTCGGCTGTCCCATGGACATTAAAATTCGTGTTAAAGTAAATATTGTACTTGATATTGGCTGAGTATCGACGAGAAGAATGGGACTCGGCGTTAGTGGGAGTCGGCTAACGCTCGACTAACGTCGGCTAGCTTCGTTTAATTCACCGTTAGTGGGACTCGCTCACAGGCATCCATCAGTCAATCAGTTTATTTTTAAGCCCTGCTCATCGGCCGACGCCACGCAGTGGGCGCGAGCGCAAGCTCAAAACCGTGGTTGACCAACCCCGACCAACTAGGCCGAGCCAAGATGTTGGCCGAAGTTGGCCGAGGGCCTCGGCCAACCCCTTGGCCGAGGAAGCCTCTAAATGTAGTGCGTGACCTACCAGTAGACAAGAAATCAGAAATCAGAGTGAGTGAGTAGGGGTATGTAAATTTGGGTATATATTTGCATAAGACATGTCTCGATTCACGATTTCACCGTCATTTCCAGCGCCTGCAGCCGCACAAAACTGGAATAATCGCCGTTCCTGTCCAGCAGCTCGTCGTGGGTGCCCGACTCGGTGATGATACCGTCCTTGATAAAATATCTGTAGAAGAGATTTGAATCTGATCCCTGGTCCGCGGAAAGTGCACACTTACATCCGATCCGCGTTCTGAATCGTCGAGAGGCGATGAGCGATCGCAACAGTTGTGCGTCCGGCCGCTGCGGTGTCCAACGCCTGCTGTACAACCTTCTCCGAGCTCGAGTCGAGCGCGGATGTGGCCTGCAGATTGGAGTTGAGCACAAGATTCCACATTTTGAAATCTATGACAGACTTCATCGAGGAGCAGGACTTTGGGATCACGCATTAGAGCCCGTGCAATAGCAATTCGCTCTGCAATTATCAAATGTCAGTGTGGTACAAGAGACTGAATTCAGAACGTACGCTTTTGCCCGCCACTTAGCTGGGACCCCTTACCGCCGACTTCAGTGTCAAAGCCACTGATAAGCGCGCGAGGCGTCAATAAAACCATCGCAAAAAAATAGATAAACTTACTTCGGAAGGGACTGGATGAATTCGAGGATATTCGCATCGCGGCAGACATCCTCGATCTCCTCCTGTGTCACCTCGGACTCGGGCTTGAGCGCTCCAAGAAGGATATTGAACCGGACCTTCTCTGCTTCAGTGGAAGAAATACACCATGAGGAGAGGAACAGACCGTCCCAGCATACAACGTCGGCTCCCGCGAGACCAAAGCCATGCAACTGCGATAGTCCTGGATGTCTTGGGTGTTGATGGGCACGCCGTCCAGCTGTTACTCGACTTGAATTGGTGACATTAAGCCAGATAAACAATAGATGTACGCTTATCCGACCCGCGCCTGTCTCGTAAAACCGTTCAATGAGTTGAATGCTAGGAAGTTTTGGTTAGCCTAATAGAAAAGTAAGGCTGTGCGAAACGTTTTACATCGTGCTCTTCCCAGAACCACTGGCGCCCACAAGCGCAACATATTGCCCCGGCTTCGCCTCGAAGGACAGCCCGCAGAGGACCTCTATCCCCAGGCGCGTTGGATAACTGAAGCGCACATTGTCGAATTTCAGGTGGCCTTCTTTCTTCTCTGAATCCTTCCTGCGCGGTGTCTTCGAATGCGGTGGTATCCCGGGGCCGGATTCAAACAATCGCATCATCGCTGATTCCGCAGTCTTCGCAGTAGACAGATCAGGCGCGAACGAGAACACATTTCTACACACAAAATAACAATCAGCAGCTTGACAGAAATTGATTCAGGTAAACTTACCCGGCGTTCATGCTTCCAAACGTCGCCTTGTAGTTACCGTCAATGCACGCAAAAATAAAACATGTATGCGAGGCAACGTACCGCCATGAGGGTAATGAAAAATTGAAATGTCGTACACTCCTGCCGCGAAACGAGCACAGCGCCGTACCAGAAGATCAGCGCGATAACCCAGTACACCGTCGTCTGCGAGAACGCGTACAGCAAGGCGCTCCACCGTGCCGCGCGCGTCGCGGCGTTCAGGGGGATAACGAGGCTGTCGCTGTACTGCTCGCAGCAGTAGTCCTCCCCTGTGAGCGCCGCGACGGTGCGGATGGAGGCCGCAGCCTCGCACGCGAGTTGCGCCGAATCGACTTGAGCAGCCCTGTTCCGTTCGTCTTTGAGGACGATTACGCGCTAGAAAGGTATTAGGTCTGGAGGGACCATGGCTTCCCGCGTATTACTCACCAGCCGGATATACCCCGTGAAGAAGAGCAGTGGGGAACACGCTAAGCCATAGTTAGACCAGCGCCAAACCAACTTCGAGCAAAGACTGACCGATAGAAACAAGCCCCAGTTTCCACACGAATATTCTGCGTTGCTCAGTACGTATCACGGTTCTCAGAGAAATTAACTCACAAGCCCCGTCGCAAGCGTCGCAATACATTCCACGATGCTGTGGGACGATGAGTGGACGTCGATGGGAGATGGATAAGGATAACGAACGCGCCGAGAGTGATACCAATCAAGCCTTTGACTTTTTGCGGATGGTCGCTTAGATTCGATGTCAAACTTCCAGTCTGCGCACCCGCAGTCAGCGTCGACAATATCAAAAATGTATATGTGGGAAAGGCTCACGTTATTGTTCTCCTTGTAACACGCCGCGACGGATGTACGCACTCTTCTGCCCGAGGATGGCGCGGAAATGCAGCGAGCGCAGCTTGCCCGTGAACGACGCCGCAGCGGCGCCGAAGAGGTAGTTTTGCATGCAGATGCTTATCGCGGAACCTATGGTGACGAGGAACATCCACAGCGCCGTGCGATCGCCCAAGTGCCGTCGCACCTGCACAAAGGAAGCACAGAAAATGAGGCTGTTAATGATCTGGATGAAAGGATTTTTCGGCTCGCATGCGGGTCCGGGTCAGAGAACGCGACGATGCCCTTGGCTAAAAGTTTCGTCAGCATCGAAAGCGGCAAGTCGCTGGTAGTGTCCTCACAGTAGATCACGGCATACGCAGGATACACCTGAGCAGAATCAGTCCTGTGACAGATCATTAAATATTCCACCTACCCCATGCCGCTTACTGAAAAACCAATTAGCGCACTATACAGCATGCAACAGAGAGATACACGCACAGACCGCAAAGACAGCACCATTCATATACCTCCGCCACGACTCGCGATTGAGCCTCGCAAGCTTCACGAAGAGATCGAATAATCCGTAATCCGGGGTGGCTTGAAGTGCGGTATGGCCGGTCTCTTCAAGCTTCTGCAGGCTCTCGCGCGAAGTGGCAGCGCTGTCGAGCGTCTACGGCCGGTCTTCCGGCGCAACCTGAGCGGAGCCATCGATATCCTTCCCGTCGCGCAGCTTCTGCGCCTCGACGAGCTGCGCGTACGTGCTGCCCGGATCCGCGAGCAGCTCGTTGTGCGTGCCGTGCTCCAGCACCGCGTCCTCCGCCATAAAGTAAATCGCATCTGCGTCTTTGATCATCGAGAGCCGGTGCGCAATCGTGATCGTAGTCCGTCCTGTAAGATATCAGCACCACGCGGTATCTAAGGTGCAGGAGCCACTTACCCTTCCGCGCATTATCAGGCGCCCTCTGCACCTCGCCCTTCGCGCGGGTATCCAGCGCGCTGGTCGCCTCGTCGAGGAGGATCTTCGGGTCCGCGACGATCGCGCGCGCGATGGCGATGCGCTGCTTCTGCCCCGCCCCCCCCCCCCCCCGAAAGGAGGAACCCACGCTCGCCGACGATGGTGTCGTACCCCTGCGGTAGACCCCTTACGAACGCGTCCGCATTCGCGCGCACGCACGCCTCCTTGATGAGTGCCTCGCGCTCCGCCTCAGGCGCGTCTGCGTATATCGAATTCAGCAGGCCGTAGGCGACGTTGTCGCACACTGAAACAAGAGCAGGTTAGGGGCTGCGACTCCGCAGATAGGCATGTATAGTGGGGACGCACCGGAGGCGTTAAAGAGCACCGGCTCCTGCGCGACGAGCCCGATCTGCGCACGCAGGTACTTGAGGTTGATCTCGTGCACATCGACGCCGTCGAGGCGCACCATGCTCGCCCCGGGGTCGTAGAACCTTCCCACCAGCGCGACGATCGTCGATTTCCCGGATCCCGACGCGCCGACGAGCGCGGTAGTCGTGCCCGCGGGGAACGTGAGCGAGATGACCTTCAGCACGGGCACATCCGGGCGCGAGGGGTAGGTGAAACTGATATTGGAGAGGGAGAGGGCGCCGGAGACGGGGGAGGGCTTGAGCCCGCTGGGGCCGGAGGAGTCGATGGAGGGGATGCGGTCGATGGTGGCGAACAGTTTGCCCGCGGCGCCCATGGCGAGGACGATGGCTGCGGCAATAGACGAGTGAGCGAGAGTAGGAGGGCAAGATTGAGTTCATACCCTGGATTTCTGGGCCGAGGAAAGCGTTCGCTGTCCACGATATCAGTCTCTGATACGATTCGAGGAATTACGACGGTACCTTCATTGCGGTTGATAAGGGTAATCCCGTACGAGAAGGCTTTCAGGGGTCAGCTCGTGGATAGAAAACGGAGGGTATAATACCTAAGCCATACGACGAAAATACCGCGAAGTAGAATCCACCCAATCCACCCCGCTCAAATGTCGCGGTCTTGATGTCCACCGCGCGCGCCTTGTAACGAAGCCGTCGTACAGTATCGCGAGTGTCTCCTGCGTGCCGAACGCATGCGCGATGCGGATCGTCGAAATCGTCTCTTCCGCGAGCGTTCCTCCCTGCAGAATGCGGTGTGAGTAATACAAAGGAAAAACCAGTTCGACAGACCTCGGCGATATGCTTGAGTGATAACCTGAAACGATTGTTAGCATACGGGATAGAGAAGATGTGCGGATACGTACTCGGTGTATCGGGACACGAACTTGCCCAAGAGACCCCCAACGAGAGACATGAACGGCAGCATGGTAGAGAGCACAAGGGCAAGTCGCCACGAGCGCACGAAAGCCAACACGAATCCTGACACGAAGCCGGCGAGGAAAAATACTGTCAGCGCGACCTTCTCCGATATGCCTTGCTGAACGAGATCTGGAGCCGCCGGGTCGGTAGGGCAGCTATCACAAAACAGAGCGCCACTCACGAGTATCGGTCTGAATCCGCGTCACGATTTCCCCCGCGCCCACGTTGTCGAAGAACGCCGGATCCTGGCGCAGCACGGCCTGCAGGTAGCGCTCACGGATACGCTTCGCTCTGATGTTACCACCCACGTGTGCATGTAGATGTATGTGGTCACAAAATCCCGATGCCTACGAATCTGTGAGCCGCACACTCTGGATGAGGCAGGGATGGACACTTGCCTAAGATCGTCAGGTAGATGGCATTCTTGGCAGATGCACGTCGGAAGTTCGCCGCAGCGATGGGCAGCTGGGCCGCGGCCTCCACAGAGCCTGCCTTCGCCTCCGCGAGAGTGAGGGTGAAGGCTACGAAATCCTCCGTAAGATTCCGAAGAAAATACTTAGTAGGGGCTGGTAAAGTGTCATTAAAATTGTAGGGAACATGTCTGACGAAATACCGATGCGGCCCCTGCAGCACCAGCGGCAATAAGACGGATGAAATTCAGGAAGAGTTCGGCTCGAGTGGCGAAACTAGTTAAAGGACCTTAGCATGATGGTCTTTTAGACCATATTAGCACTCACCGAAACAGCGCAAACAAAGATACAGGCGGGACCTTTGGTTCGTCCTTCGTTTTCTCCTCAGGGGCTCCATCCGCAGAACTCGTCGTTTCGCTGGCAGTCTCGGGGCTGTTTGCCGTGGACCAAAAAGGAGGAACTTGCACCTCGTTTTCGCCGCGGAGAGGCCTGGTTTGTCGGTGGTGGTGATTGAGTCGACCATGGATGAGAAGGTAACCACCAAGGCGCTTGGTTTTCACCCCAACGCGCAGCCGCGACAAAGATCAGTCCGAATCCTGCCGAATGACTCCAACGCAGCTCCGGACGCCACCGTAGGCTGCCACATCGTGCCAGTGGCTTCGAAGAGGCGCTGAAGTGCTGTGGTCAAAGCGCAGGGAAGCTTCCTCTCGCGGGCAACCGTCAAGATTTGGTCAGGAAGGTAATCCGCAATCAAGGAGCAGTGAGTCCCGTGACCACGCGGGCGTTACAATTGATACACAACAGGCCCAAATAAAGTCGTCGCGTCGAGCGAACATCACTTTTGAGAGGTCTGTGGAGGAATGTCTTATGAATGCGGGGAAGAAGGGAGGAAGAAAAGAACAGAAAAAGAAAAAGAAAGTCTCACGTGATCAGACGCGTCGCGTTGCAGAGCCAAACATGCGTAACGTGAACTTCTGTTCCATTAATTTTTTTAGCAGATGTAAATACGCGCAAAATGATCATGTATCCGCCAATGCAGCTGAAGCACCATTTTTTCCTATTCTTCTGCCTCTCCTGATATCTGGTTCGTGAGTTCCGCCTGCAATATAATCTTTTCTCAATTCTCGTGGGTCCCGAGCCGAATCAAATGCGGTTAGCCGCCGGATCCGTTCCTTAAATAATTTGCCATTGAAATCCAGGAATACAAACCTGATAGAGGAAGGCAACGGGGCTTAGGAACTACTGTATACTCGATTGAGGACTTCCGGGTTTTCGCTGGGGCTACTAGTACTACTAGGTGAGGATATTCGTGTCTAGACGGGATGAGTTCACCAATCTTGAGTTGGGTTCTCCTGGGCGGCCTTCATCTGGTCTGATATCATATATCATAAGGATGGCCGAGCCCTTTGACATTCGGGCGCAAAATGAATGAATGTTAAATATCCCCTCTATCGAGTCATCGACCACACACGTTACTCCAACTCATACGAAGGGGTATGGCGTCTTCTTCCACGCAGAACATCTGATTATGTAGACACCATGGTAGTTGGAAGTAGTCGTCGTTCCGGTCGTAGTCGAGAACCCGATGAACGTCGAGCGGTCGTCCTGATTCGTCAAGGTGGAATCGATGTTGAGTGTCCCTAAAAGTTCGATATAAATAAGCAGATTGACGAAAGGGTTGAACAAAAAACGTACACTTGTAATGGCCCTGTGTCGCGCTGTTGTATTCAAGCCATACCCAACCCGTGGCCGAACATGCGGACCTGGCCGGATCCAGTGATGGTACAGGATTGGCTCGTGAACTAATAAGTGATACCTCAGATAACTATGTCCAGTTTGTAAGACGCTCGTCTTGCCTTTTATTCGATGGTGAACAATACGAACTTGTTGGATACGCAACGTCATTGAGTGACACATAGTTTCTATGACACGAGTTGGGCGAGATTGCGATGCATTCTTGAGTTCTGCAGTGCAAGATGCCTGAAATCAGGGCCAATTCAAAAACAGGCTAAAAATTCCCTCACCCGAGCTTGACGACCCAATGTTGCAATGCCAATGCCGCTTGAGTGAAAGTCTCAGAAGAGCAGTGGCTGTGGACCTTCTTTGTATATCTTCTTCTATTCAATTGGGGACTGGGGCAAAACCACAGAATGAGCGAGTGGGAATGCGTTCGTTTGCCATCCGAACTTAGGCTACCACCGTTCTAGTACACTGGAAAAAAAGTTCGGCTCCCAACGGCGTTAGCGAGATACACAAATATTGGAGGAGGTTCGGCCTAAATCAGCCAAGTTAGATTGCAATCGTTGAGTATTCAGTTCAACGCGATAAATGCGGCAGCGCACGCACAACCGGATTTGGGAACAGAACGAAATCACCAAGGAAAACCCCAAATACGATTCCTCGATGGCGATACCGAGAAGTGAGTGCACGGACATAGTGGAACAAGCCAAGATTGAATGTTGAACCCATCTGCAGCAATCAGGCGCAGGCTAACGCGCTCGGTGTTCCGCAGCTGCCCCGGATTCCGCGTCCCGCAACACCGAGAAAGAGAGAACTAATTCATTCGAATAAAAAAGAATATCCAAGCGGGAGTTCGAACAGACATCCTTACTATTCGTTGGCATCCGCGACGATGATGGAGATGGAGGAGGGGGGTTCGCGCTCCGCCGAGAAACCCACAAACCCGCGCGCATCATGCTCGGGAAGCCGCGCCTTGATGGCGCCTTCCATCCCGTCCATCGCGAAGGAGTCGCGCACGATGAAATGCAGCCGCTGCAGCGCAGAGAGCTGGGGGAGCGTCCCGAGAGCCGTGATAAAGTATGCCCAGTCGAGCCTTTCGAAGATGTCGGCGGCGTCGATGACGAGCACGATGGTGAGCATGGTGATTTTAGCATGCAGAGCGGAGAGGAGCGCCCAGGCCCATGCACTTCCGTGGGCGTTGAAAGAGGACCAGGTGAGGTTCAGGTGGATGGTGAGGCTCTGCAGATGCGTGGTCTGCGAGAGATCGATGTGCGTGTTGATATCCGCTGGCCAGTTGCCCCCATGCAACCTTATGGATGCAAAGAGGTGGTGCCGACTCGACCAGAGCCAGGCTTTGCTTACCAGAGCGCGCGCCGAAAAACCGTCCGCGACAGTGATTCCAAGGCTTCCTACCCCGCTCACCAACGGGGGCAACATCTTCGTCTCAACGAGGTCTTCGACGAGGTATATCCTCTGCGTGAAATCCGCCGTCGGAGCGAGCCGTGGGAGCAAATCCATCGCAGGACAGATCCCCACGCCCTTCAGCTCCTCAAACCCCAAATACTCGTCGGAACTAACACTCCTCAGCTGCGCCACAGGAGGGTGAACGCCATCACGGCGTCCGGCTCGCCCCCGCAGTCCATGATCCGCAGTGCCGGCGCGTCGCCGAAGATATCGAGCGCGCTCGGCGTGCCCCAGAGCCAGGGGACTCGAGGCGCAAGAAGCAGTGCCGTACGGCGGCGAGGCGCGCCATGTACATGCCCTCGCAGGTCACGCTGAGCGCGCTGCCAATAACGCAAGGGCGGGCGTGGGCGAGGAGTGTTCGTCCAGCGTCAGCTCGGCTGTCAATAGCGAGTTACCACCACACTCCAACGCCCCTACGAGAGGTAGCAGTGCGCGTGGAGGGCGTACGCCAGAGGACGGCGTCGAGGTCCAAGCGGGTCCAGAGGGCGGGCGTTCCCATGGCGACGTCGTGCCAGCGCTTGCAGATGTGGGATAAAGCACGGAGGGGTCCATGGGCGAGGCACGTTAGGGTAATTTGGAGCGGGAGAGGCTGAGGGCGGGGCCGTCGGTGAAGGTGGGGGTGAATGCGGCGGAGCAGAGGGCGAACATCTCCTAGAAATTTAGAGGGGAGGCGGCGGATGGGACTGGATGTTAGCAGGACGACAGTGACTGCGAGTGTGCCCAGGTGGATGTGGACGAAAGGAGACTGTGCACGTGACGAGGACGCGAATCACAAAGTAAGCAATCATAACCAAACACGGCGGTTATCACTTTCTTTCTCGTGCTATCCAGGTTTATCCGAGCCAAGTCAACGGGAATGGCAAATAAAAAATAGCGTATCTTGGTAGGAGTATATTGCTCATCCAAAAATGCGAAACAGTGCCCTCAGAAGGAGTCCAGACCGTTGGTCCGTGCGCACAGGGGCAAAATCCCAAAAGCGTCAGCGCATCAAAAGTCCCTGAGGCCAGTCCATGCGCAATCGTGTGCCTACCACAGAAAGTGTGATGGTCCAATGAGCAAGGAGCAGGCTTCGCACCTCTCAGTGATCCAGAAGAACGAAAAACCTGCCCGATGCCATGAGGTAAAGCCACGGCAAAGCCACCGTCCAAGGCGTCGGGGGTTCCAGAGGCTGACCAGCAGTCAAGGAGATGTCCAGCACATCAATACCATGGGGTCTGGTGAAAATGTCGCGGCAGGCGCGGTACTGACACGCATTGACGCAGCATGACGCGCGATTGACGCGGCAACCGGCGCGCTGCCTCTTTCTCATCAGAAATACCTTCTTCAACTCCAGAATCTATTCGCCTAACATTTACTAGTGTAAATATATTATCTTCGGCCAAAAAACCTAACCCAAGAATTTGGTAAGTGCAACTTAAACCGTCACTAATTAGTGCTAATTAGTCACTGTTCTTCCTGTTTCTACTATTTTGTGTGTGCCTTCCCGGGGGCCGAAGTGCGCCAAAATTGAGTCAGACACTCTCAGAAGCCCTCGTCTCAGCATAGGCGTTCTTTTCAATACTGTACATACATCAGTTGAACACACCAAGTCTTCTACCAAAGTTTGGTCGCTCTGACTTAGGATCCGGTGAATGCACACTGTTGACTTGAATCTAAGGCTGCTGATTTCGTTAAAGAATCATATATTTACATGTGCTTAGCACACAATCAAGTTAAAATTTATCTGTCTGAGTAACAGTGGACGGCCCGACGAATTGATCTACATACTGTATTTTTTCGTTCAATTCGACAGGGGGGGTGACGCGTGACACCCGGAACATATTCGACAATTCGACAGCGGCCAAAATTGGCGTGACAAAATCGCAAATTTCGACAATTTCGACGCGAAATTTCACAAAACCAGTACATCCAGGCGAACCTCGCGGCATGTCACGCTGGGGCAATTCGACAACTACCTCTGTGACGCGTGACACCGCACCAAAATTCCTCGTCGACAACCCCCCCTGTGACGCGTGACCGTCGAATTGAATGTAAAAATACAGTATATAAATGTGGTCAAATGTGCACCCCACTTGTTGCTTGGCCAGTTTCATAGAATCTTTCACATCTCAAAGTTGATTGTGGTTGACTAATCAACGAACTTCTGCCCAGTGTACGAGGACCTCAGCTTGAGATGAAAGAATATACTGACTTCAATAGGTGCACTCTTTCTGCTGACACTTATTTTGTTCTTAGATCTGATAGTTCATACCTTTCCTCAAGCTCAAACTCTGTGAGTAATTTATGCATGGACTTATTTCAGCCCAGTTCCTGGACCACAAACAAATCTAAACTTTGGTTGTGTGATTTTGAAACTAGGAGCTAGATTGTTTTTCACCTCAAAAAAAAAAGTGAGACAGAATCCGACAGAGGAATCAAGGGAAGGCACATGAAACTGAATGCGAGTCAAGTTCAGAAGTTCAGTTTCAACTGTTCAACCGTTCAGCCATTCAATTACTCGACCTCACCTTCAACCAGCCACTCAATTTGAGTTCCATGGACTGACCTGAGCTGGAGGAATAAATGACCTAAAAAGCCCAAAGGCGGAAGGTTAAATTCGAAGGGGACATCTTTGTGGTGTTGCATCGAAATATCAACATGTAGGATCGAGCGCTACTTCCAATCACAACTTTTTATTGACCATACAATAGATGAACTGCATGTAAACAGTAGTTTTGAATCAACACTCCAAACTGAGAAACCTTCGAGTTGGCTGAGATCATGTCACTGAAGACGAACAACTCGAATCGGAAGGTAAGTGAGCCCCTGTTCAAGTACGTATGAATGATGCAACAACTTGAACACTGCAAGATTCGTCGGAGATGCTATTTGAATACACGCACCGATGTGGCGGCATGGCTGATCTATCGTTGGCCAGTATTGATGAACATGTCGTTGTAGCCAACGTCACGGGAGGGACCTGCATCGCGCCTCTTGTTCTTCGCAACCAGGAGTCGGCGGATGAGCATCACCACAAGTGCCATACAGGAGGCATAATGATGTCTCTAATATTTACCAGGATCCACAAAACATTCATGTCTTTCTGGCACTGCTGTGTGCCATTCCAGAGGAGCTTATACGATTCAATAATGTCTCACTTTGTTGACGACGACTGCGCAATCGTCCAGTATAAAATGATGATTGATGGGACTACTTGCGATATACAGGCACTGGGACCAGTACCCACAAAGAATGGTGGAGTGTTGAAGGAGAATCCATGTTGTTGATTCTGTATGTCCACAAATTTCAGCCTAGGTCAGCCGGCACCCGCAATCTCTCCTGAGTCTGGATATTGGCTTTGAAATTTATTGATTCACCGGAGGCGAAATCATATTTACTCTGTAGACTGTAGACAATGGTGAAGTTCAGTGCTCCTTTCAGTTCTGAGGGTGTTGCAGTTCCTCTTCTCCAGTCGTTCGGATTCAATGATATATTTTACCCTCCCAAATGAATATTGAACCGTGTGAATTGGTTCAAGAAATTATGGTTCCCGCCCCGCTGAAAAGCCGTTGCTACAACCGCAACGAGGCTCATATTCTTCATGCGAACCTTCCTAACTGTTTCTGGTTCAGCCTCTGTGAGTTCCTCATTCTTAGTGTCCGAGGGCCGGAACTATTTTCCAGTGGTCATACTTTCCAGTCTGCCTCATTGCTTCAAATGATGGAGACTTTACATGAAACATATGAATAATCCATGCAGTCTGTGTATTGATTGACCCAAGTAATGGATAGAGCCATTTCAAACCAACTGAACATCTTTCCTTAATTCAAATCCTAGTTATCGCGGCAGTGCCAGTGATTTCCATAGGCCAAACACAGTGGCATAAAAGATTGGTTCAAGAGTGGATTCCGTAATGTAAATATACTCACAAGGGATGCTTAATTAATGTGAGTTAGCACTAGACTTAGACTAGACTTGACTGAGGTAACGCGGCAGTGATGCGGCGGTGGCTGTGTTGACGCGGCGTTGGCACCGGCGCTTCTACCCAACAATGATGTGTCACAGAACATTCGGCTGAGTATGACCGATCTGGACCATTCCCACGTCAAGTACATAGACGGGACGAGGAACTGGAGGTCACCGAAAACCTGGCACGACAATGTGTTAAGGATCGAGGGCAATAGAACCTTTCTGTGTCTCGGTCGTCCTGGAACATGTCCGGTACTAGTCCCGGCGCTGCAAGTACGTGGATGTAATGTCTCCACCTTATACCTGCCGCTCCAATATTCAATAGCGGTCAGTGAGATGATACTTAGCTCACTTACCGCTATCTATCGTTACATCGTTCTCTAGTCTCTTACTCTCCCTCCCGGCGGCACACCACCCCTCGCATCCGTGAGTGCGTTATGTCTATAGCATCAGTCCAGTGAGCCCGACTCCGGAGAATGCACATGGCCTACGAGTCAGTTGACCGATATACAAATTCCTGAGCATTCCTGTGCTGAAAAGTGTGAGTCACTGTGTGACCAGGGAGGTGTGTCGGGAACGAACAGAAGCTCTGGCATGGGATACGTTGCCACGACGATCTACTTGCCCGCTCTCCGTCGCGTATCAGAATCAGTCAGATGTTCGAGGAAGAGCGGAGGCGCGGAGATAGTGAGGTGAAAGAAGGAGCCCATTCTTTTGAATGGATGTTGAACGGCTGATCGGAAAAGTCGAAAATAAAATGAACGTGCGCCTCTCGAAGCCAATGCTCGATATGGAGGTTAGCTGGTGAAAGGACGCCGGTCTCCGAAATGCGCGTTTAGTTCACTTTCTTTGTCTTTGTTTTTGGCTCAAGAAAGTCCTTGATCCTGCCAAGAGGTTTCGTTTTCAATGTTTATAGCTCATGCAATTATTGTTGTTTAACCTTCCTTTATTGAATGACTTTCGAGGGTCATTGCTTGCATGCATGCTCCTCGATTGTAAATATTTCTGTCTCATGTTCGGTTGTTGATCTCACAAATGCTGGGACTAGGAATTCAATTTCGTTTTGGCCGTACATCCTCTTGGGTGCCGTCAAAAAGCCCAGATTGGGTCTCTTAGCTGTTCCCAAATGCTGATGTCTCTGGGATCCCACATTAATATGATTGTCCTTTCATCATATTTGAGCAATACCCGTCGGCCTACAAGCTCGCAATGACTATGCATCCACGTTGGGTAAAAATCGGACGCTGCTGAACTTTAGTTCAGTTCCTACAACGTGCTATCCCTAATTGTCGCAGGCTCATGGGCAGACTGGCACCGTGCATTTGATCCACTCATGAGGCTCGTTTCCACCCAAAAAAACAGCTTGAAAACCGATCAGAATTTTTCCTGGGGATTGTGTCTTAATATGTAAGTAGGTGCAAAATATCCCGGTTTGATTACCTCAAGTCCCAAAAGTTCTCGCTGCGCGAGGAGTACAGTGCTATCAGGCTAAAGTCTACATCATAATCTTTTAGATTTTTGGAGCTGAAATGACGGTAGTACTCCCATTTCTTACCCGCAGGAGGAAGATTTGATCCCCCACCAATTTAGTGCTGACTTACTAAGAAATGATGAACATCAGGTTCTGTTGCCAATTTGAGACTGAAGATGTCAGGAATGCCCAGCCAACAGCCAATAGTCCAAATTGGGGGGGAGCTGGCGAAGTGCTGGGGAAGAATACAAACGGGTAAATACGGAAAACAAAAACATGTACATACGAATGTCAAAATCATGACACGAATGTCGAAAACACGGCATCTGCTCAAGGTACGAGGGAAGGAAGGGAAAGGAAAGGAAATGTATAGTGCCGAGGAAGAATATAAACGGGTAACCCGGTAGATACGGAAAACAAAAACATGTACATACGAATGTCAAAATCATGAGACGAACGTCGAAACCACGGCATCTGCTCAAGATACGAGGGAAAGGAAAGTAAAGTAAAGGAAATGTATAAGGACTATGGTCCCTCAAAGGAACGTATAGGTACTGTGCTAGCCTCTACCGTGTGCGCTGCAGTTATCTTTGATATTGCGTTATTAGACTCGTCCGTTGTCGGCTCAATATCTGCACAGATGTTACAGTGCGGTGAGAAGCCGCTGTGATGATGACCCACGAGTACACAGCTGATCTTCTGAATATTTGGGACTTCTCTGTCCCACCATGGCAAGCACTCACCGCATATCGCACAGCTCGATTCCCTTGCCATGCTTCCGAGCCTGTCACCTGCTTGTTATTTCTTCCTACCAAGATGTTCGAAGCACACGATCCGTAGCCTCGATGTACTCGTTGCCACGAGTATACCGCTCGCCGAGAAGTCAGTGGGCGGTTTATATATGGGTGCATAGTTCGAGATACGTTGTAAACCTCTCCCGGTTCAACCCCCAAGATGGTTTTAGCCATTAGCTTCTTTGCGTCCCTCCTTCTGCTCGCAACGGCCAAGCCCATGGGGCCTCACACCATGGTTGTCCATGAGTCGCGTGCCGCTCCTGCCGAGGGATTCGTCCACTCCGCCGCAGCGCCCGCAGAGCAAGAACTCACCCTCCGCATCGCGTTAAAGCAGACCAACATTGCTGGACTGCAGACTGAGCTATACAAGGTCAGCGACCCGGCGTCCAAATGTGCGTTCTGAGCTTCTCGCTACCGTCTTCTCTGACCGTTCTGCAGTCTACGGGCAACATTTGACCCTAGAAGAGGTGTGACTTCCATGATTTTGTAGCGCGAATATGTTTGACGTCTGTTGTCGCTGCCAGGTTGCAGAGTTCGTCAAGCCGACGGACGAAACTCTTGCTGCCGTGTCCAGCTGGCTCTCAGAGAACAATATCGATGCCAAGCCCGTTACGCCTGCCGGTGACATGCTCGAGATCAAGATCCCTGTCTCCCAGGCAAACGACCTCCTTTCTGCCGAATTCTCCGTCTTTACCTATGTCGAGACGGGAAAGACCTTCATTCGCACGCTCCAGTACTCCCTCCCAGCGCCGCTGACCCAGCACGTCGAGTTTTTCCACCCGACGACCATCTTCGCGCCTCCCCTTGTCTCGAGGCCCAAATTTGTTGCCGCCAGGCCTGCGAAGCGAGCAACCCCTGGCTCTGATGATCTCCCCGACTCATGCACCTCGACTATGACCCCTGCGTGCCTTCAAGTGGGCCATTTCGCGTCTGGCGCAACTATTTCCACTGACCAAATGATCAGGAGCTCTACGGCATCCCCACCACCCCCGCAACTCAGAAGTCCAACACGCTCGGCGTCGCTGGCTTCATTGACGTGCGTTTATCATCCCCATTTCCTTCCGATACTTTATCTACTGCGCTCGTTACTTCCAGGAATGGGCGAACCAGGCGGATCTTACGGTGATTTCGGCTGACGTGTTGTTTCATGAGTTCTGACTGCCGCCACAGACCTTCCTCACCAGCCTCCGCACCGATATCAACTCGTCCACCACCTTCGCTCTTGAGACCCTCGACGGTGGCTCGAACCCGCAGAACAGATCCCAGGCCGGTGTCGAAGCGGTTGGTGGTCTGCATTTCATTTCGAATTTATGCTCAGTTTCTTCTCGCTCCTAGGACCTTGATACTCAGGTACACCTCTTCTGCACTCCTTGCATCATTTCTCTATACTGAAATGACTTTGAAGTACACCATTGGCATCGCCACCGGTGTCCCAGTCATCTTTATTTCGGCGGGTGACGATAATCCTGATGGCCTCAACGGGTTCCTGTAAGTCTCGTTAACACTTCTATGCACATCCCTGCTTCTGAGACTTCCAAAACAGTGACATGATCATTCTCTTGATCAACGACCCCAGCCGCCCCAGTGTCTTGACCACCAGCTACTCCTTCCAGGCCGAGACTGACCTCCCATTATCAGTTGCAATGTCAGTGGCTTTCCTGTGCTTCCGGGGCGTCCAATTGTGACGACAGATGCCTTTATTTAGCAACCTGTGCAACACGTACATGCAGTTGGGAGCTCTTGGTACCTCGCTGCTCTTCGCCTCAGGCGATGGTTAGTCCTGGGACCATGGTTCAAATCCGTCTTCGCGTTGCGTGCTTACTTGATTCGCAGGTGGTGTTTCGGGCGGCCAGTCCCAGAGCTGGTAAGCAAACTCCATTCGCGCCTTTGTTAAACATTTCTCACTGACTGTCAACTCGCACGCAGCGGGGACTACATCCCCCCCTTCCCCGCCGGCTGCCCATTGTGCGTAGAATTTCTCCCCTTCCCATCCCATTCTATTCTCTGATACGCTCTGTCTCTATAGCATCACTTCGGTCGGCTCAACCGGCGGAATCAACCAATTCCCCGGAATCAGCGAAGTCGGGTCGACGTTCTCCTCTGGAGGTCAGTTGTTGGTTTGCTCCATTGCTTTCCTACCCTAACGCATCTTCAGGCTTCTCGAACTACTTCCCAATCCCCGACTACCAGGCCGAGGACGTCGCAGCCTACCTCGCATGGCTCGACAGCCTCGGCACCATCCCTGAGGACGGCAGGTTCAACCGCAGTGGCCGTGGCTTCCCCGACGTCTCCGCACAGGGGGAAAACTATGAAATCGTAGTGGGTGCGTCTCTTCTTTCCTTCTTTCTCGGTGCCCCGCAGGAACTAATATCATCTGGGCAGATAACCAATTCGGCACTGTGGCAGGCACCTCATGCTCCACGCCCCTATTTGCGTCTGTTATTGCACTTTTGAACGACGAGGTAAGCTCTCTCTCCTGCATTACGGGAAAACTCAACTTCTAATCGTTATTATATTCCTTCAGCTAGTAGCCGCCGGAAAGCCCCCTCTGGGTTTCCTGAATCCTTTCCTGTACAGTTCTGTCGGCCGTGCAGCACTCAACGACGTTATGTTTGGTGATAACCCTGGTTGCGCAACGGAGTGGGTATTCTTCCTTTCTTTCACTTGTCAGCTTGGGTCTTGGGCTGACGAGTATTGTAGCGGCTTTTTCGGACACGCCGGGTGGGATGCTGTCACCGGGCTGGGCACGCCCAACTATACGGCGCTCAGGACTGCGGTCGGGTTGTGAAGAAGGAAATATCACACAAGGGTGAATTTTCTTTAGGTAACAGATTTTCTTGTATCTACTTGAGGTGTAGCGCCGTGGTATTGCCCGGGAGAAACTTATGTATTTTGTCTTGTGAACGATGAGGTACTTTCTGTCTCGTGCGCTCGAAACTTCGACCATCGCACGCAGCCAACTGGCCTTGGCCACATGGAAGTTCAATAATTAACCCGTACTTCGCGGGAGCCCAACGCACATGTACGCTCGCGAAGATCCGTATTAGAACCATGCACTGTAAATGTGATAACAAGTGCGTTAATCGCCACCTCCCTCAGACTAGCACTACCCAAAGAAAGTGATCCGTAATGGCCTAAGCACGGACGCCGCCGCCCGCTGAATCCACGTTTCCCCACTCGCACAAGGATGGTTAAGCAAAATGTCATTCAATTATATCATCTAAAATCTACACTGGAATTTGCATACGAACTTGTGCAATGAAATAAGCCAATAGAGTGTAAGTATCGTGGCGTCAAGTCCGTCAACATCATTAGAATTCTTCTTAAAAGTATTCGTTCAAACCATGCGTAAAACGGTCCCCTCATGCCGGGGTTTTAAAATGAGCGTAGCAACGTTGGAAGCGACGCCGTCTGTCGAAGGAACCATCTAGATGCCAACGAGGCGGGTGCGGCCATGGAGCCAGTCAATGCGGCACACACCAGCTTCCCAGCCTCCACCGAGCTTGATGCAGCGCTGCTCATACGCACGCGAGATCCGCCGCTGCGCACGGCTCCTCTGCCCGAGCTGTGCCCACTCTTCCTCTGTGACGCGCTCAGAAAGCGCGTCATACAGCGCAAACAGCACATCGAGGTTCGTCATCGGCGGCCGGCGCGTGAACGGGAAGCGCGTCGACTTGGCGGGCGACGCACCAGACGCATTCGGGCGGACGATGACGCCCCACGGGAAGAAATCGCACTTGAGTATGAACTGCGAGTACACCGTGGGCTCCGTCGCGGGTTCGTCGAGCATCTCGTAGGGGATCGGCGCACGCGTAGAGCGATCGATGATATTCCCGAGGAGGGCGGATAGAGGACGTTGCATGAGATGGGTGCATGGTCGAGGTGTGTGTATTCGAATTGGGGATGCATAGTAAACATTGTGGGGTCGGGCCGAATGGGAATCACGAAAGAAACGTGGAGGTCTGGGGAATCGGTCAGCGATTGTCTATAGCGGCCACGCAGTGTGGAGAGAAGGACGCACCTGGGTGCTCGAGCGTGTCGAGGTAGAGTTCCAGCTCGTTGTCTGCTTGAATGCCGGACGCAATGGGTTAATATACGGGCGCTGCGGACGGATGGATGCCATTGGCGAAGCCTTTAAGCTCGGCGATAACTCTAAAGTCTGGCGCGAAGAGCAGGCTTCAGAATGCGAGCTATTGGATTCGGAATCGCCAGAGAAGTCTATCATCGTGTTAGTTTTCTGAATATGACGGAAATTCACGATGCTGCAGATGAGTCACCTCGACGACCGGTATTCGTGTCGAGAGGGAACACCGAGACGCATAGTGGTTGGTCCAAACTAAACAGACTCTTGTCCGTCGCACACGCCTTCCATTTTTCGGGTTGAATACGAAGGAGGAGAGAGGAGCGGCAGACCGTTTGTAGACGTCGTTGAATCGACGCAGGAGTGATGTCGACCGGCGCGAATGAGTTTTATGATGCTTTTCCTGTGTTGCGAAGAGCGAGGGCATGGCTGGAACGGTATGCGCGACGGTAGCAAAAGAAACGCCACAACAGTCGCCTATATAGGCGTCCGACCGTGGGTGGCGGAGGAAATGGAATTCGATCCATTTAATCGATAGTTCCATTTGCGCGTAGCATTGTGAATGATCGAAGATCGCGAACCGAATTTACTGCGGCACCGCGTGTCCGGCCACTTATCGCGACAAGGTGAGGGACGGACGAGCAGAAAGAGCACAAGATTTCAATCAGAGCGAAGGACATGTCCATATCCCATGCCCGAAAAGCCGTGGATTTAAGGCTCCAACCTTTTCCGTGTATAAACGTTTATACATAGTTTTAACCGTTTCCGTTTCCGTTTCCTTTTTTTGTGACGCTGGGTTCAAACGGTTTGTAAACCATTTCTACACGGTTTAAACGGTTGAAATTTGGAGCACTCACAGCGCATTTACCAAGTAAAATCCGAGCTAAATTTGCAGCTGGGAGTGTCTCTGAGGTCTAGGAAGTTCCTTCAAAACCACAGATGCATGCTCTGACCCCAAAAAACCACCCAACAAGCGATCCTGATATAGCAGTTCCTCCGGTGGTTCCTGGATCACCGCGTCGCGCAGTACTTACTTATCTTCTTGAGAAGGTTTGACTTCAACCCATGTTACCTAACAGCATAGATTCCCGAAATCATCGACCTCTTTGACCCCTGGTGTCGATACTTGATCCAGGGCTGACATTTCCGAGTTCGGGTTAACAGCGTCATTCGCCAGTCTTGGTCACTCAAGGACAACGCTTTGTACCATCCTGACCTGAATTTCATCGATAAGTTAAACTGAAGTACAAGGAAGATCGCAGGGGCTATTCGGGCGAAGTATTACCTGGTTACCTAGCACCTCCAAGTCAGTAGTTCTGATACCCTGAAATTACCGTGTATAAACCGTTTCAAAACGTTTTCTAACCGTTTCCGTTGGTTGTGCTCAGATCCATACACGGAAAACAAAAGGTTGGAGCCTTACGTGGATTGAAGGAGCGATTGCGTGAGATGAATGCCTGCTGATCAAAGAAGGTTCGGCACGATCATGTCGATCGATGATGTAGTCAAAGAAATACTTGGAGGCGAGGAACCACGGCCCAGAGGGTTCCAGAAATGAGGGCAGGAGTCTTCTGTAGTGCACGGTTATATAACGTGTAGTATCACCGACGTTTCTAGCGCCAACAGGTACCAGCTCGCCAGATCTGATCTGGTGACATAAAAAGATAGCCAACACCAGAATCGATTCTGGTGCCAAAACAGCACCAGAATGTCATAAGCTGGCATCAGAACACCCTCGGGGGTTCCTCTATTGCGGGGTTCAGACCGTTGGTAATGGAAAAGAAAATGTATTGACAGTACTAGCACAATGGTACACGACTAATAGATATACCCAGTACCCACGCGCGGTTGACCTATTCCATCGCTTGCGCCAAGCAATGGACAGCACACGTAGGAAGGCCCGAGGTACCTCTTTCGTCCATGTCTGCGTAAGGAGCGCACAGTTGAAAGGAATAGATCGTCAGTCAGGACAAAGTGTGGTGACCAAACCCACGCACTGTCAGACAAGAAAAGAACACACACCGATCTGCCAGACGAGATTGACAGATGAGGGAATATAGTAGTTACCAATAAGCGGGAACGACACATACCTAACGCCTTCCGCAAGCAAGACCGACTATCTTCGGGGATACTCACCCTTCTTCCTCTCTTGGGAGCCGTAGTGGGGCGGGACCTGTGGTGAGGAATATGAGTACGCCATACTGGGTGTGGTATGTGAGTCGGAGTGCAGGGAAAGACCAGGGAGAGCGAAGGCAGGGGCTTGATGCAGGACTTGACCAAGAAAGATTTGAGGCAGACCGGATGAAGCTAACAAGCCAGTGCAGAGGGCAGCCCGTCTTGCAATACGAAGCCGGAGACGAAGCAAGCACTCAGAGAGTGGCTACGGCATTGATTAAAGCTCATAGGAACCTTTGAGACTGCGAAGGGGCTTGACCGGGGCGCTTTGAAGGCCAGGAGCGAGACGACTCAGACGAGATGAGGGAGGAAGGCAAGAGATGTGGCAAGAGGCGTGGCGACGGCTGTCCATCAATCATGCCATGTCAACACGTAGGGGCGAAGTTGTCACGTAGATGACAAAATTCAAAAATCCGCCACAGTACTTTCCGTACGCAATGTTACTGTGCCGGAATTTTGAATTTCTGAGCAGTCGTTGAGATGACTTGGGATTGGGCTCTTCGAGGCGGGGGCTGAACCTTTAGGTTCAATCTGAATAGTAAGTTCTACAATCCAAAACAATTGGGTTGAATAGGCACCAAAGGTGCTTAGATAAAGCTGCTTTAGATTGTGATATGCAACTATGGCCAAAAAAGGAATGTGTGATTCTACACATTTTGAAAGCAAAATATTCGTAAAACATTAAAAGCTTTCCTCCCCTAAAAACCGTAAATTGACCGAATCATGTCTACTTTCGATCTATGGTTGTTGCTTCTACTTTCATCCCCACCAACCTCGCCAGGTCCTTGATATGCAGGCGCACGATTGCCGTGACAGAGTGTGATGGCACTCTCAGGCTTTGCTACTCACAGAAGGTAGCCAGCACACGGCAATTAGCCGAATTTCCGGCCACCGGAAGTTAGCTCAAACCACTTAAGTATCCAATTAGATATCTGGTGGGGCGAAATCAGACCAGAAACTCCACGGATCCAGTGGTCCGAAATCAGTCCCAATGTTGGGAGCTTCCTGATGGGTTTCGGGCCAGATGATATGGAACACATCGGCATGCATTTCATCAATGCCGGTTTCATAGCAGCGCTGCCGAAACTGCCGCTCATATGTCTCATTTCGCAACCCATATCGGTGTTGCTGAAATGCAAGCCGAGACTTTGCATGTCAGTTACTAAATTGTGTTTCTGGCGTGGTTTTAGCTGCTTTAAAGCGGGTCAACAATGGGATTCCTCAGTATTGTGAAGGCCTGTAGTTGAGCTGCATGAGTACAGTTGTGGCTCCAAATTGTGCTGCGATTTTGACCTTCGGGAATCCTAATGTGGAGTGTGTGATAGCTTACTAGTCATGAGATACTGCCATGAGATGTTCCTGATAAGGTACAGCACAAAAATTCACCCAAGAGTGCATCATTTCAGCTCAGGCTCGGAAGCCCGCCGAGTTTCCGGCATTTTTGAATCTACTGAAGCAATGGAAAATGTGTATAAGTGATGATTGACTTGTATTCCTGATCAAGGGTTCCAGGAACCGATGAAAACACACATGAGGCGTCGCAGGAACGCGAATCGACAGTTTGATGAAGCCATCCGAAACGGGAAGACATGCCGTTTGATCCGAGACAAACTCCGCCGGCAACCAGCAGAGTGGTATCGGGAAATTCAGACCATTGTATTGTTTCTTCTGCAACCGCTTCACCGATACCAGTTCTGAAGAGCTAGGAAATTTTAGAATGAATCATTGCATAGGATCCCAATTTTGAAAGTGAAACCCGGCTCTATTGAAGATGTTACAAGCAATGGTGGTATTGGATACTAAGCCTGATGGTCGGCAACTTTTGGCAAGTTTGTTGCGACTTATTTTCTGTATTTTTTTTATCTGCCATCAAGATCATGAAGTGGTGATTGATCTCGGTGATTGATCTCGGTGATTAATATTCTCCGCGCCCGGATACTGGCTTGAACACAAAGCAGAAATGACTAACACCCAAAATTGAACTCAGAGTATATCTTTGGTTCCAGGCGATGAAACGGGTCGCACAAGAGGATTCAGGCAGGTAAGAAGTTTAAAAATGTGCCCTTGCATTTTGATTTATTTCTAGGTCTTGTCCCATTTTCTTTCAATTTTATTTCGCGATGACAAATTACGTATGACAAATTCCTATTTCTGCATGTTAGGAAAATAGATCGTGATCGAAACCCAGGGTAGCCAAACCTAAAGGTTCAGCAAAGATGCCAGGTGCTCAGCCAAAATCACTTAATTGTCACGTAGATTACAAAATTCAAAAAATCCGCCACAGTACTTTTATTTTTACGCTGATTTATTTCTCGACTTCTCTCTTGACCAAGGTGTCAAAATGTTTCTACGAGGCTGATACCTTTACAAAACTGGAACTGAACACTTCTATGAACCAAACACATACAAAGCTGCCCGTCCCCATTAACACTTTCACAAAAGTTCAGACTGTCCTGTTTTTTTGGAAATCTCATTTGCACCATGAATACCTTAATATGGGTAGCTCACACCCATTTTTCCATTCAATTTTAGTGGAGATATTCACATTTCTTTCTCCCGGACCTCGAGGGGGAGTCCAAGACACGCCTATGAACTGTTTCGCGGATCGGCGTAATCTACATTTGTCATCGATCCACGCTGGTCACGTATGTGACACACGCTCCTCCCGCACACTCCCGACGAGTATATACAAGAAGAGTGGGAGTGGGACTCGCCGTTTTTAAGTGAGTCCCACTAATGATGAGCCCGCCGTTGAAGGCCATCAATCTTGATCAATTCATCATCAGTCGGCTCGGCGGCATTTATGCTGGGGGAAGGTTCCGCTGGCACTGCCTTTTCCGCTGGCACGGGGCCCTTTCACTGGCGCAAGCCCTTCTCGCTGGCGCAGAGCCTTTTTTTTTTACGCCTTAATTCAATTTTAACACTTGATCCGACCTTTTTTCGTAGACATCTTACGCGGGGGAGACCCCCGCGGACCCCCCTTGATGCTCGCCGCTGGGCCCGCTGCGTGGAGCATTTACGCTCGCCGCTGGGCCCGCTGCGCGGAGCTTTGCACTCACCACAAGGCCCACTGCGTGGTGCCGGCCGAGTGAGCGGGGTTTAAACTCAAATGATCTAATGATGGGCGCCCGTGAGCGAGTCCCGTTCTTGGTCAAACAACGGAACGGGCTTGTGCCAAGATAAGCGAAAAGGGCAGGACCTTCGTCACGTCCTGGGGCGCTCGAAGATGAATTTAATATATCTAATTTAGGACATAGCGAAATCTAATCCTTAATCTAATCTATCAAAACCCAAATAAACCTCCGCGAAACTTCAAGTATCGCTGCACCTTTACTGATAGCGTGTTTGAGACATTCATATACATAGTGTTCATGGTCCCATCATGCAGACCATAGAGGAAATTCATCCTCATCTTCGAATCTCGCCCTCCTCTTCCCCTGTTTCACCCACTCACAAGACAATTTATTAATACAATTCACAGTCGCCACTCTCTCGTTTGCGCGGCCCGTCTCCCACGAGCCTCATATGCACCATTCCAGCGTCGCGCAGATTGTCGTCGGTGGAGTGCTCCACTTGCTCCAGCAGCGTCTCGAGTTCCGGGTAGTTAGTTGCGATATAGCCAAATGGTGTGCACGATCCCTGTTCCGCCAATTAGAACATCATCAGAGTCGTTTTTGGCTACTCTGTGGAGGAAAGAATTTGGGAGAGACAAAAGTAAGAGCACAATGGAAGCCGTGAGACCAGCTGCAACCTGATAAATGATCAATTCAACCGAAGCAGAAAGTGGTCAAACCAGTACCGCTATGATGTTTAACTGTCCAAACTATCAGTTTTGATGCTGGTGTAATAGTTTTATATGCTCACGTCCAAACATCCTTCCAGAACCAGTGCAGTGATAGTAGCAGTCCCATTCAGGCGAAAGGGAGTGTTTTGCCGCGAATAGGGGTACCGCACAAGAGATCCGTTGACCTCACTGACATTTATGGATAGAGGTGCGACTGCAGGCTTCTAGCTTACTGGAAGGGTGTGAAAATATGCTCAGTATGAGATGCGGGAAACTCTTACAGGTCCAGAACATCGAGGCAATGAGTACTGATAGGGCGTTTTCGAGCTCATGCAAAGTTACATTGGCACGCGGAGGGCCAGCGTCCGTGGGCAATAGATTCAATTTCTGAATCAGATACCTAGACACCATGTGTATGAATCTGTGTCTTTGAGGTTCACACACACTTACAAATCCTGAGTTGAGTAGCCGCCAGAGCTGATGGAAGTGGCGGGCAACTTTGGGTACCCCAGAGCCCACTAAGAGGTAGTAATTAGCCAGTCACTACATTTAGAGGCTCCCTCGGCCAACTTCGGCCAACATCTTGGCTCGGCCTAGTTGGTCGGGGTTGGTCAACCACGGTTTTGAGCTTGCGCTCGCCGCGAGGCCCACTGCGTGGTGTCGGCCGATGAGCGGGGCTTGAAAATAAATTGATTGACTGATGGATGCCTATGAGCGAGTCCCACTAACGGTGAATTAAACGAAGCTAGCCGACGTTAGCCGAGCGTTAGCCGACTCCCACTAACGCCGAGTTCCACTCTTCTCGTCGATATTCAGCCAATATCAAGCACAATATTTACTTTAACATGACTTTTAATGTCCATGGGACAGCCGAGGTCGGGGAGATGAGTGTAGAGAGAAAGGACGAGGATGTGTTGCCCATAGTGACGGCGTCGAGGCGTAAATAACCTTTTCTTGTGACTCTGTCACTCTGGTGTAACACATCGATCTAAAATTGGCAGCACTCCCACACACTCACATGGGCTGTGGGAAGGCCGGCCGACGGTGCCAGGGATGCTGGAGGCGTTGGGACAGAGATTGGGGGTCGACCGACCTGGCCGAGATAATCTCGACCAACCCTCGGCCAACGTCCGCCGACATCGCGTCAACTGGCCTCGATCAACCCGGTCAAGCCGCCTCCGCCAACCTCGGAACACGTCAGCCGACATCGATCAACTCGGCCGAGGGGCCATCAAAATGTAGTGAGTGACTCGGCAGGCAGGCCAGGGGGTGATATTATTTACCAAATCTAGAAATAAATTTCCACCGTCGCTTGAATTGAGGAAGACGTCATAAGGCTCTGCATACGGCATCCAGGATGACACATTTTTTTCTATGTCTGGCTCCAGCGTGATTATTTCCCATGATTGTGAATCCACCAGTGCATTTTGATTAACCAGGCCTGCGAGCACCGCAACAGCTGGATCGAAGCCACAGAAATAGCCATTGGGGGATTGAGATTGATGGACGGCGCACACTGGTTGTCGAAGTCGACTATGGGGATTGTGCTGTATAGGAGAACAGACTTGTCGACGACAATTGATGCCGTGACCACAATGCCTGGCGCTGTGAGAAGATATCAGGCTGCAGTTGTGATCGGTCTGGACGGAATTAACATACGGGTGTCCCATATTCCATACAGGACGGAAGAATTTCCATCCCCCATCTGTATCTCCCACTGTGGTTGCATGAGCACAGAACTGTACTTTTGCGCCACATGATCCACATAGCCGCAAGTGATATTGAATCCCGTGGCATCGACAGTCACATTTCCAACTCCATTATCGATGTCCGGTACCTCGTATAACGTTCCTCCCCACAATCCGGGTGTTATTGAGCTCTCCACCACTCATCCTCCCTTCCCCTTCACCACGAAGGTTCATGGAGAGTGACACTCATCGCATGTCCGTATGAGTCCCCTCCACCCTTTCTTCGTATGCGTGCACAGCCTCACGCACGCGTGCCCATCAAACACACCAATCTCACAGCGCACGACGCCTCCCCGCGCAGCCCGTGGTACCACGGGGCTAAGATGCCTAGACGCTGTCCCGTGCCTTTGTGCCTCCCACGCGCAGCCCATCCATCTTTACGGCTGCGCGCGGAGGCATCGACACCCCAGGGGTGTATGTACGGCGCCCGCCGGCGCATTTCCGCGCGCATCTGCGGGCCAGAACGACGCTTCCCCGGATAGTACGAGCCAAGGAAGCGAGACGGGGGCATGCTACGCTCACGACACCGCCCATTCTCGACGTGGACAGCGCATGGCGCCCAGCGCGTGTGCGCCGTCCGTTTGCACGTCGACGCGGGGCATCGTACGACTCCCCGCATGCATGCGGCGAAACCGGGACGCGGGCACCAAGGACCATGTATTTCTCCGGCCCAACGCCGTCAGGAAGACGTGGGAGGGAGATGTAGAGGGATGGGACGAGAATAAAGAATGCATATTGTGGATGGAATGTATATGGGATGACACAGAATTGCGAGATAGTGGGGGAAACGATAGCGCAGGGCGGCGGGGATGGGTGGCAGATAGAGAAGGAGGAGGGAGGGAGGGAAAGAAGGAACGCACAGAATGTGAAAACAAAAAAAAAGAACGAAAACGCACCATGGAGTTACCCTTGGATTCCTTCGGCGCGATGGCGCAATCGTAGATCTTCCTTTGCGTGCGGCATAGGCGGGATCCAGGGGTCGTGAAGGCGGCGGCTGTGGTGGCGAAGGAGGACGAGTGAGCGCACGATATCGCGTAGGAGCCGCTGTAGTATATGAGCCCATGTTGTCTCGGAGTGGACATCGAGTGGAAGGAGGGATTGGGACGCATGGTACAGCCAAGCAGCGGAGGACTGGTACGCGGCGTCCTGGTTCTGCCCGCGCGCAGAGAGCGCGACCGCGACGCGGTGTAAAACGGCGTTCTCCTCGTTGACAGACGGAGAGAACCCGAGATCAAAGCTTGCTCGGTCATTATGAAGGCGTTGCGCGCGCGATCAGCAGCAGCGGGACGTCCTTGACCTGGAATTCCGAGTCGCCTCAGACACTGCAGCTGGCATCTCGACAGATGCGATGTTATTGGTTGGAGTCACCAGCCCTGACTCGGAGCCTTGTGATGTCGGCGTAGAAAAGGATGAGAGCAGCTGCGAGAACTTTGTCGGAGATCAACATCGGCCGTCTGATCCGACGGACTCGGAACCGAATCGGAATCACCCGAAACTTGCGCTCTCCCCCAACTCTCCTCTCAAATGACTTTGCGACGTCCTTGTTGCACTCATTCAGGCCACTAATATATCGCTCTCATCCCGAGCTATCTGAAGATCTTGTATTTCCCTCGCTTGCAGGCTGGAAAATTCGCTATCAATACTGCAAGCCAGCTTGGTCATACTACCAGTACCTGGACTCAAAATCTCGCGGTTCCTTCAGGGATATGTTGTGGCATTTGACCCTTTGTATTCGCCTCATGTTCCTTCATACACCACGTTCAGTCAACACAATGCACGTGTTGGTCCCACTCTTCCCCTTCAATAGCATCTCACAGCAGCCCACTTTTCTCATCATTGCGCAATCAAACATTACTGTACATGCGGGATTTCCCACCAATCCGCCGATGTGCGCGATTCTCCTCGGAAAATGATCTAAGTGTGGTTTTTCGTGGGTCAACCTAACTCCTGACTGCGAAAAATATATTTGAATTGCTTCCTTGGTTCCACTCTAGCTTTGTGTTGGAGTAGCCAGGATGGGCCACAGGTCGTACGGGGTCGCAGGTGTACGGATAGCGGTGGCTCTTGGGCAGCCGTGATGCATCACATGATCTACCTACGACCACATGCGTCCGGATAGGAGTGGCCCTAGGCCACTGCTACAGTGTGTGTGTTTTTCTTCTGCCAGCTGCAGAATCAACTCTCTGGAATCTGACCTGCCTTCAGCAAAAGTCTGGATGGTATCAGTCAGTCGGAGTTTAAGTATGGTCTCTTTCGAAATGTTTCTGCCGAGCTCTTTCGCACTCTCCCATCTATAAAACAAAACTCCGACATTACAAGCGCATTCGACTTGTGCTCGTTTGGTTCCTCTCTATCTTTTGCTCTGTTTGTTCTGCTGACTGCAGAATTTTCATCTGCCTCCAGCAACAACACTGGCATGGTCATGATCAAATGTGCTGCTGTCAATGTTGATCCCATTCAGTATCCCCCCCCATCTTTTTATGCTGCTAACTGACAAATCATTCAGATGTTAATCAGCTAGCAAAGATTCCTATGGTGAATCACGAACATGGGGGGGTTTATCGGAAGCCACTGAAATCAAACGGGCCACATTCCTTCCCTCCTTTTTGTTCGTTGTGTTCTGAACCCACCCACAATCTCGAATATAATCAGCTCCCAAATAGACAAGGAGAATCGGTATCGTGTATCCATCTGTGCATGTCTCCGCCCACTTGATCATGAGTGCTAGCACTCAATTACCCGTGAAACAGCACAAAGGAAGTCCATCTATGAAGTCTATCCACCAGAAATTCGTTCGGTTGCGAAATATGAGAAGGCAATCAAATAGTGCAAGTCCCACAAGGGCCCCACAGAGCCTGAAAAATAATAAACGCCAAGAGGGAAGAGACAACATTCCATAATTCAACACTAAACTTGTAGCAGTGAACCTGCAGATTAGTGCCCTGATTACTTGCAAGTTTTGATTCTGAATGCTCTTCTATTTCTTCCCTTTCATACCAATGCTTCAAGAACCACTAAAAACAGAACTTCACTTCAGTGTTGTGCTCTCCCCATTTATTGCAAGGTTATCATTCCATTGTTGCACTACACACAGGATTTTATTTGACTAATTCGGATTTTCTGGTTCTGCTGCAGTAGTGAGCAAGCCTGTTTCTCGTTGATGGACACCCTCTGCAGAATACTACACTGAATCGCTGGATTAGTAAATGTAGATCGTACACTTGTGGTCTATCGTCTCCCTTGCTCCGAGGGCCTTATAATCACAGGTGTTGGAGTTTCTGTTTTTTTCTTGTTCTCTGCCAACTGATGAATTATCTCATTCTCGAAGTTTTGGTTTGGCTTCACTTGTTTTTATGTTGCCGCTCACTCGTGAATTGATTCGTTGCAGCGAAGTTGGGTTGTTACCACATTTTATACTCTGGCTGCTAACCAAATATGATTTTCCACTTCATTCAATTGTGGAACGGGACCCGGGCATCATGCACAGGTGGTTTATTCGAGGTTTATATACAATCACAAACTAGGAAGCAAACCGGTCTGATGGTGTGGGATATCGTGAACTCAATATTGTGCAAAACACCAGGTTTCTTGGGCTGTACCGGGGCAATGCCTTCCGGGTTAGTCGATAACACCAAGGACCATAAGATTTTGTTTTTTCGTGGTCGAGAACGAGGGGGTTCTTTGTTGGGGATCAAATATTGCCAAATAACGTAGTAACGGAACACTCCAATACAGATGATTGTACCTCGGCCATGTACCTTGGACATTCCGGATATTAATATTCATCACCCTAGACCTCCAAAACCCCATAGGTAAGATTTGGCAATGTAATTTACTCTGCATGTGGCTGTACCGTTGCAAACTTGTATGTGCATCACATGGGGAAAACTAGTAAATACTGGCACAAACAAAATTAGATTGTGCCGACGCTATGAAAGCTTCTTCCAAACTTCCTTCAGTGGACAGAGAGTTCATAGGAAGCAGCTGCGAAGCGAAACACCACCAGGAAGCGAAACACGCTATCGTTTGACACCTTAGAGGCCAGTGATGAACCCGAATTTTTGTGACATAAATGTGTTGCTTATGAAGTCCCTCAGGGTGAGAGGAATAGTGAAAATAGCTGCTGTAGCGCTTGCACGGTGCGACTTTAGTTGGGCCATTATTTGGCACATTTTCCAGGCAGAGAGAAGAGCATGCCTGGGTACACATGAGCTACCAGGTGCCGTCAGAGTGATTTTCAGGGTCTGGGAGGATAAATATAATGATCCTGAATCTTCAAATTCCATATACAACGCACATTCAATGTTTCTGTAGTGTTTCGCTTCCACGTGATTTGGCCAAATTTAGCCTCCGACAAAGATTCCCCTCATTCTCCACGAGAACGACACAGAATACTGTGGTCTTTTACATTCAAGGGTAGCTAGGAAGGCACTGGACCAGTCTACAACTCGGGATGATGTCATTGGAGTCATATTGAGCCTGCACGTCTGAGCATTTCGCTTCACGGTTAAGGACTGTACTTTGTTGTGTTATTTCGAAATTTTCGCCTTGACACAAAAAGTACTGAAAACAATCTAAAAATTTCACATACTCTTTCAATGAAAACAGTGTGAAAAATGAAGGAAGTTTTTCACCAGTATTTTCACTAAAAAACTTGAAATGCTCAACAAGGGAGAAAATATTCCTGTGATCCCTTTTCTAACCAAAGTGCTGCTCTTGCACAGTCTGATTTTCTTCTCTGTTTCCCCTCACCATTACAGAACAATCCTGAAATACAACTAAGAAATCATGGTCTCAACTGTCTCAGCTTGTTTTAATTGCACACAAAAGCTCACCACTCTGATATCCGCATTCAAACTCATGATCAGTGCTCCTTTTCAGGTGCAATATTAAATTTAATGTCCAGTCAACATATACCGCCCATTGGCTGGAAACAGTAGGGAAAGTGTCTGAAACAAACCTTACCTCCAGGGTATAAAACAGCATACAGGAGAGGAGAGAATATGATCTCAAACACCAGGGACTCTGAGTACAAACACCATGAACATGGATAGATAATAAATAGAAAACAAGGTAGGTATATTTAGTGGAAGTTGGATCAGATTCCCATATGAATAAATGGTATCCAGCACTCATATGGGACCTTTCTCGCTTTCAATTGTTTCACAGCCAGGTGTAGTGCCTCAGCTGCATCACTTGCCTGTGGCTGTTGACCCTCCCTGAACAGGTGAGAGTAAACAATCTCTGCAACCAGTGGACCATCTGAATCATTCATTGACCACATTGTCCCAATGGCACCTCGGAAACCTGCTGCAATAAATCCTCCCCCCAGATGAAAGGATTCATTTACAAGTTTCGCATCTCCCATAGCTGTCTGACATGCAGCAAGGAACACAAATTCAGCATTTGACAGAGGCATTCGGAGGATGGTTTCCATCTCCAAGCTACCTCCATAGAGGAGAAGACGACTTTTTGTTGGATCAACAACATCTTGATTTCCATGACAGGCCAAATGCACCCAAGAGCAATTCTGTAATTGCAGTTTCACAGCACTGACTGTAGCTTGCTCACCTTCAAGACACTCAACCTGGGGTTTTGTGATAATTGAACAAATGTTTTTGACCTCCTGTTCCACTCCTTGGAGATAATTTGAACCACCACCAGTGTCTGTTACTCCTACAACCTCAAATTTAGAAGCAGTCAATGTCTGCTTTGCATGGGCTTCCAGCAAAGATCCCAATGTTGCAGTATAGGAATGAAAAAATTGATCAGTTGGAGGGCTTGCATGGAGAGGCAATCTTGTAAATGCTCCAGTTGGCAACCACCATAATCTGCCATTGTGAATGCCACACTAAAAACCTATTAGTGAAATTTAAGGAGGATAGTCAGATATGTGCTAACCAATTCCAATACCTGATAAACAGGATCAACAATAGAAGTCCAGAGCCAGGCTAATAGATCTGCAAAACACTGTTCGCGTGGTTTGGATCCTAACACCTCCCAATTGCCAAACAGTCGGGTTGACAAGGATTCTTGTCGTGTTCTGACATTGCAACGGCCAAGGAGTTTGTCAAGTGCTTCTTGTTGTGATTGCAACATATCTAGTGTCACAGCTGGAAGTGGTACATGCATTGGGTCTGAAGTTGGATTCAGGATTACAATACCATCACAATGATCCTTATGACTGTTCAATATAACAACAGACCCTCCTTGGGATGCACGGCAAAGCTCCTTGTATGGTTTTGGAAGGAGAAAATATTCATGACCTGGCTGCTGGCGGATTTCTTTGAGTAGGCCCTGCCTCTTAATAGCAAGGCCTTGGGGATCAGGGGATGTACCACTGTAGAGCTCAGAAGAAAGGTATTTCAATTTATTTGCTTGAGCAGGGGGCAATTCATCAAAGTCTGTCCTCAATTGGAGCATCTGCTGAAATGTTATACCTAGTCCTTGTTCCATGATCTCCACTGCAGACACAATGTTGGAGAAATTGATGCAGGTCATCACAGCAGTTGAAGTGACTTGGCCAATATTGAGTCGATGCAAGGCTGCATGCCGTACAGACAGGATATTGCCCATCCAGAGGATCTCAGGTAGTAGATTGAAGGCATTGGAGTATGCTGTTATGCAATTTGAAGACTTCAACTGCTCTGAAAAATAGGCCCAGTTGAGGGCAGCATCCCAAGATCTTTCTGGGGTTGAAGTGGATATTTTGAAGGAATCAGTGTAAAGAGTATGGACACTTTCTAGATCATTCAGATCTCGCAGTCCTTTGTATCGATATGCAAAAGCAAGGGCCAAGTTTTGCAGATGATATGCCCTGTTTGGGTGCCCTTCTGGGGTGAGATCCACAGCTTCTTGGTTTCGCTGCAATGCAGCCTCAAGATCATTCAGGTCTCCCAGCCTCTGATATCGATCCTTGAAGGACAGAGCAAGATTTTGTAGGTAGCCTGCTCTGTCTGGGTGCCCTTCTGGGGTGAGATCCACAGCTTCTTGCTTTCTTTGTAAGGCAGCCTCAAGATTATTCAGATTACCCAGCCTCCGATATCGATTGATGAAGGACACAGCAAGGCCCCGCAGACGGCCTGCCCTATCAGAATGTCCTTCTGGGGTGAGGCCTACTGCTTCTTGGTCTAGCTGCAATGCAGCCTCCGATATCGATCCTTGAAGGACACAGCAAGGCCCTGCAGACGACCTGCCCTATCAGAATGCCCTTCTGGGGTGAGATTCACAGCTTCTTGGTTTCTCTGCAATGCAGCCTCAAGGTCATTTAAATCACCCAGCCGCTGGTATCGATCAGCAAAGGACACAGCAAGGTCATGCAGACGACCTGCCCTATCAGGATGCCCTTCGAGGGTGAGGCCTACTGCTTCTTGGTCTAGCTGCAATGCAGCCTCAAGATCATTCAGGTCTCCCAGCCTCCGATATCGATCCTCGAAGGACACAGCAAGATATTGCAGGTAGCCTGCTCTGTTTGGGTGCCCTTCTGGGGTGAGATCCACAGCTTCTTGGTTTCGCTGCAATGCAGCCTCAAGATCGTTCAGATCACCCAGCCTCTGGTATCGATTGGTGAAGGACACAGCAAGGCCCCGCAGACGACCTGCCCTATCTGGATGCCCTTCTGGGGTGAGGCCTACTATTTCCTGGTCTAGTTGCAATGCAGCCTCAAGATCATTCAGGTCTCCCAGCCTCTGATGTCGATCCCTGAAGGACAGAGCAAGATTTTTCAGGTAGCCTGCTCTGTCTGGGTGCCCTTCTGGGGTGAGGTCCACAGCTTCTTGCTTCTTCTGTAAAGCAGCCTCAAGATCATTCAGATCACCCAGCCTCTGGTATCGATTGGTGAGGGACACAGCAAGGCTCCGCAGACGACCTGCCCTATCAGGATGCCCTTCTGGGGTAAGATTCACAGCTTCTTGGTCTAGCTGCAATGCAGCCTCAAGATCATTCAGGTCTCCTAGCCTCTGATATCGATTAGTGAAGGACACAGCAAGTCCCTGCAGACGACCTGCTCTATGAGGATGCCCTTCTGGGGTGAGGCCTACTGTTTCTTGGTCTAGCCGCAATGCAGCCTCAAGATCATTCAGGTCTCCCAGCCTCCGATATCGATCCTTGAAGGACACAGCTAGAGTTTGAAGGTAGCCTGCTCTGTCCGGGTGCCCTTCTGGGGTGAGATCCACAGCTTCTTGCTTTCTCTGTAATGCAGCCTCAAGATCCTTCAGATCACCGAACCTCCGATATCGATGGGTGAAGGACACAGCAAGGCCCTGCAGCCGACCTGCCTTATCAGGATGCCCTTCTGGGGTGAGGTCTACTGCTTCTTGGTCTAGCCGCAATGCAGCCTCAAGATCATTCAGGTCTCCCAGTCTCCGATATCGATCCTTGAAGGACACAGCAAGACTTTGCAGGTAGTCTGCTCTGTCTGGGTGGTCTTCTGAGGTGAGATTCACAGCTTCTTGGTCTAGCTGCAATGCAGCCTCAAGATCATTCAGGTCTCCCAGCCTCCGATATCGACTAGTGAAGGATACAGCAAGATTTTGCAGGTAGCCTGCTCTGTCTGGGTGCCCTTCCGGGGGGAGACCTACTGTTTCCTGGTCTAGCTGCAATGCAGCCTCAAGATCATTCAGGTCCCCCAGCCTCCGATATCAATCTTTGAAGGACACAGCAAGGCCCCGCAGACGACTTGCCCTATCTGGATGTCCTTCTGGGGTGAGGCCTACTGTTTCTTGGTCTAGCTGCAATGCAGCCTCAAGATCATTCAGGTCTCTTAGCCTCCGATATTGATCGGTGAAGGACACAGCAAGGCTCTGCAGATAGCCTGCACTATCTGGGTGCCCTCTTGGGATGAGGTCCACAGCTTCTTGCTTTTTCTGTAATGCAGCCTCGAGATCATTCAGATCACCCAGCCTCTGGTATCGATTGGTGAAGGATGCAGCAAGGGCCTGCAAACGACCTGCCCTGTCTGGGTGCCCTTCTGGGGTGAGGTCCACAGCTTCTTGGAATGACTTCACTGCAGCTTCAAGGTGAGATAGGTCTCTGATCTCCCGATACCGGGTTAGCAACGCTGCTCCAAGCTTGTGGTGGTATCGAGCAAGCTCTGGGTGTCCAGATGGTGTTCTACAAGATGTTCTAGCTCCACAATAGCAAAATCATCTGAGCCCTACACTCATTTTAGTACTTTACTCTATAATTCACATTTTATCCACTCACAGATATTCCAGATCCATTATCGCCTGAAACAGAATCAGAAACATCATTTGAGTCCTGTCCCCTATCAGCCGGCTTCAATTCAGGAAGAAAACAAAATTGCTCACAACTTGGGTGGACATTTTCAGAATGTGGGCAAAGATGCAGTCCTTCAATTTCGAGGTCTTATATATTATAGTGCCGGATAAGCATCTGGCTATTTAAAGAACTGTCAAATCTGACAGATTTCTGATCCACATGTGTTGCACAGCTCTGTTGGCTTTTCATAATGCTTTGGCGAGGTGGCATAGGAAGACAGAGGTACTCAAAATTCACTGTTCAAGAGCAGCACTTGGATTTAAACCATCATTATTTTTGGTTATACCATGTTGCAATATTACACTCTGCCAGTGCTCTCCCCAACCCATTTCACAATTGTTATCATCAACCTTGGGGAAGATATGAAGAACAGATTATAGAGCAACAGCTGGATTCATGGCAGCACTCACTGTACCTGGATTTGAACTAGGACTGCGGGGTGATTCATTTAAATAATATGGCAAACGACTGAGCCCCTGTGCGCAAATTGGGCAATAAATACGCCACATTTCTTCCACACTCCTGTTTCCATCCGCCCCACACCACAAATGAATGCTTTTGGAATACAATTGCCCAATTAGTGAGATTGACATGGCAAGACTCGATTAAATTGTAGTAAGTTTGTGGGTGAGCAATGTTTTTTATTTAGTTCCTGTATTCAATGTGCAGTGCTTCTTGGAAAAACGGCAGTCCTTTTTTGTCGTTGGTGGAGCGTATTAATTAAGGGAATGAGTCTGATCATTGATAAGAAAAGAAAATTGAACCCAGAAGTCACTGATGTACAGCACCTGATTTTGAATCAGTGCCTCGTGGGTATCTGGCCTTTGTTCACATTCAAGAACACTCCACATGCTGGTGTGAAACCAGGCCTATTTCCGTATCCCGTTCCACCGTATCCCGTTCCACAGTTGAGGTGTGAGGAATTAGTTTTACCAGCGGTTCAAGAAAGAACAATCATGTCACTGGGTTGGAATTCATTATCCATCTTGAAGAGTCAGCTAAAGATATCTTCAACTCTCCCACCGATTGAACTCAGGGCATAATAAAAATAACGAGCGGCGGCAAAATAAAAGAAAGAGGAGCAGTACCTGGAATCGAACCAGGCCCTCGGGACTAACGATTCCTGTATATTTTAAGGATATCCTGTGTGCAGCCTCCTTTCAATTCGCAGCATGTGCTCGCCGCTAAATTCCCGTCCCCTCTGTAGTTCGGCGTCCGCACCCTTGAACGTAATCCCATATATTGCATGCGTTGTGAGTTTGTTCGAGCCACTTGTCCAGCATAATTATTTCACCATCGGACATCATCGTTTCAAGGATTCTAACTACTTGGATCCGCGCCACTTGAGCTTCTTCGCCGGAATCCCTAATTTCAAGCTGTGATGTAAGTCTAAGTACCTTGCTCTAAATTCCCATACAACCAAACCTCCGACTTCATTTACATTAATTCCACCGTCTTTGCTACGTACTTGATTTGAACACGGTCCGAGTCGTGATTGTGGGTCATGATTTCGTTGTTGCTGACTCAATTGTCATCTAGCGAGACTTAAGCTTGATTTGGTGTCAGTCCACTTGATCTACTGTTCAGTTTTGTCTGATCTTTCCAGCTCACGGTTACGTGCGTACATACATTCTTGCTCCTTTTGTAGCTTAACCAACACTCACTCTGACTTGATTTTGGGTTGAAGTCTTCCGTATTCCCGACCGGCCTCGGACATGCTCCGAGTTTCATTTCCACCACACGAATTTGGCATGTTCATTTTAGCAGACACATGTTCATTTCAACGCGACGTGAATTTGAAATTCCGAGGGGGGTCATCAGACATGTGGGCTAGCTGTTCTTGGATTAGTCCTGCGATAGTGGCGCCGCTGGGCAACTGCCGTCCGTCTTTCGCTCCCAAAGGGCAGGGCACAAAGCAGGCGGCCGGCGCAATTTGAGCGCAATTGCCCCGAATCCGGGAGCAATAAAAAGAAAAGGTACGCGCCGCTCCGTTGGCGATCAAATGATGCCGTAAGCGGCGATCCGATGCTTGTCTCCTCCATCCATCCATGGCAGCCTCTGCGCCCGGCGCGTCGTCTCCAGCAGCTTCACCCGCTTCGCCCTGCTGCCCACGCCCGCCACGACGGCCACACTACACTCTCTCCTCCGCACCCACTCCCAGCCGTCCGACCACATCCCCTCCACCATCGCCGCCCTATCCGCCGAGCTCGCCTGCCACGACGTCGAGTCCCTCCTCATCCACGCCCAGCTCGCCGCCCTCCACACGCACCTCGCCCGCGTCGAGGCCGACAGGGCGGCGCTCGCGGCGCACCACGCCGGCTGCACCTCCCTCCTCTCCCCGGGATGGTGGGTGGGGAGGCGGCGGGCGCTGGCGATCCCGGGATCGCATTCGGGCGCCGCAGGAAATGCCTTCCTTCCGAGCTCCCGGCGAGCCGATAGAACTGTCAACGTCGCTATCTTTGCAGGTACGTCTTTCGTATTCCTTTTCTCTCTCTTTCGCTCTGATCATCCTCGTATGAGATTGCCTCTCCGCAAACTACCGACCGCTCGTGCGCGTCACCGTATCCGTATCCTGGTTCTCGATAAGGTGAGAGATCGTAGTTCGCACGATGTTGTCCTTCAGCCTGATTACCTTATATATGCGCAGTTATCCTTGCATCGTCTCCGCCGACCCTGCCCGGACACTGGTTCGCGCGATGAAGTGAGATATCGTGGTTCGCGCGCGACTTGCTTGCTTGCTAACCTTTGTTCCCCATACTGGGTTTCTATCCGGAGGGCTGCGATACTGCAACTACTAGAGCGCCGTTATCGTGCCTAACCCGATCCTCTCGTCCCATTTCCGAGGATAACCTCACCATTTCTGGCGGCTATCTTGTGTCCTGGTTTTGGTCCGGTGCATGCTTGCCTTCGCCGCGGGTTGTCAATACATATTAATGCATTTGTTCCGGATCCATGTCTCCAAGAGCCGCGTCCTCACCCGCTATGATTATTGGCCTCTGACTCAAATCTGCGCCGGCGGAATACGAAGGTGCTCGTTTCCAATTGTATTTTTGCGCGGATTCTCCCCGCAAGGTGTGTCCGTTGTCAGCGGTAGTAATACTTCTAAATCGCCTCGAGGCGCAGGATCTCAGAGTCTCGAGCCGCACTCCCAACATCCGCTCTGCGTTTTGATGCAACGTGCCCAGTATGTACAGTATTTCTGAAAATCTTTCATGTCCTTCCCGCTTCAGGTCAGGGACTGACTGCCTGCGATCTAACGCCGCAGGTCCGCGTGCAAGAGGCTGTACTTCCTTGGGTACGCACGTCTGTTTTCATAGCTCGAATTTTTTATAGCGGAATCCGACTCGGACTCCGCATCTGAGGCGCGCTCCCTCTTTCCTTAGCTGTCTGCGTACCTGCGTCGAATCTACTTTGGCCGCGGTATCAAATTCCAATTCGTCTTCTACCGAGTTCGACTTTAGATGCATTTCGCGGTCAAGTATTCTCGAGTCCTGCATTCGTCTACTTTCAAGTCCAGCGTCTGTCTACTTTCAGGTTCAGCGTCTGCATTCCAGTTCGACTCCCTATGGCCATTCAGGGCCTTGCGTTACCTCCCTTCCAAGTCCAGCGTCTGTCTACCTTCAATTCCTTGCGTCTACTTTTGCGACAGTCTACTCTCTCAACTCCAGACGTTCGACAGTCGTTGACTTGTATGTACAGTATTTGTCGTTCGGTACTGGCTTGCAATTTTATCCGAGTCTTCGACCCCGCTCGACGCTGAGAACTTGAATTTGAATGCGGTGGTTTGGCTCCATTCCAATGTCCTTTCGATAGTCGAAAATTGCAAGTACCCATTCCTCCGAGCTCAGTTATCCTACTTGGGATGTCAGCGAACTTCAGGGAACTTCTGGCATGAGACGCAAGACTTGACTTGAATTCTATGTATGTACAGTATTTATCGTGCGGTACTGGCTTGCAATTTTATCCGAGTCTTCGACCCCGCTCGACGCTGAGAACTTGAATTTGAATGCGGTGGTTTGGCTCCATTCCAATTTCCTTTCGATAGTCGAAAATTGCAGGTACTCATTCCTCCGAGCTCAGTTCCGACAATGTATCCCAGTTAGAGTGCCAACGAGTTTCAGGGAACTTCTGGCATGAGACGCATTTCACAGAAAAGCCTATCAACCTTTTCAAGTCAACGATTCGATTCTACTTATTAAGCAACTGCGGTGACTTACCACCTATTCACGTTGGAATGACCACATCTCTGGGACGTTGACTAGCATGGATCCCGGTTGGGGCATCGCCACCGTGAGCCAAAGACGACTTCTCGATCGTCGGAAGAGCTAAAGTCGGGATCATTTGAATGCCCCACCGCGGGTCTTTGTACCCACCACTGGTACAGCCATACCATTTTTTGGGGTCTCGGTGGAGAAGCTATCGGTTGATTTGAGACCTTCTTGAGATCTCTGTTTCAAATCCCCCGAAGTTTTGCAAGTTCTCGACATCGACCCATAAGCACAAGGCCAACTTTTACTCGGTAGTCGAATCTAACCCCGCCATGGCCAACACATCCATTGCCACACAATTCACGGTCCAATAAATGAATTTCCGCACAATCCAGCCCCCTCCCATCCAATAAATTACACAACCCAAGTAAAATACACCTTCAACCATAAAAAAAACAGGACATCAAAAACGGGACAATAAAGACAAGTAAGCAGCTCGGGGTATACGTAGCGGGGTTAGAGTTCGTCGCACGAAAAAAAGGGTTGCATCATTCGTCATTCGTTATAATGACTCTCCCTCCCCTATGAAAAACCAGCCCCTCCATCCGTCCCAGCTCCCCAATCCTTGCCTCCACCCATGGGTCGAGCGGGCGGGAATGGGAGGGGAGGGCGTGGAGGTCTGCATGGAACGGGCTCTCGGATTTGTCGGCGGGGGCGGGGGCGGCGCTAAACGCAGAAGGAGGAACGGGGAACGCAGGCGGAGGAGTTATGGAGAGAGCGAGAGCGGGGAACACAGGAGGAGGCAGAGGCAGAGCCGGACTGGATCCATGCGCAGACCCAGCATGCTGAGTGAGGTTTGCATTTCCCATCTTGTCTTTATCCGGCGTCGGGGTCTCGGTGTAAAGAGAGCGGGAGTCGGCGTACACAGGATGCGGACACATCGAGGACAGGGTGAAGGGCGGGGGGTAAGCCAAGTCCGCGGCGGAAGATCGTGATTCGCGCGCGTCATTGTCGTAAAACCCCGAATCGCGCGCGTTCGCGTCAATGATGAACGAACGCGGGACGAGTAGACTTGAGCCGTCTTCGTCCAAAAAACGATAAACATCACCCCCCAAAAAAACAATAAAGACACGCACCATCGTCCGCAAGGTCAAAAGCCCGTGTCGGACCCACACCTGCGTCAAACTCGCTGGATCCACGCGGCCCTACATCTACGATCGCCCCTACATCCAATAATCAGCCTCGGTCAGCGAAAGATCGGCGAAGCCACCTAGAAGCGGCTTGCGCGCATGGTTGAAAGGCCGAGTCGGATCCGGGTTGAAAGTGCGCGTCGGATCTGCCGCCGCTGCGAGAGCGGCTGAAAGCGCACATAGTATCTGGGTCGAACGGGCGGGAATAGGGTGTTAGGGTGCCGGTGTGAAGAAAATATATGGACTCGACCGCGCGGGAACAGGGTGTGGAATCGGCCGCATGAAGAAAAGATGTGGAATCGGCGGTGGTGAACGCACCGAAATTAGGCGGGATGCGCGATTCGAGGAACCCCAATAAAACCCCGTCATCGAACCGCATCAGGCTGCCCAGCTCGATCGCGCTTAGGCGAGGGCCAAGGATTTTTTGGCTGCCTTGTCTTCTCCACTCCCTACCCTCTTTACCGGTTGCGCCGTGGGTGGAGTTCGAGGAATTCGAAGGGAGGTCCATGGCGTGACATATCCCCACGCCCATCAGCTGCCGAAACCCCAAATACTCATCGCACCTAACACTCCTCAGCTGTGCCACGGGCAGCCGCGTGAACGCCATCACAGCGTCCGGCTCCCCACCCTAGCCCACGACCCGCAGCGCCGGCGTGTCGCCGAAGATATCAAGCACACTAGTGTTATCCCAGAGCCGGAAGGACTCGAGGCACGGGAGGCGGTGCTGCACGGCGGCGAGGCGCGCCGTGCACGCGCCCTCGTAGGTCACGCTGAGTGCCTGCCAGTGCGGGGAGTGCGCTGTCAGCAGCGCGAGTGCGGGGCTGGGAGTGATCATCTAGTGTCAGCTCGAGGAAAATCAGCGAGTAGCCACCACACTCCAACGCCCGACGAGTAGTCATCAGGAAAATCCAAAGTTGCCCCAGAGCACCATATAGTGCACCAGAGCCCTATATAGTGGCCATAGCTGATATAGCAAACTGACCAACCTCAGAGAAACGTGGGACCCTGGACTTGAACCTCATAGCCCACCATAGTCACAGTGTTTTCTATGATAGTGGTCGCGGTCAGAGTACAAGAAAAAAATTAGGATGTTGCAATTGTAAGGTCATAATGTATTGTTCTCTTGTTGCATTACTAGGATAATGGGGTGCGAAGTCAAGGTTACATAGAAGCTAATTAACATTAAGCAAGTATATTTAAATGCGACCACCTTGGGGAGTTGAACTCAGGACCTCGCGCGTACAACTAAAATTTGAGAAGCGACAAAATAACCACTAGAATAAGGAGACATTAAGGTATGTAGAATCAAAGTCATATTAGTAGGGTCAGCACTGACCTACCACCTCCCTCTGTCTTTGCCTTCACTTTGTGGTAACTTACTACATATAATGTGAAGTGGTAGTGGCTGGCGAGGCCATAATTTTGCGAGTAGCTAAAAATAAACCCCAAACCAAAATTGTAGAGCTCGAAATGCTCAACAAAAGTTGTCAAGGGACAGATTTTGCCTAAGGGGTTTGTCCTGCTGCAAACCATAAAGTAAATTCCCAGAAGGTTCCATCTGGTAGCAAGGAAGATCTGGTCTATATAACCATTCGTGACAGCCATAAGTTTACTTGCCATTGTGTTACCTAACTTTCCGCTATTTATACTAGTGAAATCTTATAGATGACCATAGCACTATATAGCTCACCATAGCTCACCATAGCGTCATATAGCCAATCAGGTCAGTTATATAGCTCACCATAGCTCGCCATAGCCCCAGATAGCCCATGATAGCCACCTATGTGTCTCTCAGAGCATTTCAGATTTTCCTGATGCTAAGGTGGTTGCCGTGCAGGTGCTAGTGGGCGTGCACCAGAGGACGCTATCGAGGTTGAGGCGGGTCCAAAAGGCAGGCGAGCCCATTGTGACGCCGTGCAAGCGCGTGCACACGCGAGAGAGGGCGCGCAGGGGGCCGTGGGCAAGGCGCATTAGGGCGATTTGGAGCGGGAGAGGCTGAGGGCGGGGCCGTCGGTGAAGGTCATGAACATGGCGGAGCAGAGGGCGAAGATCTCCACCGGCAATTCGGAGGGGAGCGGGCGGATGGAACTAGATATTAGCAGGACAACAAATCTGTGCCTGCGAGTGTGGGGCGGTGGATGAGTTGTTGAGTTTTCGCCTCAACGTGGCAACCCAAATCGGGAAATTTGATGGTGGCTGTTGGCAGCTGATAATCATGCCGGTCTGCACTGCCCTTCAAAAAAAAACACCAAGTCCACCATCGCGGACCTAAGCACAAATGCACTAGGTTCATGGGGAGGCGACAAATCTATGATATTAACAAGTCATCCTTGAGGAGCACTAGGGTAGTAGTATGTAGGATATGGCCAACTGGCCCCGACAGGTGCATAAGTGAAATAAGGTGGCACAGGGACATGTTGTGGGATAGTATTGATAGCGGGGGGTAGACGTTGTGTAGATGACATCACAGGAATCTCCGGGGCACTTGAAGAGACAGGTTTCGAGCGTTCCCTGAAGCAGTCTGGACTGGCATCATCGTCTCTGAGTGATTGCATGCATACGTTGTCGGCTTTGACCTCTTCGCCTTACTCCCGCTACTCGCACCGGCATCATAGGCAGGGTCACCAGCCTTTTTCCGCTTTGTCTTGACCCCCGGCAGCATGGCTTCGTGGGTTTGAGACCATGACGACGATGTGGTATTCGGTGCAAGGTATTTCGCCGAAGGAAGAACCGTGCCGTTATCGGTGTCAATTAGCATAGTGTCAAGTGCAGCCTCAAGTTCTGGAAGGGAAGGATAGTTTGCGTCTTTCTTCTTCGGTCGTCTGAGCCGAGCGGCGAGTCTTTCGAGCTTTTCAGCTACCAGGGTCAAAGGGCGTGACTTGGGGATGAGCGGTGTTGCTTCGAGATCATTGACGACAGGGAGAATGTTCTTGGCTTGAGAGAGGCTCAGGATAGGTGGGCAGGAGCGAGTACCGTCGGAGGGCCCTTCTGCCTTGACTCCTAACCTAGTGCCATCGGAAGGCCCTCCTGGTTCGTCGAAAAGGTCCTGGACGGCACAGAGATGCTTGCAATAGCATATGAGCGGAAAATCGAGGCATGTGCACGTATACGTGTCAAAGTCCACATCGTAAACCTTGGAAGGATCAGTCTTTGACGGGACACGGTACTTTCCATCCGCGATCTGCTCGATATCCTCCTTGACATAGATCTTACTCCGCTTGAGGATGTCACGGCGCTTCTTCACCTCAATGTCGGGACCCTCGAATCTGAGCTCTTGTCGACATTGTTTCAAGGCGTAGTATGGTAGAACTTGTGTTAGGAGAGTGCTGAGAAGGTGGTCCAAACGTCGATTGTGCTTGCCATGGAGGAATTTCCCTTTGAGGACATGATGCCATCTATGGACGGTCAGAATGACGAAAGGAGATGGAGGACACGCGACGTACACTTCAATGAGCATATTAGTATCGCAAGCTTCAAAGATGTTGCGCTCCGTCCGATAGACCGCCGACCACATCCGTACAACCTTTTCTGACATCCAGTACTGCTTCAGATAGTCGACAAAGCTTTGGGGTGCAATATCTTGGACTTTGCTCCAGGCTGCATCAAATTCGACTTTGTTCGTCATCCGTATCCACCCCCAGCGAATATCCCTTATGCCGGGGTCTGCCCAGATCCGCTCTAATCAGCCCACCCAAAGTATGGCAGATGAGGGCAGATCTGGGCAGAGAAATGAGCCTATGGCATATGAGCTTTTGGGCTTGATATGCCACGCACTGCTCAGATCTGCCCAAATTATGCTCAAACCTGCCACCAGCTGCCCACATATGCCCCCCTTATTTCTTGCTTCCTTTGCTTCATATTACTTGCAAACTTGTATTTATCCAGTAACTACGAGAAAATGTACACAAGTCCACTGTACTCCCACCCGCCTCCAAAGATGCTCCCATCGATCGCGTGCGCCGCCTAAGAGAGCTTGCAGAATTGACGACCGAACCGATATAGTGATACTCCGGGTTACGTGCCTGGGGAACAAGGTAAGTCTATGTGTCTGCTATTCTAAGTAAATCTGACCGTGGATCTCAGCGTCGAAGACATCAACGACAGTGGCTTCGGTACGAGAAGGTTGCAAAAGCTGAGTCGAGAAGGTAATTAGGGGGCTCAAGAAGCGATAAGGATGCTGGAGGGAACTCAGTATATGCATGCCCCATTCAATGAGAACTCACCATGTACTCGGTAACAACGACGTCGCTGTAGTGGGGTATGTATGATGACAGGTAGGTAGCGAGTCGAAGTTGGAAGACTGCATCCACGTGGAGTCAATGCACTACAGGCGACGATGAAAGGAAAGGCAGGGAGGAAACACTCAGCTGTGATTATGGTGGAGAGGGAGAACATATCGCTGTTGAATGTGTTGGACCACAGCAGGAGGGAAGTTCGAAAGACGCACAAGGAGGTTGACAGACGTGTCGTGGAATGCGGTACAGCGTCTCTGCTGTGACAGAAATGCGGGGGTGACAGTGCATGCTGCATTCGTCCATGGGCGAGATCGCTTGGGTCGTTCTAACGTTGAAGGATTGGCCCAGAGCGATTGCGGAAGGTCGTGAATGAAACGAAACCGATACTCACCCCATTGCCACACGCAGAGCGCTCTTGGATGCGGTGAGCAGAGACTCAGGGTTATATGGTTCCAGGAGAGACGGTCGGTGACGATACTGGAATACGTCGGGACAGAATACACGTCCAAAACGAAAGTGTCGCGTCTTACGCCTCGGATCGTCGATTCGTCGCGACATTGTGTTGAGGGCTGTGTGTAGTCTTGAGCAAGGGTTACAGGTAGTGTATGAGAGTGGCAGCGTGCAAAGGTGGAGGGGAGGGGCGGGCGGAGAGGAAGGGAGGCGGGGCGGGGCGGGGCGGGGCAGGGGATGGTGGAGGTAGGAAGCAAGGAGTGTTTTAAACTCCGCTGATCCCCCCACTCGAAGTGGTCCGTGCGTGCAAGGCGTCCATGATGCGGACTTTGGATATTCTGAAGTCAAAACCTAGTTCTGTGGATGAAATTACCCATGGTTTCCAAATTTGTTTCAGATTTTACTTATTTTCAGCCCGCCGACAGAGGGCGGCAGAATCTGGCAGATATGAGCCAAGATCAGGCAGATGTCGGCAGATGTCGGCAGGTTACGGCATAAGGGATTTTCACTGGGATCCACCGCTTGAGGAGATCCCAAAGCTCAGGGTACGTTGTGATGTGGAAATGAAGCTGCCACGCATGCAGGACATGCCACCAGCACAGAAGAATGAAGGCGAGGTAATAGACTCCAGTGCACGCATTGATTTGCGGCCAATCGAAATCGGAGATGATGTTGCGCGGAATTGTCACGGGATTGGCGAGTCGATGTAGGCTCAGAAAGTATTGTATGGTCGATTGGGTTCCGCTTGATGCCAACATCCATGAGATCGGTATTCCTTTTGACATATCAGAAGATGGACGTGAGTGGAGAGCAAGAATCACACACCATGAGCCCACCGGTCGCGTACCAAGAGTGTCGTCAAGTTCAGGTTCTCGTACATCGTGACGTTGTGAGTTGCATCGATGCAGAGCAACGACTGCCCATGTTTCTCGAACATCCTTCGCTGCCAGTGGGTTTGGAACATAAGGATGAAAGCATCAGCGGGCAGACCAGAACCGGGAGGGGGAGGATCCGTTTTGGATTTGAATCCGAGGAGCCAACCCTTCGCGCGAAGTCTTTCCACCCAGAGGATTGTCGAGAGTCCATCGTCGGGATTCAGTCGAACGGACTCTGCTTCAATGTCCTTTTCGATCCGGCGGAGATCTCTTAGCTGGATGAATTCGGTTCGGGAGGCCACGAGATTGCTGTCGAGATCTTGCTCAAAGAGATTGTCATTGTTGTACACCCCGCGGTGGATCAATTGGAGCTAAAGGAGCAATCAGAATGTATACGGTAACGTGAATCGGAAATCCCTACGATATGATCCGGAGATACTTTCAGACGAAGTAGTCCTGCGATATATTCGCGCGTGTCCTTGGGTATCTGCGTGGACGGTAGATTGGCATTCCCAAGAGCATGGTCATGTTCTGCGCGATAGCTTCCCAAGACCGTTGAGAGACCAGGATACTGCTTGACCAGGAGCCGACATTTGCAGTCCGTGAGTTTAGACTCGACCTTCCGATTCCAGTCCGGATGGCGTTTTTGATATGGCTTGACACCACCAGTACCTCCCCTGGAACAGACGAAACGTAACTGCCACTCAAATTCAGGCATACCGGCATAGGTATTGACGAGGCGTAACTCGATTCCTTGACTTCGTTGTTCTTCGGCGAGCCACTCCTGGAATTCCGTCCAGGACTCCCAACGCTTTTGATAGTCTGGCGAGGCCAAGTCGCATTGGAAAGAGCCAGCAGGTGGTCTTGAAGGGGGTGGGTCAAATGCTCGGAATGTGTGGTTATACGACGTGAAAGTTGAAGCACTGGGTATTGGCTGAGATCCTGAGATGGGTGCGGGATGAGGGTCCAGACGGAAGCGGCCCTTGAAGGCCTTCATCCTCCGCGAGTTGCGTGAATGGCGGGCGCGTCGACAGCGAGATGAGAAGATGTGTGCGACGGTTCTGAGCAAGACGGTCACAGCGTGACAATATGTGACTTCACGCTCGAAATTTGCTCGAAATCATCGCTGTTAGCCTAGATGCAGCTATATTCAGAGCATGGAACACGCCAAGGAAGGTTACATTGAAAAAAGGTAAACAAACCGAGCCAGTAGAGTATATATGGAATATTGTAATCAAGGTGAGACCATTGAGCACATGCGAGCGATGACCATACGAGCGATGACGCCTCCACTAATAAGAACTGCGAGAACGCACAAAGCCCTTGATTGGTGAGATAGTGGCAGGGAAGTCCGGAGAGGACCCAGGGGAGGGTAGTGTAGATAGCGTGTTGGTAGTCGTAGCAGAATAGAAAAGGGCGGGGGTGTCTGTGGTCGTAGCTGAGTAGGAAAAGGACGGGAGGGTTGTTCTAGGGATCTGGATGGATAGCCGCGGGCGTTTGGCACGAGGAGGGGTAACGGGCTCCTTCTTTATCGCACGCGTATATCCGACAAAGATAACCTCATTATCGGAATCGTCGCTGGTCATGTCGACAGCCTCCCGCTTCTTGCCCTTTCCCTCGGGTATGGCGACTTCAGTGCGCGGCGCAGGAGCCTTGTCGAGGAGGGACCTGTGAACACCCAGGCGACGAAGCTGCTCCCGCTTGTCGCTGCCCACTACGCCCAAACGGCGGATCAGCAACGGCTGTTTCGCAGAGATCTCGTGGATGTATGTCGACGAGATTCTCATCCATGAATGGTAGGAAAAAGAATAGCATTTGTACGTCGGGTCGATCTTCGGATGTTCTTTCGACTCCAGCAATGGCGCAATATCTCGTAGGTGCATTTGCGGCCACTTCTGGGGCCACACTAGACAGTCTTCGTCTTGGATAGCTTGGATTAGAACAGGAGCTGCATTGACTGCCCAGAAAAAGAGCGTTGCTTCATGTTTGACAAGGTCTTGAGGTGGTACAACAGCAGGGCGAGATGAGTGGGCGGAATGTACAGTCTGCCGGGATGACGAAGCAACGGGGGGAAGCGATGGGGAAGTTGGCAGCGGTGCGTCTTCCGAGGAAAGTAACAAAGGCATAGTGACGGTCCGATTCGATTTGTGATAAGGTGGGGGAAGGGGTCGCGGCGGCGGCGACTCTTTCTTGCTCAGCAAGCAGTGCCGCCTTCATGTAGTCGGGGATTATGTTGGCATAGGCGCGGATGTCGTTAAAAGCAGCAAGGGAAGCTCCAGTGAGCGGGGGGAGATCCCGTGGCGGAGGGTGAACGCGACAGCCACCACGCGACTCGCAGTGGGACTTGCAGAGCTGGTTGTCGCAAATGCAGGCGACGCGGGTATGAGTGCATGTCTTGACGGGACAGCGGCCCGTCGCTGCTGTTGTAGCGGAGGAGGGGTGGGGGCGGGGACGACAGTCTGCTTCTGCTGTCAAAAGTGCGGCGACGGCCGGTGCAGGGGCTTGTCCAGATGGAAAGAAATGCGAGAAGGGGGTGTGGGAATTGTTGTAGCACTGAATAATTGTCGGAGATTTGAAATCTGCCTTCCAATAGGAAAGATCACTTATAAGCTATTTATAAGGCCGCACGAGGCCCTTTAAGCGATCTTTCCTCATATAAGGCATTTTGGCCCTATTATGACCCTGTTGGAAGGCCGTTGCAAGGCGCTATAATGGGAAATAAGAGCAAAAAGTCATAAGAGCAAAAACATTTTTCCGACATATTAGTGGATAGTCAGACATGGCGGGCACTAGAGAAGTGGCAAAAGATGCACCGAGATAAAGTACTGCTCGGCGTGCGGACCGCTCGCGCATTTTTGGAGCCTCAGGCGGCGGTCACAACCTTTTCGCTCGCAAATAAATTTAGCGTCGTAAATGCTGGGGGCCATTGTCCGTGGGGAGCGAGGGAGGATATCGCAGTGGAGGGGGAAGAGGAAGAGGGACGTGATTGTGTATTTCTGTTTGGCAGGAGGGTTGGCGGAGTTCGTACGCCTGCCGGCTGCCGCCATCAAATTCCCCGATCTGGGTTGCCACGTTGAGGCGGAAAGTCAAAAGTGCGGTGGATGTCGTGGACGAAAGGAGGCTATGCACGCGAGAGGACGCGAATCACAAAGCAAGCAATCATGACCAAACACGGCGGTTATCATTTTCTTTTTCGTGCTATGCAGGTTTATCCGAGCCAAGTCAACGGGAACGGCAAATCAAAATAGTGTATCTTGGTAGGAGTATATTTCTCGTCCAAAAATGCAAAACAGCGCCCTCAGATGAAGTTCGCCCCGCAACTCGGTATAGTAACAATAATAAGAGTACGCGAGATCTACCCCCAGATTAAATTTTCTAATGGATTCGAAACTGGCAGCATGCAAGGTGCATCGTGAAGATCCGCACTACTCAGTAAAGTACTAGGAGGAAGTGTAACTTCGGCTTGCAGCTCTTATCAACATGGGTCCCCTGCCGACGTGTTAGTGATGATACAGAAGTTTTTAATGCCGGAAAGGAAGAGCGTAGTATACCATACAGCTCAAGCATGCGAGCCATGGTAAGTAATTGTCGATCGAACATCACAATTAAAACTACATGGTACCAAAAAAAAAAAATTCCAGTCCGCATTGTCAACATATGGGGGTAACACTGGAGGCAAAGATCAATGCACTTGGAAGCCAAGTGCGTCCAATGCATGTGCTCTGCACTCATGTGTGACATTGACAATCAATCTGAAATAGACTTCTCCTTTTAGTAATTCTTTCGTCACACCGGGGGCAAAAGGCCACGCATGTGGCACCCACATGCTTAACACGCATGTGGACTGCATGCTGGTGCGACCTGTCACAAAGGTGCTAATCATCTTTGTCTCATCTTTGTTTTTTTGGAGCCGTACTGGAGGTTGAGCCGTAAATCTGAGGACGCAGTTAACTCCGCACTTTAAATACGAATCGATTGAGCCCATTCCCAAAGAAAAAGACTGAGAAATGAGGGTAGAACAGCTGTCCTGCTGAAAAATGATCAAAAATGATCAAAAGTAATTGCTTTCACCACTCACAAAGCTGTTCTCGGTGTCATATAGAAATTCTGAGGAGGCGGTTAACTGCGTATTCGCGATACGAATCGATTGAGCATACTCCCGAGGCGAACGGCCCAGAGTTGAGGCCAGGGCAGCTGTCCTGGTCCAAACCATCAAAGAAGTGCCAAAAAAGGAAAAAATCGAGCCACGCCCTAAGTTCTGCAAAGAGCTGTAATTATTTTGGGCAAGGCTGGTGATTTCATACTATTTCTATCTTAAGTTGTGAAGCATTCCATAGGTGGTAGTGTTTGAGTGTTGATATAACGCTTTAAGCACTCACTACATCACTGCACAGCTCTGAGCGCAACGGTTCTCACAACGTCAGCTATATATTAAGTCATTCGGAGGATGGCCCGGTTCAATCCCCCTTCTGTGCTGCTTTTCAGTCGGAGTTGAACACTGTTCATTATTATTTTTTCCCTTTCATTTGAACCTCAAGTTAAACCGGGGGGAATTGTTCAGTCAACAAAGCTTCGTTTCCTTCTGTGGCTCGAGACCGCACAATACTGATAGCGTGTTTGAGAAAATCATATACATAGCGTCCACTGATCCATCATACAGACAGTCTAATCATCTTTCCACAGAGGAAATGCATCCTCATCTGCGCAGTTCGCCCTCCTTCCCCTGTGCTTCACCCACTCACGAGGTCATATATATTAATACAATTCAGAGTCGCGACCCTCTCAGTTGCGTGGCTCGCCTCCCACGAGCCTAACGCGCACCATTCCGGCGTCGCGCAGATTGTCGTCGGTGGGGTGCTCCACCTGCTCCAGCAGCGTCTCGAGCTCCGGGTGGTTGCGATATAGCCAAATGGCGTACAGGATTCCTGTTCCGTCGATTAGAACATCATCAGAGTCATTTCTGCTACTTTGTGGAAGAGAAAATTTGAGAGAGACAAGAGGAAGAGCGCAATGGAGGCTGTGAGCCCAGCGGCGACCTGATAAATGATCAATTAAACCGGAGCAGGGAGTGGTCGAGCCGGTACCGCTATGATGTTTAACTGTCCAAACTATCAGTTTTGGCGGTGGGGTAATATTTATACATGCTCACGTCCAAACGTCCTTCCAGAACCAGTACGGTGACAGTGGTAGTCCCGTCTAGGCGAAAGAGAGTGCTTTGGTATGAATAGGGGTACCGCACAAGAGATCCATTGACCTCGCTGACATTTATTGAGATAGGTGCGACTGGAGGCTTGTAGCTCACTGGAAGGATGTATAAATATAAATATGCTCAGCATGAGCTGCGGAAAATTCTTACAGGTCCAGAACATGGAGGCGACGATTACTGATAGGGCGTTTTCGAGCTCATGCAAAGTTACATTGGCACGCGGAGGGCCAGTGTCCGTGGGCAATAGATTCAATTTCTGAATAAGATACCTAGATGCCAGGTGTATGAATCTGTGTTTTTGGAGGGTTCACTTGGACTTACAAAGACCGACTTGAGTGACCGAAGTCCTCAGGGAGGACGGAACTGCCAGGAAACGATCTGTACCACAGAGCCCACTAAGAGGTAGCAATTAGCCAGTGAGTCGGCGGGCAGGCCAGGGGTAATTAGTTACCAAATCCAGAAACAAATTTCCATCGCTTGAATTGAGAGAGGCATCGTAAGGCCCTGCATACAGCATCCAGGATGACACATTTTTTTCTATGTCTGGCTCCAGCATGATTATTTCCCATGATTGTGAATCCACTAGTGCCGTCTGATTAACCAGGGTCTGCGAGCACCGCAACAGCTGGATCGAAGCCACAGAAGTAGCCATTGGGGGGATGAGATTGATGGACGGCCCACGCTGGTTGTAGGAATCGACTATCGGGATTGTGCTGTATATGATAAGAGACTTGGATGAAGAGTGATCCCATGGCGCGGAAATGATGCCTGGTGCTGCAGGACTATCAGGATGCAGTTCTCATCCGGAGGGAATTAACACACGGGTGAGACCTATTTGATACGAGCTGGAGGAACTCCCGTCTCTCCACGATATGTTCCAGAAACTCCCTGGGCCGGTATTTTGTGCCTCCATATCGTTCATGTATCTGCAACTGATGTTGAAACCTGTGGCATTCACAGTGACATTTCCAACTGCTGTATTGACGTCCGGGACCTCGTACAATGTTCCTCCCCACAGTCCTGGTGCTTTTGAACTCTCCACGACGGGTGGGAAGAAGGCCAGCGAGTTCTGCGCATATTCTCTAAGATTGTTTCTATGTGATCTGATGTCAGATTTGGGTCTTGTTCAACAGATATTCACCTACATGGTGTCGTCCATGGCAGAGTCGCTATGGGCATCTGATGAGTGTATTATTTGCATGAGAACCGGGACACCTACCCATCCGCACTGTTGGAGATATTGCTAGGCCACATATATGTGGGGAGACCTTGGGTCCCGACAGAAACAGACCGGGTAGAATTGAATGTTTCCAAAGCGAACAATGCTGGGGTAGTTATATGAAGTACCAAAATGCTTCCAAGGTACAAGAGGATGGAGAGGACTCCCACTGTCGTCGCAGGAAGGGTCCTCTGGTTCCAGAGACAGTAGATAGAGGACCCGATCCCCGCCCATGCAGCAGCGGTGTCATGTGTTGTTGTTAATGTTTGGTCCGTCTTAATGCTCTGGCGCATGGAAAGCTTCTGTGTAATGAATACTAACAGTGCTGAATACATCTGAGTTTATTCAGCTGTGTGATAACTTGAAGGAAAACAATGTGCCTACCGCACCGAATGTCGTTGTTATTGCGGTAATCACGAAGGAAATCATTGACTGCTGATCGAGGGAGAACGTCGCCTGATGTTCCAGCTCGTTCGCCCAAATGCCGACGAGAGCTAAATGTATGGCCACTATGATCGAATGCAAAATCAAAGATGAACGACGTAGAGATTTAGAGGATTCCATTCTGGATGCTGCGCAAGACCGATGAGTAGATGGAAACACATGTTTTAAATGGCCCCATACCATTTTGGGAACTCCAGAAGAGAGGTTTTGAAGAAGTAGTTGTGGGTATCAAGGGCTTACTTTTGCCATTGATTAGGTTCTTTCCAGCCACCTGAGATTTATCGGACTTTACCTTTGATCTTCAATTTTCGATCTTCCCACTAGTCTCAATACCTCTCCCGCCTTGCGCAAATTATCGGTGGTCGGATTCTCAACTTGCTCCAAGGATGTCTCAAGCTCCGGATGGTTCCGGTATAGCCAGATTGTGTGCAGGATTCCGGTTCCATAAATTGGGATATCATCATCATCGTTGTCCTCTTGCGGAGGGAAGGAATATGGCATGGATAAGAGCATAAGGGCGATGGAAGCAGCAAGACCTCCCATGACCTGAGGGTTATCAATTTAACTAGAGCAGAGAGATAGACAGATTGTTACCGCTATGATGCTTAACTGTCAAGGTGGTGAGCTTAGGTGAGGTAATATCTGAGGCCCATACTTACATTCAGACGTCCTCGGATAAATGTTGTAGTGACAGCAGCAGTGCCATTAAGCAGGACTGGGCCAGGGGTATTTTGGTCCGAATCAGGGTACCGTACGAGAGATCCATTGACTTGGCTAACATGAACGGAGACGGGCGTGACTGGGGAATTATGACCAACTGGAAAATGCACAAAATAAGCTAAGCTCACTGAACTGGATGTGGGATACACTCACTAGTCCACAACATGGATGCAGCAATTACTGAGAGGGCGTTCTCGAGCTCATGTAGAGTCACATTGGTGCGAGAAGGCCCAGCATCCGTCTGGAACAGATTCAGTTTTTCAATGAGGTACCTGAACACCATACATGTGAACCTGTGGCCTCAAATGGTCTTCCTGCACTTACAAGTCGGCGGCACTGTATCCGTTTAACGTGACATCCGAGTTATACGAGTTAACCGTGAATCTGGGCAAGGACCTGTACCACAAACCCCACTATGATTGAAATGGGCATTGACATTGAATTGGACCCCAAGGAGAGGTGATGACGTACCATCTCCAGAAGCAAATTTCCCGCAGTTGAATTCAGGGAGAGTAGCCACCCAGCATTGTCTTCGGGCCCATCGTAAGGCCCAGCATACGGCAGCCAGGATGAGACATTTTTTTCAATGTCTGGTTCCACCGTGATTATTTGCCATGATTGTGCATCCACAACTGCCTTTTGATTGACAATGGACTGTGAGCAGCGCAACAACTGGATCGAAGCGACAGATGAATTCATTGGAGGGATGAGGTTGATGGATGGCCCAATTGTGTTTTCGGAATCGACTATGGGGATTGTGCTGTACAGGAGAACAGACCTGGTGAATGAGGCAACTGATGACGCGGCAACAACGATGCCTGGTGCTGTGAGGAGATATCAGGGTGCAGTTCTGATCGATCTGGGCGGAATTAACATACGGGTGAAATCTATTTCATACTCTATTTCATACATGGCGGAATAATTTCCGTCCCACACCTGTATCTCCCACTGTGGGGCAATGGAGTCAGGCCAGTACTTTTGCAGCACATGATCCACATAGCCGCAAGTGATATTGAATCCCGTGGCATTGACAGTCACATTTCCAACTCCGTTATTGATGTCTGGCACCTCGTACAAGGTTCCTCCCCACAATCCGGGTGCTATTGAGTTCTCCACAACCGGTGGGAAAAAGACCAAGGACTCTTGCGTGTAGGTCGTTAGGTTCATGCTGTCAGGGTCCGATGTCAGTTTCTCATCTCGTTCCACAGACATCCACCTACAAAGCCTCGTCCCAGGCAGATTCTCTATTGGAGTAGCATGAGCAATATGTTTTCGTCTGAAGACTTGGCCACTGACCCATCGCCATGATCGGGCCATGGGTATACTGGCAGACCTTGCGTCCTGAAGTGATCGGAACGGGTCGAGTTGAATGTTTCCAAAGAGAACAATGCGGGGGTCGTTACATGCAGGACCAAGATGCTTCCAAGATACATGAATATAGAGAGAACACCGGCCGTTGGCCCAGGGAATATTCTCTGATTCCAGATACAGGAGATGGAGGACCCAATTCCTGCCCATGCAGCAGCTTTATCATGGATGGCCGTCAACGTTGGATCCGTTTTGAGGCTCCGGCGTGTGGAAACTTTCTGTGACACAAATACCAATAATGCTGAATAGCCCTATGTTTTCTCAGCCACAAGAAGTCTGAGTTCTAAGGAGAAATGTACCGCTGCGAATGTTGTCGTTACTGCGGTAGCGACGAAGGAAACGATTGCCTGATTGTCGAGCGAAAAGGTGAGCCGACGTTCCAACCCTTTTGCCCAAATGCCGACCAGACCCAGATGTAGGGCTACCAGCATGGGATGCAGAATTAACGAGGTCCAGCGTAATAAGTTTGAAGAATCTAGTCTGGATCTCTTGGGTGCTACACAAAACTGATCAGTGGAGACAAGGATAAAACTGTAACTGTATTACCTTCGTACGACCTCTGAAGTAAAGTTGTCGCCAAATTTAAGAGAGTATCGGTAGAATCATCCAATGTTGAGACTCCGTCCAGTGTTGAGGCTCCGTCAAGGTGGAAATCCCGTTCTGAGACCGAACGAAAGAGCTGGTGATACATGGCTGTCATGTGGGAGAGAGGTGTACCATCTATGTATGTATTTCACGAGCTTTATACCAAGATTGTGGAGTTTTTCTGGTACTGATGAAGGGAAAACCCGCGGCAGCTGTTCGTCCGATCTTGCGGAAGCGGATGCAAGATTGTTGAGTTATTCCGGCAGTGATGAAGGGAAAATCCATGGATACCTATATCACAACCTGAGCAGGTGTTACATGTGTCTGATGTATTGTGGTACATTGCGGTTGCAATGATCTGAGGTCGGATATCAGGGTCGCGTAAGAGAATCGGATTCACCTCGGCTAACTGACCAACAGAAGGGGTGGATCGTCGGTGAATCGTAAACTGGCTTGTCACAGTTCAACATGGAAGAGGACAAACAAATGCACCCATCTTTACCGCAGAAATGGGTAGGCAAAGGGGCGGAAATCCAGGGGGAGAATTGTAGCCGATATCTAGATCAGTGCCAGTCATGGCGTATCATCGTCAATACAAGGTACACTACGGATACCGTGTATTCAGAGCATCCCGCTACCCCAGTAACAGTCAAGTCCGCAATCATGGGGCGGAGTAGGTTGAAATGACGACGAGGGTTTGCGTTCCGGCGGACATGATTTTAAGTAAGTAAAATCAGCCAGAACCTCAAAGTAGAAATGATAACACTTCAAGGCGTCACTATGGTAAAGCTGCCGAGTGGCCAGTTCCCACAAGAACACAATATTTATAGTGAATCCGCTAGCGGCTAACGCCGCTCCCACAACCGTCCTCTACGGTGGAGATACTCACAGGCACGAAGCACTGGATGGAAGCAAAATCTAAATCTGTCTACGTGGTTACGTCGGGTAAGATACCTCCGCGGCCAGATAAGGCCAAACACAGCACTGCCGCTGATCCACAGCTGCAACGGACGACAAGTCGAATTCTTTTATGAGTTGTTCGGCCACTCCCTCCGGAACAACTACATCCGGGACATGGAGACCGACATGGGTTTCCGCGGTATGGGATTCGATGCATTGACAGCAAGACAAGCATATGAGGATTTTATACTCGGTGTCGATGACGAGATCGTAAGACGCCAGCTGGAATCGCGGTTGACGAATGAGAGGGCTGTCGTCAGGGGAAAGGAAGTAGAGATCGAGATCAATCTTTTAACGTCTTCGAGCAGAGGCCGGTCGCGGTGTCCCCTCGAATCTCGGGTTCAACAGAAGGGGTGGCAACGGCGCAATGACACTCTCAGGTTCTTCTCCCGGCATGTGCCCCAACCCTCACTTCTTTGCGTACGGATACCTAGATGAATTAAACAGTGGGCTCCTGCATGAACTCTTCTTTTCCATGGTGCGATCCTGGCTCAATACACGAATTCGTCTGGCCTTCATGCGGGTTTTTTCTATTAACTTCATCGCAACAGGTTCTTCAGGAACTTCGGCGTATCGAGATGCTATGACGGGGAGTAGATCAAAAAATTTGAAGGCAGGCGCGGTCGGTGGCGCTAGTGATGTCAAGGTTCGGTTCACTAGGCTAGGGTGGATTCTGGCCACGAAGGATGAGCATACCACGACGTCGCAACAACCGCCGAGAACCACACCTCCACGCGCACCTCAGTAACTCAGATGGGTCAGGTTAAACCTCGTAGGTTGCAGATCATTAACCATTGAAACCAGTTAAACCCAATGGTTTAACAGCTTATAGGTGAGCTCTCCACTGACAATGGTATGCATAACCACCACCAGTTAAACCGTGCCGTTAAGCACTCGAGTTAAACCATTACACCAATGCATATTTTCCAGTCAGGGACACAATGAACCTAAGTAAAACTACTTGTTTAACCCTCCCGTTAAACCTCCGTTAAACCGTGGATGAATATATATAAAATTGAGTTACAGAAGCCCGTTCAACAGCGTGAACGCTAGGGTTTAACCCCGCCGTTAAACCGCCTCAACGGTAAGCATACAGTCACGACGAGAGGAAAATCGGGTACCTTCTCTTGCGTGCCCCGGCGGCTTTCTTGACCGGGCTCTTCTCCTTGTAGGTCCAGCTATAATAGCACCTGCATGTCAGAATGTGCCACGAGTAATTACAGGAGAAAGACTCGCCTTGGTTTCGCCCCTGTACGCTTAGCAGCCTCACTAGCGATTCGTTGGCGCTCCTCTGCAGCTTCCTGGAGATATGATAATGGTGAGGGACAATTAAAGTAAATAGGTGAACACTCACTGCTGGAGTCTGACGCTGTCTCGATGGCCAAGAAACGACGGATTGCTCCAGGAGCAGGGAATAGGTGGGTTCGGGCAAATGCATTCATTTAGACTGCGACTGACGTATCCACAGTACCCCGGGACAAGCGGGTGGAGGCCATATTATTTGCTCGAGCTCGGGGGGAAAAGTGAGCTACAGAATAAATATAGTTTTTTGACGGTTAAACCATGGTTTAGGAGTGTTGGTTGAAGCCGTTTAACAGCCGATTAAATGTGGCGGATCACAATATGCAGTCAACAATGTCCTAGAGCTTAGGTCCCCTACAAATGATTAATGCCTAAAGCTTAGGGGGCCCTAAACTCCGGCGGATTCTCAGCTGAGTCCTACACTCTAGGGGTATAATAATATTCTGCGGAATATTATGTGGTGAGATGCATAGGATGGAGCCCATCGAGCTCAAGGACAGTGATAGGTAGTATATTGTTGGATGAAATGGTTACGGATCAGCTGAGCATAATATTATTAGGTGAGGACACTTCGGATGGGCTGAATGATCTATAATATTACAGCTGCCACTGGGCTCAATACAGCTCATAGCCACATTATGCAGCCTACATGCCAGGATTCAGCTGATCACTATTCTGACAGACAATAATATTGTGCGCTGAACTTGCCTCAATGCAGCTGCTTGACCACAACAATATTCTCTGCCCTACATGTCTGCATTCAGCTGATTGAGGGAATAATATCTGGGAGCCTACACACTAGGATTCAGCTGATCACTATTCTGACAACCAACAATATTATGGCCTGACCTTGCCTCGATGCTGCTGCTTGAGTACAGAAATATTGTCTGACCAATGTGCCTGGATTCAGCTGATTGAGGGAATAATATTGTTGAGCCTACATGCCAGGACTCAGCTGCTCACTGTTCTGATGGACAATAATATTATGGCCTGACCTCACCCCGATGCAGCTGGTCAAGCAGAATAATATTCTGTGCCCTACATGCCTGGATTCAGCCGATGAAGGGAGTAATATTGTGGAGCTTACTTGCTAGCATTCAGCTGATCACTATTCTGATGAACAATAATATTATGTTCTGAACTAGCCTCGATACAGCTGGTCAAGCACAATAATATTCTGTGCCTGACATGCCTGGATTCAGCCAGTAAAGGGAGTAATATTGTGGAGCCTACATGCTAACATTCAGCTGATTGCTATTCTGACAAACAACAATATTATGGCCTGACTTTGCCTCGATGCAGCTGCTCGAGTACAACAATATTGTTTGACCAATGTGCCTGAATTCAGCTGATTGAGGGAATAATATTGTTGAGCCTACATGCCAGGACTCAGCTGCTCGCTATTCTGATGGACAATAATATTATGGCCTTACCTCACCTCGATGCAGCTGATTGAGCACAACAATATTCTCTGCCCTATGTGCCTGCATTCAGCCGATCAGGTGAGTAATATTGTGAAGCCTACATGCTAGCATTCAGCTGATCACTATTCTGATGAACAATGATATTATGCCCTGAACTAGCCTCGATACAGCTGGTTGAGCACAATAATATTCTCTGCCCTACATTCCTGCATTCAGCCAATTAAGGGGATAATAATGCAGAGGCTACACATCAGGACTCAGCTGATCGTCATTATGATCAATAATGATATTATATGCTGAATCCAGGTCTGCAGGCCACATATATTATTTACTCAAGCAGCTGCGTTGAGGCATATTATTATCTATCCTGGTATCACTCAGCAGATTCCTGATGTATAGGCCTCACAATATTATTCATTCGAATCCAGGTGGGTAGGCCATATAATACTATTGTACTCCTGCAGCTGCATTGGCACCGATCCAGCTGATCAAGAGAATAACATTTGAGAGCCTGCACACCAGGATTCAGCTCATTGTTATTAAGATGGACAATAATATTATGCCCTGAACACACTTCAATGTAGCTGCTCAGCCACAATACTCTGCACTCCATGTGCCTGCATTCAGCTGATCAAGTGAATAATATTTGGGAGTCTGCACACCAGGACTCGGCTGATCCATATCTGGCCAGGGAATAATATTATGCTGCAGACACATCTTGATTCTGCTGGTCAGTTAAAATAATATTGTGTGGATTACAGGTATGGATTTGGCTGAACAAAATCATAATTTTTTGAAGCCTACACTGCAGGTGTCAGCTGATTGATATCTACATTAGGCATAATATTATGTTGTGCACACACCTCAATTCAGCTGCTGGAGCACAATAATATTCTCTGCCCTATATCCCTGTATTGAGCTGACGGAGACGCAGAACAGGGCAATAATACACCAAAAAAATACCAGCAGCGTACATTGAACACATGTGGGTCCGTTGATATGTAAATTTTTTAAAAACATGGTCAATCCACCTGCACCAAAGACTCAATAATTTCTTTTCCCTTGATGTGGTTTATCTTACTGCATGGAACGTTCACCAAATTATCCACATTTTTAGCATTATTCTGCCAAAGACAGCGACCAACAGGCAGGATACAGGCAATGCTGAGGGTAGATATATGTAGTGCTTACCATATAATATTGTCATGGATTTATGCAGTGTGTATCAGGTAATATTTGAGCTTGAGGCCTGAAAAATGAGCTGAAGCGAGAGCAGACTATATTTATTTGTGCTTATCCTCAGCGTTTGACTTGATCTCACCTTTTTGAGGTCATTTCAGCCTCTCTTGACATACATCATCATCTGAGGCACTCCTGATCAAACATTTCTGTTGACTGGAGTCTCCACTGCAGTGGCAGTCTGAGAAAAAATGAACACAATTGGGACGACAGTCTATTTGTCTATGTTTGTTTTCCATCAATACCACTATGCCTGCATCCAAATATGGTAATTCCGCCTTTCACTCACTTTCCTGACCTCATTTCATATGTGCTTGAATGATTATGACTTCCAGGCATGTAATAGGATGTAATACAACATGGCCAACCATAATTGAACACATTTATCATAGTCTGTGTGTGGAAACATATCAAACCGTAATAAATCAATCAGAACACCCACTGTTCTGGCTTGTGTGGAACTATGAACTGTATTCAAATGGCATACTAATATCAATTGGCTATAGTATTGTGTAGTATCGACGACAAAGCTCAAAACAGGCCTACATTGCCTATTTTGGACAATTGCAAGTGTTCTGCTATAGGGCAGGGTAATCGGTTCTGGAAAAACCAGGACCCTTAGTTGCACTTGTGGTAACATAGCTCTGACACTATGAATTTGAGCAACACCACATCACACACTACTTTGGAGCTGGCTAGCAAAAAGCAATCCGCAGTTCCGCAGCTATGACAGCAGATTGGGTTGAATCCTGTTGTTCAAGGTGGTGTGAGGCAAGTCATATAGTTTAGCGAATGTTTGGTGTGCTCAGTAAATAGTCCAAGTAGCAACAGCATGAAAATCAGTCAGATTTTTCCTATTATGGGTACAGGAGTTAACCGTGAAGCGAAACAATCTGACTGCATCGCGGATTCCGAGCCCATCACGAGATCAATCGGCTTCGTTCTTGGGATGGGTGTCTGCTACGCCTTCCGGGCTACACGCTGGTCCAAAGGATCATATCATTAGGTGGTGTCCTCATCGAGAACGAGGAGGTTTCGTCATGCAGGCCAAATTTGGCCAAACTACATAGTAGCGAAACACTTGAAAACAGACAAAATAGCTCCACTTCCCTTGGGCTCACAACCTGAAGGGTTCTAACCATCATAATAATTTTAATGAGCCCCTATAACGTCTTCCTGACACTCCCCGGCATTTTTCTGGCACCGCGGTATGATCTCGGAAAATGGGTGGAATAACATCTCAAACAAAACTGTGCTGCATCGGCACAATATGAGCATTCTTGCTAATTATTTTTGCTAGTCTGTGAGTTCTTCCGTGCAGTCAAAGGTAGGGAACAGCGCAGTGTTTTGCTTCCACGTTGTGTTTCGCTTCGGGGTTAACTACTGTATAGCTCAATTCATGTCCAATTGTATCCAAAAACTGAGGTTAGCAGAGATGTTCTCATTTTAAGGCTACCATACCAGATGATATCTACCACATAAATAATTACAGATGCATGAAAGAAGGCTGATTTGATCAGTTTCAGAAGTGGTCCGGATGTTCAACATTCAAAAAGATCTGCTCTAGGATGTATGTCCTTGACTGGATCTCTAGAATATTTCTATATAATAGGGAGCTGTTATACATATGTATTCTACAGGATCAAAGATTCTAAAGGGAAGGCCAGCAGCCAAGCACAATGAGGGTATAAAGGTGAAAAGACACCGACGAGAAGGATGTTCAGTGTTTTGCAAAGGTTTGAACCATCAAATAGCAGATGTGACTTGCCAGTTTAGTTGCATGCATATAAATGGACTGTTGAGAAAAAGATTTGGGACAAACCATGAAGTTGGCGTTGTTGGGAAAGAGTTTGTATGCTCAGAAATTTCATGAATTGGTACGACCATGTTGAACAACTTAATCTCTTGAATTTTTGCAGATTTCACATATGTTGTACTAATAGCGGAGTACTATTTTTCAGCTATGAAAGAAATGCTGTTAGCGAAAAGGCACAAGTAGTATGAGCCTGCCGAGTTGAGAATGAATATAATGTCTGCATTTAGATTGGGAGGTGTGAACATGCGGGAAGTATATAACTTTTTCCAGAACAATATACACATTACCTGATGCACATATGTTAAGGGGAACATTCTAGCATAACACACTGAGCTGTGGTCACCCAAAGGTTGGTTGGACTGTCCAACATCGAAATATTGATTAATTGGACACAGTTTACTGCTGCAAGGACATTTTCAGGCTCCCAACCAGTGAAGGATGGATGCCAGGACATTCTGAAGACCTCAGCACATGAGTAGCACATCTTATTGCTTGAATTAAATTCAGCATCCCAAATTAGGCCAAGTGTCACATGTTGTAACACGATGACGGTAACACTCGCTCTCTCAATCTTGTTCAAGTTGGCTTCAGGTTACAGAGTCCAAGTCATTTGCTCATAATATTCTACCTAACAAAGAATGTTTAAATAAAGATATCTTGAAGGCGCAATAGTCTCAATTTAATGCATTGTGGCATATAGTGCACACTTAGGTTAGGGTTGTTAGGGTTAGCCACATAAAGGTACCGAAAAAATGACCCGTGACCAGCAATACTTGATAATTAATACATACAAGTTAGAGATATAAACAATAATGTAATGTAAGGGAAATTCAGAATCAACACTATCGTAATCTGCTCAATGTTTTGGGCCTGGAGCTGCAGACTCCAGGCCCAAAACATTGAAGAGAATATGAGTCAAATACAAGATAAATATGTAGTGGATAGATAAGACAATAATAATAAAAAAGGAAAAATATCTGTTAAAGAAATGTTTCATCAGTGTCAGATTGATAATAGACAGCAAGCTTACCATGTAAATCCACCGACACCAAGGAATACAGGCAAGGGATGATGGGAAGTGAAGGGTTTTGCTGAATTTAGCATGCCACCCAACAGGCATTTCGACGGACACGCTATGACATCCGGGTCGAGTGAAGGGTTTTGCTGAATTTAGCACGCCACCCAACAGGCATTTCGACGGACACCCTATGACATCCGGGTTGAGTGAAGGGTTTTGCTGAATTTAGCATGCCACCCAACAGGCATTTCGACGGACACGCTATGACATCCGGGTTGAGTGAAGGGTTTTTGCTGAATTTAGCATGCCACCCAACAGGCATTTCGACGGACACGCTATGACATCCGGGTTGAGTGAAAGGTTTTGCTGAATTTAGCATGCCACCAAACAGGCACGGATAGGGATGTCCACAGACGACCACCTCCAAGGTCAAAGTCATACTCATGCACCTCCAACCCATATGAGGAAAACCTCGCAGGTGGCATGGACACTCATGAGTAGACCAGAATCCCACATGAAAGCCCAAACAATGAAAAAAGTGTAAAGGGTAAAAAGGTACCCAGCCTAGACTGCTCTTGAATTCAGAGAGAACCACACTCTGCTGGGGTCAAGTCACGGTGCAGGATATGAACAGTATGGAAGGGGGTGATCAGGCCCCAGCCAGGGACTGCCATTAAGGCGGTGTGCAAAGACAGCAGCAGAGGGGAAGGCATATAGAATAGAGGGGGGGAAAGGAAACAGAATAACAATGCACTCACTAGGACTTGAAAATAGAACATGGGAGAAGAGAAGAAAGAGATGTCGTGTGGATTGATGGCAATGATGGTTTTTAAGGTTTATGTTGCTAGTCTTTGCTAGTCTTTGCAAGTGTTTGGCATCACCAGACTGCAACAGGGTGATTCGGTGTAAGATCAAGCACAGTAGTGTAGTGGGGGCAGAAAACAATATGATTACAACAGTGCTCTGGCTCAAAGGTAGCAACCATGCTGCTCCTCAGTAGAGCATCAGCACCAGGTACTGAGTTCGACCCGAGGGACAGGCAGTTTGTTATCTTTTTTTGATGTCATCTAGTTTTACGTCGAAGGCAAAAAATGTGACCCAACATATATCTGGAGAACTATATTTGCCTTTTGTTTTCTCTCCTCCTTTTACCTGAGTCCAAAAATGTGGTCTTTTTTTCACATCACAATACTGATCAGGTGAATCCTGGTGTGCAAGCTCCACAATATTATTCTGTCGGTCAGCTGAATGCAGGCACATAGGCCAGAAAATATTGTTGTGCTCACGCAGCTGCATTGAGACATGGTCAGGCCATAATATTGTTGTCCATCAGCATAGCGAGCAGCTGAGTCTTGGCATGTAAGCTCGAGAATATAATTCATATGATCAGCTGAATCTACGCATGCAGGCTAGACAATATTGTTGTGCTCAAGCAGCTTCATCGAGGTGAGTTCAGGGCATAATATTATTGTTATATCATTGTGCTCGACCAGCTGCATTGAGGCTAGTTCAGGGCATAATATTATTGTTTGTCAGAATAGTGATCAGCTGAATGCTAGCATGTAGGCTCCACAATATTACTCCCTTAATTGGCTGAATGCAGGAATATAGGGCAGAGAATATTATTGTGCTCAACCAGCTGTATCGAGGCTAGTTCAGGGCATAATATCATTGTTCATCAGAATAGTGATCAGCTGAATGCTAGCATGTAGGCTTCACAATATTACTCACCTGATCGGCTGAATGCAGGCACATAGGGCAGAGAATATTGTTGTGCTCAATCAGCTGCATCGAGGTGAGGTAAGGCCATAATATTATTGTCCATCAGAATAGCGAGCAGCTGAGTCCTGGCATGTAGGCTCAACAATATTATTCCCTCAATCAGCTGAATTCAGGCACATTGGTCAAACAATATTGTTGTACTCGAGCAGCTGCATCGAGGCAAAGTCAGGCCATAATATTGTTGTTTGTCAGAATAGCAATCAGCTGAATGTTAGCATGTAGGCTCCACAATATTACTCCCTTTACTGGCTGAATCCAGGCATGTCAGGCACAGAATATTATTGTGCTTGACCAGCTGTATCGAGGCTAGTTCAGAACATAATATTATTGTTCATCAGAATAGTGATCAGCTGAATGCTAGCAAGTAAGCTCCACAATATTACTCCCTTCATCGGCTGAATCCAGGCATGTAGGGCACAGAATATTATTCTGCTTGACCAGCTGCATCGGGGTGAGGTCAGGCCATAATATTATTGTCCATCAGAACAGTGAGCAGCTGAGTCCTGGCATGTAGGCTCAACAATATTATTCCCTCAATCAGCTGAATCCAGGCACATTGGTCAGACAATATTTCTGTACTCAAGCAGCAGCATCGAGGCAAGGTCAGGCCATAATATTGTTGGTTGTCAGAATAGTGATCAGCTGAATCCTAGTGTGTAGGCTCCCAGATATTATTCCCTCAATCAGCTGAATGCAGACATGTAGGGCAGAGAATATTGTTGTGGTCAAGCAGCTGCATTGAGGCAAGTTCAGCGCACAATATTATTGTCTGTCAGAATAGTGATCAGCTGAATCCTGGCATGTAGGCTGCATAATGTGGCTATGAGCTGTATTGAGCCCAGTGGCAGCTGTAATATTATAGATCATTCAGCCCATCCGAAGTGTCCTCACCTAATAATATTATGCTCAGCTGATCCGTAACCATTTCATCCAACAATATACTACCTATCACTGTCCTTGAGCTCGATGGGCTCCATCCTATGCATCTCACCACATAATATTCCGCAGAATATTATTATACCCCTAGAGTGTAGGACTCAGCTGAGAATCCGCCGGAGTTTAGGGCCCCCTAAGCTTTAGGCATTAATCATTTGTAGGGGGCCTACACTCTAGGACATTGTTGACTGCAGCCACTGGGCGGATTAACGTAGGGGGTGATGGTTTAACCATATTCGTGTTTGAGATGTTGAATACATCGTGGTGTTGAGTGGTTTAACCGTCCGCACTACCTACATATCATGGCATAGAGTCATCACTAATGAAATGGTTCAACCGGTTTCAATGGTTAATGATCTCTAACCTGCGAGGTTTAACCTGACCCATCGGGTAGTCGTGTCCTTCGGCCGCTTCACCATGCAGTCCACGCCCGAAGCGACGGCTACGCTGCACTCCCTCCTCCGCACCCACTCCCAACCGCCTGACCACATCCCTTCCACCATCGCCGCCCTATCCGCCGAGCTCGCCCGGGCCCTGCCACGACGCCGAATCCCAGCGCATCCACGCCCAGCTCACAGCGCTGCACACCCACCTCGCCCGCATCGAGGCCGACAGGGCGGCGCTCGTCGTGCGCCACGCCGGCTGCACCTCGCTCCTTTCCCCGATCCGCCGGCTCCCCTCCGAACTGCTGGTGGAAATCTTCGCTCTGCTCTGCCGAATTCACCCCCACCTTCACCGACGGCCCCGCCCTCGGCCTCTCCCCCCTCAAAATCGTCCTCACGCGCCTCGCCCACGGCCCCCTCCGCGCCCTCTCGCGCGTATGTACGCGCTGGCACGGCGTCGCGATGGGCACGCCTGCTTTGTGGACCCGCCTCGACCTCGACACCGTCCTTTGGCGCACGACTGCCTCCGCGCGCACCGCTACCTCTTTCCTTGTAAGGCGTTGGAGCGCAGCGACAACTCCCTCCTCACCGTCGAGATGACGCTGGACGAACACTCCCCGCCCACGCCCGCCCCGGCGCTCCTGACAGCGCACTCCGCGCGCTGGCAGGCTGCAAGCGTGACCTGCGAGGGCGCGTGGGGATGGTGGGTGAGGGAGTCAGTCGCGATCCCTGCAGGGGATCGCGTTGGGACGCCGCAGGCAGTGCCTTCCTTGCGAAGTGGGGGAGGCGGAGCGCGCGAGCCTCGGCAACGCTTTCCTTGCGAGCTCCCGGGGAGCCGATAGATCTGCGCGTCGCAGGCGATCTATCAAGCACCGGCGAGCAAGCGATCTTTGGCGATGATGCGGTACGTCTTTCTCATTCCCTTTTTTTTTCTTTCGCTCTGATCATTCTCGTATGTGCCCGGTCTTGCTTGCTTGCGTTCGCCCGCGGGTTTGCACTACGTATTATGTAATGCAGTCGGAATGCGAATGCGCTCATTTCGAATTGCTTCTAATTCGCCTCGAGGCATCTATGAACCTTCTTCCTTCGCCGCCCCTACCGATGCTGCCAACGCGCCGCCTCTGATATGGTTGTAATTCTCTCCGTCGCCGCCACCCCCGATATCCGCTCTGCGTTTTGATGCAACGTGCCCAATATGTGTAATATTTCTGATAATCTTCCGTGTCCTTCTCGCTGAGCTCTTTTTGGGTCAGGGACTGACTGCGAGACTCCAACTCCAACGTCGCAGGTCCGCGTGCAACACGCTGCGCTTCCTTCGGTACGCACGTCTATTTTCATAGCCTCAATTTTTTATAGCTCGAATCCGACTCGGATCCGCATCCGAAGCGCGCTCCCTCTTTCCTTCAGCTGTCTGCGTACCTGCGTCGAATCCACTTTAGCCGCGGTATGCAATTTCAATTCGCCACCTACCGAGGTCGAGCTTAGATGCATTTCACGATCAAGTATTCTCGAGTCCTGCGTTCGTCTACTTTCAGTCCAGCGTCTGCTTTTCAAGTTCGACTCCCTACGGCCATTCAAGTCCTTGCTTCTACCGTTACGTCCCTTCAAGTCCTCGTGTTGGTCTACCCCAATTCCTTGCGTCTACTTTTGCGACAGTCTACCTTCCCTTGATAGGACTCGACTTGAATTCTATGTACAGTATAATATATTTATTGGTCGATACTGACTTGCAATCTTATCCGAATCTTCGACCCCGCTCGACGCTGAGAACTTGAATTTGAATGCGGTGGTAAGTTCCATTCCAATTTCCCTTCGATGCCTGATCCAAAACTGCAAGTACCCATTCCTCCGAGCTCAGTTGCCACAGTGCATTCTAGTTGGAGTGCCAACGCTTCAGGGAGCTTCTGGCATGAGGCGCATTTCACAGCACCTATCAAAGCCCATCAACCCTTTCAAGTCACCGATTCGATTCTACTTATCACGCAACTGCGGTGACTTACCACCTATTCACGTTGGAATGAACACATCTCTGAGACGTTAACGAGCATGGATCCCGGGTGGGGTACCGCCATTGAGAGCCAAAGGCGACTTCTTGATCGTCGACACAAGAGCTAAAGTCGGGATCCCTTAAATGCCCCACCGCGGGCCTTTGCACCCCCCACTGGTAGACATAACATTTTTTGGGGTCTCGGTGGAGAAGCTCTCGGTCGATTCGAGATCTCGAGACCTCTGTTCCAATCCTCCCGAAATCCCCCCGAAGTTTCTATTTTTCGACATCGACCCACAAGCACACCCAACTTTTACTCGGTAGTCGGATCTAACTCCACCACGGCCAACACATCCATCCCAGTGAAAGCCCCGTCTTGAGGGGCGTCGGCTGGTATCGCGCTGTATCGCATAGTCTAGAATTTTATTTTCTAGATCACCCGATGCTGCGTAATGCCACACCTGGCAAAAATGGGTTTTGGACGATTTTGTATCGGGCTGCATCGCGGTGTATCAAATTTATTGGGGATTGCTATTAATGTACAAATTTGCTGCCCCCCTCCATTGCCTGGCTCTGCTCCTCCCAAGGATTCATAACGAAGTGCGGCGGGGCGGGGTGCACGAAGAGCGAGGGTCGGGATGACGATGTGGATTCCGTACTACGGTGAGCGAGACGTGGTCTACGCTAGATCATGTGTCAGCATTGCGACAAGGCATGATTGGACACTGGTGGCGCAGTTGCAAGAGAGGAAGAGAGAGAGGAACGAGATGGGGAAGGCGAGAATTTGAAGAACAGATGGGCACGCACATTGGCTGGATCCACCCGCTCGCGAGGACGGGGAGGCGAGGACCGTGTCATACTATTCATGGTTGCTCCACTGGAGCAACCATGAATAGTCAGGGCCGGCAGGTGGATGCACCAGCACTGGTGAAGGCGGTGAGGGAGGTAGGAGGGAGAAAAAGCTGCCACTTACCTATATCCCACTGTAACACTGCGTAGATGTTGACAGCATGTTCTGGTGCCACGGGCGGAGCTTGCGCTCAAAATTGGGACCCGGCGCCGTGCTAGCGCGTGCAATTTGGAGGGGGGAGAGGCCGAGGGCGGGGCCGTCGATGAAGGTGGGGGTAAGCGCGGCGGAGGGACTCGAGGCCCGGGAGGTGGTGCCGCACAGAAGGGAGACGCGCCATGCGAGAGGGCGAAGATCTCGACCATTATTCGGAGGGGAGGCAGCGCATGGAACTGGTTACTATTATAGTCCCCCCAATGACAGAGGCAGTGATCGGAGGGTATAAAATGCTGCTCGCCGCCCAGTTTTCCCCCGGCACACAAGCGTAGGCTATTTGACATCTTTTCTGTGATCCCTCAAAATCCCAGAATTTTTGGTGAGGTCTGTGGAAAGATATGAATGTTCCGAAATGGGACATCATGTGGTAGCGAGATCTGGCGGGTGTTTGGCAGGGTCACAAAACTGTCACAAATTCTGTCATTCGATTTTTCTTGTGCGCTCTAGTCCCCAGACTCGAATAATTTTTGGGTACAGCGATGCATAAGAGACAGAGACACATCCAGCAATTTTTCCCAGAGGGAACGGACAAGAAATGAGCATGCCATCAGCGAAACTACCACATCAGGGTGCACTGTCAGAGGGGGGACTATAATAGTATTAACAGGTGTCGTGGGCGAAAGGAGGCTATGCACGTGACGAGAACGCGAATCACAAAGCGAGCAATCATGACCAAACACGGTGGTTATCATTTTTCTTTCTCGTGCTATCCAGGTTTATCCGAGCCAAGTTATCAGGAATGGCAAATCAAAATAGCGTATCTTGGTAGAAGTATATTGCTCGTCCAAAAATGCGAAACAGCGCTGTCAAATGAAGTTCGCCCCGAGACAAGATGAGGCCCACTCCTAGCTCAGTATAATAATAATAACAAGAGTACGCATGATCTACCCGCAGATTGAATTTTCTATTGGATTTGAAATTTGCACGAAAGGTGTGTCGTGATTATCCGCACTACTCAGTAAAGGAATGTAATTTCGTCTTGCGGCGCTAATGAGCATGGGTCACCCGCCAACGTGTTAGTGCTGATACAGAAGTTTTAATGCCAGAAAAGAAGAGCTTTTTATTCCATACAGTTCGAGCATCCGAGCCATGGTAAGTAATTTGAACACCACGATTACAGCTGTTGGCATATCTAATGGCACTCATCAAATTGCTTTAAATCAGATCAATTTTGATATCCACCTTGCCGTCGACGCCCAGCATTCAATTCTCAACGGATGCAGTTGATTTCAGGTGCATCCAAGAGGTCTTAATGAGCGCTTTCTGGTTTTACCTCACGAGGCACATAATACCCAAAATTAGGTGTGGTCAAAATTTACATTGAGTGATGCAAATGCCGACTTGATTTCCCTCTTACTATGTCAAATTTGCATCAATTTCTGGAAACTCAGATGCGTCTAAATTGTCATTGCATGACATAGGGTTCCATGTTGAGAAAAAATAATTTCCCATCGAAATTGGTTCACTGTGAGTAATTGTTCACTAGATGAGTTAAAAGCCTGCTGAAGTGGTCTAAGATACTTCTAGTGGAAATGGTTGCCTCTGTCTCAGCCTTCGAACGGATCCGTAATTGCCCAAATCGAAGCTCGTGGAGAAATGAGGCTAACAAGTTGTAGTTGAAACGTTGACTGCAAATTTGAAGACATCCAAATTTTTGATATTACTGGGCGAGTGTAGTACTGGCAGAAAGCGCCGGAACACTGTTCGGTTTTTTTTTTTTCGCTTTCATTTTAACCTCAAGTTACTGTAAACCAGGGAATTGTTTAGTTAGCAGAGCTTCATTTCCTTCTGTGGTTCGAGACCGCATAATACTGATAGTATTTTTGAGACAATCATATAGTGTCCACTGTTCCATCATACAGACAATCGAATCATCTTTCCGAAGAGGAAATTCATCCTCATCGGTGCAGCTCGCCCTCCTCTACCCCTGTGCTTCACCTACTCACGAGACAATATATTAATACAATTCAGAGTCGAGACTCTCTCGCTTGTGTGGCCCGTCTCCCACGAGCCTCACGCGCACCATTCCGGCGACGCGCAGATTGTCGTCCGTGGGGTATTCCACCTGCTCCAGCAGTGTCTCGAGTTCTGGGTGGTTGCGATATAACCAAATGGCGTGCAAGATGCCTGTTCCGTCAATTAGAACATCATCAGAGTCGTTTTCTGCTACTCTGTGGAGGAGAAAATTTGAGAGAGACAAGAGGAAGAGCACGATGGAAGCTGTGAGGCCAGCCGCGACCTGATAAATGATCAATTCAACTGGAGTAGAGAGTGGTTGAACCAGTACCGCTATGATGTTTAACTGTCCAGACTATGAGTTTTGGCGCTGGTGTAATAGTTTTATATGCTCACGTCCAAACGTCCTTCCAGAACCAGTACAGTGGCAGTGGCAGTCCCGTTCGGGCGAAAGAGAGTGCTTTCGTACGAATAGGGGTACCGCACAAGAGATCCGTTGATCTCGCTGACATTTATTGATATAGGTGCGACTGGGGGCTTATAGCTCACTGGAAGGGTGTATAAATATGCTCAGCATGAGCTGCGGAGAAACTCTTACAGGTCCAGAACATGGAGGCCACGATTACTGACAGGGCGTTTTCGAGCTCATGCAAAGTTACATTGGCACGTGGAGGGCCGGCGTCCGTGGGCAATAGATTCAATTTTTGAATCAGATACCTAGAGACCATGTGTATGAATCTGTGGATTTGGGAGGTTCACTTGCGCTTACAAATCCTGAGTTGAGTAGCTTCTAGTGTCGATGAGAGTTTGGGGCAACCGTGAGTACCACAGAGCCCACTAAGAGGTGTTAATCAGCCAATGAGTTGGCGGGCAGGCCAGGGGGCAATATTATTTACCAAATCTAGAAACAAATTTCCACTGTCGCTTGAATTGAGGGAGGAATCATAAGGCCCTGCATACGGCAGCCAGGAAGACACATCTTTTTCTATGTCTGGCTCCAGCGTGATTATTTCCCATGATTGTGAATCCACCAGTGCTTTTTGATTGACCAGGGCCTGCGAGCACCGCAACAGCTGGATGGAGTCCACCGAAGTAGCCATTGGGGGGATGAGATTGATGGACGGCCCACGCTGGTTGTCGGAATCGACTATCGGGATTATGCTGTATAGGACAACAGACTTATTGAATAAATCGCCAGCTCGCGAGGAAATGGTGCCTGGTGCTGTGGGACTATGAGGATGCAGTTCTCATCATCCGGACGGAATTAACACACGGGTGAAAAATATTTGAGACCAGTCGGAGGAGCTCCCGTCCCCCCATGATATGTTCCAGTAACTTTCTAGGCTGTTATATTGTACCTCCATACTGTTAATGTATCTGCAACTGATGTTGAAACCTGTGGCCTTGACAGTGACATTGCCAACTGCAACTGTGGTATTGATATCTGGGACCTCGTACAATGTTCCTCCCCGCAGTCCTGGTGCTTTTGCGCTTTCCACGACGGGCGGGAAGAAGGCCAACGAGCTGCTCGCATAATCAAGAAGGTTGTTTCTATGTGATCTGATATCAGATTTAGACCTCGTTCAATGGGTATTCACCTACATGGCCTCGTCCATGGCAGAGTCACTATGGGCATTTGATGAGTGTATTTTTCACCTGAGAAGAGGGAGACCTACCCATCCGCGCTGTTGGATACATTGCTAGGCCACATATACGCGGGGAGACCTTGAGTCCCAACAGGAACAGACCGGGTAGAATTGAATGTTTCCAAAGTGAGCAATGCTGGGGTAGTTATATGAAGTGCCAAAATGCTTCCAAGGTACAGGAGGATGGAGAGTACCCCCACTGTCGTCGCAGGAAGGGTCCTCTGGTTCCAGAGACAGGAGATAGAGGATCCGATCCCCACCCATGCAGCAGCGGAGTCGTGGGTCACTGTTAATGTTTGGTCCATCTTAATGCTCCGGCGGATGGATAGCTTCTGTGTAACGAATACTAACAGTGCTGAATACATCTGGGTTTCCTCAGCCGTGTGTGGTAACTTCAAGGGAAAAAAAATATGCCTACCACACCAAATGTCGTTGTTGTTGCGGTAATAGCAAAGGAAATCATCGACTGTTGATCAAGGGAGAACGTGGCCTGATGTTCCAGCTCGTTCGCCCAAATGCCGACAAGAGCTAAATGTATAGCCACTATGATCAAATGCAGAATCAAAGATGAACGGTGCAGAGATTTGGAGGATTCCATCCCGGATCTCTGGGATGCTGCACCAGACCGATGAGTGGATGGAGACACATGCTTCAAACTGTTGCCACTGATTAGGTTCTTTCCAGCCACCTGAAATTTGTTGGACTATACCTTTGATCCTCAATTTTCGATCTTCCAATCAGTCTTGGTACCTCTCCCGCCTTACGCAAATTATCGGTTGTTGGATTCTCAACTTGCTCCAAGGATGTCTCAAGCTCCAGATGGCTCCGATATAGCCAAATCGTGTGCAGGATTCCGGTTCCATCAATTGGGATATTATTGTCATTGTTGCCTTCTTTCGGAGGAATGGAATATGGCAAGGACGAAAGCATAAGGATGATAGAAGCACCAAGGCCGCCCATGACCTGAGGGTTATCAATTTAACTAGAGCAGAGAGATCAAGGGATAGCTACTGCTATGATGCTTAACTGTCAAGGTGGTGAGCTTGTGTGAGGAATATCTGAGGCCGGTACTTACATTCAGACGTCCTTGGGTAAATGTTGTAGTGGCAACAGCAGTGCCATTGAGCAGGACTGGGCCAGGGATACTTTGGTCCGAATCAGGGTATCGCACAAGAGATGATCCATTGGCCTGGCTGAGATGAACAGAGAGGGGTGCGACTGGGGTATTATGACCAACTGGAAAATGCACAAAATAAGCTCACTGAACTGGATGCAGGATACACTTACTAGTCCAAAACATGGATGCAGTAATTACTGAGAGGGCGTTCTCGAGCTCATGTAGAGTGACATTGGCACGAGGCCCAGCGTCGGTCGGCAACAGATTCAGTTTTTCAATCAGGTACCTTAACATCATACATGTGAAATTGTGTCCTCAGACGGTCCTCCTGCACTTACAAATAGGAGGCATCATATCTGTCTATCGGTCCGAAGCGGTCATCCGAGTTAACCGAGGATACGGGCAAGTATCCGTACCACAAACCCCACTATGGTTGAAATAGGTATTGACATTGAGTTAGGCACCAAGGAGAGGCAGTGACGTACCATCTCCAGAAGCAAATTCCCCTCAGTTGAATTCAGGGAGAGTGGAACCCCGTCGTTATCTTCGGGTCCATCGTAAGGCCCAGTATACGGCAACCAGGATGAGACATTTTTTTCAATGTCTGGTTCCACCGTGATTATTTGCCATGATTGTGCATCCACAATTGCCTTTTGATTGACAATGGACTGTGAGCAGCGCAACAGCTGGATCGAAGCAACAGAGATATTGAATGGGGGGATAAGATTGATGGATGGCCCAGTTGTGTTTTCGGAATCAAATATGGGGATTGTACTGTACAGGACAACAGACTTGGCATTTGATGACAGGGCAACAACGATGCCTTGTGCTGTGAGGAGATATCAGGTTGCAGTTCTGACCGATGTGGACAGAATTGACATACAGATATTAGACGCCATATACGTGGTGGAATAATTTCCTTCCCCCTCTTGTATCACCCACTGTGGGACTGTGGTGTTACTGGCAGGAATATACTTTTGCACCACATGATCGTTCATGAAGCCGCAAGTGATGTTGAATCCCGTGGCATTGACAGTCACATTTCCAACTCCGTTATTGATGTTCAGTACCTCGTACAAGGTTCCTCCCCACAATCCGGGTGCTATTGAGCTCTCTACGACTGGCGGGAAAAAGTCCAAGGACCCTAGCATGTAAGCCGTTAAGTTCAAGCTGTCGGGGTCCGATGTCAGTTTCTCATCTCGTTTCACAGACATCCACCTACAAAGCCTCGTCCCAAGCGGATTTTCTATTTGAGTAACATGAGCAATATGTTTTCGTCTGAGGACTTTACCACTGACCCATCGCCATGATTGGGCCACTGGTATATTGGTAGACCTTGCGTCCTGAAATGATCGCAATGGGTCGAGTTGAATGTTTCCAAAGAGAATAATGCGGGGGTCGTTACATGCAGGACCAAGATGCTTCCAAGATACATGAATATCGAGAGAACACCGGCCGTCGGCCCCGGGAATATCCTCTGATTCCAGATACAGGAGATGGAGGACCCAATTCCCGCCCATGCAGTGGCTTTGTCATGGATGGCCGTCAACGTTGGATCCATTTTGAGGCTCCGGCGTGTGGAAAGTTTCTGTGACACAAATACTAATAATGCTGAATAGGCCTATGTTTGCTCAGCCACAAAGATCAGTCCGAGTTCTAAGAAGAAGCGTACCGCCGCGAAGGTTGTCGTTACTGCGGTAACGACGAAGGAAATGATCGCCTGATTGTCGAGAGAAAAGGTGACCCGATGTTCCAGCCCTTTTGCCCAAATGGCGACAAGACACAGATGTAGGGCTACTAGCGTGGGATGCAGAATTAAAGAGGCCCAGCATAAGAAGTTTGAAGAATCTAGTCTGGATCTCTTGGGTGCTACACGAAACTGATCAGTGGAGACAAGGATAAACCGTAACTGCATTACCTTCGTACGACCTCCGAAGTAAAGTTGTCGCTGAATGTAAGAGAGTATCGGTAGAATCATCCAATGTTGAGGCTCCATCCAGCGTTGAGGCTCCATCGAGGTGCAAGTCACTTTCTGGGACCGAACGAGAGAGCTGGTGATACATAGGCGTCATGTGGGAGAGAGGTGATATCATCCACATATTTCACGAGCTTTATAGCAAGATTGCAGGGTTTTTCTGGTGCTGATGAAGAAATCCACGGCAGCGGTTCGTCTGATCTTGCAGGAGATGAACAAGTAGATGCAAGATCGCTGAGTTATTCCGGCAGTGATGAAAGGAAAATCCACAGCAGGAGGCTGTTCGTCCAATCTTGCAGGAGACGAACAAGTAGATGCAAGATTGTTGAGTTATCCCAGCAGTGAGAAAGGGGAAATCTACGGCAGAAGACTGATCATTCGGGGGATAAACAGGCAGATGCTGATATTGGCTGATACAGAAATTTGAATGATACGGAAGCCCATTGGCAGGAGTGTCATATGCCCTGTAACGAACAGTTGATGACGTCGGGCAGCGTTCCACTCAGAATCACGCATCTTTGCCATTTCAGGACCACTGCCCCGGTTGCCAGATAACAGAGATAGCATCTCCACACTGAAGTAGGGCTGAGCCAGAATGGCCCACGGACGGTTTCCTGCTGATCGTAGAAAAGGAGAGCAACGAAATTGATGAGAACAATCAAGATGGTCGCGGAATTCTGTGGAGCGGGTGTCACATCAACCCGCGTCAATCTACCGCAGAACCACGGGATACCTCAGTGTCAAGATTGCATACCTATATCGGAACCTGCATGGGTGCTGCATCAAAGATAGAGGTCCAGGTCTGTGTATCATGTATTGTGGGACATTGCGGTTGTAATGATCTGAGGTCGGATATCAGGCTCACCTAAGAGAATCGGGCTTGGCCCCTCTGCTATACAACCAACAGAAGGGGTGGACCGTTGGTGTATCGTAAACTGGCTTGTCGCAGTTCACCATGGAAGACGAAGATCAAACGTGCACGCCTGTACCGCAGAAATGGATTGGCAAAGAGGCAGGGATCCAAGAGGCAATGTTGCCGATATCATCTAGATCAGTGTCAATCTTGCCATATCATCGTTAATAAAAGTACACCAAGAATAGTACGTATCGAGAGCTTCCCGCTACCCAGCAACGGTCAAGTTGGCAATCTTGGGCAGAGTACAGTAGGTTGAGTCGGAGTTACGAGTTACATGTGCGCGCACTGCCCCTGTGGCACAAATTTGTTACCAGGTCCCCGCCGTTCGTTCCTTGCCCTTGTTGATATAACCGTACCTTTAATTTGTCTTTATTCGTATTAATTAACTACTACTCTTGTTGTATTTAAGTCGTAGTTACTTCTTGAATTCCCCGCGCGTTTGCAACGGGTTCACTGCTAATATTGGATTGCTCTCTTGATTCCAACAGACGAGGATTTCCGTCGCAGCAGATATGATTCTAAGTAAAGTTAGCTAGAACCTCAAAGTAGAAATGATAAAACTTCAAGGCGTCATTGGATGTGCAGTCCAGTTGAAGTCAATACGATTGCATTTTATTTCGCTCAAGAATGGTCTCCTGAGTCTCCAGCAAACTTCAGGCCTCAGCGACAAGATTCGCAAATCTATGGCAGAAGACTGGTCATGCGAGAGATAAATATGCAGATGCTGATCTTGATTGATGCAGAAATTTGAATGATACGGGAGCCGTGTTATTTGCCCTGTAACGAACAGTTGATGACCTCAGGGAATGTTCCAATCATTCCAATCAGAATAACCTAGTCTCCCGTAGTCAGACTCCACAATATTTAGGCCCATGTCGCATGTCTGTGGAGAGACGGGAAAAAAAGAAGGAAAAAGAGAGAAAAAAGAGAGAAAAAGAGGGAGAAGAGAGAGACTCAGACTCACCCGCGATATCTGAATGCCAAATCCGTGCTTCAAACGCCGTGTATGGTTTTGAACGAGGTGTCAGTCCTTAGTTCTCGGCTGGAATGATCAATGATCGCCGGTCCCTAGTATTTTCGGGGCAAAATCCTCCTTTGGACTAAGGACAGCCAATGGCAATCAAGACAAAAATACTTTTTCTCACCGGCATCACCCGCTCCAGGCCCGGGTAGTGTTGCCGCCGCCTAGCCGGTGACCTCAAAAGAAAATGAGATATTGCGCTCAGTAAAATACCAATAAATTCTAAGAATATTTGAGCATCTAAACGACCCTGAATGCCGTTGGGTGCTCTGCGAACATCAAGTGTGTTGTGCAACTGGTCCCTCAATATTTGATTGGCTATCAACATGGCTCCAATTTTGGCCGTTGACAAGCCGGTCAAATATCATCACAATACCTCCACGAGAGGCTTAGTGGCCAGGGAAGCCCCTTCAGATTTCGGGCCGGTCTAGGCGCTCAAATATTCTCAGAATTATCCTTATTTTATTCCCGGTGCTATATCAATTTCTTTTGAAGTTCATCAGCTAGCCAGCAGCAACACTAACGGCCCGCCGGTCCCACAGCTGAAACATACTGCGGACACAAATTCGTGCCTTGTGCTGCATGTGAAACTGGTGTTCAGCATCTGGAGCGAAAGTTTTGTAAGCTGTTTTGAACATTGAAGTATTAGATCTACTCGAACAAGAATACAGTTTTTCTGATACTACTTTGATCTCTGGCGTGCTAAAAACTCGCGAATTTCGCTCGAATGATATGGGATCAATTGAGTCTGCAAATTAATAATCAAGCTCATAAATACTCTGACAATAGGATATCAGTACAAACCTGAAATTGAAAGACCAAGTTCTCCATCTGGAAGATAGACCGGTAACCGATCTGTCTACGAGACACAAGTGTCGGTAGACAGACCGGTCGATCTGGTCTTGAATTCACATGAAGCGCGCTGGCACCGCCACAATGCATCATCGGCGCGTGGAAATTCACGTTTGATGCCCCGGACATTGCCGGCTGGTACTTAAATATTCGATAAAAAGGTCCAAAGAAATTGGAACTTGTAGACAATGCATGGGCCGTCCTTCTGTGGTGTGATAGAGTTTAATAGACCACAATTCTTCGACCTGTATTGATTTTGGCGGGCGCCGGCAAAGTCCGGGGCATCAAACCTGACTTTCCACGCGCCGATGACGCGTTGTGGCGACGTGCTTCATGTGAATTTAAGTCCAGATCGACCAGTCTGTCTACCGACACTTTTCCTGTAGACAGATTGGTTACCAGTCTATCTGAATTGCAGGGAGTGCATTCACATAATTTTTGTCTCAGCAAGAGCAGAATGTTCAGAGCTCCACAAGATGGTCTTCTTGTGGTGAACTTCCAGCTGTTGGGGAAGTTTATAATAGTGCCGCTGGTTTGAGTCTGTTATTGCTCGCGATTGACTGTCAACGAGGAGATTCCAGAAAAGTCAATGTTCTTCCAGGCCTCATGTGGGGGAGCTGTCGTTCCATGCCGGTAATTTTGGTGATTGAAATGGGTCTTGAATGTAATATACTCCTTGTGGGTATGAACTGGGAGAACTGTGGAAAGCATCGGCTGGAAAATGAAGAACAGAGAAAGATTTTTGAAGCACCACACCTTCCAGTGCATGGAGTGAAATTGATGGGTCATCAATTACCGCTTTCAATTTCGCATGCTTCCCCAGCTCAAGTATTGGAGCATTTTTAGCTTTCGAGATTATCTCAATCTCTGGAAGAAAGAAGGCTTCAGAAATGGTTTGGAGGGTTTGACAGATGGAATATCCAATCTTTATGATAGATGGATTAGTGAGAATTGCGCGCAGTGAAGGTAAGATATAGCTGCGTGTCAGCACAGCGGCTCGTCGGGTTATTATGCGACTGAGGCGATTGAACGACAATAGAGGATTCGAGTTGTGGTCGGGTTAATGCGACGGGGGGAGCAACTGGAGGGTAGACAAGGATAGTATGAGGCACTGTCTAGGGTACAGGGCCTATATATACTAAACGATTGTAACTGCTAAGTAACGGAAAGGGGGTTTCCAGGGATAAATGATACGGGTAGGGGTTGAGGGGAAACCGATCGTAGCTATACAATCGGGTTTTAAGGGTTAATGCGGAATAAATGAAATAACCCGAATCATGACATTACCCCCCCTTCAAGGCGCAACGTCTCGGTGCGCGATAAACCCGGGTAGTGTTTAGGCGGTACGGGTTGTAGGGACACGCCATCGTCCGTCGCCGTTAAGGACCTCTCGCAGAGTGTTAGGATACTTCTCATAGTACTCCTCGATTGCGTCCTCCACGCTGTCGAGATACGAACGAGGTTCCCAACTCCATTCCTCCCGGGGGTATCCTCGCCACTTGATGAAATACCATAGTTCGCGTTTGTTCTTCTTGCTCTTGAATTTAATCCGGAGAACCTCTTCGACTTCGTATAGAACCTGTCCGTCTCAGACGTCAGGTGGCGGGGGTGGCACGGAATCCTGATGTGCGGCGACAGGGGCGACCCAAGGGCGTAGGAACACAGTGTTGAATACGGGGTGCACCTTCCAACTCTTGGGAAGCTCCAACTCGTAGGATATGGCCCCGACCTTTCGCAGGACTTTAAAAGGCCCGTAACGGCGATCATTGAACTTCTTCGTAGGTCGGTGGGTAACCAAGTTCCGTCCAGACAGATAAACCCGGTCACCGGGTTTATAGTCGGGGTCTTCCTGATGCTTCAAATCGTAATACCGCTTCATGACCGTTTGTGCATGGCGCATGGAGGCCGCAGCCTCCTCGCGTACCAGCTTCATTCGGTTTGCGAACTCTGTCGCGGACTCTGTAGGGACCTCCATGCGGGGCTGCAAACCTTTCCGCGGGTGAAACCCAAGCATGGTGAAGAAGGGGGAGAATCCGGTGGTAGAGTGGACCTTGTCGTTGTAGCTAAATTCTGCCATGGACAGCCATTCTGACCAGTCGTCTTGGAGGAAGTTTGTAAAAATCCGGAGGTACTGTTCAACTTCCTGGTTGACCGGTTCGGTTTGGCCATCGGTTTGGGGGTGATAAGCAGTGGAGGCGTTGGACTTAATCCCGAGCAGCTTGGATAAATCGCGCATAAAATTACCAACGAACTGCTGTCCTCGATCACTGATGACCACTTCAGGCATTCCGTAGTCCTTCCAGACGTGGTTGCGATAAACCCGGGCGATCCCTTCCCCGCTAATGTGTTCGGTGCAGGGGAGAACCCGAATAGCTTTACCCAGTCGGTCGACCACCACCACTATCGAGTCATATCCGTTAGACACCGGGAGTTTGGTGATGAGGTCAATGGAAATCTACTGCCAAATTCGCTCGGGGACGGTGTTGGGATGTAAATGTCCACGGGGTTTGGCGGGGAACGTCTTCGTGCGTTGGCAAGTGAGGCAAGCGGCGATGTATCGTTTCACGTCCTGAAGTAGAGTTGGCCAGTAGTAATTGCGAGACACCAATTCGGCCGTGCGATACTGCCCCAGGTGTCCAGACAAGTAATCATTGTGATGGGCGCGGAGAATCCTGTCTCTCAGTGTCTTCTCCAGAGGGACGTATACAGTCCCATCTCTGGTCAGGTAGTCTCCGTGGTTCGTCCATCCTTCGGGGTTCTCTTCCTTCAGTAGTTCCTGGATCGCGTCTTCCCAAAGATCCTTCTTGCGCTTGATATCCTCCATAAATCGGTTGCCAGGGGTGTCGTCGAGGACCGCGGGCATAGCGTGCAGGAATTCCTCCTTAGAGATTGCTGAAGACATGGTCTGTAGCCGTTCAGGGTTTTCCGGATTATTACCGGGTTTTCCATCAAACAGTTTTTTTGGCAGCAGCGTGATCCCGCTGTTATCTCCTTCCCCCGTTTTATGGCCGAGTTGTCTCGACAAGGCGTCGGTCTTCCCGTGGGTTCTGCCGGATTTATGCACCAGGGAGAAATCATATTCGCTCAGTTCGAGAGACCACCGCGCTTGTCGTCGATTAAGCTTCTTGGTTGTTGTGAAATATTCCAAGTTTTTGTGGTCCGTCCAGATCTCAAACCTCTTCTCGCTGCCCTGAAGAAAGTGTCGCCATTCATAGAGGCAGCGCATGATAGCTAGCATCTCTTTGTCGTGTATGTCGTAATTGCACTCCGTGTTGTTCAGCGCTTTTGAGAGATACGCAATTGGAACCCAGACCCCGTCCTGTTCATAGCACACCTCCAGTCGCAAAGTCGGAGGCATCTGCTTCGACGCGCCATTCGCCGTCATCGGTTGGAAAGTGTAGTACGGGCTCGGAGGTCACCGTGTCGATTAATTTTCGAAATGCGGTGTTTTCCTCCCGATCCCAGCGCCACCGCGCGTCCTTCCGGGTTAGCCGGGTTAATGGCTTGGAGTGGTCTCCGAAGTCGCGAATAAACCGGCGATAGGAGTTGAGGAATCCGAGGAAACTTTGAACATCCTTAATGTTTCGTGGTTGCGCCCATTCCCGGACACCTGCAACCTTGACGGGGTCCATGCAGATTTTGCCATGGCCCACAATAACACCAAGATATTCCACCTCGCGTTTCTCGAACTCGCACTTCTCTGGCTTCAAGTAGAGGTCGTTACTCTGCAGGATCTCGAGAACTTCTCGGACCGTTGCCTGGTGTTCCTCGAGTGTTTCCGAGTAGATCAATATGTCGTCGAGGTACACGATAACCCGTCCTTCCGCAATTTGTCGCTCGAAGATCTCATTCATCATGCATTGGAAGGTCGGCGGGGAGTTCGTTAGTCCGAAGAACATTACCAGCAGTTCCCATAATCCGCGGTTGGTAATGAACGCGGCTTTCTCTTCGTCGCCCTCTTTAATCCAGATGTTGTTGTAGCCCCAGCACACATCCAGCTTTGTGAACCAGGTGGCCTTGCGGAGCATATGCATGATTTCGGAGATGAGGGGGATGGGGTATCGGTTCTTGACGGTGATAGCGTTCAACTTCCGATAGTCTTGAACCGGGCGAAGTTTTCCGTCTTTCTTCTTCACAAAAAGGAACGGGGAGGCGAAGGGTGACTTCGAGGGTCGAATTCAGCCAGTCTCTAGGTGCTCTTTAATGAAGGCGTCCAGTTCGCGCTGTTCCGGGACCGAAAGCGGGATGCTGCGACCGCACACGGGTTCTGCACCGGGTTGTAATTCGATAGCATGATCCCACTTTTTGCGGGCGGGAAGCTTGTCAAAGTCCTGTTTTTCGAACACGGCGTGAAAGTCCTGAAGGTAATGCGCGGGTACGCTATCTTCCAAGGTCTGCTCGCCCTTGGCCTCGTGGGCGGCGGTAGCGAGCTTAGTAGCCACACTGCCCATGGCCCGGACATGCTCTGTGTCTCGACGATCCAGTGAAGCCTCCGGGTATATCTTAGTGACGAAAATCCGGTCACCCTCTTCGACGGGTTCTTCGTCCTCTTCGGCCCACTCCTCCCAGAGCCGCGCGCGCTTGCAAGCCGGCGGACAGCGGGAGAACCTGAGGGTCTTCTTTGCCCAGTCAATCTCCGGATGATGCTGCTTCAACGAGTTAAATCTGATAATGATGTCGCTCTTCCCCGTGTCGGTGATAGCAAAAGGAAACACCTCCGAGTGTCCTTCAATGGTGAGGCGCATGCGCGCTACATGGGTGATGCGGCCACCTTTATTCGGGGTTCCGTCCGCGTTGTACACCGGCACGGCGAGTGGTAAGGGTTCCAACTCTAAATTGTTCTCTTCTGCGAATCGCTGGTTCATGAACCCGTTGGTGGCCCCGCTGTCAATCAGCCCGACCGCCGTGTACCCCTTGAGGCTGGAGAGCTCTTCCAGCACCACGGGCACCATAATCGAATTCCTCCCAGTTCCTCGTATAAACTGAGGGGATTCCCGCAAATCATCCAGGGCGTCTAGGGCGTCTAGGGCGTCCGGGATATAGGCGTCCATGAGACTTCGGATTAACTCAGGGCATGCTTCTGTACGTCGGGCGGGGTGTGTCCACTGCTTGGCCACTCGCAGCGCATCTTGCGGTCGTTCGCACATATGTTCCAGGGTTCTTCGGGCACTGTCTGCAGGGAGTCGGCGCCATTCCGCTTTCTCCATCTGCGGCTTCTTCTTCTTGGGACGGAGGGCGCTTCGGGTTGTACCCGCCCTCCCTTCTCGGGTTCTATCAGTTGCGTTTTCGGACTCTGGCTCACTAGTTTCACTTGCTGGATCCTCGTAGACAGGGAGAATTCCAAATCGATTGGTAGGTGAAACTGGTACACGAGAGTCAGGTATAGTGGGGGACCGGGAGGACGCAACTTTCACTCCTGGTCGTCGGAAAAATCCTTCCCTTCCTCCTTGATAAGTTCTGCCAACATTGCGCGGAATTGCGGATTCTTAGCGAGGTGATTTGGGCAGTTGCGCTAAATATGCCCAGTCTCTCCGCAGTTGTAGCACACAGGGTGAGGGCGGTTGGCCGAGGAAGTGGAAGTGGTGCGATCAATGTCCATGGGGACGGGTTCCTGTGCGGCCGGAGCTTTGGAGGTCGGGGGGTTGTTCACCGGGTTATTACCGGGATTACCGCCGACATTCCCACGGTTTAAATTCGAGGGGCGTCCCCAATTATTGGCTTTCGGGTTCGCCGTCAGGTTCTGAGCCGGCGTGTGGTATGCCGCGGGACTGGTGCAGGGCTGCGACGTGGAGGTGGTGCGGGCACTCGTGTCGTGGAGGCGCAGGCTGTTGTTCATGGTGTTCCACGCCTGTTTGTGTCCATCGTGCTTGATGGCGGTTTCCTTCCAGCCCGCATAGTTGGTAGGCATCGTCGTTTGCCCGTAGATGGCCTCGACCACCGGCTTATTAACCCCGCTCTTCATGAGCCGGATTAACATGGTCTCATTGTAGCCGGCGGTTTTGTTGAGGGTATCGAGGACCGTGAAGTACGCGGTTGCGGTACTCTGCCCCTGCCTCAGCCCTTCCATCTTGGCCTGTGCAATCTCCACCTCAGCACCTCCCTTGAAGGCGGAGAGGACCGTTGCCTCGAACGCCACCCAGGTGGAGTATGTGCCCTCTCCACTGCCGGAGCGCATGGCCTGTACCACATTGTTGGCCCAAGCTTGTGCGGGTCCTTCCTTCATATAGGACAGGCAGTAGGTGATCTTTGCGTGGTCGGTGTCGTAGGCGGAGTTGCCCTGGTAATTGAGCCAACAATCCGACAGGAGCTGGTCGACCTTGTCAGGGTCCCCATTGAAGTGGGTGGGGGCAGCAACACGGGGTTGTTTGGTGTTGACCTTGAGTTCCTTATCAGCGGCCGCGGGCACCTGGGGCCCGCTGGCGGCAGAGGTAGCGGCAAGGTCGATGCGTGCATTGTTGAGGAGCTTCAAAGCCTCCATCATCATGTTGTTCACCATGGTGCATTCCTGCGCGGCCTCCAACAGGGCCGCCTTCATCGCGAGGAGTTCGGAGTGTAGCTCAGCGATTTGCGCCCCCAGGGTCTCGCTGTTGGAACGGAGGGCGGAGAGGTCGCCTTCGATATGTTCATAGTCGTCCAGGATTTTGCCGTATAGCCACAAGGTTCTGTCTCCTAGTTCGGCAGCCTGGAATTCCGCTTCATCGAGCGGGTTTACGCGGGGCATCGTTCAGTCGAGTAGTCGGTAGGGGGATACTATCCTTTTGTCAGCACAGCGGCTCGTTGGGTTATTATGCGACTGAGGCGATTGAACAACAATAGAGGATTCGAGTTGTGGTTGGGTTAATGCGACGGGGGGAGCAACTGGAGAGTAGACAAGGATAGTATGAGGCACTGTCTAGGGTACAGGGCCTATATATACTAAATGATTGTAACTGCCAAGTAACGGAAAGGGGGTTTCCAGGGATAAATGAGACGGGTAGGGGTTGAGGGGAAACCGATCGTAGCTATACAATCGGGTTTTAAGGGTTAATGCGGAATAAATGAAATAACCCGAATCATGACACTGCGTGATGTAAGGGCTGACACCTATGGAGATTTAATCCAGGCATCAAATAAATAAATGAACTGCTCGCACCTTGAAGAGATAAATGTTATCTTTAGTTCTCACCTAGATGATATGTCAGTGGGGTTGGGTCCCCGGGTTTCTGCTCTGTTTTTATCGCAAGTGCAAGGAGATAAAGCTATGAAGATAACTGTGCAGATGCAAAATCTACAAGGATGTTGTTTGAGATCTCTTCAATAGCCATAGAGTCAGAACAGCAGGCTACAGCAATATCTGGGGCTTGATTGAAGGGAGGAAGGTCTGACCAGTTGTTGACAGGTTCAACATCCTTGGTGAGTGCAATATCAATTGACTCATGGAAGGTTCGTTCAGCTGTAGGATAGTGAGATTTATTATCAAATGAATGGTTGGATGCCTAAATTGAGGTGAATCAGTGTATAGAATCTGAGTGGGTGGATTTTGCGAGTCTTTCAGCCCTTGCTGAATGCCATCGAACATGTCTTTGACAAACAGCAATGACTTTGTGAGGGTCAGGGAGTGGGCTCGCACCTCCTCAAACTCATTGAGGATAGTATAGGCTGCAGTAAAAACAGGTTCTCCCTTAATTCCACCCATATGCTTGACAAACTAATAAAAAAATTCAATAAAGAATAGTGAGAGAAAATATAAACTTACATCAAATGTATGGCCTGCTTTGGCAATTGTCAGTGGTAATGTTGCGATGTCACATTCAATGTAGATTGGATGGGCAGTGACATAATCGGTGAAGAGTGCTTTGAGGTACTGCACTGAAGGTGGCACTCCAGCATATCCAGTTGGATCATCAAAGGCAGAATACAGTTTGACTCCATTCTGGCCATAGAAATTAGCAGCCGAAAAGTACATCAGTTCCCTGTCAGTATGAAACCTGTGCTGAATCTCAGAAACAAGCTCTGAGAATGGAGCAGGACTGAATTGTGTGTCAAATGTGTTGGACATCATTTTTTGAGATTGCACCACAGGTGGAAATATAAGCTTGAAAGAAATCAGGTATTGGCAGTGCACATGCAAAGGAGCCTTACCTGGAAATGCTGCCTTGACAAACCGTGGCAGCTGTGAAATGATGTGTGGATTTGTCCCTTGGAAGCTGGTGCCACAGCCAGGAAAGTTTATCCTCCATGAATCACAGACAAAGTGGTTTGTAAGCAGAAAAAAATCAGATAGCATGTCCTGGACCCGGCGTGCAATTGGGTTGTCATTAGAACCTGGGTTAGGACTGTAAGCATGTTAGTGAATTGATACTTTGAATACACACCATTTTTAGACAGTTACTTGCCACAAGTACACTTGAACCTGTCTGGGTGGCCAGGGAGCAAACAAGGCAACCAGATGAAGACTTTTTGCGAGTACAGTTGATGAGGATCAAGGCTAGTTTTATCCTTTCCAGTTTGAAGTGCAAATATGGGATGTGGAGGCCTGTCAAAAAAATACCCTCTGAGGTAGCAAAGAGGCTTCCCGTACTCCTGTTGCTCATCACGAAGTCGTTTCGCTAGATCTACAAGCTGCTTGTGAAGTACAGATTTATCGGCAGGCTCTGAAGACTGTGTTTCAGCCTCTGCAGCAGTGGACAATGCATCAAGGGGCTACCGAGATAGTGGATTTCCTAATTAGGGACAGGGGGGGGGGGGTCCCTCTGTCCGCTGAAAAAAGTATTTGATACCTGTTTTGAAAACTCGTTGAAATGCCCAGAAAAACACTTAGAAAGAAAAAACAGAAATATTTACCACTACATCTGATCAAAATCATCTGATTGAAAGTTTCTGAGACGCTCCATGTAAGCTCAGACCTTTATCTGAGTCCTTTCTGTGTGTTCTATGGCATTTCGGCTTCCAAAATTTTGAATCATGTCACATCAGATTGATCACGTGATCTCAGCGACCTAGCGAGGTTGCCTAAATTGCGCTGCAAAGCTTCGAAGCAGCTGGAATTAATCTGAAATGTTTAGGTATAGTATATACAGCTCCTTGTAGTGTTTGAAGGACCTGGGAGTGGTTTCTAAAAAAAATTGACCTCCCAAAAAGAAATTTTGATGGCACGTGCCTGATTACGTAGGGGAGGGGGTCGACCAAACCTCTGAAAAATGTATTCCGACCTTGGGTGTTTTTTTCGGGGATCGGCAGCCCCTTGCAATGCATCATTTGATGGACTTCTGATCCGGACTATGTTGCCAAACGGCTTATGTCACTAGTTGGAGTTTGAAAGTATGGCCTCATGACCGCCGAGTAGCAACTAGTCAGAATCAGGCACATTAACAAGGCTGATGAGGGTGGCAGAGCTTCCGGTGACAGTTTGGACAGCTCTGGCGCTGGTACTGTAATCTCAGGCATCAGAAATGAGCGTATAAGGAATAAAAAGGCAATACATACGTTACATCTCTGAAAAGTTGGTGCAGAACTTTGTGCATAGCGATTGGCGCGGCGGCACGAGTGTCTTCGAGAGTCTTGATATGGATGTGATGGATGTCTTCGAAGGCGTCCTCAGTGAATGCGATTGCTGGCGCTCACCGGTCATGCACAGTTCCAGAAGGGCCCGCATATATCTGGATAGTATAAATCACTGAGTATTAAGCACGCAAAAAGAGAAAAACCTACCACGGTCGCACCCATCGCCACCATGGAGTCTACGAGTTTGTGTGCCTCAGGGTGCTTCGGATGTCTGGCGGGAGACGATCGTAGTTGCGGTTTTTGAAGACGGTGGTGCTTGACATCATCTGGTCCTTGACGACCAGCTTGATGGAGCCGTGGTGGAATGGCAACGACAATTTCATCTGTCCCTGTAATGATATTAGCAACAATACATCAGACTCTTATCATAATTAGCGCGACTCACTGATGGGGTTCACTGGAAAAATGTAGCGATGATCCTTGAAGAGTTCCTCAACACGCACATTGATCTCCGCAGGGGTCAAGTCGGTCAACCTATACATTGAGATGACAATGCTAACGGCGAATTGCTTCACATCACCGCACTGGATATTGATGCGATCGAGGGGCTGTCAAGACACAGTGAATGGAACATGGATGAACACAACTCAAAACAGCTCACGATAGGCGCCAAGATGGCTGCAAACTTTGGGTCAATCATCAGGCACTGCTTGACGTGGATAGTCGACGGATGGATATCAGCGGCAACGATCATCTTGGGCCGTATGAAGTCGACCCGGGTGATCATGGTAGGATAAAAGTCGTTGATCATGAGATCCATACGCTGAGTGTTGATGGTGCCACGAAGCATGAGCTGAACCTCGGGGTGCTGCACGGTGAACCCGATATCTTTGTTGGGTGCAGAAAGCACGAGCCGTGTAGACCGATCCCAGCTCAACTCGGAACGGCCAGCAGCGACCGCGATGGCCGAGTTACTGGAAGCAGTCGTCAGAGCAGGGGCCGGGCGCACCTCGGGCTTCTGTCCGGCCGTGTAATCCTACCTACCTACCTGTAATATGGGTAAGCAGGAATCACGCCTATGAACACATCATACCTCTAGGTCAGCCTTTTTTTACTGTGCAGCGGAGATCTTTGTCTGGAGGGAGAAATGAGGAGAATATGATGCAATGATTAGATTAGGACTTACACAGGGTTGGGGAACCTCCGGCTCTGACACCGCTGAAACGATGCACCTGTGTGCAGCTGTGAAATCTGATCTACTCAATATGCGTGAGTGTAGCGAGAAAAGCCTCTACCACAACAAATCAAATAAATCAAAAAGATCACAACTACTCTCAAATGCTCGTGTGTGTGTTCGAGAGGTAGGGTATGTATCACCCTTCAAGCAATTCAATATCAAAGTGGTTCAGTGTGCACGCAACAATAGTCACAGCAGGATAGCTCAATTCAAGGGCAGCAAGAGCTGAATGGGGGCGAGTGGGTTTTTATATCCAAGTCCTGAGCTTACAGCTTCTAGGGTACAAGGCGGCGTATGAATCCTGAGCTTACAGCTTCCAAGGATTATAGCGAAGGGGGGGTCCCGAGCTTACAGCTTCTAGGGATTACAACCAGGTCCCGGCTTAGAGCGTCAAGGGAGCAAGGAAGTATACAATTAAATCTCTCAAGTTCTCATTCAATCGCAACCACTCTATTTGTATTCAATCTCTAGCTTACTCCCACACCCGAAAATGGGGGGAGAGTCCACTCCCTACATACGATGTACTGTACAGCTTATATACATTTTGCAACAACAAACAGAGATAAGTGAAACATAGTCTCTGTCGACCCGACAGCCTACATCAGTCTAGAACTGTGGGTCCTTGATTTCATATGCCCAATTTAGGCAGGTGCTTTGCCTGATTCAGGAACTGTGAACTTCCTGGGTGGTACTCATCTGAGCAAGCCACCACTCGTCAGTGCCCCTCACAATTGACTCAGGGGTGTCCCGCTGGAATTCTCTGAGGACATATTGACCCCTGATGTCCCCCTGATCGCAATTCAGTTCTGCATGTCTCCAATTCTGTTCTCTTGGGCTGGGTGCTGCTCATGAAATAGACTGTTTCTCCTAATCCCTTGTTGTGCCTCAAGCTGCTCTTGTTGGTGTGGCTGTTGAATCAGCCATATTATTAATTCAACATGATGCCTGGCGAAGGCCATAGATACAAATCTGATACCCATTTGGTGAGTACCGTCATTGGATCTACAGCACTTAGTCCTGCCAGATGGCTTTCTGCGGCATAGTACTCTGTTTCGGGACAAACGAGTACTCTCAGTGATCTCACTTGGGAGAATCAATAATGAATGAAATGCATGAAAATTGGCATTTTCAGGTGTGCTTTTGTGCACACCCTATCACCGCATCGCTCTCGGGCTCGCTGTCTGGGATGGTGAGGTCCATACCCGAGGACCACCCGGAGCCTGTAGACGAATGGTGGCTATGAGGAGCAAGCGGAATGCTCATAAGTCCATCAGCGATGGCCTCATGTAGCTCGTCCTTGCTGGTCCCAGCGGCCCAGCGGGCACGCTGTGTGGTGAAGTGCATTGGAGCACCATCCATCTACTAATATCCTGTGAATGAATTCCAAAATAAAACAACGATGAATAGCAGACATAATCCGAGCCCTCGTCCGACTCAAAGAGATCTTCGGCCGCATTTTTGGCAGGCTCCTTGGTGTTTGAATCTTCTGGTTACGGTGTTTTTTTAATAACATCATCTGAATGAAAAAAAAACTTACGGGTGCCACATTGTCAATCTCGTGCGACTCGTCCGAATCCTTGCCCGACTCGGTACTTGGGAAGCGAGGCTTAGCGGCAGGAGCATGCAAAGTTTTGGAGGTAATGATCTGCGGAAGCTATGGGGAGTTGATAATGGGGATGGGGTGTGATGGTTGCGGGACACAGACCTCATTAAGGAATTCCTCCTCATCTGGAGCATCATCATTGCCGAAGTTCCTGGTGCTGCTCTCATCACTGAACTCTGTCTCGTTGGAAGCCTCCTCAGCTGAGGCGATTTCCTCGTCCTCAGAGGCCGATTCGGCAACCAGCTTAGTAGAGTTCCGTCCAGGTGCGGCGACCTTTTTGGCAGTGGATGGGACTGAGGAGCAAAAGATATTGTATGCGAGGTCAAAGTGAATACACACTGGAGACTGTCGCAAATTTCGCCAGCTAGGACTTGGTGGGCTTGCCAGAAACCGCCGTGGCTTTGACTTTGGATTTGACTGACAAAGGAAGATTAGTGGAGTCAATATGGCACACTGGAGCACGTTACAAATAGAAAGATGAAACGAAATGAGGTGACATACCAGCTTTATGTTTCGCCGGGGCCTCAGGCTCAGACTCTGAGTCAATGTTGATGGGGGGAGGAGCGTAACCTAGCGGTGTCACACACATGTCACAATCTGGCTGGCAAAGACTAAGTTAAGACTTACTTCTCGACATCCTCGACTTCGACTTGGCTTGCTTCGACTTGGCTAGGGGCTCTTCAATATCCTGGTCATCCTCGGCTGCTAGAATATATGTCAATACTTGTGCAATGGATCAACCAGGCATCAATTGAACCCATTACAGGTAGCCACCAATCGTAGGGCAGCTATAGCACCCCAATCTGGACAGCCATCAATTTCAAGCCAATGGCCGGACAGCCATCAAATTCACAGGAATGGCCAGGCTCATCCATTCTAAGCCAGCCATTAAATTCAAGTATTTTAATTGAAATATAGGTTAATTGCTATCTAATGATTTTCTTTTTTTATGACTGCCTCTTTGGGCCTGGAAAAGGGCTTACCTAAGTGGGGGACTCCATAAAAAGGTCTAAGTCCTCACAGAGCATATGCTGCAGCATATCTGCAGGGTTTTTTTAGCATCACTGCAGCATATTCTGCAGCATTGCTAAACCTATCTGGATCACTTCTAATTAGAAGGGACACCAGCATGCCCATGTCCCTTCTAATTAAAGGGAATATCTGGGATTAGCAGGTGACGCAATCTATCAACCTTAGGAAAGTATCTTTATGCAATGTAATGGAATGTGATTCAATTGGGACGGTCAGAGGACCTTTGAGACCTGGTGGACTGCTGGCCATTTAGCCTGCTTATCATCGTCCTTTTCTATGACTGTTTGTGAGGGCTGCAATATCAACTACAAAGCCAAGGGCTATACACTCAATTTGAAGAAGTCGAGAAACCCTGCATGCAAGGCTGTTTTTTAGTGTGCAAACACCACTGGTCTCGGTCCTGAATGGAATCCACCCATGACCGACTCATCAGACTCAGGGGTGATACGGTGTTTGCTTCATACCTTTTTGTGGCGCTGGAGCGTCATTATATCAACAAGGATAAAATGATCTGCATGTATCACACTATGTATAGGGGCAAATGGTGGTGGAGTACACAGGTCAGCACCAATGGAAGGAATTCCGGTACTCGGACTGATATAACTTTCAGGAAGTGGTTGAAAAGGATCACCCCGATGCGACGATCATCCTAATAATAATTTTGTCGGACAAGACACAACTCACTGTGTTTGGGAACAAAACCACCTACCCCATTTACATGACTATCAGTAACATCCCCAAAGAGATCCGATGTGAGCCATCGTGCCGTGGACACATGCTTCTCGGATACCTCCTGACATCACAAATGAAGCATGTAAAGAATTCAGCAGCCCATCATCAGATTCTGGCCAACACCTTCCATTCTTGCATGTCATACATCCTGGCACTGTTGAAGATGGCTGGTGCTACAGGAACTCCAATGACAAGTGGAGATGGTGTTATGCATCACAACCACCCTGTCAGCACAGCGGCTCGTCGGGTTATTATACAACTGAGGCGATTGAACGACAATAGAGGATTCGAGTTGTGGTCGGGTTAATGCGACGGGGAGAGCAACTGGAGGGTAGACAAGGATAGTATGAGGCACTGTCTAGGGTACAGGGCCTATATATACTAAACGATTGTAACTGCCAAGTAACGGAAAGGGGGTTTCCAGGGATAAATGAGACGGGTAGGGGTTGAGGAGAAACCGATCATAGCTATACGATCGGGTTTTAAGGGTTAATGCGGAATAAATGAAATAACCCGAATCATGACACACCCTATCTATGCGACATTTGTTGGCGGCTATCCAGAACAATGTCTGGTCACGACCATGAAGACAGGGGAGTGTCCAACATGCGAGGCATCATGGGATGAGCTAGGAGAGGAAACTGGCTTCCCACTCCGCGATCTTGAGCGCATCCTCTGGAGGCACTTGAGATGTTGGATGATGGGCCAACAATTTATGCACAGGCATCCGCTGACACCAGCATCAAGCCTGCATATCATCCGTTCTGGGAGGGTCTCCCTTACACCAACATTTTCAGATTCATCAGCCCTGACATCCTCCACCAACTCTACCAAGGAATCATCAAAAATCTTATCGCTTGGACCAAGTCTTGTTGCGGTGAAGATAAAATCGAAGCACGGTGTCAGCATCTCACTCCTAAACACAATATCCGGCTCTTCATGAGTGGTATCTCGAATCTCTCACGAGTTACAGGGAAGGAGCACGACCAGATTTCACGCTTCCTCCTCGGGATTATCATTGATATTCGTCTTCCCGACAATTTTTCCACCGATAAGCTCGTGAGTGCTGTGCGTGGCATTCTAGATTTTGTTTATCAGGCACAGTATCCTGTGCATACATCGGAGACTCTGGGCCACTTGGGGAATGTGTTGGAGCACATCCACCACAGCAAGAGTATCTCCATAGATCTGGGTGTCCGGAGCGATTTCAACCTTCCGAAACTCCATTCCTGCACTCATTATATCATGTACATCAAAGTATTCGGCACCACCGACAAATACAACACGGAATACACTGAGCGACTTCACATCAATCTCGCCCAGGACACCTTCCGGTCCACCAATTTCAAAGATGAGTTTCCACAGATGACACTTTGGCTGGAATACAAGGAGAAAATATTCCGGCATGAGAAGTATATCCAATGGAGGTTGGATGGCTGTCCTGCACCACCCGTGATCGAAATCTTGCCCCGGGAATCGTATACGAATGCCAGCTCAAAATGATGAAGAATCCCACTCATAAATCGGTTCGAATCACCAAACTTGTTTCCGACTATGGTGCGACATTCTTCCGCAATGCCCTCACCCACTTCATTGTTAAATTCAACAACCCTACTCTGTCCCCGGCTCAAGTGGAATCCCCTAGTATTGTGTTGCCCTTCAACACATTGCCTGTTTTCCACAAAATCAAGTATACAACTGAAGATCCATACACCGACGGAGGGCTGAGTGATTCTGTTGTTGATGCCATTCATGTTCAGCCCACCAAAATCAGAAAGGGGTTGGGGGTCGGGTCGACCCGACCGGACCTGACCCGACCCAGGAGGCGGTGCTGCACGTGCTCGGCCCATGTTGCCCTGAGTCACTTGATCTTAACACCTGTCAACAATCACTGCATTCAGCCGGCTGATCGCCGGGGCCCTATGTAGCTGATCGACGCTTTGGCTATATATAGTCCATGTCTGGCTATTTATGTAGCCAGGGGCACCTAGATGCAACCGTCTAGCTGATGCGAGCTGATGGCTAACTTGCTTAGCCACAGCATGCGTAGGCAATCAGCCAGACCTCACCAGACGCTGCCATCCACCCTCGCCATAGTCTATGGCTAGTTTCGTTCTTGTCTCACCGATGCCAGGGACTGTTTCTACTCCTCCTCTCCGGTGACCCTCCCACTGATTACTGTATTTCTGATGGGTCCGCTAAGCTTTTCTACCGATCATGATGTGCACCGTAATAAGTCGGCCCTGGTACTTATGCAAGCGCCGCATATTGGCCGAGATTTTGATCATTGTCGTTAATTTTGTACCATTTAAAATACAGGAGCTACATAGCATATGGCTAGGGATTGGCTAATTGACATAGACAAGGCTAGACACATGTAGCCAGGGCGTATCAAGCAGAGGGGCTATGGAGGTTGGCAGAGGTGTGTGTAGCCGGCTCATCAGAGCTAGCCGAACCTGACTAGACCGGCTAGCCACACGTGCCTGGCTATATCCAGCGAGGTGGTGCTATGTGTACTGGGCCGCTGAATGCAGTGAATGCTGGCGGTATGCTCCTTGCATCCTACCGTTCTCTCCTCGCTTCCCGTTCTACCTCTTGGATGTCTAATTCCTGCTCGGGACACTGCTCCACATGCACACCCGCAAAGAAACTCCTGTCAATGCACGTCCTTGATGCGCTTCGCCGGTCAAAGCACAATTTCTGGTCCTGGCGGGTGAAGCGCAACAAAATCTTTGGCCATTCAGCACTTTAGGCTACCGAATTCTTTGATAGGGAACATGTATTTACACCTTAGGAATATACTCCTCATGTGCATCTTCGTCAATGGAGCCACTTGGTGATGTACCTCGCCTGCCCGATCTAGTGGTGGCAAGGTTCGGTTCGGAAATCGGTCCAAACCTGAACCGAACCTGAACCGGACGCACGTTCGGCGTTCAGGTTCAGCGAATACTTGAACCTGAACCGAAAGTTCGGTTCAGCGTTCGGCGGAGAGCAGGCGCGTTCGAACGCCGAACCTAAAAATTCGTCAGGTGAGTGATTTCTACATGAGTTTCTCCACTGTTCGCGCTCAATTTACCCCACATTGCATAGCCCGGGTATTTATCCATCGCAAAACACACCTGAACCTTCTCTTCGAGGCAAATTCAAAGCAATTTCGATGTTAATTGATGACGGTTTGTTGTCATGTAATTTTCTAGCAAACTTGCGTGAGGATAATTTATCATTCGTAGGCGTCTCGGCACTAGTAAAGGCATATGAGATACCTTTTCCAACCACCAGAGCACTGAAAATCTTGGTAAGTGATATTTTCAGTGAGATTTCAGCCGCCCGAGATGGCCGAAGTGCCTTAGGTTCGAACACGTTTGAACGCCGAACTGAACCTGAACGCGCGTTCAGGTTCAAGGTTCGGGAGTTGCCCGAACCGAACACCACGTTCAGGTTCGGCGTTCAGGGCGAAAGGCCCTGAACCTGAACCGAACCGAACCTTGCCAGCACTAGCCCGATCCCAGTATCACCCCTCTACATTGATGCCCCCAATGCTCTTCACCACTCGGTGCCCTTCACATTCATAAGGGAACCTCAGGCCTTCCTTCCCGTGGAAAAATTGTGCAGGCTGTAAGTATCACTTTACAAAGTCTATGTTCGTGTCTGAAGCTCATTCTGCCGTACCTCCAGTGCACCAAATGCTACACATCCCATCCGCACACTCCAGCATATGTGTATGACGATGCTTGTCATCTTCTTGTTCGATTGAACGTTCGACAGCTACAGCAGCCCGCTCCATATGCCTCTCTCATTGCTCCCCTCCGCTTCGCCCCTCCGCCCCTCCCTGAACCGCCTCCTGGAACTTTTCAGTGTGGGGCACCTGGTTGTACCAACAAGAAGGGAGAACCTCGGCAAGGATCGCGCAAATGCATTGAATACAAATGCAAGAATTGCTGCCTTGAATCCGCCGAATCAACTGCTCTTCTTGACACTTATCGTGATACTTGCAAGGCTCATGGTGCTCTTGGAGTTAAGGGACACCCGGTACAAGCTCCAGCCCCTGCTCCTGCTCAGCTTCACCAACCACACATTCCGTTTCCGCTTCAGCAAGCTCTGCCTGCCCAGCCACACCCTCCCCATCGGACACAGAATCAGGCTGGCCCGAGTTGTAGCCAGTCTGGTCCCAGTCGAATCCTGGCTGGTCGGGGTGGTGCGCGAAAACATGCAAAGCCGATGTCAAACACATGGGCAGAAAAGAAGTTCAATGCGGTCCAAGAGCGGACTCATATAGATACAGCAAAGGTTGCATGCCAAAGGCTCGACGCGGTTGTCAATCAGACATGCGAGTTCATCATTTATCACACAGTAAGTTTAAATACTCTGTCGTGCCGTCTTTCACTCCTAATCTGCAATTCTAGAGTGCCAAACCGCCGCTTCGATTACAGCTTCAGGTCATATCACAGATGCAACTCTCAGCTTACCCCACACTCATGACGTCCTTGGAGCTCACTGAGAGTTCATGGTTCGATTTGTTCATTCAGCCAGCTTGGAAGACCATGCAAACGTCGACGATCTTTGCTGCCGATAACAATCATCCTGCTTTGATTCGCCTTCGCCCGAGCCTTCGGATCGAGCTCGAGCTTGATGACTGCTTCAATATTGATCAATTCATCACACAACAGCCACGGAAATGCACTGGCAGCTTTTTGGTATCTCCACCCAAGAAAACAGCGAGGACCGACACAGCTACCACTCCATCACAGGCACGACAAATCTTTGAAATCCCTGATTCACCCCCACCGTCTCGCCCTCCGAACTTACCTCCCTCATTCCCCACGTTACCTCCATCTGAGCCCCTCAATGCACCTGCCGAACCGTTGACAATTCCGACGAAGTCTTGACCTGACGACTTCTTTACATCAGAACATCATGCGGCTTGGGAAGCATATGATGATAAACGGAATGCTGTTGGTAAAAAGAACACCAGTATCGAGCGAGAATTCCCAACATTATTTCCCGGAGGGACGTACCACCACACGACTGTTACGAAGTGGCGGAACTTATTCTTGAATACGGCACCCTATATTCGACAACACTACGTCGCCTTCGGGAGAATACCTGCTGTTTCGTGGAAATCGTTTAGGGCCGGAATTCAAGCAGTCACAAATGGCCAGCCGCTTCCTGTGCATGTTGAGACACCTACTGCTCCGATCAAGGCCGAAATCGTAACTGTTACTACCACCATTCCTAATCTACCACCCACATCTGATCTGCAACAACCGCTCACTCCTGGTCCGCCTGTTCTTCTACTCGCGCAAGTCCCGTCTGCAGCAGTCCCAACAAGCGAATTCGGACTTTACTTGTTTTGTGACACCTCGTTCACCGTCGAGCCCTCTGCTAAATTGATGCAGATGTGGAACAAGCTGTTGTCGTCACCGAATTTGAGCCCAACAGCGGAGAACCCGGACCATCGGCTTGCGGATTTACCTCACCAATCAATAGTGTTTTGCAGGCAGCATGCGACAGATGCGCTTCTACTGCCTTTGGCACACAAGTTGCTGGCCTGAACACATCAATTATGGTGGTTTGGCGGGCCGCATCGAAGCATTGATACCGGTACTGCAAGTGTCCCTGACTGCCTTGAATTTTTCTCGAGATAGGTCTCCTATTAATGTTGAGTCTTCATAACCTTCACATCAGGAGACCTGCGGCTCGCACTCTATTAAGTGGTATCCTCAAATAACTCAGCCAAATACTTCAGATGAACATCACGCCAGGCGCTTAAAACGGAATCCATGTTCCAATTTAGCGCCTGCAGTACCGAGTATATAGCGCATTGAGTCTTTACTTCAACAAATATATCAAGCAGAAAATAAAATACAATTCAGTATTCTATGAGGGCAGGGATGTCGTCGTAATCATATGGACCGGGTAACTGCTCCCCAGGAGATATATTCCTTCCATGGCGAGTGTCAAATAATTATCTTCGCTCAAGTCCATGTCATTGACATGATACCCCGCCAATAGGACCTCCCGCAGAATGTTCCCAGGCGCCTTTCTCCTCTTCTGGAGATCCTTGACAAGTGTGCGGTGAGACGGCGGGTCTGTTCCTAGGCGTGTAAACCAGCTATTTTGTTGCTCCTAGGAATATCCTGTTCGGTGATATACAATTAGAGTCAGAGTGAGCTCCGAGCTGCTGATTGAGTGTTAATGATACAAGAGGTCTGGAATAGTATATGTTTGTGGGATTCTTGGCTCTTCCCAAATGGGAGTCAGGATCGCTGTCATATACTAGGAAGCACCGTCTGATTCAGTCCATAACCTATATGTAGGGGCGGATTGCACGGCAAAGTTAGACACCATACCAAGGAGATATGCCAAAGCCCAAGGCAGACAATGAGGATTATATCCGGAAACAACCCAAAAGACTGCACAGTTGAGGTTTATGGCACGGCGTTGGCCATAAACACTAGGAGCAGTAATTATTATTACGACTAGGTGGTGCACCCTACCTAGGGTCACTTCAAGCAGAGTACAAACCACCAGGCTTAAACCCACGGGACCTGGCTATAGGTCTAGAACACTCGTGACACACGCGTCGCGTTGCGAAGGCAAATACAAAGACAAAGCAACCATATTTAGAATACATATGGAAGCTAGCTAAGAGAGAGATATACCCGAGCATGTTGCGTGGCTAGTCGGCCCCAAGGCATGGCTGATCACCAACAAGATGACACAAGGCTTGGTTTTACCAACCAAGCCGCACCACAACGTCCTCACGGCGGCATACGCGTCGGCACAGCCGTCCCTAGGATAAATCAAATATACCCAATATGACTCCTAGGAGTCATTGCGATGACTGTTTCGGCAGTTTCAGCTACGAATCATGGCGGCACAGCCAGCCGTCTCTCCAAATTTCCAATACTCCCTACTCAGTTACTCATTTCATATTATTTCTGTTTACTCGTATCTCACTGTCATGTATTCTCAAAGTAGTATAAAACCCCAGCTAGCTCCTGCGGTTCAGGAGCATATCACGCCCCAGTATTGCCTAGACTTTGGTCGCAGCATTGCTTGTCAAGGCATTGGTAGACTCTTGGATTGGCTGCAGAGATTTGTTGATATAAAACATCTCATCTCTTCTGTACCTGTTCAATATAAGACCTTTGATTGTTGGCTACCTTCGAAAGCTTTAAAGTACCAAGCTTGCTTGTAGCTGCAGCTGCTAGTGCAAAGGTACCTCGGTTTGTATACTGAGGTCTGCTGTTGGAATCATACAAATTGGTGCGGTCGCAGTACCCTAAAGGTACCTTGGTTTGTATATCAAGGTCTATTGTTGGAATCATATGAATTGGTGTGATCACAATACAAAGGTACCTCAGTGCCTGAGAGCCGAGGTCTATTGTTGGCATTCTACAAATTGGTAGCATTGCAATACCGTCTAAAAGGTACCTGTCGTTTGTACACACAGGTCGTCTGTTGGAACTCCACGAATTGGTGTGGTCACAGTCCCCTATACCCACTCTTAGTGATCGCAGTAGCATCCTAGGAAGTAAAACCCGTTCCTAGGAACACATAAAACCCATATAAACCCCGTTGCTTCGGTAACTTGGTAGCCCATTTCAGTTGTTTATCAACTATCATTGCCTCCCACAAATCCTAGACAGACTCTGAAGTTTGATTCGTGCGAATATCAATAGTGTTGCTTCAATCTTGGTCGTATACTGCGGCGTAGACCTGAACTCAAGTCTGCACTGTGTGTTGTGTGTGTTGGTTGGTTGGTTTGGTGTTTTGCATCACTCTATATCAGTTCTAGCATAGGCTGCACTCGAGTGCACCGTTTCAGCGGTTCCTGCGTTTGATCATTTTGTCGAGAAAATAATTATACCTCTCAACCAGCATCTCGCGAACATTTGAATGGAATCCACCGAACCATGCATTGGTCTGTTGCGCGGCAGACAAATTGAAACGCCACTTTCCATCCTCAGTCCAGAGCTCGGGCCAAAGGTAAGGGTTGCAGCTTGCACCGCAATCCAGGTCCATCTCCTTGTGCTTGGATTTGAGGTGAAAGATGTCAACTGGAAGCGCAACATCTTCGAAATAGTTGCGCAAATATTCGTCTGTGTCGTCCCGGCACAATATGCAGTCAACAATGTCCTAGAGCATAGGCCCCCCACGAATGATTAATGCCTAAAGTTTAGGGGGCCCTAAACTGTCCATCGCAGAACGCGGATGTATTACGCCGGCATTCCGCAATACATCCAAATTGGTGGGCATCAGTCCACCGAAAGGAAATTGACGGGGTCGTGGATTAGTCTCATGCTGGTTGCACAGTACGTCCAGAGGCTTTTTCTGCCCATACATAAATTTAATCACGCTCCGCTTAGTGTTTCTGCCACCAACTGTTCACGCATATACAATATGGCATTGTCTGGCCAGGAGGAACATGATTTCGCTGCTGGAGGTTCAGTGGCTGCAGTCCACAATGTCTTAGAGTGTAGGCCCCCTATGAATGATTAATGCCTAAAGTTTAGGGGGCCCTAAACTCCGGCGGATTCTCAGCTGAGTCCTACACTCTAGGGGTATAATAATATTCTGCGGAATATTATGTGGTGAGATGCATAAGATGGAGCCCATCGAGCTCAAGGACAGTGATAGGTAGTATATTGCTGAATGAAATGGTTACGGATCAGCTGGGCATAATATTATTAGGTGAGGACACTTCGGATGGGCTGAATGATCTATAATATTACAGCTGCCACTGGGCGCAATACAGCTCATAGCCACATTATGCAGCCTACATGCCAGGATTCAGCTGATCACTATTCTGACAGACAATAATATTGTGCTCTGAACTCGCCTCAATGCAGCTGCTTGACCACAACAATATTCTCTGCCCTACATGTCTGCATTCAGCTGATTGAGGGAATAATATCTGGGAGCCTACACGCTAGGATTCAGCTGATCACTATTCTGACAAACAACAATATTATGGCCTGACCTTGCCTCGATGCTGCTGCTCGAGTACAGAAATATTGTCTGACCAATGTGCCTGGATTCAGCTGATTGAGGGAATAATATTGTTGAGCCTACATGCCAGGACTCAGCTGCTCACTGTTCTGATGGACAATGCTATTATGGCCTGACCTCACCCCGATGCAGCTGGTCAAGCACAATAATATTCTGTGCCCTACATGCCTGGATTCAGCCGATGAAGGGAGTAATATTGTGGAGCTTACATGCTAGCATTCAGCTGATCACTATTCTGATGAACAATAATATTATGCTCTGAACTAGCCTCAATACAGCTGGCCAAGCACAATAATATTCTGTGCCTGACATGCCTGGATTCAGCCGATCAAGGGAGTAATATTGTGGAGCCTACATGCTAACATTCAGCTGATTGCTATTCTGACAAACAACAATATTATGGCCTGACTTTACCTCGATGCAGCTGTTCGAGTACAACAATATTGTTTGACCAATGTGCCTGAATTCAGCTGATTGAGGGAATAATATTGTTGAGCCTACATGCCAGGACTCAGCTGCTCGCTATTCTGATGGACAATAATATTATGGCCTTACCTCACCTCGATGCAGCTGATCGAGCACAACAATATTCTCTGCTCTATGTGCCTGCATTCAGCCGATCCGGTGAGTAATATTGTGGAGCCTACTTGCTAGCATTCAGCTGATCACTATTTTGATGAACAATGATATTATGCCCTGAACTAGCCTCAATACAGCTGGTTGAGCACAATAATATTCTCTGCCCTACATTCCTGCATTCAGCCAATTAAGGGGATAATAATGCAGAGGCTACACATCAGGACTCAGCTGATCGTCATTATGATCAATAATGATATTATATGCTGAATCCAGGTCTGCAGGCCACAGATATTATTTACTCAAGCAGCTGCATTGAGGCATATTATTATCTATCCTGGTATCACTCAGCAGATTCCTGATGTATAGGCCTCACAATATTATTCATTCGAATCCAGGTGGGTAGGCCATATAATACTATTGTACTCCTGCAGCTGCATTGGCACCGATCCAGCTGATCAAGAGAATAACATTTGAGAGCCTGCACACCAGGATTCAGCTCATTGTTATTAAGATGGACAATAATATTATGCCCTGAACACACTTCAATGTAGCTGCTCAGCCACAATACTCTGCACTCTATGTGTCTGCATCCAGCTGATCAAATGAATAATATTTGGGAGTCTGCACACCAGGACTCGGCTGATCCATATCAGGCCAGGGAATAATATTATGCTGCAGACACATCTTGATTCTGCTGGTCAGTTAAAAAATAATATTGTGTGGCTTACAGGTATGGATTTGGCTGAACAAAATCATAATTTTTTGAAGCCTACACTGCAGGTGTCAGCTGATTGATATCTGCATTGGGCATAATATTATGTTGTGCACACACCTCAATTCAGCTGCTGGAGCACAATAATATTCTCTCCCCTACATCCCTGTATTGAGCTGATGGAGACGCAGAACAGGGCAATAATACACCAAAAAAATACCAGCAGTGTACATTGAACACATGTGGGTCTGTTGATATGTAAATGTTTAAAAAACATGGTCAATCCACCTGCACCAAAGACTCAGTAATTTCTTTTCCCTTGATGTGGTTTATCTTACTGCATGGAATGTTCACCAAATTATCCACATTTGTAGCATTATTCTGCCAAGACAGCGACCAACAGGCAGGATACAGGCAATACTGAGGGTAGATATATGTAGTGCCTACCATATAATATTCTCATGGATTTATGCAGTGTGTATCAGGTAATATTTGACCTTGAGGCCTGAAAAATGAGCTGAAGCGAGAGCAGACTAGATTTATTTGTGCTTATCCTCAGCGTTTGACTTGATCTCACCTTTTTGAGGTCATTTCAGCCTCTCTTGACATACATCATCATCTGAGGCACTCCTGATCAAACATTTCTGTTGGCTGGAGGTCTCCACTGCAGTGGCAGTCTGAGAAGAAATGAACACAATTGTGACCACAGTATATTTGTCTATGTTTGTTTTCCATCAATACCACTACGCCTGCACCCAAATATGGTAATTCCGCCTTTCACTCACTTTCCTGACCTCATTTCATATGTTCTTGAATGATTATGACTTCCACACATGTAATAGGATGTAATACAACATGGCCAACCATAATTGAACACATTTATCACAGTCTGTGTGTGGAAACATATCAAACCGTAATAAATCAATGAGAACACCCACCATTCTGGCTTGTGTGGAACTATGAACTGTATTCAATTGGCTATAGTATTGTGTAGTATCGACGACAAAGCTCAAAACAGGCCTATATTGCCTATTTTGGACAATTACAAGTGTTCTGCTATAGGGCAGGGTAATTGGTTCTGGAAAAACCAGGACCCTTAGTTGCACTTGTGGTAACGTAGCTCTGACACTATGAATTGGAGCAACACCACATCACACACTACCTTGGAGCTGGCTAGCAAAAAGCAATCCGCAGTTCCGCAGCTATGACAGCAGATTGGGTTGAATCCTGTTGTTCAAGGTGGTGTGAGGCAAGTCATATAGTTCAGTGAATGTTTGGTGTGTTCAGTAAATAGTCCAAGTAGCAACAGCATGAAAATCACTCAGATTTTTCCTATTGTTGGTACAGTAGTTAACCGTGAAGTGAAATCTGACTGCACCACGGATTCCGAGCCCATCACGAGATCAATCGGCCTCGTTCTTAGGATGGGTGTCTGCTACGCCTTCCGGGCTACACGATGGTCCAAAGGATCATATCATTAGGTGGTGTCCTCATCGAGAACGAGGAGGTTTCATCATGCAGGCTAAATTTGGCCAAACAACTTAGTAACGAAACACTTGAAAACAGGACAAAATAGCACCACTTCCCTTGAGCTCACAACCTGAAGGGCTCTAACCATCATGATAATTTTAATGAGCCCCTATAACGTCTTCCTGATGCTCCCCGGCATTTTTCTGGCACCGCGGTATGACCTCAGAAAATGGGTGGAATAACATCTCAAACAAAACTGTGCTGCGTCGGCACAATATGAGCGTTCTGGCTAATTATTTTTGCCAGTCTGTGAGTTCATCCGCGCAGTCAAAGGTACGGAACAGCATAGTGTTTCGCTTCCACGTTGTGTTTCGCTTTGGGGTTAACTACTGTATAGCTCAATTCATGTCCAATTGTATCCAAAAACTGAGGCTAGCAGAGATGTTCTCATTCTAAGGCTACCATACCAGATGATATCTACCACATAATTAACTACAGATGCATGAAAGAAGGCTGATTTGATTAGTTTCAGAGTGGTCCGGATGTTTGGTCCGACTGCCAAACAACATTAAAAAAGATCTGCTCCAGGATATATGTCCTTGACTGGATCTCCAGAAAATTTCTATATAATAGGGAGCGGTTATATGTATTCTACAGGATCAAAGATTCTAAAGGGAAGGCCAGCAGCCAAGCACAATGAGGGTATAAAGGTGAAAAGACACTGATGAGAAGGATGTTCAGTGTTTTGCAAAGGTTTGAACCATCAAATAGCAGATGTGACTTGCCAGTTTAGTTGCATGCATATAAATGGAGTGTTGAGAAAAAGATTTGGGACAAACCATGAAGTTGGTGTTGTTGGGAAAGAGTTTGTATGCTCAGAAATTTCATGAATTGGTACGACCATGTTGAACAACTTAATCTCTTGAATTTTTGCAGATTTCACATATGTTGTACTAATAGCGGAGTACTATTTTTCAGCTATGAAAGAAATGCTGTTAGCAAAAAGGCACAAGTACTGTACCGATCTGTATGGAAGAGACGTAACGCATAACACGACCCCAAAAATGTTGCCTAAATCTCACACATAACGCGTAACACAGGCTCAGTTGCTACAACAGAAACAATATTTTTAAACTGCATTTTTCTGGCTAAAAACAACGCTAAAAATCGCGGAAAGACACTCAGAGTTGCCTAAATTAGGCAACGTAACAGATAACTCTGGCTCGGTAGCTACAGTGTACTCTAATTTTTTCGTAGCGCCTCCGGCGCGGTCTCTTCCATACAGATCGGTACAGTAGTATGAGCCTGCCGAGTTGAGAATGAATATAATGTCTGCATTTAGATTGGGAGGTGTGAACATGCGGGAAGTATATAACTTTTTCCAGAACAATATACACATTACCTGATGCACATATGTTAAGGGGAACATTCTAGCATAACACACTGAGCTGTGGTCACCCAAAGGTTGGTTGGACTGTCCAACATCGAAATATTGATTAATTGGACACAGTTTACTGCTGCAAGGACATTTTCAGGCTCCCAACCAGTGAAGGATGGATGCCAGGACATTCTGAAGACCTCAGCACATGAGTAGCACATCTTATTGCTTGAATTAAATTCAGCATTCCAAATTAGGCCAAGTGTCACATGTTGTAACACGATGACGGTAACACTCGCTCTCTCAATCTTGTTCAAGTTGGCTTCAGGTTACAGACTCCAAGTCATTTGCTCATAACATTCTACCTAACAAAGAATGTTTAAATAAAGATATCTTGAAGGCGCAATAGTCTCAATTTAATGCATTGTGGCATATAGTGAACACTTAGGTTAGGGTTAGCCACATAAAGGTACCGAAAAAATGACCCGTGACCAGCAATACTTGATAATTAATACATACAAGTTAGAGATATAAACAATAATGTAATGTAAGGGAAATTTAGAATCAACACTATCGTAATCTGCTCAATGTTTTGGGCCTGGAGCTGCAGACTCCAGGCCCAAAACATTGAAGAGAATATGAGTCAAATACAAGGTAAATATGTAGTGGATAGATAAGACAATAATAATAAAAAAGGAAAAATATCTGTTAAAGAAATGTTTCATCAGTGTCAGATTGATAATAGACAGCAAGCTTACCATGTAAATCCACCGACACCAAGGAATACAGGCAAGGGATGATGGGAAGTGAAGGGTTTTGCTGAATTTAGCATGCCACCCAACAGGCATTTCGACGGACACGCTATGACATCTGGGTTGAGTGAAAGGTTTTGCTGAATTTAGCATGCCACCCAACAGGCATTTCGACGGACACGCTATGACATCTGGGTTGAGTGAAAGGTTTTGCTGAATTTAGCATGCCACCCAACAGGCATTTCGACGGACACGCTATGACATCTGGGTTGAGTGAAAGGTTTTGCTGAATTTAGCATGCCACCCAACAGGCATTTCGACGGACACGCTATGACATCCGGGTTGAGTGAAAGGTTTTGCTGAATTTAGCATGCCACCAAACAGGCACGGATAGGGATGTCCACAGATGACCACCTCCAAGGTCAAAGTCATACTCATGCACCTCCAACCCATATGAGGAAAACCTTGCAGGTGGCATGGACACTCATGAGTAGACCAGAATCCCACATGAAAGCCCAAACAATGAAAAAAGTGTAAAGGGTACCCAGTCTAGACTGCTCTTGAATTCAGAGAGAACCACACTCTGCTGGGGTCAAGTCGCGGTGCAGGATATGAACAGTATGGAAGGGGGTGATTAGGCCCCAGCCAGGGACTGCCATTAAGGCGGTGTGCAAGGACAGCAGCAGAGGGGCAGGCATATAGAATAGAGGGGGGGAAAGGAAACAGAATAACAATGCACTCACTAAGACTTGAAAATAGAACATGAGAGAAGAGAAGACACACCGGGAAAAGCAAAACTTAAGTGTGCCTGCAAACGCACCTGAATCTGTAAGCATCAGCGGCATGTTCGGCGCGACTGAAACTGCGCCTGAAAGCGTGGGTTTCAGACGTGCCGAAGATGCCGCTGAATCTGGGAGAATAAGTTGCAGAATCAGTGCGGTTTAAACGTACAGTTCAAGATGCAGTTTCAGCGACACGGATTATGGAGCTGAAAGTCAAGGCGTCGGCGGCGAGATCGGCGCATCTGAAACTAGTGGTTTCGGACGCGCCGAAACTGGCACCGAAAACAATAATTTCACCGGTAGTTTCGGCGCGACTAAAAGCAGGAGTTTCAGCGGCAGTTTCAGCGCGCGCCGAGATCACAGTCGAAACCACCAGTTTCGGGCGCGCCGAAATTAATCCTCGGATGATCCTAGGATCAGCCGAGGATAAGCTGAGGATCATCTTAGGATCATCCGAAGTTGCGCCCAAGAGCATTTTATTTTATGTTTTCACAAATCTTTTGGGTACCCGCATAGCGAACATGGACTAGATTTGAATCATTATAACATTGCAATACATCTTTTGCAAGTTGAAACAACACCTCGAACATGGCAAGTGCGGGAAGAGAGTATTCAATCCAGCAACGGGCGCCGTTTGGTGAGCCTAGACTGACGGAGATGGCGGCGAAGCACTGCTCCATTGCTACGTGCGTGCTGCCGGTGCTCGTGATCCTTCATGATTCCGGTCGTGGTCATGGAGGACGAGCGCAGAGGCGGGCCAGACGACCACCACGCTCGGCAGAGCGGCTAGAAAATATAAGCGGAATAAGCAGGGATGCGGGCCGCTGCCGCTGCTCGTCGTCATCGCAGAGCTCCCCAACGAAATCCGTGCGGTGGAAGGACGCAGATGAAGGAGGAGCACAAAGAGGCAAGAAGCTGATGGAACCGAAATAATGAAAGAGACGAGCCGCGGAATCACGTCCCACGTATGTATAACAACACCATGTCCCACCCAAAAAACCCGCAAGAATCGCAAGAAATGCCTCCCAGCTAGCAGGGAAAATATCAAGGAAAGACCAAATAGCAAGGTTGTGGTATAAAAAGATAACGCACCAGTGAAAGGATTGCCCACTTCCACCGATGTGGGCGTGTTTGCACTGTTTGGATGAAAGGCAGTCTAGGGAAAGTCTTTTTTTTCGGCGGGTTGTGCGTTTGCGGCTCGCGGAGCCTGCGAGTGACTCCTGCGCCCCCTCCATCTCTGAACTCACGCGAACGGTGTGGCGAGGTTTCTGGCGTTGACGGACACAAAACAGGCACGGAGTCCAACTCTTCGGGTTTGCGAGGACGAGGTCGGACTCGCGCGGAGTACGCCGGGTGCTGGCGAGAGATGTGTTGGGATTGGCGTTAGCGGACACGAAACAGTCGCGGAGTCCTGCGCTCCGGGTTTGCGAGGAAGGAGCGCACTCCAAATCGGTCAAGTCGCGTTTGTGAGCGGCGCTGCGAGAAACGCGCTTGCGAGCATAGCCATGGGAACAGCGAGGGAGCAAGAGGGGGTTCAAAATTGGTGGATGAGCAAATGAGAAAGCTTCAGCACCTCCTGTCCACGGGCTCGCGGTCTTGGGTTTCCTTGCGGAACAGCGTGCGGTCCCCACGAAAGGAGGGCTGCAGGAGAACCCTGGTAAGATGACAAGAAGATGTACTCCATCGATATCCATGCAGCCATCGTATGCGGTAGGCGTGCCGGTGCGCGCGCACTCGAGGACGACCAACGGGGTGTCGCCGCTCGCTGAGTCGTTGGCGCGGTTTCTCGCGGAGGACTGTACGAGGGAGGAAGGCACCAGCGTTGAGCGGGCCACCCCCTGCGCCACGCATGCGCAAGCCGCAAGTGCACGACGAGCCGCGAATGCGCGGACGTGACTGCGGGTGTGGCATGCGGCGCAGGCGATGCGCAGGAGTCGCGGGCAAAAACGAAAACACACGTTTGGGAACGCAGACTCGTCGATGTCGAACCACGCGCCGCGTGAAGTAGTAGACTGGGTTTGCGATCGACTCGAAAACGATGCTGCCAATGACGATAAGGAGGAGGGTCATTTGGAACAGTGGGCAGGATGTTCTTCTGCGAAAGAGCAGGAACGGTGACCACGGATCAACTCTCCCTTCTGCGCGCACGGCTCGTACAGCGCGCCGCCGCTAAAAAACTCTATGGGAACGCCACCAAATCAGTCAACGCCGTGAAAAACACAGGGAGGGACTTGTCTCCTCGTCCTGAAGGCGCCCCCACCGCCCAGCTACGTCTATGCCACATCGTCTACATCGGGATGTCGGTCTTTAGATCCCCCGCGAACAATCTCAGCAGTGCCTCGAGTAGTCCCCCGACCCGTTGGCTTTGACTTCTGTGGAAGGAATCAGCCGATGCATCAGTGGCATCCATCGAACACACACACACCTCGAGAACGGACTACGTGTCGTAGCGCGGGACGTGCTGTAGTCCTGCACGAGGCTCTCCTGCACAGTACGTCCATCCAAGTTGATGTCCCCGCACAAGGACAGTGCCGAAACGAGTGCCGCGATGCCTTTCACCTGGAGCGCCGCAAGGGAAATGGTGTCAAGTATATTTTGAGAACGATATTCTTCCCGCTCACTGCGAAACTAGAAGCAACAATAACTAGATGATGAGGACCTGCAACGTACAATAGACTCCTCCGAGCACGCAACACGTAAGCGCCGCCACCGCGCCGCAAGTCGGGCGCGCCGTTTTCGATGTACATAACGGCAGCGCGCTCGCCGCCAAGAATTCCGTCAACATGTGCCGCGGCAACTGCGGCTGTTAGTAGATTTCTCAGATAAAGATAGCAAGCAGCCGCACCCCGCCAAATCAGAACACCCAGATTGTTCAGCGCAAGCGTCCATACCCCGTTCCCATGCGAGCACGCCGTCCTACTAGTACGGCATTGTATTTGTGTCCCACATCTGGGATGGCGAGGGGCGGGTTGCTGGTGAAGGAGTTAGTACTTTCAGGCTCGTAGAACATAGAAGATGCACGCCTCACCGATGCTCTTCACGACGATATCATCGAGGAAGAGCTTGAAGATAGATGATGGAGGAGGTGACTGGATCCGATTTGAGCCGATGCTCGTGATCGCCAGGTATGATCGCCGAAGGTCGCGGTGGCGGTGTATTGAAGGTGGGTCTATCGTTAACCTACATCCTATCTTGGCGTTCCTTGAACCGGAAGAGATTAGGATGAGGAATAATACGATGTCGGTTGGCAAGAAATCACTTATTAAACTACGACTGCCCGGCTAGATGACCACAACGAACTTGAGTATCGTGCTCTGGTGGATTTGACCTTGGAAGGTCGGAAAACATCCATGACGTGTGCACACCATGTTCAAGAGGTTGCGACCGAGGGTCAAGCGCGGATCTGACTGGGAAAAACCGCCGACTGTATTCATGGATATTACACGAGGATTTGAGGAGTGGATAATGGCTGACGAATTTCGGAGACGGCAAGTTGACATCGAGTATCTTGGGAAGTTCAAAGTCAATTTTACGTAGTGTACGAAGATGAGGCGATATAGATATCGCCAGGCGACAGAGAAAAGAAACGAACTTGACCCGAGCTGGAAAGTCTTACCGTAACTGAAGCATAGGATCAAAACACCGTTTGAAGACTTGGGACTGAAATTGGGCCTAGAACGTCAGGTTAGTAAGGATAAGGATGATGAAGGAATGAAACCAACCCGAAGCGCGGGACACTGAGCTCAAACGGATTCAACTGCTTAAAGTCAAAAACTACAGCTCAAACCAAGTCACAAAAACCAACTCACAGAACGTAGCCTGAGACGGCCGATCTGGCAAACTTTGAACCGCGGAACGTTAAATTTAGTATAAATTCAATAATAATTGAGGAAAGTATCAAGAATGGGATTCTAGTAGGAAGAGGTCAACGAGGAGTCAAATAACGAAAGAAACATCAATACAAAAGACGCGTGGGTTACTTCACAATTAGCTGGGGGCGGCGTCGGAAACGCTGAATTGATACCGCAGCGTTGAACTCGAGTCTTTAAGTACGGACGCTATGCTGCCGAAGGCAGGTTGGGAATTCGACGCGAAACCCCGCTCTCGGACTCCCAAAATTCAAATTTGGTGTGAATTGAGCGGAGGGCGCAGCGGCGGCAAGGAAAATGTGAATCTGGATGGTTTAAGTTGGTAGTAACCAAGAGAAATGTTGGAACTTACACAAACCGCGTATTCCCGCTCGCGGGAATGCCCGAGATCCAATAAGAATATAAGAATGGCGGGACGTTGAATTTGATGCTGGCGCGCTGAATTGATGGGAGAGCCGCCGCCGTGGCGAAGAAACCCGAGTCTGGTGAGCTTAGGTTGGTAGGTATCAAGAATTGCCTTGAATCTGACCGGAGGATGGCGGTGGCGGGTCCGGAAGGACACGTCGAAAGTCTATGGGCTCGAAGTTAGCGACGAGGGACTCGATTATAAAGATAAAGATAACATACCTTGAAAACACAATGATCACATACCCCCACTCGTGGGACGTTCAAAGACGAGGAAAAAAACGCCTGGGAGCCGCGCTTGCACTCGAGGGATGATGGCGTAGCATTGAGGTTGCTTTTAAAGCGGCTGCGGCGGCGTCCCCGAGTGTATTGAGATTATCGAAGTAAACTTCAAGTTGATATGCGAAAGGCGGCGGCGCTCCGTGGACGCGTCGAGGCCTGTCGAGGCTGCACAATCGAAGCTCCCGAAGCGGAAACATCTGAGCCGAAATTTCAAACCAGAGAGATGGAGCACATACCATCTGCGAGACCGCTAAAATTTATCTGAGGCTTCGAGTTAGAGCTGGGAATAGGTGCAATGTACGAGGGGCATACCATTTATGTAGCACCGCTCACGGGAATTCTGCGGAAGCTGAGTAGCAGTCGTGTCACGGCGGCCTCGAGCATCTGTGAGTGAAAAGGATCGCGGAACTGATTAGAGTCAGAAAATCAACTTGTGAATGGAGATCACGGGGGTGAGGAGGTGAGGTGTAAGACCCCTCCCAGACCGGGCGGAATAAGAGCACAAGCTCAACGAGGATGAACACCATGCAAAGTAATAAAAGTCGATTCAAAATTGATTCCCGGGTTAGGAAAAGTATTGCAAAGGATTATCCCAAAGAATGTAATCATTGAATGAAGAGAAACAGATACCAATGAAATGTAGGATTGGAGAGCTTCCATAGCATTCGCGAATGGATTCAGGCCTCGAGTGGTCAAACCGAAGGTAATCTGTTTCGGTGACAAGGAAGGAGATAGGAATCGTCGGGCCGAAAAATAAAGAAACCAAAAACGGAATAAGAGGAACAATAAATAAAGCGGCCATGTTGCAATAAAATCCGAACTCTCGCATCCATCAACGGATTAGGATGGTCAAACAGACAGCAACATGACCACGGTGGAGGCCTGAAGAGAACCATCAAAAGAAAATAGACAATGCCAACAACCAAACTGATTGCGCGGGGAGGTATCCATCGCGAACAGCTGGGGAATGTGCGAGGTGAAATCTGGGCGGAATTGAGATAAACATGATTACGCGAAGAGGTAGCGCATCACAAATATCATTTGCGCCGAATCGTGCGGGGAAAGTTCTTGCCAGAAGAAGCGCAGAAAGAATAGACGGAACACAATCAAAGAAACCGCGAGAAGACAGCATGTCCCGCCGCCATCTGCACCGCTGTGCCAAACAAATCTGAGCACCTCGCGATTATGTGAAGAAGTAGAAAATCGCGCGAAGGGGGGAGCACCAGAAATAGAAGAAAAAAAACGGGGGACAATGATGAACGAGACCGCGAGAGAGCTGAGAAAGACAGACAACGCGGTCCTGAACTATTATGGAGAACCATGACGCACCGGCAGAAAGCTGTGGATAAAAACTGGAGAGCAAGTTTCAACAGCGCAGATGCCATCTGGACTTGGAGAGCAGTAATGAGGGAGTCGAGGTTGCCGCTGATTAATTGAGAGCTGAGATCTTCTCGACGATATCGTCGAGGAAGAGAGCGAGGGGAGAAAAAAAGGCAAGGCCCGGCGTTTCAGCCTGCGATTATTTGAACAGTCACGGTCGAAGAGGTGGGTGGCATGCCTCGCAACTTTTCCTATTGTCTCCGAGCCCTATTGTAGGCTTTAGTCGGCTCGACGGTGGCTTATTGTTGTTGGATTATCAAGGTCCGACAACGACGCAGACTTCGGATTACCGCCTTCCAGCCTCGGAGTTTGAGATCGGGAGCTCTTGACGCCGCAGTGAACCGTTGCACCGAAACTTGAATTTGTTTCGCAAAGGATGACTGCGTTGACTGTGTTGGCCTGAGTGGGCGAATCGGGCGTCGGTACGTAAAGGAAGAAATGCGGCAGACTCCGGGTCGGAGCACCGCCACTGCCAAGATCATCCGATCTCCGAGTCGGATCACGCTTGCCTTCCCTTTTCTTGCTGCTCTTCTAGCTTACCGTGGTGCTCCGTCCGCGCGTCAGCGCCCAGCCTGCCTGCATTCGCCGGGTCGAATCGTGTGCCGCGAGGCAGCACCCGCAGATGCAATCGCGCATTCACGAGCCGCTGTGCGTCGGCTCATGCGCCACTCGCACAGCTACTTACTCTTACAAACATTCATATTCCTCTGCTGCCACAGCCCCTCGACGGTTTCGCCCCAATATATTGCGCCGGCCGCGGCAGATAACACCCGGTGACTTACCCCGGTCCCAGCTGGTCCCGAAGCCGGAGACAAAAGCAGAAATCGCGCATTATGCGGCCATCGATCATTCACTATCGAAGCATCGGAGCGTCGGAGCATCAGAGTCTGAGTCGCTTCAAACAACAAAGTGTTTTGCTCTTACATATGTCGGTGATTCCAACTCTGTCCCTCTTCATGCTGATCTATCTCTTCCTCAACGATCTCGTCCTGAAGAGCACGTTCTAAGCTTCCACCACGCCACCACAGCTCCACGATCCTTTGTCCCACCAGGATTTTCCTCGTGAACCAGCAGTAGAAGCGGGCGGGGCGAATTGCCCACCGTGCACATTCACCATCTTCCCAGTGACTGGAAGCTGGCGCGCCGTAAGGTCTGGGTTTCGCTTACGAATGCCGTGGTCGTGGGCGTGCACCGACTGCTTCGCTTTCATCCCGGTATGATTTCTTTCGAATGTCCTCGAATAGCAATCAAGTTCGTTTAGAATTTCGTTTAAAATCATCTTCCATTCCCCTGATTTTTCTGTCCCGCTATTTCACAAATGTGAGTGGCTTCGCCACACGTTTTTATCTTTTCTGACTCACCATTTTTTGTCTTGCAGAGTGCCTCTTTTTTGTTGCATAATTCGTCGTAAGCCCAATCGTTTGTGCAGCGTTCATAATACTGCATTATCAACGAAGCATTTTAGCTACCATTCGGCGGAGCTCCGAGTCCAGATACTTGTCTATATTGTCTCTGCTCGTATGGTCTCGTTTTTGCACTCCTCGGCGTGGATGGCCGCACCGATGCTCTCGGAGCAGGTAAGATATGGCGACCGATCTCGAATCAACCGACATCCCCTTGCACTAACACTGATCCTTTTCTGTCCGCTGCTGAACCGGCTCTGCACTTGCATACGAGGACAGGCTGAAAGTGCTCGGCTGCGCTGCAATCTCGCGACGAGACTAGCAATATAGGCCAGCACTCAAGCCCCGGATTACGACTTGCTTCTCAAGCTTGCGAGACTGGTCGCAGCGGAGATGATTATTGATAGCCTTTCGGTCTATACGTAGGTTCTCTGTTTTATCCATCACCCATAGTCGGCTAACTGACTTCTCGGCGAGCGGCGCATAGTAATCTACGGGTCCTTGAGTAGACTCAAGCTCTCAATTCCCAGAGACTCTATATGCCAGGATTCGCGATGTACGAACGTTGCGGATGCCGTTTGCTATCTGTGCACCCGGCTTTACCATAATTCTGCTGCGCTGCCTCGTTTTTGCAAGACTTTTGACTGATTTCTGTTCGAGATAGGAAGGGCATATTCCCGCCGACTCAAATCATGCTGTATAAGCCGATTTCTTATTACCCCCTCGTCTATCGCATAAAGTTTAGCGATGCGACCAAAAAAAATCAAGATATGTAGCTGTTCCCAATAGCTGAAGAACTAACTAAGCCATGCGGCGGCGGAAGTGAAGGGAGACTCATTGTCTTTCACTTGCACCTTGCCACAGCCTACGAGAACCGGATGCGGCGTCGCCGTCATCCGAGTCGCGAATCAGCGAGCTCCGAGGAGCTCGGCGTAATTCAATCGGATGATGCACACCTGTGAGGGACGCCTGAGATGATGGTCCAGATTCAACCAATGCATGAAGGCTTATCTTGTTTCTCCTCTTCTTTTCTTTTGAATGCAGATTAGCGAGCGCACGCGAGAGCTGTAATGCGCGGCTACCAACGGCGTTCGAATTCCGATGCTCGTTGAAGTCGGGAGGGACCCCTCTATCGCCTCAAAATGAGAGCAGCCCGAGTCCAGAGTCGGAATGAGCAAGAGCTGTCTGTTATAACTAAAGGATCCTCGGGTAAAGTGCTTTATTTGTGTTCTTATTCCTCAATGACGTCGCCTCGAGGATTGAAATCACCATGATCGCCAAAGGTTCGTTTTCGCATGAGCTGTATTGACCCGCGCTGAGCTCAGACCGCGAAAGTTACTAAAAGCTGCGCATAACCCCCCCACCCCCCCATGGAATTCAACGCGAATCCCAGTTTTAGGAGGAAAATGAGTCGCTGATCGAGGAACCGAAAGTTTGTGGCACGATTGAGCACACACTGAGTAATTTAACTTATGGTCCAGGAGGTGGAGAACTAATATCTACGTCTGCAATTCATGCAAGCTCGTGTCCGATTACTTCATCTCTTGACTTCCGGCTCTCGTGGGACAATAAAAAGCCATGCTCTGCCAATTTTCTGCGCACCGGTCCGCAATACTCATCCGACACTATCGAGGAAGAAGGGCAGCGGGAAAAGAGTTGATTCGAGCTCGGATGATCTCGGCCGGTGGCGGTGACTGCAGCATTTCTACTTTTGTGTTCACGTCACTTCTGCCTATTTGCGCCACTCTTATTGTCTCTTAACTTGTCGCGTAGGCCGAGTCACAGCTGAGCGGCTTTATTATGTGATTCTATGTATTGTGTTCGGGCTACCCATGTTCGCATGAGGCCGATAGAGCCCAGAAAACAGCGAAGCTTTATGAAAGTGGACTGCAGCACACCATGCGCGGCCAGGGTTAAAGTCAAGTTGAATTGACTTCGGCTCTTTCTCGGCAGCAAAACATGTGCGTAATGCTCCGATGCTCCAATAGTGGATGACCGCCGCTGGGTGGCGTACGAGCCGCAGACGCACAGCGGCTTGCGGCCTCACGATTCGACTCGGCGATGCAGGATGGGCGGATGTTGGCGTGTCTTGAGCGCGCAAGCCCAACTCGAGGAAGCGGAGCCACTCAGCCGCGGCTATATATGACTTTGAATCGAGAGCTGAGTGAGCATCAGCCACGTCGGTTAGCGCGTTCAAGCTGCTTTACAGATTGGTACGCACCTTCAAGTACGTGTGCGTCGGGATGTTCCCGCGCAGTCTCAATGAATTGGAGTTCGCTATAGCTTGAGGAAGCAGGTGAGAGAGGGGGGCTCGGCGGGTCGGTCGCGGAATTCCGCTGGAAAGTGGTAACGGCACGGGGCTCCGTTTGGCCTCGCTCTGCGTACGGTGTTGCGTGTTTTGCCAACGCTCTCCGGCCTCGGTGGTCCTTGCGTATATCAATCGCGCAAGTGCTGATTTCTTCGAGCAAGTCTTCGACAAGGTCCAACGCGTCAAGCTCATGGTCACCGGTAAACCAATCCCATTCGTGGAGGGGGGGGGGGGGGGGGGGGGCAATTTGCTCGTTATGAACGCCGACATGGATAGTGCTCAGGCAATGGGGATTTTTCGCTCCATGATGAAGCATAACGACCCGGAGTATAGTGGCATTCCCAAGGACACCCCACCCGAGAAGATCGCGCCGCGTTTCATTAAGATCTGCTGAAGGCATTCAAAAGAGTTGTGTCGAAATTTTACTTTTGATGCAGGTGCGAGAGTCTACAAAAAGTGCAAGAAAAGAGAAGAAAAGAGCGATCCGATGATCTCGCCAGGTGGCGGTGCTCTGCCTTTTGTTCCTTTTACGTGTACTTGCTTACAGTATATACCCAGTACTTGAGCCAGACCCATTACTTGAGCCAAGCTGAAATAACCCATTCTGCATGATTCCGGGGCACAATATCTGTTCTAGGGTATGAGAATACATTTATAAGGAATATATAGCTCGGAATATGAGTGTATAATGGCGGGACAGCAGGGCAAAATAATTTTTTCTGCTTATTTGTTTGGCTGTGTTTCTTCACTTCGTTACTTGAGCCAAGTCAATTTTCGTTATATCTCGCGCAATTCTACCTCGATTGGGCTAAATCTTGGACAGTATATGCTCATATCTGTGAGAATCAGGGTCCATAACAAGTTTGGGGCCAAAAAAATCGACCAATAACGGTAAGCGTGTGAATCAAATTCTGATGGCTCAAGTACCAGGTATATACTGTACTGAATTCGATGGGTCCCTGGTTGTGTCGTCGACACCAATCTGACACCCGACTCGCATCGCTGGCACACAATCATTGAACAAATCCGAAGTTTTTTGTGGTTCGGTGCAGTCAAAGTGCAGTCCATCTTGCGGCGTCAAGAACTGTATTGGCTGTAGGCAAACTCCGAGGCTTGAAGGCGATAATCCGAAATCTGCCGCAGCTATCGGACCTTGATAATCCAGCAACAATAAGCTAGCGTTAAGCCGACTAAAGCCGTACAATAGGACTCGAAGACAATAGAACAAGTGTGATGCAACAGACTCTTAAAATAATCGCAGGCTGAAATACCCCTTGCTTTTCCCTCCTCCGCTCGCTCTCTTCCTCGATGATGTCGTCGTGAAGAGCCCCGCTCCCAATCACACCGCACCGGCAACTTCAACCCCCCTCTCCGAGTCCAGCATCTGCGCTGTTGAAATTCCTCAGGCCTCAGGTTTTAGTCACAGCTTTCTGCGGCTGCGTCATGGTTCGCCATAATAATTTCAAGCCCGTGTCGACTGTCTTTCTCAGCCCTCTCGGGGTTTGGATCATTATTTTTTCCCATCTTTCTCTGCTCTTTCTGGATCTTCCTCCCTCCGGGATCCGCTACCTTTTCGCGTAATCGTGAGGGGCTCAAATTTGACGGCGTAGCCGCCGCAGCGGGCGGGACATGCCATCCTCTCGCGATTTCTTTCTATTATTTTTCTTCTTCGCCTGGAGCTTTCCCCGTTCGGTGAAAATGATATTCGCGATGCGCTGCCTCTTCGAGTAACCTTGTTTATCTCAATTCCGCCCAGATTTCACTCAGCCTCACGTTCTCGAGCTGTTCGCGATGGATCCACTCCCCGCAATCAGTTTGGTTGTTGGCATTGTCATTTTCTTTTGACAGTTTTCTTTCGGCCTGCGCCGGGGACATATTGCTGCATATGGACACACGACTAGAGTCTGTCCGCTTGAGCGTCCTAATCTGTTGATGCATGCGATAGTTCGGATTTTATCCGCTCCATTTATTGTTTCTCTTATTCCGCTTTTGTTCCCTTTGGAGATTTTTCCGTATCTCCGCGACCATTCCTATTTCCTTGGTTGTCACCGAAACAGATCACCCTCGGTCTGGCCACTCGATCGCCTGAGTCCATTCGTGACCACTATGGAAGCTTTATGATCCTGCATTTTATTGTTTCGCGCAGGTTTCTTGGCGCAGCGCCTACCATTCACGGTGTTTTCTTTTGCTTCATTCTATACTTACTTTCTTTGGCATTTTCTTTTTCGCGATACTTCCCCTACCCAAGCCTATTTTGAATCGCCTTTTATCACACCTTCATTGATCTTTGTGTCGTGTTCATCCAAATTGAGCTTGTGCTCCCATTCCGCTTCATGACATCTGATTTGGGCGCATAACACCTCACATCCTCGCCCCCGCGGGCACCATTCCCAATTTAATTTTCTGATTCCGTACCGTGTTTTGCGGACATCAGATTTGAGACCCTGGGGTATCACAAGCCTGAACTTTTTCGACATTTTGAACAGCCTTCCGGCGATCTCGGACGACTTAGCTGAGTCCTATGGTGTTGCCGGGTGTTGCCGCAGATGTTGAGGTTTTATGTTATGTCCTGATGGAAGCTTTATTTTCAGTATTGTATCTTTCCCTCGCGTTTCCTTAAGAAACTCACATTCTATGTTTTCGGCGTTGAAGTTTCTCTTATCGACTCTGGTTCGGTCATGGTTCAAATAATCGCTAGGAATCATTGCTTACCTCACACTGTTGTTTGCTTTCATTTGCAGCTCACCGACCTCTTCCGGCGGTTGAAAAGAAACTCGATTGTAAACTTCGTGGTTGACGCTCTCGACTAGCAAACCCCGAGCTCGCCGACGCGTTGTGACACGTGATCCCGTTCAACCGTGACTGCGCCTGGTCACCGCCAGTGGTCGACAGTAGCAAGTTCGGGGACGCGTAGCGTGGTACGCACATCGTAACCAAGTTCAGCTATACCTTTTCACTCACTAATTCTCCAGGCCTACCCGACGCGATCAAGGTGCTACTCAGCGTTCGCAGGATTCCCGCGAGCGGTGTAGTCTCTCCTAGACAAACACTTCAACTCGGAGCTCGTTCCTCGCTTGATGAAGGTGCTACATCAATGGTACGTCCCTTCCCACATTCCAGCTCTAACTCAAAGCCCTAGATACGCGTAGCTCCTCACTGTTACACAATAGTTTTGGTTGAATTCTAGAGGTCTCGCAGATGGTATGTGCCCAATCTCTCTGGTTTGAACTCAGATGCTTCAGCTTCAGGAGCTTCGATTTTGCAGCCTCGACGTGTCCACGGAGCGCCGCTCCAAGTCCGTGCTATCAATATGGCGCGCAGCGCCGACGGACACACGTGTTTCGTGTGCGCACACCTCCTTGAGATCCTTTTTCTTTTAAAAGAAAATATGAAGTTGAATCTTCCTTCGATGAACTCAATACACGCGGGGGCGGCGGCGCAGCCGCCAAAGCAACGTTAATGTTGTGCCATCATCCCTCGAGTGCAAGTGCGGCTCCAGGGCGTTTTAGCTCGTTTTTGGACGTCCTGCGAGCGGGGGTATGTGATCATTTGTGTTTTGAAGGTATGGTACGTTTATCTTTATATCTCCCTCGGCGCTGCTCCCAGACCCGCCGCCGCCAGCCTGGGCTCAAATTCGACGCCGCAATTCTTATTCAATTTCTAGCGGTTCCCGCGAGCGGTGTTACACGCCATGAGTGCGTTGCAGTGTTTTTTTTGTTGATTCGTACTAACCTAAGCTTACCAGACTCGCGTTTCTTCGCCACCGCGGCCGCCCTCCCATCAATTAAGCGCGTCGGCATTCAAGTTAAATTCAACGCCCCGCGATTCTTATTGGATTTCGGGCATTCCCGCAACCGGGAATACACGTCGTGTGTGAGTTCCAATGTTTCTCTTAGTTCCTACTAACTTAAACTATCTAGATTCGCGTTTTACTTGCCGCTGCCGCGCCCTCCGCTCAATTCACACCAAATCAACCACAATCTTCGTTGGATTTTGGGAGTCCCCGAGAGCGGGGTTATGCATCGAATTCCCAATCTGCCCTCGGAAGCATTGCGGCCGCACTTCAAGACTCAAGTTCAACGCTGCGGTATCAATTCAATATTACCGACGCTACCCCCAGCTATTTTTGCGTGTCTTTGGTACGTTTCTTTCGTTATTTGACTCCTCATTGACTTCTTCCTACTAGAGTCACATTCTTGATGTTGTCCTAAATTCTTATTGGATTTATACTGAATTCAACGTTGCGCGGTTCAAAGTTCGCCAGATCGGCGATCTCGGGCGACTCCGTTCTGTGAGTTGATTTTGTGACTTTGAGCTGCGGTTTTCGACTTGAAGCAGTTGAATCCATTTAAGTTCAGGGCGCCGCGTATCGGGTTGGTTTCGTTCCTTCATCATCCTTATCCTTATTAACTTGACTTTCTAGGCCCAATTTCAGTCCCAAGTCTTCGAACGGTGTTTTGACCTTATGCCTCAGTCACGGTAAGGTTTGCTACTTTCTCAAAGGAAAATTGATTGTCAACTCCGTGGTTGACGCTCTTGACTAGCAATCCCCGTCATATCTGAGATTTCATATCGGCTCAGGGCGCAGAAAATTGCCTTTGAGCTTCCAACGATACTCAATGTCTGCTTGCCGTCTCCGGACTTCGGCAGAAATTGTGCGCTCCTCAAATCCTCATTAATATCGAAGAGTGCAGCTGGTAGTGCTCCCCAGCTAGATCCGTGCTCGAGCCTCGGTCGCGACCTCTTGTTGCGTTGGCCATCTAGCCAACTTGTAGCCTCGGGATAAAATTTAAAATTTACCGGCTCGACCTAGTCGTAGCTTAGTAAGTGATTTCTCACCAACTGACATCGGATTATTGCCCATCTCAATCTCCTCAGGTTCAAGGAACGTCAAGTAGACACAACAGACTTCCCACACAGTTTGCTAAGGATTGGAGAATTAGAGCGAAAATACCGCAAGACATCGTGCAGTGATTAGGGAATCCCATAGTCAGATGACCCCGCGACGACCTTTTACGAAGTTCTCCGGCGCCAGAATTAGATCCAGAGGTCTGGACAAAAGTAGAATCAATACACCGCCATCGTGACCTTACATGATAGCGATCACACGATCATCGGCTCAAATCGGATGCTCGCCATCATCTTCAAACTTCCTCGATATCCTCGTGAAGAGGATGTTCTGACGGTGAGGTGTACATTTTTTGTGTTGTATGAGCTTGAAAAACTCACCTCCTTCACCAGCACCCTGCCGCTAGCCGAGTCGAATGCCACGAGGACGCTGAATTCAAGCATGTCGGACCACGCTCAACTATTGAATCTTTCTCTCGCCAGCTTCGCCGTCGCAGCGGGCTTTCGCAGCCTCAGACATAGATTTCATGCCGTCGAACTTGGTCTCGGTCGACCCGGGTTGTTGCGCAGGTGTGAAGTTACCAGGATCGTGAGTAATTCTTATCTTATTTGTCTACATCTAACTCTTTCCAATTGGGTCTGAGATAAAGGAAGAGGAGTCTTTGATGAAACGGTTGAGGTAAATTTGCTGTTCTTGTACTCTACTTGGGGTGTGGGGCCGTGGCAGGGCCCGGCGGAAACTTCGTACTTATGTAGTTCTACTCAGTATATCAATACATCCAACATACCAAAGCAGGACCAATCATCTGAATAAGTCCGACTTGATCCACTCATAGTTCAAATTGAAAATTACCCCAGAAGAAAATCCGGAGATGCCTGATAATTACATGGGCAAAAAGACTAGGAAAAAGTCTCACGGAGTGGAAAGAATAAAAGAATGAAGATGGAAGGGATCAATCTCATGCCCTCCAGATTCCCCGAGGGAATGTTGGCAAAGACATAGCCAACAATACTGCCCGCACTTGAACTGCCAGGATGTGCCATCAGAATTTGAAAACATCTTTGATGCATCGTTGCTTGAGGCTGAGATAAATTTGATTACAGTAAAGAATTGTGCAAGGAGAATAACCAACAACAACAGTATTATTTAGGAACTTTCTACACTATTGACAGATAACAGCACTCAAACAGAGAGACCGTGGAGTAATTCACATTCTACTTGCTGGCAGATGCATGGGAGTTGGTACATAGATCTATATAATATATGGGGACGGGCATCAGCCGTGATCGAGCCGGCAGCTGTGTTCCTGTTTGGTTGGCAGGAGCAGTCGGTTCCAATTTCGCAAACCCTAAGGCTTTTTCCCTGGTTACTTTGGAGTAATATACCAAAGAGAAACTTTGAATTAAATTAGCCTTAGAATAGAAGTACCATACCGGAACTTTTATTTTTGTCCAATATATGAAGTAGAATCAAACCTCAGGGAGGTTTCCGCAATTAGTCGGGGAGAAAAGTGTATTTGAAAAATTCGGCATGATACTTTTGTAAGGGATCCAATATGCTATAATTTTCCATAGGTGACCTAAGGGATTCATCCATGTTTGCAAAAGCCTTAGGCTTTTTACACAGCGGAGTGGAAATCAATGTTTACAGCTTGGAGAAAGTTGCAAGGTCTGAAATTTCTGGACTGAAGATGAATTACATGTGTGTGTTGAACCATTTCTTCTACCCTACGGACCTCATAATGATGTGTGGGGGCCACCATCGCTGAAACACTGTGTTCCAGTTTCACAAATGCTAAGGCTTTTTTCATGCACTGGCATTCAGGCCCGGTTCTGTGAGAAGTATAACCATTAGCAAAAAGCCGTTGCTTAGACTTTTTGTGACAACCGGTTGAAGGTGTAAAAGCTCACGTGACATGTGCGGCCACCAGTTGCGTTCTCCATTCCGGACGCGAAGGCTCAAAGATTGTTCCAACTTTGGGTTTTTAGGCTTCCAAAATCGTATGATAAGACATTTGGCATCTTATTGCATTTTATTTCCATCTGCTGCCCAACTCCAGGTCTAGGCTTCATGGGGATGGGTGAATAGTGTACAATAAATATCGCAATTCGGTCCAGTATGCCGATATTTTTTGGGGGCTACATAGGTCCCAGTCAAATAATCATTTTCGATCAGCAAAGTGCGGCCTTTCAGCTGCTGTACAGGGTGTTAACAAAGACAAAACTGCTGGATCGATCAAACTGCACAGCAGCCCGTCCCCAATATTATATAGGTTCAAGATCAAAAAGAAAACATCACTTCAATGAAGTTCAGCTCACATAAAAATGCATTAGCTATGAAGGATAGCCATGTCAGATAAATAGCGACGAAAGGTTTCAAAAAGTTTGAAAAAATAAAAGGATGCACAACGGAGGGTTCGAACGAGTGACTGCACGATTACCTAAAAATAGTACAGCCACTAATTTCTCACAAAACTCGTATTGAACTCGATAAAAAATACTACAAACACAGCCACTAAACGAGTAACTAAGTTGAGGTGATCAAATGAAAAATTTAGGTCGTCAAAAATCTCATATGAAGTTTGTTTAAATAGACGATTCCTTATTACATAAGTACTCGTAACTATATGCACCGGTCACGATGACTAGGAATTTGAGGATTATACAAATTACACTCTCGCCGCGACAATCGCGACAACCGCTCGAGGACAAAAGAGCTGACAAAAGCTGAATGCGCTTGGACTGCACCGTCACCAAACCGGTGATCATGCGAAGATCGGCTTAAATCGGATGCTCGGCTGACTCCCATCTTCTTGACCACTTCCTCGACGATATCGTCAAGTGCTCCGGGGAACTTCTGGATCTGTGTTCTCGGTACCCGGAACCCTCGCCTACTTCAAGCTCACCAGCGCGTCTGCATGTATACCCGCCGCCTATGCGCCGATTGAATCCTAAATCCCAGATAAAGCTCTAGCCCTGTTTATTCCGAGTAGGCTGGCTAGTAGCCCTTTCGGCGGAACGCATTTTGGCTAGTTTTTGAAAGGGACATGATAACTGAGATTTCAGACGAACGCGCAGGACAAGATTCATTCGGCGACGCGCGGCCCAGAGGCGATCGTGGCGCGCGCTCGCGGCAGAGCTCAAGCCGTTCCCCGAGCATCCGCCCGCTACTCCAGGTATTCACTATCAAGGACTGACTGACCGAAAGCGCATGGCCACCCAAATCAAAGATATTCGGCTGTTTTAGACGTTTGGCGCTAATATTTGCATCTGGTCATCTCATTCATCCGGCGGGCGGCCGCGTCGAACTCTGGGACAACAAGGCATGAGGTGCACGGCGCTCTTTCACAGCAATTGTCTTACGCTCCAACCCAGAGTGCCCCTGTGAGCGTTTTTTTTATCCTCGGACGCGATCTAATTGAAAAATGCAGCCCGAGTGACCTCGTGCCCGCGGACGCAGCGAAGCTCACGGGTGTCGAGCTCATCGCGAATTTTCCATTGCCTGCGCAGGACAATGAGGCTCGTTGACTCTAATGCGATGAGCACTGCATCAGGTGCGGTTCCATGGTTGCCGTGCACTTAATTTAATATCGACCACGCTCAGTGAATACTCGATGATGTTCTTGGCGTACGCCAAGGCGCTGCATTACGAGGAGTCCGAGTTCTTCGGTGCTCTCATCTTGATCAACATGCGCGCAGCTCCAGGAGCACACGCCGGTTGGAGTGCGTTGTTGGCCGCAGTACGATGTCTCCAACACATACTACGAGCGGCTTGGACGCTAGCAGCAGACGCTCGTGTCCGACGGAATACCGGAAGTGCACCCGGGGTCCACGGAGATCCACATCGGAGCTATAGGGCAAATGCGAGCAGCTCGCGTCGAAGGTGGCCGCACGCGAACCCCGAGGACTGGTGCTCAGTCAGTGGCACTCGATGAATAACTATATCGCGGCCCTGCGCGCTCGCACCATATCCAGTTCCCGACGAAATCCCGAGGATGTGGGAGGTGTTGCGTCCGGCACCGGGCGATGTGTGACGGCATGGCCCTAGAGAAGACGGTCAATCCATCGTTAACGGCTCGCCGAAATGTGAAAACTAACACTCTTATAGCTCCAACCCAAACGAAGGCCCCTCCGAATGTGGTCTACACTCAGTTCAAGTAAATGTGTGCGCCTCGCCTAATTCCGATAGTTCACGACCACGCACAGCCAGTGAGGCTTCCCAAACAACGACTAGATCAGCTCACGAAATTGGTGGCGTGAGGCTACTTCAAGCCGGGCGAAAGATGAGTTGCGCTCGACCAGGATTAGTACCGTGTACGTTCAGATTTTCTTCAACTGGAATTGCTCATAATCGCAGGATGTGTGCGGGAACGCGGACGTCCTCAAATCAGACTCCCTAGCCAATCTCCGACGAGGGTTGGTATAAGACATGCACTACATGGGCCGTGGCAAACTTCCACGTCGTCAGCCAAATTCACAACGCGGCGGAGGGTCGGAGCAGGGACATTTTGGGGCAGCAGCTGGTATCTCATCATCCAGGGTTTGACCCTAGTTCTTTGATCCTTCGACTTCGCCTGATTTCTTCCGAACAGAGCTTATCCCATCGATTTCCTTTCGGTACCAAGACGCGCTCCAATATATGCTTCGGTTGTTGACGCGGTGACTCAAATACGGCGCACATGATGGGATATCGTGTCGTGTTTCTCCATGGTCCGGCATTCCAGAAGTGCGTATCTCTCTGCTCCGCTGTCATTCGTTGTTTATGTCGTATACAAGCCCCTCACGCGAGCATCAGCAAAATACCAACCTACCAACCGAAGCCGGTAAAAGCTATCCCGGATCCGAAGGCCTCGATGGGTCAAAATCACCGTTTGAGTCGCGCAAAGCTGCAGCGTGACTATCGCACAACAGGTATTCTGCTCTTAGCCTTATTGTCTTCGATGCATTTCGTTCATTATGGTGTCTAGGCACGAATTGTTAGTCCCGAGGTCAACGCGAGGTGATGCGAGTCGCAATTTCTCGAAACGAGTTATCGCATGAACACCTATCGGAGGTCTTTCGACTCTACTACATAGTGTGCAATCATAGAGCTCCTCCACGTAATTTTCGAGGCTGTGAGCCATAAGCCGCAATCATTATTGAACAAGAACGGCAATTGACTGCACAGACTGGCAGCCACAAACCGTCCGAGAAACTTCGTATCTGGGATTGCGCAGGAGCCTTGCCAACCGGCACCGTCAGTTTGGGGAGCCGCTCAAGGTGGATATAAACGGGTGGGGCGTTTGGTGTGTTACCCGCATGGCGGTGATTTTGTTTACTGATTTTTACATCCGATTCCGGGTCTCCCTGTTGATCGTCAAACTCCACCAAGACATTCACGACCTTTCGCAACATCATGATCACCAGTAGCTATATGGTACTACACTCACTCAACTTACACTCAACCGCACTATTCGACCGTATTAGTGGAGCCCTGAGTCTTATCTGGTTTTGCCTTTTCATCAAGCCGTGAGTATCCTTCTTCATTGCCACACCTTATTACACCCTAAAAAGAATATGTCAGGCTCCTGAAATATATTTCTACGCAGAAAGTGTCCGCGCTGTTGTGCAATGGAATTAAAACCATTCCGGATGGACCCTGAAATATTATTTTTATTCATGTATCCGTTGAAGGTTGCTTCAAAGCGATTGTTTTATTTCAATTGAGCGCGACTCCGGATGATCCTAAGATCATTCTCAGCTCATCCTCGGCTCATCCTAGGATGATCCGAGGATGAATTTCAGCGCGCCCGAAACTGGTGGTTTCGACTGCGATCTCGGCGCGAGCTGAAACTGCAGCTGAAACTCATGGTTTCGGTGGCGCCGAAACTGCCGGCGAAGTTACCGCTTTCGATGCCGGTTTCGGCGTGTCTGAAACCTGTAGTTTCAGACCCGCCGAAACTGCGACCGAAGCTTCGAGATTGAGGCACATAATAGGCTCCGCTGCAAATGCACCCTAAACTGTGCATTTCAACCACACTTATTTTACAATTTCTTCTAGCAAATTCAGCGGCATAATCGGCGCGTCTGAGACCTGGGGTTTCAGGTGTGTTTTCAGATTCGCCGAATATGCCGCTGATGTTGACACATTAAGGTGCGTTTGCAGGCACACTTAAGTTTTGCTTTTTCCGGTGTGAGAAAGCGATGTCGTGTGGATTGATGGCAATGATGGTTTTTAAGGTTTATGTTGCTAGTCTTTGCAAGTGTTTGGCATCACCAGACTGCAACAGGGTGATTCGTTGTAAGATCAAGCACAGTAGTGTAGTGGAGGCAGAAAACAAAATGATTACAACAGTGCTCTGGCTCAAAGGTAACAACCACGCTGCCACTCAGTAGAGCATCAGCAGCAGGTACTGAGTTCGACTCGAGGGACAGGCAGTTTGTTATCTTTTTTTTTTGATGTCATCTAGTTTTACGTCGAAGGCAAAAAATATCGATCAGCTGCATCGAGGTGAGGTAAGGCCATAATATTATTGTCCATCAGAATAGCGAGCAGCTGAGTCCTGGCATGTAGGCTCAACAATATTATTCCCTCAATCAGCTGAATTCAGGCACATTGGTCAAACAATATTGTTGTACTCGAACAGCTGCATCGAGGTAAAGTCAGGCCATAATATTGTTGTTTGTCAGAATAGCAATCAGCTGAATGTTAGCATGTAGGCTCCACAATATTACTCCCTTGATCGGCTGAATCCAGGCATGTCAGGCACAGAATATTATTGTGCTTGGCCAGCTGTATTGAGGCTAGTTCAGAGCATAATATTATTGTTCATCAGAATAGTGATCAGCTGAATGCTAGCATGTAAGCTCCACAATATTACTCCCTTCATCGGCTGAATCCAGGCATGTAGGGCACAGAATATTATTGTGCTTGACCAGCTGCATCGGGGTGAGGTCAGGCCATAATAGCATTGTCCATCAGAACAGTGAGCAGCTGAGTCCTGGCATGTAGGCTCAACAATATTATTCCCTCAATCAGCTGAATCCAGGCACATTGGTCAGACAATATTTCTGTACTCGAGCAGCAGCATCGAGGCAAGGTCAGGCCATAATATTGTTGTTTGTCAGAATAGTGATCAGCTGAATCCTAGCGTGTAGGCTCCCAGATATTATTCCCTCAATCAGCTGAATGCAGACATGTAGGGCAGAGAATATTGTTGTGGTCAAGCAGCTGCATTGAGGCGAGTTCAGAGCACAATATTATTGTCTGTCAGAATAGTGATCAGCTGAATCCTGGCATGTAGGCTGCATAATGTGGCTATGAGCTGTATTGCGCCCAGTGGCAGCTGTAATATTATAGATCATTCAGCCCATCCGAAGTGTCCTCACCTAATAATATTATGCCCAGCTGATCCGTAACCATTTCATTCAGCAATATACTACCTATCACTGTCCTTGAGCTCGATGGGCTCCATCTTATGCATCTCACCACATAATATTCCGCAGAATATTATTATACCCCTAGAGTGTAGGACTCAGCTGAGAATCCGCCGGAGTTTAGGGCCCCCTAAACTTTAGGCATTAATCATTCATAGGGGGCCTACACTCTAAGACATTGTGGACTGCAGCCACTGAACCTCCAGCAGCGAAATCATGTTCCTCCTGGCCAGACAATGCCATATTGTATATGCGTGAACAGTTGGTGGCAGAAACACTAAGCGGAGCGTGATTAAATTTATGTATGGGCAGAAAAAGCCTCTGGACGTACTGTGCAACCAGCATGAGACTAATCCACGACCCCGTCAATTTCCTTTCGGTGGACTGATGCCCACCAATTTGGATGTATTGCGGAATGCCGGCATAATACATCCGCGTTCTGCGATGGACAGCAAAATTTGGATAGTAAGTGGTGTTGCAGTCCCGGCAGTACAACTGCACTTCCCACGCTGGAACGACCCCTTTGCCAACGGTATAAACAACTACTTGTCGCATTTCGGCATTGGTAAGATGTTTGCGCCGGCCGCAGTTGCTATTCCTGCAATGGTGGGAGGCAGGGTAGAGGGTTAGAGAAGCTTACAGAAGGGTTCAGTGAGTTCCCCACATCAAAAGGACAGGCCGATGACTTACTTATACCACGTTTCAAGCCATGTTCCCGGAAAAGACCTTCTTCGTGCTCGCTTAGAGTCTGCTCGGGTAAATGCCAGATGTCTTCTCTCAAGCGAGTCCAGAAGCCAGAGACAAGGGACTCGGGGACACCAACAGCATCGGCAACAAACTCCGTAATGCTGGGAGGAAGGACGAGAGGGGCCTCTTCCGTGCCAGTGGTTACATTGGCTGGTTGTACGAGGAGAATGTCATGCTTGAGGACAGAAAGTAGTCGTGTAAAGCAGAGTGTTTGAGCAAGCGAGAGGCTCTGCGACTGTTGTGGTGCGTCGACAGAGGCTTCAAACACGTTGTGGTCGGACATTATCGCAAGACGTGCGCTTGTTTATACGTTGTTTATTTTAGCGGGCATAGCCCATCACATCACAAAGGATTGAAGCTCCACTGCATCAAAGTGGCTGTGAACCCTCCCGATCATCACCGCTGGTGTAACGGTGCACCGTTAATCTGAACTCCCAAACGCACTCGAACTGTCGTATTTCCGACCGGGCTCGGAGATCCTCCGAATTTCATTTTCGGCAGGTACAATTTCAAATCTTCATTTTTAACAAGAGAGAATCTGTCATGTTCGTTTTTAGTCAGACACGAATTTGAAATTCCGACTCCCGAGTCCCTTTCGTTCCCACTAGTTCAAGATTAAGGCCACTTCAACGGCCATTGAAATCAACCTATAGTACGTGCATTCAAATCTTAATTTTTAACCAGAGCGAATCTGAGATGTTCATTTTCAACCAGACACAAATTTGAAATCCCGACTCCCGGGACCCGAGTCCTCCAGATCAACATCAACCTATATTACGTGCATTCCTCCTGCGGTCGCTTAACCAAAACTCTGGCTTATTTTTGTGTTCAACTCTGACAAGAGAGTAAGTTGATCAAGAATTGCGTATTCCCGACCGGCCTCGGACATGCTCCGAATTTGATTTTCACCTCCCGCGAATCTCACATCTTCACTTTTTAGCAGATGTGAACCTGACATGTTCATTTTTAACCAAACATGAATTTGAAATTCCGACTTCCAAAGTGTGAGCTCAGGCTAGACGAGCTTGCGAGTCAGCCTGAGTGGTAGACAAAGCAGCGTAGTTGAAATAGGATCACCTCTCATCGATCTGGCTGGCACATCAGATTAGATTACGCTTGTGCACAGCCACCTGTCAAAGGACTTTGAATTGCACCTTCAACGCGAAGTCTTCAACATTTTATTCTCTGCAATCCTCGCCCTCAAATCCTCAGCTTTTTCAACCAAAAAACCTCCACCATGTCCACCACATCCCGTTGCAGCGAGACTCCTCTGCTTCGCGCGGATTTCGACTTTGCGTCGTACACGACTCATCCCGCAGATGTCGCGCCTCTGCACAACATGGATCTCCAGGAGCTCAACGTGAAGAATGTTCGAATTCAGGCCGCCAACAGCGCCAGCATCATCCAGACCCGCGCGTACGAAGCGGCCGCAGGAACCACTGCCGGTGTCGGTGTCGGTGCTCGCGATGTCGGAATGCCTCTGGAGCCATTCTTCGCCTACACCGACGAACAGAAGAACCTTTTGGTCGTGTCCCAGCATCTGGTCGACGCGGTGGGACCCCTCCCGATCCATATTACCATCCACGTCGCCCAAGAACGTGCTAAAACTGCGGCACTAGAGGCCATCGATAAGGCAAAACGCGAAAAGGAACACGTGGAGAAGGAGGCCGAAAAAGCGAAAGCTAGCCAGCCCATCTACGGTACGCTTGTCATGACGAACCCCCACCCCATCTCCACGTCGCTCAAGGCAGCGGTCGTCTTTCCCCCAATTTTCGTCATGTCACTTCATCACAAAATCTTTTTCCCTCTCCACTGGTGGGAGGATAAGATCTTGCGCGAAGGGGTGGAGTTCTCCCACTCCGTTCCCAAAGAGTCGACGCATGCGGGACAGACTTCGTCACTCGTCGTGTCCGAGAAGGTGCTGGTGGTTGACGTGACGAAGGCTTCGACAAAATGGCTATCAGATGAGGCGCATTGGCCCACGTCCAACCCTAGCTTGTGGCGCCAGGCAGCGGGGAACCTGCTCGAGGCCCTCAAGCTCCTTTGTCCGAAATATGACCCTGCTAATCCCGTCCACACATACTACACGGAGTTCAAGCTCCACATTACGTTCTTCTTGCACCTAGAGATTTTCGACACGCTCTTCCACGTGTGGTATCCCGCGGAACGTCTTCTCCGCCACAAGATCTTCACCGATGGGCTCTTCAATCAAAACGTCTACGAGCACAAGATCGAGGTCGCAGCCACTATGTACGAGCAAACGCGTGCGCTGGGCATAGCGTTCAGCGCGCCGGCGGGCCCCTCTACATCCTTCACGCCGGGCTCCAAACACCACGGGGGCGGCGATCAGAATCCAGCGCCGCCCAAGCAGCAACGCACGGACAGCAGGCATGACTTTCGGGGGGAAGGTAACCCCTCCCGCGAAAGCTCATCCCACCGTGCCCCATCGTGCATCGCGTGCGTCGGCCCTCACCCCTTGCGAGAGCACCAGAGCACATCAACCATCTTCGAGGACAAGACACCCCATTTCAGCAAGCCCGACGGTAACGGCGGCTTGCGCACCGTCGAGAACCTTCGTGGCAATCAATGCAAGCACCTCTGCATGCTCTACAGCCTCAGCAGGCCCTGCACCGGCCTCCATCCCGACGGGGAGCGCCTCCACATTTGTTCTTTGTGCGGAGGAGATCACGCCGCCCTCTCGCGAGACAAATCATGCAAACGGGTTCGGGCCGGGGCACTCGTGCCCTGATTCGTTTCCACACACGCCTTCACGTTTTGAGAACAGCCTACTCCCCGCACATCCCGAGCTTATATACTCGGATCTATCATCCACTGTACACGATCGCCCTGCGCCGCCGGGCCCGACCAACCATCTATCCTCTCTATTGGACCGGGTCATCCAACCGTACAACGTGGACGCCTTCGACAAGGCCCTGAAGAAACACAATCTAACTACAGCTTATCCCAATCTCGTCCACAACTTGCGCCACGGTTTCCCATTGGGTCGCATGCCCATAATCCTACCCAATCATCCTTCAGCGATGATCGAGCGCGACGCGACTTTGGAGTATTTGGGCTCCGAGGTCGCGGCGGAGAGGATGTCGGGTCCATTCTCTCAGGAAGATATGGAAAGGATCTGCCGCGGTCCTTTCTATGTGTCCCTGCTCATCGTCGTCTCGCAGGATCAGGGTCCAGGCCTGGACGACAAAAAAAGGGTTTGTAGACATTTGTCGAAGGGCGACACGTGTTCCGGCACGCCAGTGGTGAATGATTTCATCCTCAAGGAAGACTTCCCGATGAGATTCGATATGCCATGGCAAATGGCCGAACTGGTGAAATTTAATTATTTATTCATTTAATTTTCCCCCATCCTTTTTGTCGGGCGCCCACAGCCACCTTTTTATGCCAAGGTCTCGACCGCGGCCCTCTTGCGCTGCGGCGTTCCATCTCCATCGCGCGACGGCGCAAAATCCATCATATGCCTCGGCATCCATCCCACGCGACGGCGTCTATCAGCCATCTCCATCGACTATATCTATCAGCTATCACTATCGATCGATCCATCTATCTATCAGCTATCCCTATCCTTCATCATCCATGGATGTATGCTGTTGCACGGCGTCTCTTCCACCTCTATCAGTCGCTCTACCGCTCCTCTGCAATCCTTCCATCTTCAACTATTATCATCCTCGAGAATTGACACTCATCCATCCTATCAGGTTGCTACGGCTCCCGCAGGTGCCCAGGCGTGCGCCTTTGACATTAAATCCTTCCATCGCACTTGTCCCGTCCTTCCATCCCACAAGCCTTTCCTGGTCGTCGGATTTGAGGGTGGTTTCCAGTGTTGGCATTGACCCGGTCAAACAGGGGTCAACACAACTTGACCCCCGGTTTTAACTCTTGACCATTAATCAATGCCTTGCCAAACTCTTTTGAACTCTTTTATGCTTAACCAAATTTGTGGGATATGCATGAATTCACCAGTTCTCAGGTCTCCTGCTTTCAGTTCAAGTGTCGGTCTAATTGATTTGACCTGGTCAGTGACAACACTGGTGGTTTCTATTTGGATCATTGCTACCCGTTCGGCGCCGCTTCCGCCAACAGCAACGCCGGGCAGATTTGTAATGCTCTGATGGATATCTGGAAGTGCGAAACCGGCGACGACGCGGAGGAGAAGAAATATGAGGACAATTGCTGCGTCGTTCGTATTCCCAACAGTGTCGGGCCTTACTCCTCCGTCTCTGAGGCGGATTCATTCCTCTACCGATTCGATCGGGACTCCATCGTGGCTCTCATCGACGATATGGGTACGCCATGGCACCCAGTGAAAACAGGGAAGCGGTTCCTCGAACAAATCGTTTTCCTCGGGCTCATTTGGGACTTCGTTCTACGACGTGTTTCACTCCCGGACGCAAAGCACGAGAAGTTTTTGGCACGCATTCGTCGCATGATCTCGGGCATACGTGCAAATCAGAAGTTCTCGCTTCTGGACTTGCAGGAAATGCATGGATCCTTATGTCACCTATGCTTTGTACACCCCAAGGGTGCCTCTCGCCTCGCAGTATTCTCTAATGCAACGTGCGGCTTCAAGGGCAACACATTTGCACGTCGCGGCCTTCCTGACTCAATTCTTCACACGCTTCGGTGGTGGGAGGCGAGACTTGAGGATGCATTGGCATATCGGCAGTTGCGTCCACTCGGCCCACTGCGGGATTTCGGCATCTACGTCGATGCCAGCACTTCCTGGGGCGGCACTTGGTCTATCTACTGCAGACGATCATCCTCTCGCATTATTATTGTATGTTGCAATAACGAATTTGCGACTCTATCTCATTGACATTAACAGTGCTTGGCTCCCATCGCGCATTGCCATCAACTCTCTCATCGGGCTCAGCCTCGACCCGTTTCCCTTGCCTTCCTTCCCGCGTACGACCTCAATCACGCCCGCGCCCCCCATCTTCGCCACGCCCGGCCCATTCGCCTTTCCCATCACCGAGGATGCCGCCCTTCCTCACGTGCTTCTCCCATTCGCGAACAAACACGTCACGTCATTTTCACGTGACCCGGACCCACAAAAGTCGCTTAACAATGTTCGTCTCGTGGCCGCCATGTCCCTCCCACGCAAGGTCACACGCTGTTCTGCAAAGCAGAATGTTCTCGGCCCCAGCCCATTTCGCCTGCATGTCCCGGCGGATCGACGAGTTCTTATGTGGACCACTCTGCACTCCATCGCCGCTCACTCGTCCATGCAAGACGCGGGGATCTTGCTAGATCTGCAACGGCGGATCCTCGAGGGTCTCTTGCTGACGCACGTACCCGAGACGAGAGAGTCGTACGGCGCGGGGCTGCTGTGGTACCATCAATTTTGCGACCGCGAGACCATCCCCGAGTTGGCGCACATGCTCGCAGATCGTTTTCTTCTCGCCGCTTTCGTCGCCGATGCCATCGGCTCATGCTCGGGAAAATGTATCCGCAACTGGCTCAACAGCCTTCACTTGTGGTACATTTATAACGACGCTGCATGGCACGGGGACGAGGGCTGGCTTCCCGCACTCAAGAAGTCGGCGGACAAGGGCGGCGTTGCTTTCAAGCATCCTCCGTGTGGCCCCATCACCCCTGCCCACCTGCGGGTGCTGCACGCCTCCCTTGACACCAACTCCCCTCTCGGTGCCGCCAAGTGGGCGGCGGTGACGGCGGGCTACCACGGTTGCCGCTGATTTGTGTGCTCGTAAACTAGTAGGGAAATGTTTATACCCAAACACAAAGTTTGCGGATATAAGCAAAAGCCTATGCAGCCGACCAACAAAGTGCAAGATATAAGACGTAAGATTCCCAGTAGAAACCGACGAGTGTCAGTCCCTGCTTCAGAGCCTTTAAAAGGTTGAAGGGAGAGGTTTTGGGTAGGAGAAAGTGTGTAGAGTACTGTGTTGCGGAGATATTGCTTGCTTGCGCAAAACAATATATCCAAAACGGTAAATATCATAATGCTTCACAGCGACAGGGCAATAGCCAAGGCAAGGTTGAGTGTCCGAAGACGATAGGCACAATACCCAAGAGCGTGTGGTGAGTTTACAACTCCGTGGGGTTTGTGGTGTGTGTGGATATAATCCAAATTAAGGCATGTCACGAGTGCGGGTAACTCACGGGTCACTGTGAGTTGATCCGTGAGAAAACCCGTGAGTTTCCGACTCATGGGTGTGAGTACCCGTGGCCATGAGTATGTCACGGATCCGAGTTTCGATTTAGAGAAGTTCACCCAAACCCGTGAGTACTTAACTCAATTTTGGGCAATGAAACAGTTTCGAAAATACCTTCTGGTTGGTCCATAGACATTGAAGACCCTTCACCTTTGAGTTGTGATACTATAAATGTCTGTATACCATGCTTCAGGGCTACAATATGTGTAAAGCTTCCAGGTACTCACAGGTACTTGTGAGTTTCTCAAAACCCGTGAGTAGTCATACTCACCATGAGTCGAGTCGCCACGGATCCGAGTATCAATTTTTTCACTGCGAGTACTCACCTACGGATCCGAGTCGACTCATGAGTAGACTCGTGACATGCCTTAATCCAAATAGCAATTCCGACGTCCAAGGCAGTGTTCTAGTAGCAATCCGACGTCCAAGGCAGTGTTCTAGTAGCAGTTCCGACGTCCAAGGCAGTGTTCTGGTATCCCATATAATTCCGATTCAAATATACATCCAATAAAGTAAGATTTCGAGATGCCACACCCTTCTATATGGTAGTGCACAACTAGAAGATCCCAGATCGCCCCGAATCGCAAGTGTAAGCCTACTAGTCGTGGGGTGATGCTGTGTCCTTCTAGTAGCGACGACCTACTACTTATATACAAGTCTGAGAATAAATAAGTACAAGCAAGAAATAAGGAAATATGAGTCAAACAGCCGCGTATCCGTCGGATAGTTATCCGGTATAGTGAATCCAGTCGTTGCCATTGGCTGCAAGTCTTGAGCACGCCATATTACAGTCATCTGCCAAGACAGAACCTCAGTCAGCAATCAGCTGAAAGGCCACAAGCTCAGTCAGCACTGAGCTTATTTCCAATCTGCCAAAACCGACATCAGATACAGGATTGATTCCTTTATCCTGCACTCCTTGTTCGTTCCCCTCCAGCTAGCATCCCTATATCATGTAGTATAGTGTCGCAGCTACCCCTCACGGCTTATATCCATAATTGGGTTCTTGGTAGAAGTCTAATCTGACCCTTTGGGAATCTCCGATCAGGCCGGCAACTACGGATATAGTTGAGCCCGTCGGGTATAGTCGGATATAGTCCAAAACAAGGTCCAACCGGTGTTCTAGGTCGTCATCTGATCTAATGTCCACTTCCCTAAAACCCAAATGTGTCACAACGGTATTGCAATTCAACCCAATTCGTTACTTGAGCTTATACCCAACATAACCCAATTGAATATGAAGTTACTCATGATGTTTAGCGGACTACACAAACCCCTACACGTTTCAGGGCGAGTGCAGCCAGTCACCTCGACGTATTACCCCCTCGATGACCCGCTACTCTGTGATCTTGGCCCAACCAGCTACCTCTGAGTCTCGGTACTAGTTCTGGATATAAGATAATATACATTGCAAACACAACTGAAAGGCACAAAAATAGCGTGTTCCACTAGTGGTTATTTGCAAGGCTTATCACCGCCGTCTCGGTGAACTCCTCATCTGCAGTGCCGCAAAGTTCTCGACGCTTCGAGACACCTGCCGCTCCACCCGCATCTCCTCCTCCGTCGTCAACGGCCGTGAAGTACGTGCCATCCACCTAATTTGGACCAAAACCACGGGCACGACAGGCGGCGAGTGCTTCCTCACCGCTGTCATCGGGCCTGACGTGGACCTATGCGCGGTCTGGGCCTGGGACAACCATGTACGCGTCAATCACTCCCCTCCCCCCGACACGCCGCTCTTCGCGTATCGCTCAGCGTCCGGGTGGTCCCACCTCACCAAGGACATTTTCTTGCAATCATCCTCCGCCCTCTTCAAGTCCGCGGCGCTGGACCTCATCTTCGGCCATAGTTACCGAATCGGCGGCTCCCTGGCACTTCTATCCGACGGGGTCGCACCCGAAGTGATTATGAAGCTGGGTGGATGGACCTCCTTATGTTTTTTGATCTATTGGCGCCGCCTCGAAAAAATATTACCTCTTGCAATTATCCGCGCGTGGGACGCACGCATCCGCGAATTCGCCTCCTCACACAGTCATCCTTCTGACACCGACTCCCTCTCATTTGATACATAATTCGTACTGCATGCATGTCGTCGTAGTCTATTAAAAAATTTCAACTTATTATCACTCCGCTCTGTTTGTGGGGTCCTCGGGACCGTTTCTCTCACCCTCGCGCGAGCCTTGCTCTTGGAGCTCCGCTCTGTTGGGTTGCCTTGGGTCTCATTCATTGCCCACACCCTCGGTGCCCCGCTGCGTACGGGTTCGGCCGTGCCCGCGTTCCGTCTCATTCCGATTCGGATTTCCCCGCTGCCTTTCCCGCTGCGTCGAAAAGCCCCGAATCGGCCGGAACGGCCGAACCCCCCGCAAACACACAAACAACGCTTACTTCCTCATTTCTATCACTCCATCCCAGTTACGGCGAGCATAGCGAGCAGTTTCACATTATTACCTACCTCCTCGCAAATCCGTCCCCGAAACGCACGCTACCTTGTAGAGGAAATCTATGGATCGAAGACGTGGCCAGCAGACATGTGGGCTAGCTATTCCTGGATTAGCCCTGCGATAGTGGCGCCGCTGGGCAACTGCCGTGCGTTTTTCGGTCCCAAAGGCCACGTTCTGTCTATCCGGCCAGCAAGCAACTAGCGCAATTGAGCGCACTTGCCCCGAATCCGGGAGCAATAAAAAGAAAAAGGGAGCGATCAAATGATGCCGTAAGCGGCGATCCGATGCTTGTCTCACAGCTCTTCTCCTCATCCATGTCCATCCATGGTGGCCTCTGCGCTCGCTCCGTCATGCTGCCCAGGCCCGCAGCGACGGCGACACTACACGCCCTCCTCCGCACCCACTCCCAGCCGTCCGACCACATCCCCTCCACCATCGCCGCCCTATCCGCCGAGATCTCCCGCCACGACGCCGAATCCCAGCGCATCCACGCCCAGCTTGCCGCCCTCCACACGCACCTCGCCCGCGTCGAGGCCGACAGCAGTGCTGGCGGCACACCATGCCGGCTGCACCTCGCTCCTTTCCCCGATCCGCCGCCTCCCCTTCGTCGAAATCTTCGCCCTCTGCTCCGCCGAATTCACCCCCACCTTCACCGACGGCCCCGCCCTTGGCCTCTTCCCCCTCCAAATCGCCTTCATGCGCCTCGCCCACGGCCCGCGTCGTGCTTTATCCCGCGTGTGCACGCGCTGGCACGGCGTTGCGATGGGCACGCCTGCTTTGTGGACCCGCCTCGACCTCGACACTGTCCTCTGGCGTACGCCCGCCTTCACGCGCACGGCGACGGTGCTGCTCGTCGGCGCGCTCGAGCGCGGCGGCAACTCCCTCCTCACGGTCGAGCTGACGCTGGACGAACACTTCCCGCCCACGCCCGCCCTGGCGTTGCTGACAGCGCACTCCGCGCGCTGGCAGGCGCTCAGCGTGACCTGCGATGGCGCGTGGGGATGATGGGTGGGGGAGTTGGCCGCGAGCCTTGGCAGTGCCTTCCTTGCGAGGGGATGGGAGGCGGTGGGCGCGAGCCTCGGCAATGCTTTCCTTGGAGCTTCCGACAAGCCGATAGATCTGTACGTCGCAGGCGATCTCTGAAGCGCCGGCGAGCGAGCGATCTTTGGGGATGGTGCGGTACGTTTTTCCCATTCCCTTTTTTTGCTTTCGCTCTGATCATCCTCGTATGTGCTTGCCCGGTCTTGCTTGCTTGGGTCCGCCGCGGGTTTGCACTGCGTCTTAATGCAGTCGGAATGCGAACGCGCTCATTTCGAATTGCTTCTAATTCGCCTCGAGGCGTCTACGGACCTTCTTCCTTCGCCGCCACTACCGACGCTGCCAACGCGCCGCGTCTGATATGGTTATTAGTCTCTCCGTCGCCGCCACCCCCGATATCCGCTCTGCGTTTTGATGCAACGTGCCCAATATGTATGATATTTCTGAAAATCTTCCATGTCCTTCTCGCTGAGGGTCAGGGACTGACTGCCTGCGAGACTAACGCCGTAGGTCCGCCTACAACACACTGCGCTTCTTTCGGTACGCACGTCTGTTTTCATAGCTCGAATTTTATATAGCTCGAATCCGACTCGGACTCCGTATCCGAAGCGCGCCCCCTCTTTCCTTAGCTGTTTGTATACCTGCGTCGAATCCACTTTGGCCGCGGTATCAAATTCAATTTGCCTCCTACCGAGTTCGAGTTGAGATGCACTTCGCGGTCAAGTCCTTGGTGCTATTTTCGAGTCTTGCGTCTGTCTACTTTCAGGTCCAGCGTCTGGCTTCAAGTGGGACTCCCTACAGCCATTTAAGTCCTTGCGTCTACCGTCACGTCCCTTCAAGTCCTTGCGTTGGTCTACTTTCAACTCCTTGCATCTACTTTCGCGTCTGTCTACCTTCAAATCCAAACTTTCGATAAGACTTGACTTGAACTCTATGTATGTACAGTATTTATCGTGCGGTACTGGCTAGCAATTTTATCCGAGCCTTCGTCCCCGCTCGACGCTGGGAACTTGGATTTGAATGCGGTGGTTTGGCTCCATTCCAATTTCCTTTCGATAGTCGAAAATTGCAAGTACCCATTCCTCCGAGCTCAGTTCCGACAGTGTATCCTAGTTGGAGTGCCAACGAGCTTCAGGGAACTTCGGACATGGGACACATTTCACAGCACCTATCAACCCTTTCAAGGCAACGATTCGATTCTACTTATTACGCACCTGCGGTGACTTACCGCCCACCTATTCGTGTTGGAATGGACACATCTGGGACGTTAACTAGCATGGATCCCGGTTGGGGCAGCGCTATTGAGAGCCAAAGACGACTTCTTGATCGTCGACACAAGAGCTAAAGTCGGGATCACTTAAATGCCCCACCGCGGGGTCTCGGTGGAGAAGCTATCGGTCGATTCGAGATCTCGAGACCTCTGTTCTAATTCCCCCGAAGTCTTGCGAGTTCTCGATGAAACGCTGCACCTAAGTGTAGCAGTGAAATCAAATAAAAGAGTTAGACGAAGTCTACACTCCAATATACCCAATCTCAACCACCAACAACTCAATGCTTTGTTATTTGTGTTCGGGGCAGTGGGTCAGGCGTATCGACCCTCAATCTCAACAAGAAAAGATCCCTCAGACAACCTTATCCAATACACAACACTTATAGTGCAAGTAGAATGGCAAAACCAATTTATTGTTATGTCCAAGTATATCCAATAAGAATACCCTAGTTACTAACCACAAGAACCACTGTTGGACTTTGTAAAGGTAGGGAAGAGGAGGACCGGCTCAATCACAAGGCGATTCCAAGTCACAGCAAGACTGGCTCAACACAAGGTGATTCCAAGTCTTACCAAGACTGGCTCAAGCACAAGTGGAATCCAAGTCGTTGCAGACTGGCTCAAGCACAAGGCGATTCCAGATCACTACACTCAAGAGCTGGTGCCAACAAGTGGGAGTGGGATTCACTGTCCGTACATATTTTACATGCCAGTTTATATACATTTTACTTGTCTAAAAGGGTATAGAGTATGTGAGAATAAAACCGCTTTTCTGGGGTTAAAACTCCGCGTTAGACCGAGAAAACAGCGCCCATGAGTCATCTGTATCGGTCCTAGGAAACCTCCGATGCAATCTCCGAGGAAAAGGCCATTTCCCCAAGGGAAATGTACAGCCTTTTGAATTGTTTCCAAGCACAGCCTGTATCCACAGCCATCTAGACCTTGCCAAGTGTGCCCAAGGCCTTCTAGACCTATTACACATGGTTCTAGACAATGTCCGGCATCCTTCATGTCCGATTGAGATGTGAACAGGCTCCGGAACTACCCGGAAATCACCAAGTTCAACCACTAGATTCCTAATATGGTAACTATCATCAAAATGACTTCATAAAGCCACAGATAGTATTTCCCTGAGTTCTGTAGCCATTTGTAATGTCCTTCCAACGTCCCATGTATATGATAATGGCCTAGCATCCACAGAAATCCTCAAACTCACTGCACAAAGTGTACAGCTTGCAGGAAAATCCCTATGACCAGTGTGGTAAAGTGGTGATGAAACTGGTGTTTAAAACGCGTCCAGCGGCCTGGTACTCAGTCCTGGGAATAGACTAGTACCCTCGTGTAACCTTATTGACTGGTTTTATCAGTTGTATCCAACTGAAAGGTCACAAAATTGACAATTTCAGGTGTGTTCAATTTCACACCTTATCATCGACATCGACCCACACGCACAAGTCCAACTTTTCCTCGGTAGTCGGATCTAGCACCATCAAGGCTAACACATCGATAGCCACGCAGTTCACGCTCCAAGAAATCAACTTCCGCACAATCCAGCCCCCTCCCCATCCAGAAAATTACACAACCCAAGTAAATAAATACACCTTCAACCATAAAAAAAAACAGGACAACAAAACGGGACAATAAAGACAGTGAGTGATAAGCAAGCAGCTCGGGGTATACGTAGTGGGGTTAGACAGATAGATGCTGAGTTCGTAGCACGAAAAAAAGAGTTGCATCATCTGTTATAATGACTCCCCTTCCCCTCACGAGAAACCAGCCCCCCCATCCGTCCCAGCTCCCCGATCCTTGCTCCACCCATGCGAATGGGAGGAGAGGGCGTAGAGGTCTGCGTGGAACGGGCTCTCGGATTTGTCGGCGGAGGCGGGGGCGGCGCTAAACGCAGAAGGAGGAGCGGGGAACGCCAGTGGAGGAGCTGGAATGGAGAGAGCGCGAGCGGGGAAAGGAGGAGGAGGGAGAGGCAGAGCCGGACTGGGTCCATGCGCACATCCAGCAGGCTGAGCGGGGAACGCCCTCTCCTCTTTGTCTAGGGTTGCGTTTCTCATCTTGTCTTTATCCAGCGTCGGGGTCTCGGTGTAAAGAGGGCGGGAGTCGGCGTACACGGGATGTGGACGCGTCGAGGACAGGGCGAAGGGCGCGGGGTAAGCCAAGTTCGCGGCGGAAGATCGTGAATCGCGCGCATTATTGTCGTAAAACCCGGAATCGCGCGCGCCCGCGTCGATGATGAACGAACGCGGAGCGAGTAGACTTGAGCCGTCTGCGTCCAAACAAACAATAAACATCACCCCCACAAAAAAATAAAGACACGCACCGTCGTCCGCAAGGTCAAACGCCCGTGTCGGACCCACACCGGCATCAAACTCGCTACAATCGCCCCTACATCCAAATAATCAGCCTCGGTGTCGGTGCACAGCGAAAGATCGACGAAGCCACCTAGAAGCGGCTCGCACGCATGTGTGAAAGCCCACGTCGGATCCGACTCTGGCTGCCTTCTCTTCCCTGTCCTCTGCCTTCTTTACCAGTGTGGTAGGGTCGGATGGCCCACATGTGGAAAGTAGGGTTTATTTAGATTTTCTTCGCATATATGAGGCAAGTCAACAGGTACGGCAAATCAAGACAATCATATAGTGTCCACTGTTCCATCATACAGAAAATTTAATCATCTTTCTGCAGAGGAAATCCATCCTCATCTGCACAGCTGACCCTCCTTTTTCCCACTCATTACCTGCCTCCCACGAGCATCACACGCACCATTCCTGCGTCGCGCAGATTGTCGTCGGTCGGGTACTCCACCTGCTCCAGCAGCGTTTCGAGTTCCGGGTGGTTGCGATATAACCAAATGGCATGCAAGATTCCTGTTCCGTCAATTAGAACATCATCAGAGTCGTTTTCTGCTACTCTGTGGCGGAAAGAATTTGAGAAAGACAAAAGTAAGAGCGCAATGGAAGCTGTGAGGCCAGCTCCGACCTGATGAAATGATCAATTCAACCGGAGCAGAGAGTGGTTGAACTGGTACCGCTATGATGTTTAACTGTCCAAACTATCAGTTTTGGTGTTGGTGCAACAGTTTTATATGCTCACGTCCAAACGTCCTTCCAGAACCATTACGGTGAGAGTAGCAGTCCCGTTCAGGCGAAAGGGAGTGCTTTGCCTCGAATAGGGGTACCGCAAAAGAGATCCGTTGACCTCGCTGACATTTATTGATAGAGGTGCGACTGCGGGCTTGTAGCTCACTGGAAGGGTGTATAAATATGTTCAGCATGAGCTGCGGAAAAAACGCTTACGGGTCCAGAACATTGAGGCAACGATTACTGATAGGGCGTTTTCGAGCTCATGCAGAGTTACATTGGCACGCAGAGGGCCAGCGTCCGTGGGCAATAGATTCAATTTCTGAATCAGATACCTAGACACCATGTGTATGAATCTGTGTCTTTGGGGGCTCACTTGCACTTACAAATACTGGCTTGAGTACTCTGGCAGGGGATCGAGGCCGCTAGTGATGATGGAAGTGACGGGCAACTGTTCGTACCATATAGCCCACTAAGAGGTAGCAATTAGCCAGTGAGTCGGCAGGCAGGCCAGGGGGTAATATTATTTACCAAATCTAGAAATAAATTTCCGCTGTCGCTTGAGGCATCATAAGGCCCTGCATACGGTATCCAGGCTGAAACATTCTTTTCTATGTCTGGCTCCACCGTGATTATTTCCCATGATTGTGAATCCACCAGTGCTTTTTGATTAACCAGGGCCTGTGAGCACCACAAGAGCTGGATCGAAGACACAGAAGTAGCCATTGGGGGGATGAGATTGATGGACGGCCCACGCTGGTTGTCGGAATCGACTATTGGGATTGTGCTGTATAGGACAACAGAGTTGTTGTAGAAATAATCAACCATTGGCTCGGAAATGATGCCCGGTGCTGTGGGACTATCAGGATGCAGTTCTCATCCGGATGGAATCAACACACGGGTGGGATATATTCCATACGAGCCGGAGGAATCCCCGTTCCCCCCCATTATTTCCCAGTGATTGCTGCTATATTGCACCTCCATATTGTTCATGTATCTGCAACTGATGTTGAAACCTGTGGCATTGACAGTGACATTGCCAACTGTTGTATTGACGTCCGGGACCTCGTACACTGTTCCTCCCCATAGTCCTGCTGCTTTTGCGCTCTCCACGACGGGCGGGAAGAAGGCCAACGAGCTGCCTGCATATTCTTCAAGGTTTCTTCTGTGCGATCAGATGTCAGATTCGGGCCTCGCTCAATGGGTATTTACCTACATGGCGGCGAACATGGCAGAGTCACTATGGACATCTGATGAGTGTATTTTTGGCCGCAGAAGTGGGAGACCTACCCATCCACACTGTTGGAGATATTGCTAGGCCACTTATAGGCGGGGAGACCTTGAGTCCCGACGGAAACAGACCGGGTAGAATTGAATGTTTCCAAAGCAAACAATGCTGGGGTAGTTATATGAAGTGCCAAAATGCTTCCAAGGTACAGGAGGATGGAGAGGACCCCTACTGTCGTTGCAGGAAGGGTCCTCTGATTCCAGAGACAGGAGATAGATGATCCAATCCCTGCCCATGCAGCAGCGGTGTCGTGAGTCGCTGTTAATGCCTGATCCATCTTAATGTTCCGGCGCATGGAAAGCTTCTGTGTAACGAGTACTAACAGTGCTGAAAACATCTGGGTTTCTTCAGCTGTGTGTGATAACTTCAAGGAAAACAATGTGCCTACCACTCCGAATGTGGTTGTTATTGCAGTAATAGCGAAGGAAATCATAGACTGCTGCTCAAGGGAGAACGTGGCCTGATGTTCCAGCTTGTTCGCCCAAATGCCGACAAGAGCTAAATGTATGGCCACTATGATTGAATGTAGAATTAAGGATGAACGGCGCAGAGATTTGGAGGATTCCATTCCAGATCTCTGAGATGCTGCATAGGATTGATGAGTGAATGGAAACACACTTCAAATGCTCCATACCGTGGTGTGAACTCCGGAGGAGAGGTTTTTCAGAGGTCGAGGCTATCGAGGGCCTACTGTTGCCACTGATTAGATTCTTTCCAGCCACCTGAGGTTTGTCGGATTTTACCTTTGATCCTCAGTTTTCAATAGTCTCAGTACTTCTCCTGCCTTGCGCAAATTATCGGTGGTCGGATTCTCGACTTGATCCAAGGATCTCTCAAGCTCCGGATGGTTCCGATATAGCCAGATCGTGTGTAGGATTCCGGTTCCATCAATTGAGATATCATTGTCATCGTTGTCCTCTTGTGGAGGGAAGGAATATGGCAAGGACAAGAACATAAGGGCGATGGAAGCACCAAGGCCTCCCATGACCTGAGGGCTATTAATTTAACCAGAGCAGAGAGATCGACAGATCGCTACCGCTATGATGCTTAACTGTCAAGGTGGTGAGCTTGTGTGAGGTAATATCTGAGGCCCATATTTACATTCAAACGCCCTCGGGTAAATGTTTTAGTGGCAGCAGCAGTACCATTGCCAAGCAGGACTGGGCCAGAGATACTTTGGTCTGAATCAGGGTACCGCACGAGAGATCCACTGGCCTCGCTGATATTGATGGAGAGGGGCGTGACTGGGGCATTATGACCAACTGGAAAATGCACCAAATAAGCTCTCTGAATTAGAGGCGGGAAACACTTACTAGTCCAGAACATGGATGCAGCGATTACTGAGAGGGCATTCTCGAGCTCATGTAGAGTCACATTGGTGCGAGAAGGCCTAGCATCCATCGGGAACAGATTCAGTTTTGCATTCAGATACCTGAACACGTTTGAACTTGGGTCCTAAGAGGGTCCTCCTGTACTTACAAATCGGCGACATTGTATATGTTCACCAGTTCGAAGCGGGCATCCGAGTTAACCGAGAGTTTGGGTAAGTAGCTGTACCACAAACCCCACTATGATTGTAATGAGCATTGTCATTGAGTTGGGCGCCGGGGAGAGGCCATGACGTACCGCCTCCAGAAGCAAATTTTCCGCAGTTGAATTCAGGGAGAGTGGCCACCCATCGTTGTCTTCGCGCCCATCATAAGGTCCGGCATATGGCAACCAGGATGAGACATTTTTTTCAATGTCTGGTTCCACGGTGATTATTTGCCATGATTGTGCATCCATAACTGCCTTTTGATTGACAATGGACTGTGAGCAGCGCAACAGCTGGATCGATGTATTCATTGGGGGGATAAGATTGATGGATGGTCCACTTGTGTTTTCGGAATCGACTATGGGGATTGTGCTGTACAGGAGAACAGATTTGACGAATGAGGCATTTGATGACGTGACAACGACGCCTGGTGCTGTAAGATATCAGGCTGCAGTTCTGATCGATTTGGGCGGAATTAACATACGGGTGTTAAATATTCTATATGTGAGGGAAGAATTTCCTTCCCTCTCCTGTATCTCCCACTGTGGTTGCCCGAACTCAGGACTGAACTTTTGCACCACATGGTCCACATAGCCGCAAGTGATGTTGAATCCCGTGGCGTTGACAGTCACATGTCCAACTCTGTTATTGATGTCCACTACCTCGTACAAGGTTCCTCTCCACAATCCGGGTGCTGCTGGGCTCTCCACAACCGGTGGGAAAAAGACCAAGGACCCTAGCGTGTAATTTGTTAGGTTTATGCTATTGGGTCCGATGTCAGTTCCTCATCTCATTCCACGGATATCCACCTACAAAGCCTCCTCCCAGGCGGATGTTCTATTCATGTAGCATGAGCAATGCGTTTTCGTCTCAGATTGGTCACTGACCCAGCGGCATGATCGGGCCATGGATATACTGGCAGACCTTGCGTCCTGAAGAGATCGGATTGGGTCGAGTTGAATGTTTCCAAAGAGAACAATGCGGGGGTCGTTACATGCAGGACCAAGATGCTTCCAAGATACATGAATATAGAGAGAACACCGGCCATCGGCCCAGGGAATATCCTCTGATTCCAGATACAGGAAAGGGAGGACCCAATTCCCGCCCATGCAGCAGCTTTGTCATGGATGGCCGTCAGCGTTGGATCCGTTTTGAGGCTCCGGCGTGTGGAAAGTTTCTGTGACACAAATACCAATAATACTGAATAGCCCTATGTTTTCTCAGCCACAATAACTCAGATTTCTAGAAGGAAATGTACCGCCGTGAAGGTTGTCGTTACTGCGGTAACGGCGAAGGAAACAGTTGCCTGATTGTCGAGGGAAAAGGTGACCCGATGTTCCAACCCTTTTGCCCAAATGCCGACAAGACCCAGGTGTAGGGCTACCAGCGTGGGATGCAAAACTAAAGAGGCCCAGCATAAGAATTTTGAAGAATCCAGTCTGGATCTTTTCGGTGCTACACAAAACTGATCAGTGGAGACAAGGATAACACTGTAACTGCATTACCTTCATACGACCTTTGAAGTAAACTTGTCGCCGAATTCAAGAGAATATCGTTAGAATCATCCAATTTTGAGACTCCGTCCAGTGTTGAGGCTCCGTCGAGGTGCAAATCCCTTTCTGGAACCGAACGAAAGAGCTGGTGATACATGGGTGTCATCTGGGAGAGAGATGTATCATCCATGTACTTCACGAGCTTTATACCAAGACTGTAGAGTTTTCTTGGGACCGAGGAATGGAGAATCCACAGCAGGAGGCTGTTCGTCCGATCTTGCGGGAGACGAACAAGTAGATGCAAGATTGTTGAGTTATTCTTGCAGCGATGAAGGGAAAACCTGTGGCAGAAGACTGATCATTCGGGAGATGATCACGCAAATGCTGATCTTGGTTACGTTGGAGAGCGTTCCATTTCAGAATCACTGCCCCAGTTCCCAGAGAACGGAGATAGCATCTTCAGACAATTGATGGATAGTGATAGTGATAGTGAAGATGCAAGATTGTTGAGTTATTCTCGTAGTGATGAAGAGAAGATCTATTGCAGAAGACTGATCATCTCTCTTTTTATTAAAATTGTCTGTGTCTGTCTGAAGCTTTTCTTTGGAGCTTTTGAACCACATCTTCGGTACATCAACTGCATGACGGCCAAAAAACCCATGCCTGCTGAGAACCAAAATACTTACACTCACTGCATTCTGACCGGCCCTAACCTCAGTTTTCATAGCTTGGCTTAGCTCTGCTTAGCTGGCGGCTAGGTCTGTTTAGGTGCCTAAACAGACCGTGTTGATGGTAACTAAGCTAACCGAAGCTGTGCTTAACTCTGCTTAGCTGGCGGCTAGGTCATCTAAGAGCTACTCCGAACACCAGAATAGAATAGAAAATAGAATACGGATTTATCAAATGATGTGATCCGGTGTGACCCGGTGGTGACACGGTATTTTCTCGACCACATTCTCTCCTTTTCACATTGTTTTCTCGCGTTTTCTGGTGCAATGGGACGCGGCGGGGCCAAATGGGTTGCTGACCCACTTGATGTTGAGCACCTGGTGGACTTTCTGTATGAGTGGCAAAGCTGTGTAGGCCAGGGGGGCAATTTTGACGACACGGTCATGAATGAGGCTGCGGTGCACTTGGCATCGTTCGGCCCGCTGAAAAAGGGCGACGTGAAGACGGCAGCATCCTGTGCTTCCAAATGGATTGCGGTGCGCCCTTATATGGCCTGTTTGGCTGCATGCACTGACAAAAAAAAAACTGCTAGTTGCACAAGCTTCATGATTACATGTTGGCGGCGCTGCAGAAGACATAAAGCAAGTAGGGCCGACAAGCGGCACGGCCCGCTACCTCAAGCATGAAGTATTAAAGGTTGTATATTAAATAGACTTGTAATTAATCAAACGAAGACAAAATGAGTTGGAAGATTTACTGACTAACTGCTTTAACGAAGGACGCGCGGAGAGCAGTTTAGTGGGGAGGAGGAATGATTGATTACCGGCGCTTGGGCTTTTTGGCCGGGCTAGGCGACGACTTGGTTCCAAAACTATCAAATGCAGCATCCGCTGCATCGTCCCGTGCTCTTCTCCGAGATGGTGTTGAAGGGGAAAAACGGCGTTCGGGCATCGTTGGAGGAGGTAGAATCCATCGTTCGCCGTTGCCGTGGTCAAGGATGCGGAGCTTATCCACCTGCACATGGTAGATCTGCAAAACTTGTGTTAGAGCAAAAATAAATTAATCAGATCGACTCGCCTTCTTGTCCGGCCTCGGCTCCCCACTCTCAAACTTCTGGTCCGTTATGACATACGTAGCAAATGAGAGCATCACCAGAACAAGCGTGCCTTCAGTGAGCTTGGCGGTAAGCTCGTGCGGCCCAATTAAGCTGTTGTCCACATCCCGGTAGTCTCGCTGGACGAGCTGAGCCTTATCGAGGGCGTAGAATGGTCCTTGGACCTCGGGAAGCTTGCTAGGGGGGTACGTATCACCGACTTTACGCTCTGCACACGGTTATAATGTTAGCCAAGTATTACATCGAGAGATGTTTGCTCCATACCGGTGACCTGGGAGCCCTCCATGTTAACGTCGCCTGGGCCATCAGATGCGTCGTTCGGGGTGGAATCGACCTTCGTAATCCTTCGGCGCGGCGTGCGAGGGGCCGACGAATTATTGCTACCTTGAGGCACCTTACAAAAATGTCAGGAGTTGGCAGGACTCAAAAAGTAAGAAGCAAACCTCGAAAGTCGTATGAAGCCGTACGAGCACGACGATATTGTCAGCCGGGTCGCCTTCACGCTCTTCGTAGACGACCGACTCGGTCACCTCAAAGGTCTGAATAAAAATGATCTAGATGAAGATGCAAGCACGAAGCATAAGAAATGGGCGCACCTCACCCCGGACAGCCTCCTGGGTCTCGTCCGCTCCACGGACACCATCGACCACTGCCGCACCATTTCTGAACCCCTTACGTAGCTCCGGTGGCGCTCCAGTCGGACAGCGAAGGGCGAGAATCTGCCGATGGGATTTCGAAGTTACGTCCGTGAACGGCTAACAAATCAGTCAGTTGGGCATAACTGAAATTTATTGAGATGCTTGCCAGTTTATAGAGCGGAGGGGTCTTCTTGGGATAGGCTGCCAACCAAGTACCCTGCGCTTCGGATCCGATCTCGGCAACAAAACTGGCCATGAAAGGTGTCCCGTCGAGTTTTTCATAGTAAATGTTACCCTTGGAGTCTGGCTTAGCCCGGAAGAACGTTCGATCGATCTCGTGCACGGCGAGGCTGGTATCTCCGAGGGCCTCAGCTTCTTCCACAAAGCCGTCGTACATAGTCTTGCCAGTTTTGTTGTTGACAGTGCAGCGACGCACGGTGAGTGAGCTCATACTGGTAAATCGAAGGAGGGTAATGGAAAGGAAAGTGGGGGGAAGTGATGAACGGCGAGAGGAAAGCCGGTATTTATATTGTTGGAGCCATGAATCTGGGAGAACGTCAGAGAAAATTCTAGTAAAATTCCGAGTACCGACCGCATAAATGTCAAGATTACACTCGGCTAATGCGTGGGCGTTTCGGACGCGAAGAACTGACATCCTGGGGAGGGCGCTTTCTGGCAGTTGTGCCCAGTTGTATTGTTGAGGCTTGGGCGACTACAGAGTCCTTGGCAAGGCGGTTTCGGCGACGAGAGACGGAAGATGTCGCGCGAGATTGAGATGTTACGGCATTCAGAACCGAGCCGCCGGCGATCAAACGTGCATTGGTTGCCTGCAATGTAGCAAGTCGTCGTGCGCCAACGTCTACATCCAAATCCATGGGTTCCGCCCTGTTATCTTCGTTTGGCAAGGCTTGGGCTGAGAATGTGCGAACCAGGTATTCTTGAGCCTCCGTTCCTTCATCCGCCGTCCCATACTGCATGATTGCCTGGTGACAGAGGATGTCGAGACGCCGAAATTCCTCCCGAACATCCTGGCTCGGGTGCCGCTGGATTGTCTTCTTTTGGAAAGGCCGAAGGATGAACACTCCCTCCAGAGAAGTTGCGCGTGACAGCATGACATACGGTGCTTCTGTTCCAATCGTACTTTCAAGATCCATCATCACGACATCCAGACTTTTCCCTTGCGCTTTATGGGTTGTCATCGCAAAGGCAGGTACTAACGGGACCTGTGTGCGCTTGATCAAACATTTCTTACCTGAGTCTGGATGTTTAAAAGTCATATCCACAGTGTCGGCAAGAATCGGGGCATGCTTCGGAGGAAGGTTTGGTAGCGGTGGTCCGGTCATGTCCGGTATGTACACAATGCAGGATTGAATGACCCGTTCTCCTGATGCGTTGATATTGTAGCGTATCCCCTTGACGAACCCTGTTGCTCCGTTTACGACGCCATTATGAACGTCAAAATTCTGTGTAACCATAACCGGCATCCCAATGGCTAGAGGCAGTCGCCCGAGACGGTAACTTGTTTCGCCAGAGTGCATTTTGTGCGTGAGATGATCTTTCAGCCCCGGATCCATGATTGGAGTGCCATCGCTTCTCGCGTCCTGCGCTTGATACCAATGCAACTCGTTTCCCGTTCTGGCAGCATATACTTGAGCTCCCTTCTCATTCAATGCGTCTTTCAACTCATTCTGTGCCACAATTATAGGAATATTGTGCATCTCAGGCCGGCTCCAGTTCGGCAGTAGCCTCGTAACTAATCGTGAATTTAGGATGTCAAAATCTTCGTCTGTACACCATCCTTGGCGAAGTCGCTGAAGTAATTCTACGAATCTGCGGGCTTCCGGATCTTCATCCTCCAGCTCTCCTGTCAACTCGTTCCTCTTTCGTCGCACGCGTTCAATCTTTTTGAGCATCACAAGGGTTCTGACAGATAGCCAAAGCAGCTTTCCAAGTATGTTCCGTTGTCCCTTCTTACTTGCAGCGTTCTCCTTGTCTGTGGCGATCTTTGCATATAGGCTTTTCATACCGACAGGAGGTAACTGCGCAAAATTCCCCGCAAAAATCATGTTGACGCCGCCGAACAGTTCCGTGTTACCTTTGGCCTCAATCAAAGCTTCGTGGATTTGCAACAGTAGGGAACAGCCAACCATTGAAACTTCATCGATGAAGAAGTAATCAACACCCTCCCACATCGCAGTAAGATCTCGCCGGGTTCTGCTTTGAGATGACTTGCTTGAACGCTGATTAATGCACAGTGCCGCGTGTATAGTCATACCGTTGATATTTCTGGCAGCCACTCCCGTGTATGCGGAAAAGCGCAACCTCCGACTTTCACCACGCAAGTCAAAAAAGTCTCTGAGGGCGTGGATCACTCGAGATTTGCCAGTACCACCAGGTCCAGAAAGCAACATCCTCAGCTGTTCCGGATGATTCTCAAGACTGTGGTGTGCAATGATACGAAATGCCTGTGCCTGCTCTTGGTTCAGTGTCCATTTGCGTATATGAGCTTCAATGTCGATATTTTGAACAGGTGCGTCACCCTCAATATCTTGTCGAATTTGGGGTGATTTGTTGGTGGAAGTGAACGCATCACGGAACGCAGACCCGTCGTTGATGAATGAGGTTGAATCTTCAGACGCCATTGGTCGGACTGGAGCATGACTCGTAGGCCCGTCGGAAGATGCATTTTTCTTTACTAATTCGCGACGGTCATCATAGGCCTTTTCCCACAAATCCTCCAAGTGCGTGCTGGTAACAAAATTGGCGCTGTTGGTTTGAGATTCCGAAACATCCGGTCCATTCTCCGCGGGGACAGCGGAACCATCTGGTATGTCGTACAAGCCAACATGCTCGGCGTAACTAATACATTCCAATATGGTTTCGTGGGCTGCTGCCTTTTTCATGGAAAATCGGGCCGTGATACCCTCAAGGTGCTCAAGAATCATGTCTTCGGTTACGTCTTCTCCAGAAAAATCATCCTCGACCTCACGTTGGCCTCGGCCACGACGTGACTGCTTGACAGCCCGCCGCGCGAGGTAACGTCTCTCTGCGAAATGATCGTCTCGACTGTCTCGACATTCGTGCAGTATCTGCATATTATCCATCTTGCTCAAGACAGATGGCAAACAGTTAGCTTTGAAGGCATTGAAGGCCTCTTCCCAAGATTGACCCTGTATCCGTAGGTCATTTGCATGGCGCCAAGGTTTGAAAAAAATCAACATCAATCTGCAGTACCGGGCGTACATCTCTGGTTTATCGCGTCTGGGAATTGCAGGCCCAATTGGGACTGGAACCAATGTATCGTCCGGCTTACGGATTCGTAGGATATGGGTGCTTGCCTGATCATGGCCATGAAGCAACGCCACTCGAGGTCTGTGTCTTTCCTCCGAAGCCATCATGGATGCACCATCTATCGGTGGATTTTCAGGCTCATCGGCTGCCGTGTCGTCGAATAAATCCTGTGAGGTCTCCATATTCGCATCCTCAGACGTTGGGTGGTGTTTCCGGGAATCGGTGGATTTCGCTACTCTGTCCACGCGCGATGTGAAGTCCCACACACAAATATTATCCAGTTCTTTGCCGCGCAGCTGATAATCTGCCAATTGACTACCCATCGGTACGAGGTTTCCAGTCCCGTCGAAGGATACACGAATCTCATCCGTTGCAGCAGCGGTTTCATCTATTCCCTCCGGACTAACAAGATCATTCAGGAACGGTGATTCAGATTCATCCTCGGAATCTGAATCGGAATCTGAATCAGCGTCGGGCACGGCATCGGGCTCTACTGCACGGTCTGAGTTCGGATTGTTTTCCTCACTCGGAGTAGAACTGACAGAGCGTTTTGAGACATAGCATTCCGGGCTCGGATCCTCTCTGTTGATGAAGTTCTCGAATGATGTCCAGTACAAATTCCGATAAGTATGGCTTGTGAAGTGATCTTCAAAATCCAGGAGGTACGATGCAACCTGTTGCGCAGAGAGCTCTTGTTGAGACAGCATCGCATAGGCACATTTTTGGAGTAATTTCTTGGCTCGAGTGGTCGTGTCATCCTCGTGAGGGTTGAATTCACCCAATTTCTTGACTGCGAGCTCGAGCATCGAGAATGCAACGTGCGTTTTTAATTGGGATTTGGTTATATAGTCAGTGATATAATATAAGATCCCTTTCGCAGATGCGCCAGAACCGACGAATTTTATATCCATATTATTACGCAGGGCTTCAATCATGGTGGCATTAAAATTATTAACAAGGCCGTTCAAACATCGTAAATGAATCTCTCCCGTTTCCGGGTCGAAGCAGCTTTCGGCACGGACATTATCTTCGTGTAGATCGAAACGGCAGGTCTTCGGCTCTGGAGGACCGCGCCAATATTTGAAGCAAGTTTTGGAATGAGTGTGGTACTGGCATTGCGAGACAACATTTCGCAGGTCCTTCTGACGCTCCGGAGAGAAAGATGAATCATCTGCGGTCATCGGGATTCCCCGAACTGAACATGGATGATGGGTATCTGAAGGCACTTTCAGGGCTGGATTCGGGTCCTCTGGGATAAAGTTCGAGATGGTGTCATCCAAAAATGCTAGCAGCCGTTTCCCGAATTCTATATCCGAGGGATCAGTCCCGAGCACACGCTGCTTGATCTCATTTGGATTCAAACCACCTTCGACCCAGACTAACATATGGCAATGAAGGGTTCCGCGGCCTTGTGCTTCGACACAACCATAGTATGCTTTAACAACTCCAAGAATTCCGACTTCCAGATTTTTGTGTTCTGGATCATATCCGAGCAAACTCGAAATGAATGCCTTCATATACAAGTTGAAAAATCTTGCTGCTACAGTTGGATTCTTTGCAACGAGCACCGACTGGTCCCAATAGTCAGAAACTTGTTCAGGAAGTAATGCATCGATATCAATCTCTTCTCCAGCCAAGAACTTCACGATCGGATTAAAGATATCGGCGGGATTGATTGTTATATAGAAACTGGGAAGACCTTCCTTAATCATGAGCCCTCGAATTTCGTTTCTCATTGCAACACGAGCAGCAGAGGAGCCAGGCACACAGGACGCAACACCGTTGACTTGTTTCAGTAAGTTTAAAACTTTGCGCTCTGCGTCATTCTTTGGCACCGGTGAGTCGCCGTTAGCAACACGTTCAGAAACTTGTTGTACAACCTCTGGGGATACTGAGGCGAATTGCGAGGCGACAGACGCAAAATTTGAACGTTTGACCTTCAAACCTGTGTGGAGAAGCATATCATGACGTTGCAAGATATTGAAAGCAGTGAAAATAAAGGAGGGATGTTCTTGGAATCTCGAATCAGCCAGGTTCAGAAGATGTTTGACGTGATGCTTCAAGGACAGGGGGACAGGGCGTTTTGTGTCATTTGGGCCTCCAATCCCATAAGGGAACAGGGTTGGATATATCAGTGGAAACAACCGTCCGTCCTTCCTAAATTCGTTCTCGGGGCTTCGATCATGCGGAATGTCCAGGTATGCGCCGCCTTTCTTCTTTACATGACGGAGTGCAGCGGCCCGTAGCTCATTAGAGGAGGCATGGCATTCTATATCGGTGATCACAAGATTTTGGAAAGGGATAGTGCCATCAGGATTTGTGGAAGGATCGGGAGCTTGAGTGGAATCATATCGCGAAGTTGCTGCTTCACTGGCACTGCTGTTTCGGACATGCTCAATATTGAATGGTAGAACGGGGTTTTCCTCGAGTTGTTGGAGACACTCTTCATTGATTTTGATATCCTTGTAGAGCGGATTGTGATTCTTCAACCAAACCAGCGCATTTCGTACTCGAGTTGCATTCACAGCAAGAGGTTTTGCGTGCTCACGGAGCCATTCGGGACTTGGGCGGGAAGAACCAACGAATAGGATACAGATCGGCTCCGTTATTTCGGCAACAGAGGGTGGCAGTATGTCGGCTATCTTGGATGGCTGTTGTGGATAAATAATAACGTGTCCGTGGATACCACGCTGCGTGTTTTGCAACTCAAGATCCTGGTTTTCCTCCTTGAGTTTGATAATCCAGCACTTGGACCGACAGCGTGCAATCATGGCTTCTTCAATCATAGTCAGGTTTTTGAGCTCACTGGGTACGGGCCCGAGAAAGTTTCTGTTGGCCAGCGCCAATGCAGGCAATTTTCCACTCTTCAAGGAGGAATGACAGGGTTTGCACAAGGAAAGACTCGGAGGACTCCCATCCGCCGGGAAAGCAACACCATCTCGGTCTACCAGGAGATCACGCAAAGGACCCTCGTCAAACGGCATAGGCGGCGGAGTACAATCCGGATGTAACCACTTGTATCGATCAATCAACAATGTGTCATCAGATTTCGAATCTGGACGTTTGAGGACGCTCAAGTCAAAGTGTGGATCACCGGTGGTTATAGAGCAGTGAGCCCGAAGAGGAGTGGACTCCGAACAAGAGGCGCAGGTGAAGGTTGCGAGTGCTTCAGAACCAGTTTGATCACGAAAGAGGCGAAGGATTTTATTTTTTAGGGTCTGTGGTACTAGTCGGGGCCAAGATTGACGGAGGAAATCCAGTCGTTCCTTGTGAAGCGCCGCTTCATCATGCTTTTGCTGCTCTGCTCGTTCATTGTCTTTTCCTCTGCGTAGTCGAAGAATGTAGCTCTTGAGCTTTCGTCGTAATTGACCGAGACTGTCCTCCTCTTCGTAGGCAATGTTGAGAGTAGACAACATACGGCGCAGAGGATTGTAAGAAATTTTACTTCCATAGATAGCAGTCAAAATATGAACCTGAATATCTGGATCAATATTATTCACTCGCCACTCGTTACAAACATCAATACAGTCTGGTAGCGAGAGACCGTTTGGAAGAGAAATCGGAGGATGTGGCTGAGAAAATTGAGTGCAGTCTCCTGACAAAATATGCTCAGTGATTTTACTGCGCAGCCAGTCAACGGAGGATTTATCGGGGACCTGGATCCGATGTAAAGCAGCAATGGAAAGAAGAATTGGCCTCCGATGACTTTCAAAAGAGTTGAAAAAGTCTGCAACAGATGCAGAAGAACGTAGCTCCGTACTCGCAGTTGTAACGGTGTCAGCATGCTTTTTCAAGGCGGCACGGAGTTTGAATCGCAGATTACGCACACCTGGAACAGATATATTCAATGCAGCAGCTACATGAGAAAGACTTTCCGTCGATATTTGTTTATGATCAGCACCAAGAACAAGATTCAAAACTGCTTTCGACATATCTGCAGCGCATTCGAAGTCCCGGCATAAAGCTCGACAAGCTGAGCGATCCGGCCGCGGACTAACCGATGCATCTACTGCATGGTCTGTGCAGGCACCGGTCGTAATATGGTGGAGAAGGACACGTCTGCATTGCAACAAAGTCATACCAGCATGTGGAACAGCATGTAACTCAAGAGATCTCTGAATCGTCAACAAATCTGCATGGAATACAGAGATGCGAGAACGAGTGGTGTGATGACCGAACAAAATATCGCGAATAATATTCAAGGACGTTGTGGAACAATCAGATGTAGTCATAGAGGATGGGATGACCAATGTAGACGGACATTTGCATGCGGACAACACACTGCAGGTGCAGTTGCGCCCCGGAGCTGCGTGAGTTATTTAATTAAACAGTAGATTACGAGCATAATAAGGCTTACCGCAAGGGGGTGGATCGCCGGGACAGAGCACATCATGACCACTAGGAGCGAGAGGGGCGTTGAACGATGGGTGAGTGGAGGAGCCTACAAGAGTCAGTAGTCAAGCCCACCAAGAAAGAAAATTAAAAAAACTTGCTTGACGGCATTCCTGGGGTCACCACACCAGAGGACAGGGTAAAGGAAGCATGCGGAAGAGTTTGACGGCAAAAGAACAGCCAATCGCGGCCAAGAACAAGGTCATAGAGGAGACTTGGGCGTACAAGGAGGCTCATATGCATCGAGCAAACCGAGTCACCATAGGGAAGCGTGAGAGACCCAGAAGTGACAGATCGAGGCGCCGGGAGTCCAGAGCACAGGACCCAGTCAAGAGACAAGAGAGATTTATCGGAGCTTGGATCAACCGAGGTGGAGAGCGGCACATTGCAGAAGGTTGCAGAAGGCGACATGAGAGTCAAGAGCAAGAGAGAGAGCGGAGCCGAAAGTGGGGCCGTAAGTGGGCCGTAACCCGTCGAATCGTCTCGAATATTTGAGTCGCTTAAGGGCGCTTACAAGAGCAGGAATGACACACGAGTCCGAAAATTTTGGGGATTACGCAAAAACAGCTGACGAAAATGTGATCTACTGCAAGTGGCTGAAGTTAGGGCGCCCTATAGAAACCCGTACCTTACGGTAGCGGGAATACCCGGGCATCTCTGGCTGGACCTACACTCACCAGGATGGCTTCAGCACCACTGATGAGATCATGGCGGCCTGGGCTAGCTTTGCCAATGCTCATCGGCACTTCAAGCCCTTTGTGAATGAGGGCTGGCCACACTTTGACAAGGTGCATGAGATCTTGCCCACCCGTGCGAAGGGCAAATATGTCTTCAATGCGGCTCATGTACCCGCCTCTGTAGGGACGTGGCAGAAACAGGCTGATCCTGATGAGAATGACGTCGATGGCACACAGACCCAATCCACTGGCACGGCATTTTTGCACGAATCACAGCTCTCGCAGTCTACCGACACCTCGCAGCCGCTGATAGATTGGGAGCAGTCACAGTCACAGCCACAGTCGCAGTTGTACGACCTCGACGATGACCACAACAATTTGCTGCACTAGCTTTCCAGTTTCTCACAGACCCATGCTCGCTCGCTGAGTGCCTCGTCCTCGGAACATCACAGACACCATTGAATCCAAACTTAAAGTGTGCGGCATCGGACGACGACGAGCTGCCTTGGGGCAACAAGCACAGCAGGATCACCAATCACGAGTCAATCCTCATGCTCACTCATTCCGTCAACAGTGTTGATGGTGCCGTCCGTGAGTGCTTTGCACCAAAAGCTTCTCCTTCGAAGAAAATCGCGGCAGGCTAAGGCTGGAACATTATGATTAAATACACCTCAGGGCCGTAATGTACTGTAATCATAATATAATGTTAGGGCTGGGAGGCATATTTAATTGTAAGTGTATCATAATGTATTGTAATCGTAATTTAATTGTATTTAATCATATTTAATCTGTATTTTCCGCACCTAGATCTTTCTGGTGTGCTGATTCTGGATATAGTGCTATCTGGTGCCGAATTCACTGCTGGAAACAATAATGCCCAGTTCAGTGACCTTAGCAAAATTATGTGTCAGGAATACTCTTGTAGATGACACCAATGGTTTAGGAGAGTTGAGCAACGGGCAGAATATGTTATGGTTGGCTTCAAAATTGGTCCTACATTACTTTTCGCAGTGAGTTGTGTCACGTGATCATCCACGTTGAATTGTGTCAAACAGGACCAAACTGAGGTTGGAAACTTCACATTTATGAGCTGTGAAAATAGATGAGACATTGGTTTGGGCCATCTGAACATTCAGGGATCAATATTGCATGCATCTGGTGGCTCTGGGTACAATCTGGACATATGCATGTAATTAACATTACATTACAATACGGCGGCCTGTACTGTAATATAATCGTAACATATCATAATGTAATGCTAGATAATCCTGGAGCCTAATATTACGGTCTGGCCATATCTAATCGTAATTTTAGGATTACATTACATTATAATGGAATGTATTCATAATCTTAGCCAGCCTTACGGCAGCCCGCCAACTTGCTATGCAGGATATGCGTGATGCTTTCATCCCTTCCGAAACACGCACATGTCTCAGCCTCAAATTTGCGCATGACCCTGCTGCGGCGGATGCATACCTTGCAGAGGAAACTGGTTTTGACCGTGCAGACATGGCACAAGTTCTTCTGGAGTAATTTTACACATACAATCCACACACTCTTTTCTCTTCTACACTACTCACTTTTTAAAAAGCAACACATTCTACACGTATGCTACATCAACAATCCAACGGTCAAGATCTGCTGCATCATGCTCCATGATGAAATTGTGCAAAGCTACAAGAGCTGCTGGGATTTTTGCTTGGACTCCCATGTCTTAGTGTGGGTCACACGTCAGAATGGCCCAGCGGTTTTTAATCACTCCGAAAATGCGCTCAACAATGTTCTGGGCAGATGCATGTTGAAGGTTGTAGAGCTCTTTGGGTGTTTTGGGACTACAAGGCTTTGAGACAATGATAGTGCATGACAGGTGGTCCCATACCGTTCATTGGCCCGACCCCATTCTGCAAGGTGATGCCTGACCTTGCGATAAGGTACCAGCAAGTAGTCGCAAATTCCAAAGCCGGCGTCTGCAAGATAGCATTTGCCAGCAGGAATGGGAAAATCAGCCAGCCGTGCCTTGACGTATATTGCAGAGTCAGCAGCACACCCATCCCACTCACCAATGAAGAACAAGAATCACATATCAAAGGACACAGCTGCTAGACAGTTCTGAGAGACCCCACCTTCCGATTATGAGCTGTGTGGACCGACTCAGCAGTCGGTGTACAGTTAATATGAGTCCTGTCAATTGCACCCAGTGCATTCTGGAAAAATGGCCAGAATTTGGGGTTCGATCGGATGGCCTCGGGAGGTGGATCGTTGACCTGAGGCGGCCGTACATATTTTGTGTAGAACTCGTGGCCAGACAAGATGTCCAAGATTTTTCGAAAATGCCTACATGCCAGATCAAAAACTGCTCACCACAATACAATGGAACATACACGGATATTGTAGTGTGTGAGTGTTGGAAACACTCGGCTACATGATCAATAGCAATTCTGGTGACACAGGTATACAGAAAGATTGCCAAGGACTTGTTCAGCTCAATTCTTGCTTGCTGGGATTCAAGGTACCCCATTGCCTGTATCTGTAGAACAAGGGCAAGGAATACATGGCGACACATCCCAAGTGCTATGTAGATGCGGTCTGGATTTCCAGTAAGTAGCTCTTTGAGCCAGGCACGTCCAGAAAGGGCAGAAGTATGCAATTCAGTCTTGTAGTACTGTGGGTAGACTTGGAGGGCAACACTAAGTGTTATATACTGCACTAATGCAGCCAGAATGCTTGTAATCCATCTGGCAGTCTCTGCGGGTGTGCGCAATGATGGTGGCATGCAGGCGAGGCTTCGTGGTTGCCTCGTGATCGTGGTCCGTGGCTCCTATCAGCATGGTCACATCATTTCATAAATCCGTATTCTATTTTCTATTCTATTCTGGTGTCCGGAGTAGCTCTTAGAGCGAAGTAACTAACACCGGGGGCAAAAAGCCACGCATGTGGCACCCACATGCTTAACACGCATGTGGACTGCATGCTGGCATGACCTGTCACAAAGGGGCTAATCACCTTTGTGGCATCTTTGTTTTTCTTTCAGTCACCCCCAAAAAAAAGATGCCACAAAGGTGATTAGCCCCTTTGTGACAGGTCACGCCAGCATGCAGTCCACATGCGGGTTAAGCATGTGGGTGCCACATGCATGGATTTTTGCCCCCAGTGTAAGTGACGAAGATGGTGTGGACTCCCCTCCCAACTCGGGATCGCCGCGCGAAAGCTCGGACCACCACGGTGGGAACGGCGTCAACGTCAATGTCAAAGTGCATGTGAAGCGCGAGCCGTTGTACGACCCTGAGCTCAACATCCAGGCTGGTGCTCCATTTCTTTGACAAGATCCACGACGTAGCTCCTGACCGTACCACGCGCTCTTCAGAAACCGAGCTCAACCAAGCCGAAATCTCGATCATCGCAAAGTCCGGTGAAGAAGAGGGAGTCCCAAAACCGCGTGTACTCGATATCGTCCCGTTGTATGGAATTTTGGTAGGCCATCGGGTTCCACATCTGAACTGCATTGCTGGTCAACTCACGGCCGACGCCACTACTGCACATGGCCGACTGTAAAATGGGTCGATGGAAATTAGGGGTGATGTGTGTAGATCTATTTTTGCTCTTTCGAAGTTGGGAAACCGTATTTCAGTAAGGTCAATTTATTTGGTACTTCCACTGAAATCTCTCCAAAACGGAGTCGATCATCGTGCTGAAACAGTAGACGTAAGACAGAAGCTTCCAAACCGTCGTCGCACAACAAAGCCAAAGACGGCCACGTTTTTTCACGATCCCTTCCTTTGTCTTTTCACTCATGCCACGACGTGCGGAGCAAGTCCGAGCGAGGCGAAAATGCCTGGAGGCCCAGACTTCAGAGACGGTATCGCCAAGTGGAACGCTGCTTGGGAGGGTCTCTTTCCCGTACTGAAAACGGTAGTCGGCGACTTGGAACTCTTGACGTCTCGTCCACTGGCAGCGCAGTTTCTCCCCGGTGATATTCAGGAGGAGTTGTGTTCTAGCCACAGCATTCTGCGCGGAGCCCATCGGACGCAGGAAGAGCTACGTGTGTTGGCCGTTACAAGCGTTCTTCAACCGATTTTTTGCTGGAAGACACTCACCCCCGCGGGGCGAGAAGCCCATATGCTCGAGGGATTTCTGCGCTGCTGCTTGAATGAACCGCACTTCGCGCCGGCTTTACGAATGTTTAGCTGCGACATCACTCTTGCGTCTTTGGAAACCGACAACGGCGAAGGATTTCTAGCCCTGCTGAGAAAATATGTTCCAGCGGGCGACGTGAGTCTCATGGAGGACGCGGAGGTCCTTAATAACTTTGCGCGTGACCTCCACCGACGGCCTCTCGGTCGGTTCATTCGCAATGATAGCAAAGCGGGATCCAACTTTGGACCTCAAGAACTCCGTTAACCATCGTTCTATCAGGTCACCTGCCGCGAGACCGACGACCATGGCCGCCTCCAAGTAAACCTCCCCGTATTCCGTGACAAGCTGGCCCGAGAACTGAGGAATTATGGCTCTACATATCGCCGCCATGCATCCCCCATCACCGGTGGAAACACCGTCTGCAGTGCGAGGCGTAAGATGAGGCGAGTGAGGAATGCGATAATTGTCACTGGCTGAAGACCAGTCGGAGAAGAAGCCGTAGTCGTCTAATGGACAGGCGTCGAGATACTGCACTTAAGTACTTGCCGCAGAAATTACAGCTAATGTCGGAACCGGAGGCGCGAACGAAATTTTCCTGGGTTGGACACTTTTTGATCCCTGAGACCGAATCCCTCATATCTCGCTCAATTTCCCTTGGATTACCCTGAAACGTATATCATTATAATTCTTCTTCAATTAGTGATAAAGATGAAATTACAAAAACATACTTATTTCGACCCTCTGACAGGTTCTACCAGGGTGAAATTGTCCGAACAAGCTGGTTTTTTGGCAGCATATACTTACATACGTTCTAAAGACTATGATAGAGCCATAATTGTGCATCTGCCTTTGAGGGACTTGATATTGCACACAGAATAATCTGGCAGTCAAATAGTAGTTGAAATCATCATAGTCTTTTGAGTTATCAACCAGACACCCTTAATGTCTCCCTTCAGTTTTAAAGGCCTGGGAGGCTTGAGGATGCGATTCATGTCCGGACGAGACGACTTGCTGCCGAGTGACTGTTAGTCTGTAATTGATGGCATGTCGCTTACCGGACCACGGTTCCCGTGACCAGCACGTGACATTCTCACGCCTCAAATATCGCATCTCTCGAGCCTCTTGTGATTCAAGGCCCAGAAATGTATCTGTAAAATGTTATATTTGTTGGATGAATTGATATAGATTCTATTTGCTCAAAACTACTGTATACTTCTCTCATCAGGAATTAGCAGATTCACCGCGTCCGAATGGGAAGTTCCTGATGTAGTTTTTTTTTTCCCTCTCCTCGGCTCGCTCTCTGATTTGCATTGGAAGTTTACAGGGTGGTGGGATGTCCATCAATCCAGATGCTGATTCATTATGGGACTCACCAGCACAACAGAACGGACGTGGTGTACGGAACATCGCCGACATTCTTATCGAATGACTTTCCATTATAGGATGCTGGCAGTCCGGGTTCGACTCCCCGCCTCAGAATAACTCGGATTGATCCGTCTCTTTTTTATTCCACCCGGCTCGGGGCTTCTCTTAACATTTAATTCTCTCTGACTTGTAACGGATGTGGCCGTGGCTATTACTTCCCGCCCAACTGGTCTCATGCTGGAACCTCACAGGCATACTACTCGAACGTAGTGTGCGGAACACAGCAGGCCTATCTGTACAGTAACGCAGAGCCAGACGCGACCCGCAGTCCGGGGTTCGACTCCCCGCGCCCCAATGCTACTGGGACCTTTAAGACTTTTTATTGCACCGCATAGGTTACAGGCTGCCGCTCTTTGTATTAGCAGAAACAGAGTCTGAAATGCACTCTTACATTCCAGCACTTACCGCCGTCTCCGTACTGGCACATCCTTCTACCGGTGAAACATTTCAATCGTCGCTCCGAGGTCCAAGTTTACCTTAGTACGATCAATCCAGATGGTGGTTTACTGTGGGACGCACCACGCCAGAGAATCGGACGTGGTTTACGGAGCACCAGCAATCGTGGGTTTGACTATCTCAGGTGCTCGAAGCTCGGGGTTCGACTCCCCGCGTCGGAATGGTAGAGGAAAAGAAAGACGTTTTTTGTGACAGGCGGTGTCTAAATCATTCCCACTCGGGTCCAAACCATTCCGGATGATCCTTGTCCGCTGCCAGCATTGAGTTCCTCCTCACTGTGTACTGCAGTGAGTACCACTCTACTCTTCTTCCCCCCGGGTTCCACTGCTCGACTCAATGGCCGGGCCCATTTAGCTCGTCATTGACTTGCAAGGTCCTCCTCAAGCTTTTCCGGAATCTGAGACGTCGGGGGAAAGGTACTTCACACATTACACGCCGGTCTCCGTGCTCACAAGAACAGATATCTTCAATTTGAGGAGCACGGCGACCATCGCGATTTTGTCAACACAGACCGCAGGCTTCCCCCTAGGTAAGATTCCCCCAAAATCTATCGCGCAGATGCTCTGATTCATTGGATTAGTTTTCGTTCTACGTTAATGATGAACTACAGAGGCCCGGAGTATACTCAAGGAAATAGGTTTTAAAAATTCCCTTTCGCGTTATGCACCTGCTAAATAACAGTAACCCTATTAGGTTTGTTTAAACAATGGACGTCTCAATGCCAATCACGGTTCAAATATTGTTTGGATTAAACACCCGTTGAACGGTTTGAACAGTTCGCGAAAAAGAGGGCCACTGCGAGGCTCGAACAGACGACCTCCGTGAAACGTTGAACTGCAAGAAGATATCGACATAACAAGTGAGCCAAACAAACCTTGTGGCAGCTGAAAACACCTTGCCTTGTATGTGAATATCATCGAAGATGCATTTCCGATTTGGCCAAGTCCAACACATGTTGTGCAGCCAGTATCTGGAACCTTCTATCAACATTACCACCCATTCAGCTCAATGCAGAAATGGTTGAAACCTTATAAGATTGAACCAAGCACCAGAAATTGGTTCAGTTTCATTCAAATTTGGTTGAATTGATATTCATTAATCTGGTATGTCAGAATATTACCAGCTTTAGACGATGGTCTACTATTTCAATCCAATTTGGGTGAAGCTTATTATTTTAAAAAAACCCATGGGGCAGGCACTGTCCTGCAATTTGATTGCAATCAATGCTCTTTTATACATCATTAGGGTTGTAACGGATGCCTGAAATTTTATCCACCTCACCTCTTGATGCCTCTCAGATAGGTATGGGCCCTTTTCATCGAAAGAAGAAGAAATAGACTTGAGAGAGCCAAAGAAAAAAGGATGGGATGAAGACTGATATCAATGTATGTGGGTTACAGTGCCATGGAACCATGTCAGCTTTATGGTGTAGTGGTTAATATTGCTCCTCGTTCTTATCTCTTGCCATCACTGAGCAGTGCTGGGTTTGAATCCCCCAAGTCCCAGTGCTTTTTGGCAAACCGTTTGAACAGTGTTCATTGGTGTTCAATCCTTGTTTGTGATTTGTTTAAACACGTCACTTAAAACAGTGTTTCAAAATTGTTCATCGCTGCAGCTGACTGGCCCCTCCCATTCCTGTGTTGAACAGAACAAAATTTGAACACTGATTGGCATTGGAACGTGAATTGATTAAGCAAACTTAATAGAGATTTATTAAATAAATATAGGCTTCAACAGTTCCAGAGTGGCGTAGATCGTTATGGCGACGTTGGCCGGGGGGTCCCTCCACGGTATACATCCCAGCCCGCTATCCTCGATGTTTCTGATGTTCGTTGCAGCGTGGGGCCCGCAACATGCTCTTCGTCTCTGAACACCCTCAGCAGCACCCATCATCTCGCACAGAGAGCTAACACACCCTTCTACAACGCTATTACCGACATGCGTGCGGAGGGAGGCCATTCAGATGAGGTGCTCGCCCTACTGCGTTCGATGTCGCTCAAGCAGAACGAGCTCATCGAACGAAGCGATCGCCTAGAGAGACGAAATGCGGAGCTCGAGAGTCTCTTAACTGAACCAACGGTAGGTCCTCTGCCACGTTCGTCATCCTCCAGCCGTGGCGGAATACCATCCCGTGCCACATTCACCCAACTAAAGAAACGCCGCAAGGGAACGCGCGCTCGTGTTCCCGAGACACTCGAGGTACATGATTCCGACATCGAGGACCCCGAGCAGGAAGTTGTGCACTCGACGTTAGCCTCCGGATCTCCGTCCATCTACCTCGGAGCCCCAGAGCTCACAGGCGAACTCAAACGTGCCAGAGATACCTTGCAGGTGCGTCCCCTTTCAACGAATATCTTTCTCACGACTGATCGCACTCAGAACACCGTTACTCGAGTGTCGTTGGTGTGTCTGGGACGAACTGGCCAGATCTCACTTTGCCGCGTTTCAACGAAGTGACAAACGAGAGGTATCTCAACCCTGTCTTCGGAGCGACTGTCGCGCACCCTATCAACCACAACTTCTTCCTCGAGGTCGCGAAACAAGTTACGACCGAACTTCATGTCGGTATAAATATTATTTATCGATCCATCGTTACTGAGTGCTGTTCAGGATACTTCGTACTGGCCCGACGGCCTTTCTGTCAAGGACGTAGATGTCGACTGGGACAACAAACTGTTAATTGAAATGGGGAAAACCTCTTTTCAAAGCCCAATGGCGGTGCCAGACTGACGAGATCGCGGCCGAGAACTTGAAGAAAAATCTACGGACCGCTCGGTGGAAGGGGCGCCGCATTACAGTAAACATTTTCAGTCTGCTTTATCACTCGTACTCATCGCCATCTACAGAAGGTCGGTCAACTGGGCAAGGCCATAGATGCCTTCGCGAAGAAACATGGTCTGGAGGCCGCCGATGTGTGAAGGAGATTCTGCACGAACAATACATGTCCGATGAAGCCTCAGGGCCTGAGGACGACGATGAAACTAGCAAGGCCATGTGGAGAACTAAAATGATTTTCAAGGGCAGTTACGGCGAGGTTACTCCCGATGCAGTGGCGAAACTCAGTTTCATCGAAGTTCTAGCTGCGGACTGGCGATGCGACGAGGTGAGTGGCTGTCTACAACGTTTCGCATTGGATTTTAACGTCGCATCAGATGTCAGGTGCACTGCACGAATTGGCTACAATCGCCTTTGACGCCCAGACCCCACGAGAGAGGAAAAATACCCACTATATCCGTGTACGCAACACCGGTCGCGCATCACGACCTCGCACCCTACAATTTTGGAATAAACAGGACATGGTTCGACAAGCACAAGAAACATCCGGAGTATCGTTCTTTGCTCGTGGATTGGGACAAATACGCGGATCCGGCGGGTTTGGGGACTAACAGAATGCAGGCGGGGGAAGATGAACCAGTGGTCGAAGCGCCGCAACTCAATCGTGAGGACGACTCAGAGGCCGATGCAGCTAGAAGCGAGGAAAAATGATCGTAAATCTTAGCCACATTTCTTGACTGTAAACAAGATCTGCTGTCGCTCCGCTCCGGCGTCTGCAAGCCAACTTCAAGCTATAAAATTCGACCCGACAGCAGAATATTGCGGTCTATATAGATGATTATTGTTCTTGAAAATCGACGGATTCAGTACAGTACTTGCGTTCCACTAGGCTTCATTCAAGGATCGATTACACTTTGCTCTAACAACCTCTACATACATGAAGTGTATACACTATCTATGGAACACCTATCCATTCGTGCGCGGACTGCAAGCGCTAGCATCTTCCATCTGGGCGGCAGGAAATGAACTAATTATCAAAACAAAACAAAAAAACAAAAAACATATACACGCGCGCGTCGTATTGCGGTTTGCCGGAAGAAACCGAGGCGACGAGTCAAAATATTGATCATTCATGGCAGCAGACAAAGAACCGGACTGGGGAAGGTTCGGTTAGCTTTCTAAAGTTCGGGGCGGGCGTACAGGCTGCTGAGTCTGTCGGGGGTGGAGAAGGAAGTGTGAAGACCTTCGCCGTTAGAGGTATTGGATAAGCGCAGGGGTTGTATACTTGCGAGGTATTCCGGACCCTTGTCGCCGCAGTGGACAACCAGCACGGTGCCGACAGGAGAAGGCTTCACTCGATTTCCGCGAGATAGCCCATATGCAAAGCATCATAACATCGGAATTGTTCTGAATATACAAATCAACCGGAATTCATCGAGAGGCTATTTGGCGTACCTTCCCTGCTCCAAGTGTACGACTTTGAGGAGCGCCGGCTGCCGGCAGGTTGCGGACTGTCAAGCGACTCGGAAGAGGCCAGCACTGGCACGTGTTGGAGGGAAATGAACACCCTATGCAGAGATAAGGGGAGGGAATACTTATTGTCTGGGTCTGCAGCGGGAGCACGCGTGGCATCTGAACGAAGGCATGAGCGAGCCATCGAAGATAAGTTATCTGGGACTGGAAATCAGAGGAAATGCAGCGGACAACAGGGAGGTTAAAATACACCCGGATTAGGCGCGATGTAGTTCAGCGCGACTGAGCACAGAACTCGATGCTGCGACACAGGCCGGGGAAGAGACTATCCTTACCCGCGGAGGTGGTGTGGGTAAGGAGAATAAACAATTAGCAAGCGATCGAACGTGTTTCATGGAATCCAATGCGCACCGTAGGAAACGAGGCTGGCTAGTTGACTGTCAAGAATTAGTTGCTGACGATCCCCTGATTGTGCGTGCTTACATACAGGGATACTGACGACCGCTGGGAGGTGTGTAGAATGAACACACGGATAAAGAAGGTATGGCTGTAATAGTGTGACATTATTATTTGGTACACCACAAGCGTGTTTTAGTTGAAAATTACACCATTCCGACGACATTTTAGTTTATATTCACAGCTCATCAGTCACATAGGAGAATAACTCATACCTCATGTTTTAAATGAAAACACAGGTTGTTGTAGGGATTTAAAATATACACTGCCTAGATTCGGGGTGCAAAAAATGCACAGGTAGTAATCTACAATATTCACACTCCAGATTCGAAAAGAATATTCACTGCTGATCATCATCACAGACACCGGTTCTTTTAGTCACCGCCAAAAATTACACAGCCCCGAGGTGTCCTCCGAAATTCACCACCTTCAGGGTCAACTAGTTGAGGTCGTTGCATTCTCTGTTTGGTAACATCACATATGATGTGATCTGCCCATACCCAGTACTCAGTGTTTCCAGGCACGTTCAGGTCAAACCGCAAACAACAAGCAACATGTAGGCTTAAATCTGTGACAAATTTTCTCCATATCTAACGTTCAATGCTCTTGACACCGCGGTTGCAACCATACAACTACTTCTATGTGAAGCAATTGATTCTACAGGACTGGTGAACTGAAGGTTGAAATCCAACATGTGAGATAATAGCCTTCAAAACCTTACCACAGGCTCTGGACTGATCTACGGTCAGAATTTATGCCTGATTTTCCTCTGAGGTATGGTTTTCAACTCTGGAAATGACCAGTTATTGACTACTGCAGCCTTGAGAGTCAGATCACTTAGGACTATAACAGTGCAGGGGCCGTTCTATCGCTAAGTTAAATCACCTGTTAAAATAAGTGATTCTTTGGACCAGTGTTTTTTTTTCACTTCTGAACCACGTGTGAATCTTTTTGGAATGTGAAAATGAACACATAATCGCTTGTCGTGGATTTCTCAGGAGTGGTGCAATTTTTGGTGATAGGCAACCTGTGAATGTATCAGGAGAGGTTTTGAGTGATGAAAGTCTCAATGGGGGTGTGTATTTTTGAGGGACGACACCGGTGTAAATTTGGAAAACACCGGTGTAAATCTGGAAAACACCTGTGCAAATTCTGTGAATTTGGGAATAATAATGTCACAGTATTACCCCCATAAGAAGGTATTGTTCAGGCATACCTGTCATCGCAATTCATTCCAGTCCGGAAGATCACTGCCGGGTAGCGGAGATGGGGGGATATCGAGCCGATCAAAAGGGCGCCACTGACAGAGAAGGCGACCGATCCACTTGCGCTAAGTCGTCATTGCGCACACAGGCAGTTGATTGAAGTATCGTGTGTTTGGAAGGCGGCGCGACATCTTGAGATCTTGAAGTATCTTGACGATCTTGATGCCCAATTGGAGCCTCTTGATGACTTCCATTGTTTTGAGGCTTGAGGCAGCATCTTGAAGAAAGGTATTGATGTATTGAGTGACACTACCAAAGGAAAAGGCTGCCGGAATTTGGGCGGGGCCAGAGGCGGGCGAGGACGAAGAATTGGGTGGGGAGGGATAATGGTAGGAAGCAAGAAGCATAAGCGAGATGTGTCGCTTATGAGCGGGGGATGAGTGGCTGATCGGCGAGGTTGAAACAACACGTGATTTGAAGCGCCCAGCGCGCTTAAGCTAAATGAAAGGAAAGAAGTGTACAAAAAGAGGCTGCCTGGGAAATGAGCGATAGATCGGATCTGCACAAACAGGTGAAATCTGATTCGAACCATCTGCTTATAATACGAGTAATAATAATACTTGTAGATACTATTGAGAGCAGTACTATCCGGTCGTCTCATCGTGGGCGGGGAATGAAGTCGGAAACTACCATTGTCGTTAGCCGGCGAAGTTCAAGGACCACAGTTGGTTGGTTCACTTACTCGATCCATTATGGTTGTTATCCATAACTTAGGATCTGTGAAGTCAATGAAGCCACGCGATACTTGACACTGAACATCCGCCAGTGGTATAATCAGAGGTCTGGAGCCCTCTTGGTTGGGGTCTTGATATGTCCCGTACTCCCAGGTACTGATACCCAGCTCCGGGCTGATGGAATAAAGTACAAGTGAGTTGCTGGGTAAAAGGCGCACAATTTATCCCACAAAAAACTTCCCGGTAGTAGTGTCCTTGTCTAGTGGGTGCCATTCTGATTCCTCTATCCATGCAGTGACCATTAATAATAATGTGTCTTCGGAGCTTGGAACTCCTGGTTGTCGGTGCAACAACATTGCACGGATCTCCCCCGCACATACGTCGTTGCCAAACATGGCCTGAATAATTGAGGAACCTACACTGTTGCGTCGGGAATGTGATGTTGGTGTAATTCTGCGCCCGTCGAGTAATGCATAGCTGTAGATGTCGGCATATGGTATTAGGGTCGTGGTGTCGAAGCCTGGGATTTGCTCTCGCGTATTGATTGTAACTTGGGGACTATCCCTGTTGTAATAGCGCACAAGCTCGAGCTTTATGCGGGAATCGTCTATCTTGTGCATCTGCTTTGTCGGCTCGCCAAATTTGATACGGGAAAGTGTGAGTTCTACAACCTCATTCAATCTACATTGAACGCTAATTAAAATTTATGTCTTTCGCTATGTACTGCATCTTGGACCGTACTAAGTGCTTCTGTATTGGCATTTGCGCCAATAAGGGTCCGGAAAAACTCCCGCTCCAATTGGTGCGATGGCGCGGTGGTAACAGCCAATATTCGATATAACTACGCATTACAATCAGTGACTTGATAGATGCATACACCGAAGGTACGTACTTTTGAATCAACTGCTGCATTGCGATGGAATTCTCGCATCATTAAGACTTCGAGTGCACCTCCAGTCCAGTTATTGCTGTTCAAGTTCTTCAGGAGCTTGTTCAATCGTTCTGTTAAGAAAGCCCAAAAATTGTAGACTGGTCCGTAATCCACGAGCTGGTCAAGAATATGAACAGCCCAGTGATGGTTTGGCTTCATCTCCTCTCGCCCATAAATCTGACCGGCATTAAATTACACACGATCGTGAGTGTGTAATAGGCACCTACCTCCGCAAATGTCAAGAGGTATTTTTGTAGTAAAGATCTAATCCTGGGCAGTTGATCCTTGCGTATTGACCGACCAACAATCATTTTCAAGGCAGTGGCAAAACGGAGGAAGTTCTCATCTTCTCCTTCCACCATTCGCGGGGATGGTTTCGGATTGCCTTTGGCTTTCCCTTTCCGGTTGTAGTGTGTCATGGCATCTTTGTATTCGTGTTCGGCCTCGGGCAAGAAACGTTCCCAGATGATTGGTATCTTTAACCAATTTTGAGAGAGTAAACGGTCTTCAGAAACAAGTCCACTCACAATAATTGCCCAAGGCCCAGTGACCGCGAATTTATATTCATCAGCTGTCAGTGATCCTCCTGCAGGCTCTCCTGCTCGCAATGGAAGTCGACCAGCCCACAGTGGAGATTCAAACTTTAAAATTTTAACCGAGGAGAATGCTCTTGATGACCCAACTTACGGTTTTCAGGAAATCATGAATGAAGGTAAGTTCACGCGTAAATCTGTCAGTGTCAGCTCGCAGTGTTTTTTTCTTGAGCCACTCGGTGTACCACTGTGTTTTGGCAACTCCTTGCATCCACCGTCAGGGTTGTTACAAGTGTATACAAAACACTCACCGAGCAGTAAATTATGCATGGGGTCAACAACAGTCCACTTCACGAGATCAAAATATTGCAGCCGGGCAAACTCTGTCCACCGCACTCCGTTCTTGCGAAAGAATTCCTCCTTCGCTTTGGGCGTAGTAAGAGCAGCATATTGATAACACATTTCTCGATGTTTTTTGGCGTCTCGAGGAGGGTACCCTGAGGCACCTGCACAATGTTAAGGAAGTGATGAATGATTTGTCCGAAAATAGTTTGTCCTGTGGCACAGTGCACTTGGTGCAGGGAGCGATATTGTGGCTATGATCAGCAAACCCGCATAATTTGCACATAGCGGGATGGTCTGCAATTATTCCGACGAGTGCAACACGGACAATTATACCTGGATCAACCAAGTCAGAACTGCGACTATTCTGGCAAATGCGATTAATAGACAGACCATTAGGATGTTCGGATGTTTCAATCCTGATACCATGTTCATAAAGTAAGATCAAATCGTCCACAATCAGTTTGAGGTAGTGCTGCAGCTGTTCCGCCGCGATAACTTTCAAAATGTTACTTTGATATATATTTAAAAAAAACAAGAATCATACCGCTCTGATTCCAAGAAATTCTGAACACAAAAAGACATGACCCCAGAGGAATGGCTGGGGCCATAATTGCTAGTTTTCCGGCCAAATCTATACATACTTTCGTGAGACGGGCGAAAAGAAAAAAGAAAGAATCCAGGGCCCACCAATCAAGGCTAAATGTAACACCGAGACGTATCTCATGTTCACTGCTGCCGTCGAAAAAAAAGCGATTCCCATCCACGCCCTTGATTGTTTGCCACATCTCGCCGTCCTGGATAGCCTTAGATTCTTCTTCAACCTAGGGACGGACTTTCCACATACTCACAGCAGGAATCATCCCAGGTCGTTCAAAAAGGTCTCGGAGGCCATCGGATAGCAGCTGAATTGGTGCTACAAGGTGCGGTTGCCGTTGTGGTACAGAACTTGGCCCCCCACTGATCGCTGAGACGACTAATTGAAACAGGTGCTGAGTGGCTGGACGGAACAATTTGTTGCCGCAATCAGAGCATAGAGTGTCGAAATTGATACCCCTATCAAAGAGTCGGTGGCAATTTCGACGTAGGGTCAACGAAGATGAGGGAGAGTAATCATCCTAATGTATTGTGTAAAAATCACTGGCAATACCGCATGCAATGATGTTGGGGGCGCTGTCCAAGATATCCAGCTGCCACCGAACTGAATAAACCCCCCGGTAACGCGTTATCTGTCTCCACGGGATCGCGAGAACTGGAGAATATTCGGTAAAATCGGGACCTGTGAGGAGAACCTCGCGCAAATTTGGAGCAGTTGAAAAGATATCCGATAAGCACGATTCCTCCAATTCCTCCGCAGTGACATCACCCTGAGCACAGTCGACAAATTCCATCCTTTGTAATTGGGTAAGTCGACCCTTTACAGGTTGGAGCAGGTCAAGCAGCCTGCCAGGGCGTACGAATGGAGCTCCAGTGTTCGCAATGAAGAACAAGTGCATCCAGAAACGCAGTGTTGAAAGGTGTGCTCTCTGAAGACCATTCAAAATCCAGAACCAGGGGTGCATTGGCGGACCGGAGAAGCTGAGTTTCGATCATGGATAGCGGGAATGTATTCTCATGTGGGTGCTCTGGGGAGTGCAGGATATTGAATGAATTCCAAAGAAGTGGATACGCGATGGCGGTATCTCGCCAAGACCCGTAAATATGACCCAGATGCCACGGTGGCTGAACCACCGTGTTTTTGCCGATCTTTCTAGTGTGCGGCGACGTCCAGGAGAAAACCTCGGAAATCAGCTCTGGCGGTACACGGCGGATAGGGGACAGGACTCCGGAGTACTGTGAGACCACCTCCAACGCTTTATCGCGCTCTCTGAGGAGCTGGGCCATTGTGGTGCTACTAGTGAGAGCGTCGATCTGGGCATTCATCGGAGTTGGGTGAGGGTGATAAGTTGCTGAATGAATGGAATTTGTGCATCAAGAGGAGGGTCGTTGCTCGCAAGAAAATGGCTTAGGGACTGGGAGTCGTTGGGAGAGCGATTGCGAGCTCGTCGGCAGTGGTAGGCGGTGCTGCGCGTTTCTCTGTCATCTGTGGTCGGGTCCCGGGAATGGTCAAGCGAGACCATGGCGAACAGGAATCGTGTTTACATGGTGGACTTCGAGATGAAAGCTCTGCATCCGTCGAAGCAAAGGACAGTCGACGACGGTCGTGGACAAGAAAGGAAAAGCACGTGACAGGACGAAGAAACATGACCAAACTGACATCAACACCGTCTAACACTCCGAGAACTCAAGTACTCTCATCCCGTTTGTTCCTGCGCGAGTTTATAGTTTTTTGAGGCATGTACTTATTAAACACTGAAAAAGCTAAAAGAAACTACGTGTCAACAAATCACGACCGCTGCGTGCTGCATAATAATCAAATAATAATGCGGTGGATGAGAAGAATACTTAGCTGCAGTTAGCAGGGACCTATCCATACCTGTCATGCACACATTGGTCGCCACATCTGCGGCTTTCAGTTCTGGGGTTCCATCTCCGGGCCTGTCTTCTCGGGAACTCCCGCTCTGTCCACGGTCTTCCTGATTGTTAAAATTTCTTAAAGCTTTTTGGCCGGGTAGCAAATAGCGGTTAAGCTTGAAAAGATCAGTCCCGTCACATTGGCTCCTGAGTTGAACCCGGGCACTGTCAGACCAGGCCTGGCGCTGTGTGCGCGGCAGTCATTGAAGTGGAAACATTTCAAATTACCAACTTGAAGTAAATGCACTGAAAGCGACCACGGTGATTAAGCGAGTCGATGCCAGGCGTGAATCCCGCGGACGGAAAGCAGTCTTTATCTCGGGCTGTCGAATCACAATTGGGATAAAATCACCGTCAAAATAGAAAAATCAAAATGAACTTGCTTCGGAGATAGATGCATAGCGCAAAGAAATTCATCTAACCACAATGTAAACCGTTAGATGTGTGCATAATAATGGAATAGCAGGTACCTAGCCATACTCGACACGACACGTTGGTCGCATGAACTTGGCCAGTGAAGTTCTTGGAAGCAGGAGTGGAATGATGGCCGATCACCCACGTCCTGATTGGTCTCGGGAACTCCTGCTCGGTGATGTTCTGACTGTTCAAAATTTCCTAAAGTTTCTTGGCCGTTTGGCAAATAGCCTTCAAACTTAAAGAGATCAGTACCGCTGGATCAGCTGCTCAGTTCAGCACGGGAGCACAGGCAGACTGGGAACTGACTGACAGTGCGCGTAGCAGGCATCGAAGTGGAAGCAGTTCAAATTTCCTCAGCGATTGCTCGAGTCGATGCCGGACTTGAATCCTGCGGTAGAAAAGCAGTCGTTATCTAGCGAACGCCTATCCTTTCTGAGAGCCGGGCATCAAAAGATGAAACTCAAAATGAACCCGGCGTGTCCCACAATGCAAATGAAACGCGCTCTCTGTAGCAAACTGAGAGCGAGTGGTTGAAAAGCGGTCCTGGTGGTGTAAACCTCAGCACATCGCTCTTACAGGTCGAACATGCACACCAGCTTCATCCGTTTTATCTCGAGCGCCGTCATCATTGCCTTTGAGACTGCCCAGACCAGAGCGACCGTCGTTACCAAGGCCAGCACTACCGTCATCCCGAGCATCGCCTCTAGCTGCACTGACATACAGATTAACGACACCGTATTCCTAGTGGCCAAGTGCAAAATGGGGCTGGCGCTATAGTCAACGCGAAGCTCGATCTCGACAAGCGTGCCGAGAACTCGAGGGGCACTCTCAAGTGCGCCCGCAAGTGCGTCTATGTATCCCCATGCATCCCTGCAGCAACTGATGTTCCTGTGATAGTGGAGGCTTTTCGAGTAGTTGTTCTGGATGTTCAATTCACGGCACCTCCTTTGGTTGCCTTTGTGCGTTCCCTGACGGGCAGTCTTCAGGCACTGTGGTCGATATTGGTGAGTGAATCTTCTTCAAGCCAAACACTAGCTTTGCTGACGATTCCTGGTGTCCAGACCCCTGCGTCGCAAATAGCGACGGGCAGCTTGCGTGTTAGGGGCTGGTCGAGCTTTGATGCGTGCTGAAATATTCGACGTACATTCGAATTAGTGCAGAGCTTCCGCGGATCGAATGATGAATGTATACCCTCTTATCCGTGTGACGCCACTGGAGTGTACAACAGACAAACCGAACGGAATTAAACGCAAATCAGCAGAACACATAACACTCGCAGACTACCTCCAGTCCGCTCCCTGTTAATACTCTGGCTATCACCGGCACCCTTGCGTTGCCGCCCGCCGCGCCCGGGGTCGGGTGGGCAGCTGGGACTTGTCGGTGACTGAGCACGTCGTCGCACTTGGTGTTTCAAGCAACTAATCCCTTTGGATGTCCAAACTTGGTACTTGAATGGCGTTGAAATTAACTGATAACCTCGCCAAAGCCACCGCAAAGATAAAGACAGCATCAATGATACTTGGAACAGCAGGCTTTCTGTGGACCCGCCGGCGACATTTCAATAAAATGGCTACCTTTCCATTGAACAAACCGCCGGAAATTAGAATTCGTGTGGCGGGCGAAGAAATCCTACATAAGTCCCGCCCGTCGAAAATAATTTTAACCACTCGAGTAGTCGAGTGAAGCCAGACAAGGTCCCGCCCCCATCTAAACTGAAAAATGGGCGTTGAAAATTATTATACATAAGTGTTACGTATACCGTATTCAACGTCGGCGCCGATGTTGCGAGCATTCAGAGACGATATCAATGTAATTTCTGCCCATGCTGTATTATTGTGCGACGTGGTTCAAATCCGCGACAAGCAGCACTCGCAAAATATCTATGACCTGCTGGCTCGTGAAATATCTACTGTTCAAATCACTCAGCCTCGTTTTGCGTAGGATCGACGCCATTGAATCAAGAACTCCATTGGAATCAAGTAAAGCCTGTAATCCTAAAAGAAATCACCCCGAGTGGTGGAATCACACAACGTGGTTCTCGATATCATCCCCAAGTCCAACTCTTACTCGGATCTAACCGCACCACCGTTCAAAAATTTGCGCAGAATTCACCCCCCCTTCCGTCCCATCCAAAAGATTACACAAGCAAGCAAGTCAATACACCCCCGTAAACCTATGTAGACAACAAAAAAAAAGGACAATAAAGACAGTTAACGATAAGTAAGCAGCTAGCGAGCGGGGTATATATGTAGTGGGGTTAGATAGATCGATAGATAGATAAGTAGATACGTAGATAAGTAGATCAGTGGATAGGAATAGGTAGATCGAGCACGAAACGAAGGAATGATACGATACGATACACAAACGCGAACGAACGATACACAAAGCTCACGAATAATACACAAACACAACGGGAGTCGTAGCACGCGGGATTATCGAAAGGTCGTGATGAAGCGTCGAGTTCGAAAGTCGTGAGGTGATGTAGCGTCGGGTTGTCACCACCCGCCCATTACACCTCCTCCCCCTCTCCCCCACAAAAGACCAATCCCCCCATGCGCCCCAGCTCCCCGATCCGTGCCTCCACCCACGTGCCGAGCGGGCGTGAATAGGAGGGGAGCGCGTAGAGGTCTGCGTGGAAGGGCGCGGGGGGCTCGGCTTGGGAGGACGCGGGAGTATTGTCGGCGAGAGGACGGGGAGGAAGCGGTGTGAACGCAGCCGAGCCCAGAGCCGGACTGGGCGCGCGCGCATACACTGCGTGAAGCTGAACGGGGAGCGCCGTCTTGTCAAGGCTTGACAGCGCGATCGAGGGGTCGGCGTAGACGGGACGCGCGGAGGGAATGGGGCCGGAGAGGAAAGCGCCCGAATCGCGCGCGTCGTAAGACGGGCGGGTGTCGACGTGATAAGGATGAGCTTCGGCGTCGGTGTTGAAAGGATGATAAGCGCGGGAGCCGGGCGCTACGTCCAACCAATAAACATCAGCATCACCCCCAAAAAACGAAATGATAGAAGAACGCACCCTCTGAGTCGAACCCACCCGTACCGTCGTTGAAAGCCGGCATACTCGCATCCTCGCCGGGGTTCAAATTATCGCAATCGACCATGTCGGCATACGAAGACCGCCCGAGGTCAAAACCAGGTGGGATGCGCGATTCGAGGAACGCCAACAAAACTGCGTCATCGAACTTCATTAGACTGCCCAGCTCGATCGCGTTCAGGCGGGGGATGATGAGTTTCCGCTCCTCCTTGTCGCTCTTCCCGGCGGCGTTATTGGAAGTGGAAGTGGGGTTCGAAAGGACGTTGGCGTTCGAAAGGACGTTGGCGTTCGAAGTGGAGGCAGAATGGGACGCGGGGAGCGTCAGTTGTTTGAGAAGAGAAGTGGTAACCAAATGCCGATCCACGCCACCACCACCGCCATAAGAATCCATGCCATGTTCCGCGACGACGTGGTCGGAGATAGCGAGGACCTCGAGCGCCCCGAGCTCCCACAATACCTCCACCAGCTGCGCCTCGTTGACGTCGGCGTGGCTCACGCGCAGGGTGCGCAGCTGATTCGCAAAGTTCGAGCGGTCGGCGAGGCCGAGGAAGCGCTGGTGCGGCCAGGGGAGGACGAGCGTGGGGTATTGTTCGGAATCGAGCTCGAACTCCTCGAGGCTGGGGAGCGTCAAACACCCCGTAATCTTGCTAATACTGAGCCCCGCGTTACTCGCCGAAAAACCGTCCGCGACCGTGATCCCAAAGCTCCCCACGCCACTCGCTAGGGGCGGCAGCATCTTCGTTTCCACCACATCCTCCAAATCCTCGACGAGGTAGATGCGGAGGGTAAAATCCGCCGTAGGCGCCAGCCGGGGGAGCAAATCCATCGCCGGACAAATTCCCACGCCCATCAGCTCCCCAAACCCCAAATACTCGTCGCACCGCACACTCCTCAGCTGCGCCACGGGCAGCCTTGTGAACGCCATCACGGCATCCGGCTCGCCCCCGCAGTCGACGACCCGCAGCGCCGGCGCGTCGCCGAAGATATCGAGCGCCGACGGGGTGCCCCAGAGCCGGAGTGACTCGAGGCGCGGGAGGCGGTGCCGCACGGAGGATAGGCGCGCCATGCACGCGCCCTCGCAGGTCACGCTGAGCGCCTGCCAGCGCGCGGAGTGCGCTGTCAGGAGCGCGAGCGCGGGCGTGGGCGGGGAGTGCTCGTCCAGCGTCAGCTCGACGGTGAGGAGGGAGTTGCCGCCGCGCTCGAGCGCGCCGACGAGCAGCGCCGTCGCCGTGCGCGTGGAGGCGGGCGTGCGCCAGAGGACGGTGTCGAGGTCGAGGCGGGTCCACAAAGCAGGCGTGCCCATCGCGACGCCGTGCCAGCGCGTGCACACGCGCGATAGCGCACGGAGGGGGCCGTGGGCGAGGCGGGTGAAGGCGATTTGGAGCGGGGTGAGGCCGAGGGACGGGCCGTCGGTGAAGGTCGGGGTGAATTCGGCGGAGCAGAGGGCGAAGATCTCGACGAGGAGCTCGGAGGGGAGGCGGCGGATCGGGGAAAGGAGCGAGGTGCAGCCGGCATGGTGTGCCGCCAGCGCCGCCCTGTCGGCCTCGACGCGGGCGAGGTGGGTGTGGAGGGCGGCGAGCTGGGCGTGGATGCGCTGGAATTCGGCGTCGTGGCGGGAGATCTCGGCGGATAGGGCGGCGATGGTGGAGGGGATGTGGTCGGGCGGCTGGGAGTGGGTGCGGAGGAGAGAGTGTAGTGTGGCCGTCGCGGCGGGCGTGGGCAGCATGGTGGAGCGAGCGAAGGACGAGGACGGGCCAGGCGCAGAGGCCGCCATGGATGGACGTAGATGAGGAGAAGAGAGCTGTGAGACAAGCATCGGATCGCCGCTTACGGCATCATTTGATCGCCAACGGTACCTTTTCCTCCTATTGCTCCCGGATTCGGGGCACTTGCGCTCAAATTGCGCCGGCCGCCTGCTTTGTGCCCTGCCTGAACGTTGGCCTTTGGGAACGAAAGACGGACGGCAGTTGCCCAGCGGCGCCACTATCGCAGGGCTAATCCAAGTACAGCTAGCCCACATGTCTGATGGCCACGTCTTCGATCCATACATTTCGTCTCCTCGGGAGTCGGAATTCAAATTCGCGGCTGGTTAAAAATGAACATGTCAAATTCGCGTCTTGTTCGCGTCTGCTAAAAATGAAGATGTGAAATTCGCGGCGAGGTGAAAATGAAATTCGGAGCATGTCCGAGGCCGGTCGGGAATACGCAATTGTTGATCAACCTACTTTCTTGTCAGTTGAACACCATTAAACGGTCAAAAAAGTGTACGAACGGGCCTCAGAGTTTTGGTTAAGCGACCACAGGAGGAATGCACGTACTATAGGTCGATTTCAAGGGCCTTGATCTTGATCTGGTGGGAAGGAAAGGTACTCTTGAGTCAAAATTTCAAATTCGTGTCTGGTTAAAAATGAGCATGTCAGATTCGCCCTGGTTAAAAATGAAGATTTGAAATCGTACCTGCCGAAAATAGAATTCGAAGGATGTCCGATGGCGGTCGGGAATACGAAAGTTAAACAAGTCAGAGTTTTCGTTAAGCGACCAAAGGAGTGTACGTACGTAGGTTGATTTGAATTGCTGTTCAAGAAACTGAAGGGGCCTTAATCTGGGGGCGGGAAGGAAAGGGAGTGGAGCAAAGAAGGGCGGGATGCGGTACAAAGTTGGGAGATTCAACACCATCGGCTCCTTTCGAGGGGAAGAGAGTTCACACGTTCTATACATTCGCCTCCTCGGAATTTCAAATTCGTGTCTGGTTAAAAATGACCATGTCAAATTCGCGTCTGCTAAAAGTGAACATGTCAAATTCGCGGGGAGGTGAATAATGAAATTCGGAGCATGTCCGAGGTCGGTCGGGAATACTCAATTCTTGTTACTCTCTTGTCAGAGTTCAACACAAAAATAAGCCATTCAACGGTCAAAGGGGTGTACGTACGTACGTACTATGGGTTGATTTTGAGCTGAAGTGACAGTAGAGTTTGGTCAAGCAACCGCAGGAGGAATGTACGTACTATAGGTTGATTTCAAGGGCCATTGAAGTCGCCTTGATCTTGATCTGATAAGGAAAGGTACTCGGAGTCAGAATTTCAAATTCGTGTCTTGTTAAAAATGAGCATGTCAGATTCGCCCTGGTTAAGAATGAAGATTTGAAATCGTACCTGCCCAGCATGAAATTCGGAGGAGGAGGAGGAGGAGGAGGAGGAGTGCATTAGCCGCGGTGGGCCCTACGGCTGCTGTACCCACATACATACTACATCAGCCTATTTCCGAGGCCGGTCGGGAATACGAAAGTTCAACAAGTCAGAGTTCTGGTTAAGCGACCACAGGAGGAATGTACGTACTATGGGTTGATTTGGATTGCCGTTGAAGAAAGCTGAAGTGGCCTTGATCGAGTAGAAGAAGGGGATTGGAATAAAGAAGGGCGGGGGATACGGTACGAATTTAGGAGTCAATACCATCAGAGGTGAAAACAGGTCAAGGATAATCGACATACGACACACTTCCACTCTCCTCGGAATTTTCAACTTCGTGCCTGGTTAAAAATGAACATGTCAAATTCGCGGGGAGGTGAAAATGAAATCCGGATTTCCGAGGACGCTCGGGAATACGAGAGTTCAACACACAAATAAGTCAGAGTTCTGGTTAAACGACCACAGGAGGAATGTACGTACTCTGGGTTGACTGGATTGTCGTCGAAGAAAGCTGAAATGGCCTTGATCGAGTGGAGGAAGGAAGGGGATTGGAATAAAGAAGGGCGGAAGGGCGGCGAAGTTGGGATTCACCACCATCAGCTCCTTTCGAGGAGATAAAGAGGTCAATATGAAGCCGCAAGGATAATCGACATACGACACACCTTCCATACATTCGTCTCTCGGAATTTCAACTTTGTGTCTGGTTAAAAATGAACACGTCAAATTCGCGGGTGCGTTTGGGAGTTGGGGATTTGGGAGGCCGGCGGTGTGATTGGTAAGCGGCCGGTGCAACGGCAGCCCATAGTTCACTGATCTAAACATTGATCAATATCCTCCTAAACCGTTCGCAAGTGGGTTTAGTCGGCCTCTCTGTCCTCAGGTGTATACAGATGTCGAGTATAGTACATAGAATACATTTACCATGTTCAATAATATTTTAAACTCATACACGGAGGGAGAACAAATATGTGGACGGCAGGACTGCATATTTCAAAGTGTCGGGCTTCGTCGTATGACCCGAGGGAATCAGTTCACCAAAGCATACGCCACATACATGATCGGTGTCATCTCTGCACGGTGACCAACAATCTTTACAGACATCTGCAAGCTTGAACATCAAATGCGGCCCATTGTTTAATAAAATTGGTCACTGTAGCTGGGCCAGAAGATTCTTCCAAAGTGATGAGGTGCAAATGAGATGTAGAGGTTACCGATATTTTTATGCACTAATGAAGAACCATGAGCGAGCGAGCCAAGGATGGGTGAAAGGTGTTTCAATCTCCGACGATATGTGCCGGCAGTGCCGCCGGAATTGATGGCGGTGTGTTTGCCGGCATTTCCAACTCCTAAACTTCCTGAAATTTGCGTGTGCTAAAAATGAAGATGTGAAATTGAGCGCTTTGAATACTCGAGCTCGATAAGCTGAACGGTGAGTTACTTCAAGGCTTGAGTTGGATAACTGAGGTTGATGCAGTGATGCGAGCTTGATAACTTGACCGATGATTTGAGACCAAGTCGAAGCCGGTGAGTTAGATTACTTGAAGACGAAAATTCAAAGGTTTGAATCATTGAATTTGAACTTGAGCCCGACAACCTGCTGCTCGACACGTTGATAACCTGACGTCAAATAACAATATCGCAAAGGTCAGTTCAAGTGCGATGGAAGATAGCAAATCAAATACGGACCTCAACAGCACGGCGCGAAGAAGTAACGAGGTGAAATCCGCCAACTGGGTGAAGGAGAGGCCAAATGAATCCAGAATCAAGTACGGATCTGGGTATCATGGAATATAATCGCCATGTTCATCTCTCACTTTAAAAACTGTTGGCGTAAGAGGATTATGAACATGTGGGAACAAATACAAGGCCTCGGCAAGATGTGGTTTAAGAAGGAATTAATCCCTTCGTCTGATTGTTGAAGACGGTGTCATCATCAGACTACGTCAAGTACTAATCAGCGTGAGTATGCGGACAGACGACGCGGGCCAGTGAATCACGTACTGGCGGATATATACAGTAGATCGGGTACCGTTTATTTCCGTTTCTGTCTCCCTAGATCGGAAACCCGCAGCGTATTTCCCTAGATGGCAAAACGGTTAGCTCTGGGTCATGATTCGGTAAAAAGAAAATAGTGGAAAGGCGACTTGACGTCGACGAGCCCGCGGGTTTGGTAACGTCTACGTTTAGCTCATTTTGCCTATTTCCGATGGCTGGAACGGGGATCAGCGGAGTAGTGGCGTGCGGAAACGTACGTATGCGGAATCCACACCAGGAGATTTATCCTTTTATAGATGGGACGCTGCGTTGGCTTGGGAAAGATGAGCACGAGGGAGATGCGAAGGGAGGGGCGCAAGAGAATGAAGCGATACGACGGCGAGGGAGGATGCCGGACAGGTAGGAGGAACGGAAGAGGCTGGTTGGTATAGCAGTCTGGGGTACTGTAGTGTTTCGACCAAGTGTTCACAGCCTGTGATGCATGATGCTAAGTGTTCACTAAACCAAGTGTTCAAAACCACAGCATGATTGTGATGCAGTCCCCAAGTGTTCATTTTGCCAACAAGGTCACTTTGCAGTAGCAGACGACGACAGCCTCATGTGAGCCGGTAACGCCGAAATGTCCGACGCGGAGGAAGACGGTCCTGTTGCGCCTGCTCCTGCTACTTTAGGCTGGGGAAAGTGCCAGAAGATCGCCGCAAGACATAAAAATGGGAAGAGCATTGATGCTGGTGGTTTTTCTCCTCGCTCTGAGTCGGCATTAGTTTGAGTTTCGCGACTTTGTTGTCAAATTTTTCGTAGCTTAAAAATAAGATTTGCGTGCTCTACGGACCTCATCAGGACAGGTGTTCCTTGAGCCTTCGTGACGGGTACAACTGCCAAAAGTGTTCAGTTCACGACCTTCCGTGACACGTGATGTGAACACTTGGTCTACACTCCACCAGCGACGAAAAAGGACTGCCGTTTTGCGCATTGAATATAGGAATTAAATGAAAAACATGGCTCACCCACAAACTTACTACAATTTAATCCAGTGTCGCCATGTCAATCTCGCTAATTGGGCAATTGTATGCAAAAAGCATTCATCTGTGGTGTGGGGTAGATGGAAACAAGAGTGTGGAAGAAATATGGTGTATTTGTTGCCCAATTTGCACACAGGGGCTCATCAGTTATTTTCCATGTTAATTGTAAATGAATCACCCCGCAGTCCTGGTTCGAATCCAGGTACAGTGTGCCACGAATCCAGGTGTTGCTCTATAATCTGTTCTTCATATCTTTCCCCAAGGTTAATGACAACAATTGTAAAATGGGTTGGGGAGAGCACTGGCAGAGTGTAATATTGCAACATAAATAATGATGGTTTACAGCCGTTTGCAAAATTGATGACAGTCGGCGCAAAATAAATAAAAGAACAACTTTTGATGTGACCTTTTTCTGACCACATACCTCATTCAATTCTTAATGGATTTGTTCGGTTTGGGTACCGTTCAAAGGGCGTAAACAGGGATTTCGATTCGTGCCCGGTGGAGCATGTAATTTGTAAAATTCGGGGTGCTCAAAACTGGCCTCCGGTGTTTCCAACCGAATCTTGTCCTGCTCAATGCTCCATCAGCTTCCCACGGATCGAAGAGATTCTGGGTGCGTTCGAGAGCTGTAGCCTTGGAATCCATCCTCGGGGAGCTAAATTGTGTCGCAGTGGTCTTTAGTCTCTCTGCCGTGCGAACCTCTGATTTATTCGACCAATCATACGTGCGACGGCCACTTCAGGGTCAGACCATTTTCTTTCCTCATGGGGGCATATTCCATCACATAGCCTCTTAGACGCAACTGACCTCGAGAGGATTGATTTAGATTTAACAGAGTAATAAGAGAAACAAGTTGCGACCGTAATCACTGGAAGCGAAGTTTGACGACCTCCAATTTCGCGAATTACACAGTGTGCAGGGGACTAATTGAAAGCCTTGGTTACTACCTCTCGAACACCACCAAAGACGAGCAGATCGGTGGAGAATTGCACTGCCTGTGCCTTCGGCAAAAAGCCAGATCAAAACTTGTTCTTATTTATTTTTACTTATGCCGACTATCATCCATTTTACAAACGGCTATAAATCTAAGTGCTATTCTTGACCAGTGAACTTTAAGTACCTCTATCTTCCTGTGCTACCTCACCAAAGCATTATCCTATATATAAAAACACCACAGACACTATCACCCAAAAAATCACCTGATATATCACCTGATATTGTCATGTTTTCTGCACGTGGACACTCGGAATTAGCCGGGTGCGAGCGAACCCCTCGAACGCGGAATCCGCTGTGTCTGCACGGAAACTGAGAATCCACCGAGCCTCCGTGACAAAGGCACAGGTCACATAACTTGTGAAAAGCCAACAGAGCTGTGCAACACGTGGAGCACAGCACATGAGGATCAGAAATCTGTCACATTTGACAGTTCTTTAAATAGCCCGATGCTTATCCGGCGCTATAATATATAACACCTCAAAATTGATGGACTGCATCTTCGCCCACATTCTGAAAATGTCCACCCAAGTTGTGAGCACTTTTGTTTTCTTCTTGAATTGACGCCTACTGATAGGGAACAGGACTCGAATGATGTTTCTGACCCTGTTTCTGGCAATAATGGATCTGAAATATCTGTGAGTGGAAATGTGAATTATAGAGTAAGGTACTGAAATGGGTGTAGGGCTCAGATGATTTTGATATTGAGGAGCTAGAACATCTAGTAGAACAGACACCATCCGGACACCCGAAGCTTCCTGGATACCACTACAAGCTTGGAGTAGCTTTGCTAGCACTGTACCAGGAGATCAGGGAGCTGTCTCACCTTGAAAGTGCAGTGAAGGCATTCCAAGAAGCTGTGAACCTCACGGCAGAAGGGCACCCAGACAGGGCAGGTCTTCTGCAGGGCCTTGCTCTGTCCTTCACCAATCGATACCAGAAACTGGGTGATCTGAATGATCTTGAGGCTGCATTACAGAGAAAGCAAGAAGCTGTGGACCTCACCCCAGATGGGCACCCAGACAGAGCAGCCTACCTGCAAACTCTTGCTGTGTCCTTCAAGGATCTATATCGGAGGCTGGGAGACCTGAATGATCTTGAGGCTGCATTGCAGCTAGACCAAGAAGCTGTGAATCTCACCCCAGAAGGGCATCCTGATAGGGCAGGTCATCTGCGGGGTCTTGCTATGTCTTTCATCAATCGATACCAGAGGTTAGGTGATCTCAATGATCTTGAGGCTGCATTGCAGCTAGACCAAGAAGCTGTGAAGCTCACTCCAGACAGGCATCCGGATAGGGCAAGCCGTTTGCAGGGCCTTGCTATGTGTTTGAAGGCTCGATATCGGAGGCTGGGAGACCTGAATGATCTTGAAACTGCATTGCAGAGAAACCGAGAAGCTGTGAATCTCACCCCAGAAGGGCATCCTGATAGGGCAGGTTGTCTGCGGGGCCTTGCTGTGTCCTTGAAGGATCGATATCGGAGGCTGGGAGACCTGAATGATCTTGAGGTTGCATTGCAGCTAGACCAAGAAGCTGTGAATCTCATCCCAGAAGGGCACCCAGACAAAGTGGGCTACCTGCAAACTCTTGCTGTGTCCTTCAAGAATCGATATCAGAGGTTGGGAGACCTGAATGATCTTGAGGCTGCATTGCAGCTAGACCAAGAAGCTGTGAATCTCACCCCAGAAGGGCATCCTGATAGGGCACGTTGTCTGCAGGGTCTTGCTGTGTCCTTCACAAATCGATATCAGAGGCTGGGTGATATGAATGATCTTGAGGCTGCATTGCAGAGAAACCAAGAAGCTGTGAATTTCACCCCAGATGGGCACCCAGACAGAGCAGCCTACCTGCAAACTCTTGCTGTGTCCTTCAAGGATCGATATCAGAGGCTGGGAGACCTGAGTGATCTTGAGGCTGCATTGCAGCTAGACCAAAAAGCTATGAATCTTACCCCAGAAGGGCATCCTGATAGGGCAGGTCGTCTGCGAGGCCTTTCTGTGTCCTTCAAGGATCGATATCGGAGGCTGCAAGACCTGAATGATCTTGAGGCTGCATTGCGACTAGACCAAGAAACAGTGGGCCTCACCCCAGAAGGGCATCCTGATAGGGCAGGTTGTCTGCAGGGCCTTGCTGTGTCCTTCAGTGATCGATACCAAAGGCTGGGTGATCTGAATGATCTTGAGACTGCATTGCAGAGAGAGCAAGAAGCTGTGAATCTCATCCCAGAAGGGCACCCAGATAGAGGAGGCTACCTGAGAAATCTTGCTGTGTCCCTCAAGGATCGATATTACAGGCTGGGAGACCTGAATGATCTTGAGGCTGCATTGCGACTAGACCAAGAAACAGTAGGCCTCACCCCAGAAGGGCATCCTGATAGGGCACATTGTTTGCATGGCCTTGCTGTGTCCTTGAGCAGTCGATACCAGAGGCTGGGTGATCTGAATGATCTTGAGGCTGCATTGCAGAGAAAGCAAGAAGCTGTAAATCTCACCCCAGAAGGGCACCCAGACAGAGGACGCTACCTGCAAAATCTTGCTGTGTCCTTCAAGGATCGATATCGGAGGCTTGGAGACCTGAATGATCTTGAGACTGCATTGCAACGAGACCAAGAAGCTGTGAATCTCACCCCAGAAGGGCATCCACATAGGGCAGGTCGTCTGCAGGGCCTTGCTGTGTCCTTGAAGGATCGACATCAGAGGCTGGGAGATCTGAATGATCTTGAGGCTGCATTGCGGCTAGACCAAGAAGCAGTAGGCCTCACCCCAGAAGGGCATCCTGATAGGGCACGTCGTCTGGAGGGCCTTTCTGTGTCCTTCACTGATCGATACCAGAGGCTGGGTGATCTGAATGATCTTGAGGCTGCATTGCAGAGAAAGCAAGAAGCTGTAAATCTCAGCCCAGAAGGGCATCCTGATAGGGCAGGGCATTTACGGGGCCTTGCTGTGTCCTTCACCGATCGATACCAGAGGCTGGGTGATCTGAATGATCTTGAGGCTGCATTGCAGAGAAACCAAGAAGCTGTGAATCTCACCCCAGAAGGGCATCCTGATAGGGCAGGTCATCTGCGAGGCCTTGCTGTGGCCTTCAAGGATCGATATCGGAGGCTGCGAGACCTGAATGATCTTGAGGCTGCATTGCGGCTAGACCAAGAAGCTGTGAATCTCACCCCAGAAGGGCATCCTCATAGGGCACGTCGTCTGCAGGCCCTTGCTGTATCCTTCACCGATCGATATCGGAGGCTGGGAGACCTGAATGATCTTGAGGCTGCATTGCAGAGAAATCGAGAAGCTGTGAATCTCACCCCAGAAGGGCATCCTGATAGGGCAGGTCGTCTGCTAGAACTTGCTGTGTCCTTCACCAATCGATATCAGAGGCTGGGAGATCCAAATGATCTTGAGACTGCATTGCAGCAAAACCAAGAAGCTGTGAATCTCACCCCAGAAGGGCACCCAGACAGGGCAGTATACCTGCAAAATTGTGCTGTGTCCTTCATCTATCGATACAAAGGACTTCAAGATCTGAATGATCTAGAAAGTGTCCACACTCTTTACACTGATTCTTTCAAAATACCCACTTCAACCCCAGAATTCTCTTGGGATGCTGCCCTCAACTGGGCCTCTTTTTCAGAGGAGTTCAAGTCTTCAAATTGCATAAAAGCGTACTTCAATGCCTTCAATCTGCTACCTGAGATTCTCTGGATGGGCAATATCCTGTCTGTACAGCATGCAGCCATGCACCGACTCAATATTGGACAAGTCACTTCAACTGCTGTGACAACCTGCCTCAATTTCTCTGACATTGTGTCTGCCATAGAGATCATGGAACAAGGACTAGGCATCACATTTCAGCAGATGCTTCAATTGAGGACAGACTTGGATGAACTTCCCCCTGCTCAGGCAAATAAATTGAAACACCTTTCTGCTGAGCTCTATAGTGGCACATCTCCTGATCCAAGAGATGTTGCTATTAAGAGGCAAGACTTACTCAAAGAGATCTGCCAGCAGCCAGGCCTGGAATATTTTCTCCTTCCAAAACCATACAAGGAGCTTTGCAATGCATCCCAAGGAGGACCTGTCATTATATTGAACAGCTATAAGGATCGTTGTGATAGCATTGTAATCCTGAATCCAACTTCAAAGCCAATGCATGTACCACTTCCAGATGTGACGCTAGATATGTTGAAATCACAACAGCAAGCACTCAACAACCTCCTTGGCCGTTGCAATGTCAGAACACGACAACAGTCCTTGTCAACCAGACTGTTTGGCAATTGGGAGGTGTTTGGATCCAAACCACGTGAACAGTCTTTTGCAGATCTATTAGCCTGGCTCTGGACTTCCATTGTTGATCCTGTATATCAGGTATTGGAATCAGTTAGTACATATCTGACTATCCTCCTTACATTTCACTAATAGTTTTTTAGTGTGGCATCCACAATGGCAGATTATGGTGGTTGCCAACTGGAGAATTTACAGGATTGCCTCTCCATGCAAGCCCTCCAACTGATCAATTTATTCATTCCTATACTGCAACATTGGGATCATTGCTGGATGCCCATGCAAAGCAGACATTGACTGCTCCTAAATTTGGGGTTGTAGGAGTAACAGACACTGGTGGTGGTTCAAATTATCTCCAAGGAGTGGAACAGGAGGTCAAAAACATTTGTTCAATTATCACAAAACCCCAGGTTGAGTGTCTTGAAGGCGAGCATGCTACAGTCAATGCTGTGAAACTGCAATTACAGAATTGCTCTTGGGTGCATCTGGCCTGTCATGGAACACAAGATGTTGTTGATCCGACAAAAAGTCGCCTTCTCCTCTATGGAGGTAACTTGGAGATGGAGACCATCCTTCGAATGCCTCTGTCAAATGCTGAATTTGTGTTCCTTGCTGCATGTCAGACAGCTATGGGAGATGCAAAACTTGTAAATGAATCCTTTCATCTGGGGGGAGGATTTATTGCAGCAGGTTTCCGAGGTGCCATCGGGACAATGTGGTCAATGAATGATTCAGATGGTCCACTGGTTGCAGAGATTGTTTACTCTCACCTGTTCAGGGAGGGTCGACAGCCACAGGTGAATGATGCAGCTGAGGCACTACACCTAGCTGTGAAACAATTGAAGGCAAGAAAGGTCCCATACGAGCGCTGGATACCATTTATTCACATGGGAATCTGATCCAACTTCCTCTAAATATACCTACCTTGTTTTCTATTTATTATCTACTCATGTTCATGGTGTTTGTACTCAGAGTCCCTGGTGGTTGAGATCATATTCTCTCATCTCCTGTATGCTGTTTTATACCCTGGAGGTAAGGTTTTTTTCAAACACTTTCTAGCCAATGGGCAATATATGTGGACGTGGACATTAAATTTAAAGTCGGCAGAAGAAAAAAACACACAGAAAGTTAGAGTGGAACCAAGCGATTCAAATATATTTATCATGGTCAGGAGAGTTAGGCTGATCCACCAAAAAACTACACTTGGATCACTGTCCGAGGAGAATCGCGCACATCGCGGACTGGTGGAAGATTTAGCATGTGTGCAGCAATGTTTGATTGCGCAACGATGAGAAAATTGGGCTGCTGTGAGATGCCATTGAAGGGGAAAGGTGGGACCAACGCGTGCATTTTTTTAACTCAATGTGGGTGTATGAAGGAACGTGAGGCGAATAAAAAGGGGCGAAAGCCACAACATAGCCCTGAAGGAACCGCGAGATTTTGAGTCCAGGTAGTATGGCCAAGCTGGCTTGCAGTATTCATAGCAAGTTTTCCAGCCTGCAAGCGAGGGAAATACAAGAGGGTTGGTCGCCGTGCGCGTCCGACGTCCGCGCACCAGGGAACGATGCGAGGGCAAGAGGGGGAGATGAATCGATATCCGTGCGTGATAATGGCACGGCCAGCGTCGTCCTTGCACGGACCCGCACATATCGCACGCGTCCGAATCAACGTGGACGCCCGCCACTCAAACGCCCGCCCAGCTTGACACGGCAGCGAGACGCTCACCCGCATGATGCGACTCCCCGTAGCGCAACGCAGGGGTGCGCAGTCCCTCCACTCGTACGCGCGCCCAGCCCAAATACATTCTCGACGCGGACAGCCCGCTAACGCGCCCATCCTCGCCCCGCAAACGCGCTCCTGTACTCGCGCGCCGCCGCCACCAGATGAGCGAGCACACGACCTGCTGCACACGCGGGCGACACGACTGCTGCGCGCTTCCTGCGTCGATTTGGGCAGAGCGCCGCTCGCACGCCGCCGATCTGCGGGCGTCCGCACTGACCTCCGCACGCCGTTCACTATCGGCATGGACATGGGGCGCATGCACATGCACCCTTTGGGCATCAGCGGCTCCACGAGTGCATCTCCGCACGCGAGGCCTTCCGCACGACTGCACACCGCCGATGTCCTCTCGCGCAGGTAGGATTGCCCTGCATCTACCCGCCCTCGGAATCCGACTCCCACACGCGCCGCGCGTACGAGTCCCGCCACAACGTCCACCCACGCATCACTCAACTCCGTGCGGACCCCCCCGCACAATCCGCGCGCGATCTGGCAGACGATGGAGTACGATGGCGCCTGCAGCACCAACTGGACCCATGCCGTCCGTGGACAGGCATCCTCGACGCATACGCCGCCTCTCCGTGAGTAGCGTACGCCGCATATAGGCATAAGTCACGTACGCCGCATCCCCGGGCTGCACCCTGCATGTCACGATAACGATTCCATCAGGGAAAACCTCCCGTGGAATTTTATGAAATTTTTCCATAAATTTTTTTGTGCCTCGTAAAAATTCACAATTTTCCGCAATTTTGGTCACTCTTTGCACAAATATATCTAAAAATGTGCAATCTTTGCTCTGAAATTGCACATTCGGTGGAACCTGAGATACTTTTATGCTCATTTCGTTAATTTTTTTGGCAACCTCTTGGTCGCCTCAGCACCGTATATATCCTTTAATCCAACGGCTCAGTGGTTGCTTGCCCTTCCTCGCCTCAGTTCAATTCCCAGAGGTCTCTTCTATTTGTCACTACTACATCAGGAAACCTCCTTTACTAATTTCCCTCCAATTTAGTACCCCTCCAGAAAATCCCCCCAATTCAGGGTAATTGGGCCCAATTACTGACATTTCCTGCATTCCCAGCGAGATATTTTATCATGTGCTCAAAATAATGTGATTCTAAGAGAGACTCATCTGTGGAAGCAGCAAATACTCAACCACCTGAGCTCAGGGATCAATGACCTGATACACGACACAACGATCGACATGGACAGAAACGTTTCTAAGTCCATCCGCCCTGACGTCCGACGTCGGATCAAAACCTGCACGTGGGCGCAAAAGGATGGTTTGTTTTGATGGCACCACAACAATTTCAAACATCTTTCTTCCTTTCCCCCCACTCTCGCTGTCGTCGCTCTCGTCTGTCTCTTCGCTAGCCTCGATTCCGATGCTGTGGCATCTTTCCTAAGCATATGGAAAGTTGTTCATGGTATGTCGGACTGTCTCCCCATCGTCACGCTGTCTCATCTTGCGCATTTTCGTGTCTTGCGCAGGTACGCATACTCGGAGGCTACTCGTGTGCTCGGTATATCTGCCTCGCCCTCCTTTATTACACCTCTTTGGTACACTGCGTGCACTCCTTACTCCACTCAGAACCGTGTGCCGTGGTAGTATAGCCAATGCCGAATCGTCGACTTCGTGGTCGCTGACGGAGTCCACGCCGACAATCAAGGTGTGTCTCATTCTTTATTCTCGGGGCCCACTCGTTAACGTTTGTATGCATAGCACATCATGCCGTTGCCATGTCCGCCGCTCCTTCTGTAGCGAACGCGCATTGATAACGATCGCCGGTGCGCTGTTCATCATGACACACAGGCATTGAATGCATGGAGATAATATCGTAACTGACTACTCGCGTACTCTACCGGGTGTTTTGTGTCCCCGCCCGAGTTTATTCAGGTGTCAGCGGCAGATCGGCGAAGACCTTCAATGGGATTATGCACAGCTTTATCGGAAGATTTCGTACGTCCGCTTCGGTGTTACTTGAAGGATATCGTAACTGATCATATGCATAGTCAATCGTCGGTCGCTGTTGCCGCCGCTCGGGTTCGGCCAACAATGTGATTTGCCTGGACATCGACAGTGATTGATAATCCTGCTCGACGCGCGCCCTCCGTCTAATTATAATTATAATTCCGTTTAATACCCTTAATGTCCATACACTATGTTTTTGTCCTTAATACAACTCTTAATACAACTCTCCCTGGTGTGCTCTATGCTTGTGTGATTGAGATACTGAGAGTAAGTGTCAAGATAATGCATACAAAATTGAGCAATTCCTTGACAAGGTTTTGCATAAAAGTCCAACAAAGTTTGCAATTTTTTTGGGCAAGAACATATTCTTGATAAATTTCGGTCATTCAAGGAACTGAAGCAATTTTGTGACATTTTGCGCAAAAATATCACAAAATTTCTGGAGGGGGTTTCCCTGATGTCGCAGACGTCGGATCCGTGCGCATCTGCGCGGGTACGCAGTCCGGATCGAGATGAAAAAATGGAAAAAAAGAGAACGAAAGAAAGTGGAGGGAGAGAAGAACGAGAACGAAAAGGCAGCGAAAGGATAGAAAGCGAGAAAACACACCCTGGCCCACCCATGGAACCCTCGCCCTCGCCCTTGCCATTCTTATCTAGACGCGCCAACTATGTATGCGTGCATGGTCGACGCAGGCAGGATCCACGTCCCGGTGGCGGCGACACGGCGGCGCAGGAGATGAGCGAGGAGGAGCATTAAAGTAGCGAGGAAGTGTAGGCCGCGAGCAAATATAAAAACGCTAATAGCCTTTACCCTTAAGATTAGTGAGATTATGCAAAGATTGCTGAAGGAGGACCGTACGGTAAAACAACGTAGACATCTCAATCTCCGGCTGGTTCCCGCCCTCCGTGGCTGCATGCGGTGGCAGCAGCATCACCAAATTTGTCGAACGCATCAAAGCCCTCGTGACCTCGGCAAGCGCCGATCAGGCTTGGACGCGTCGCGCAAGGCACTTAAAAGGCTCTTCAAGCCGTGCCCCGGCTGGGCCAGCATCTGCCAGCCCTTCGTCGGGCTTTTAATTGCCTTTCAGGACATGGCCGAGGCTTGGACCCGCCTTCTCAAGCACTTCCAAGGACATTCCAAATCTGCTGCGGAGAGCCGTGTCGCCCCGTTTTTCTTTTTTCATGGGACCTGCCTCACCGTGACTGCCATTTGCTACGCGTCAAAACTGGAGGTGTGGTTCTCCACAACATTCGTATCATCCAAGACCGCGGCCCAAATGTCCTCGGTCTCGGACAGGAACGTCAATGCGATTGCGCGTACTTCTTGTCATCAGTACTCGTGCAGGTGCTTTGCTACCATGGCCGACGCTTATAGATGACGGGAAAGGCCCCGGTGCCATTAAGTTAACAGGTCCGTCTCGTTGATGGTATTGGAAGTACTGTCGAACATATTTTTACATTTTTTCAGATGAAGTCGAACTAATTGAGGCCAACATGTTGTCCACCAGCGCTGTCGTTTCTGTATAACATAGGCTAATCAGTTGCTAAGATATCCATACGAGCGGTGTGAGGCTCCGTGCTCCTCCCACGGACCACCGTCGTCTCGCCCCCAAGATTTGAGTTGGACGCGCCACGCCCAAGCCCAAGTACGATCGCTTCAAAACTGTTGTGCGCGTCTTTAAGTACTCACTCAAAAATTAGCTTCGTTTTACATACTCGTTCCCCAAGTTCATTCACGAAACATCAAGTCGACTCCGTACAAATCTTTTCGTCGTTAGATCACCTCACGGTACCCCACCTTTAGGCCCGGCTCGTCTGATGATTTCTGGCATAGCGCGGCAGAAACGATGTGACTCGGCGCATGCGAACATTTGGCGAATATCAAGTCAATATATCCACCTTTTTTACTTGGCGAATTAGCACGAACAGCGCTTAACCCTTGCTGCGCCGAATGCTCGCGATGAAACAGGTATTTTTTTCTCTTATCGAGCTATGCTATCCAAATCCTAGGCGTGGTCTGTTTCATAGTCAAGTCTTTCCCGCAGTAGCCACTGAGGGGAGCTTCAGGAGTACGCCCCAATTGGATTTACACCTTTATAACTGAGGAACCCGGAGCGAGAAATAAATAAACTCCTCAAGAATCGTGCACCTTTAAATTCGACAAAGATTTGTGATGAGACGAGGGGGAAACACCCGGAAACACCCGCAGTCGAGGACGAAGTCATAACGGATGAAAAATACCAATTGTCTATCACTGCGTAGTCTCCCTAGTCAGACCCATAAACACGTTTTTTTTTGAGAGAGGATGAGGTGGGAAAAAAATAATCACTGCGCGTTAAAAGGTTTCTTGAAGTTGCCTCGAATTCGAACCTACACGAATTTTCATGTTGTGGCTTCCTCTGTAGGTTTACAATTCGGGGTTATTGCAACATATAGTCTAACGACTCTCGGATTAATCAGGTTGGTACCGGATTATAGCTTCCTTCTGGAGTCTTGTCTGGAGCGGATCGGGAATAATTGACATTGTCGACGGTGGTCACGTGCAATTTGTTTGTTGATATTTAACGAGTCGCTCCCACGCTTGCGCCTTGCTCTCTACCACCACAATCGCCACGCCCGACGTTCTTTGCTCACCCAGTCCACGGCAGTCCACGGCCTACGTCTTCAAATTATGTACTCTTCCTCGGATCTACATCCCATTGTTGTCCTGAGACACTTCTCGGGTCTTGGCCCCGACGTATGGATTCCAGCGCATGAGCGCGTTTTAAAAGCTCGTTCCGTCCTCAGTGAGATCCGCCAGCCTGAAACCGAGTAAACCACATCGCCTAACTTCTTTGACTCGAGGATACACCATCTGGGAAGTTACACGAAGTGCGCACTGCCGTCTCACATTCGAACCTCGAATCTATCCCATCTCCACACCCTCCGCTGTTTACCCTCGCTCCGTTCTCCTCCAGAACAAACCCTTCGTTCTCTTATCCCCGCTTACCCCTTTCCAGCATTATCCCGCCACTTTTCCTCCTCACTCCGAAACCCTCTCGGATTTTCGAATTGAATTGATCACGGCCCAATGTGATGAACGCGCTCCTACAACTCCCCAGCATGACTCATCATATCCGTGGTTTCGCATCTAAACTAGATGTTAGTGTCCAATGTTTGTCTGTCGTTCCCTTTGCATGATGTTTACAGGAGTCGGCTGCTCGGCCCTTGTCGAGACTGACCTCGCCTGCACGACGCGACAAGCGAGATCTACGGGCTCTGCGCGCATTTCATACCCGTCCCCCCCATGTAAACTCATCCATGACATACCTAGCCACATAATCCTTCAACTGCTTCGCATACATCGTAGAGCGTAAGTTTCTGCTCCAGGCTTCAAGTGTCTACTGACTATACCTACTTTCAGTCTGGCGAACATCACCACTCGCGAGATATCTTCGCGCTGATTTTATAAGTACGTCCTTCTTCCACCTCAGTTTTCAATCTAACACTATTTCGGTACCAGTCTGCTTTACCAATGAATCCTTCTCGCCACATGTATGTTTATCCTTTGTGTGTCCCGCCGCCGCCACTAATAGTTTCATCAGGTTCTTGATATCTTTCCTTCATAAACTTCAAGTCGTACAAACTGTAAGGGTGTGCATTTCCTCGCTGCTATTCCGTACTCAGCCGTGTTCTACTTTTATCTTAGGGCAGTTTTACCAATGGTACGTCGCGTGTCCGGCTCTGGGAACGCAGAAGCCTCGAGCGGCTCGTCTGACAGCGACGACGAAGAGTCCGAGGCCGCTGCAATCCTTGCGCGCCGCGCTGCTCACCAAACCCCAGCCTCTGACCCGAAGTCATCATAGGTGAGTCGTATATTAGATTTGGGGTCAATGGTGACAATACTTAACAGATTAGTCGCAATGTCTAATTTCGGTGAGTGCCCTTCTTCGGTTCATAATGTTCACTCATACCTCGTTCTCCAGGATCACTAAAGTCATCGAGATCATTCTAGATGTGGTACGTACACTAGTACCATCTTGCTCCGTTATTAATCGGGCCTTATTCAGCCCGCCATATCAATATTCCGAGGTGAGCTCCGTCTGTTCTTTCCTCTCAGTCTCACGGTGCTCATCTTGCATCGGCTTTTCAGTATCCGCATCACCTTCTGGGTCAATATTAATAATTACTACTTATCTTTCGACACCGTAAGTCTCTACGTCTCAGCCGAAGCTGAATTGATATCGTCCTGTTCACACAGCATTCGGGTCCTCAACGTCCGCGGTAAGTCTTCCCGTACTCGCTGAGTTCCAAAACCTGATGCCATATTTTGATAGGAACATATCCATCGCATCGCAATGTAAGTTGGTTTTTATTCTCTACTGACTGCACATTTCTTAGTCCCAGTCCCTGTTCTCGACATCGTGCCGTGAGTCCTTCCTTTTCCATTGCATAAGACAGTTACTGATTTCTCGTGTCTAGTTTCGCCGTCAATGTTTCTGTAGTCGTGTAATCATTGCTGTATTCGCGTAGATTTGGAATGCATTGTGTTTTCTGCACTATTGGATTTGGTATGACGACGAGCACGGCAGCCTACGAGCGCCCGAAGGCCTTGCAAGCCTCAAGGCGTCCAAGGCTGGTGTAGCCTTTAAAGGCCTCGTAAAACATAACCTTCACTTAAAGGCCCTCGACAAGGTGGTACGTGCCTTGCATAGGCTTGTAGTGCCTTTTGGTCCTTTTAAGTGCCTCCTAGGGGGCTTTGGAGGCTCCCGCATATTTGGCGATGAGCGACGCGGTGACAGTGGGGACGGGGTTTGTGAGAGGAGGAACGACGACGTGGGCACTGCCGTTGTCGTTGTTGGTGACCGATGCGGTGTGTTGCTCGCCGGACGGGGGATTCATAGGGAGGTGAGTAGATTAGAATTTGGTGGTAAGAGAAACGGCTACGTCATTGATTCAAGCTCCGCCGGCAATCACCGCCAGCTTGCTCTTAACCGCCATGTCGCTTCCTTCCTGCAATCCTCTCTGCCGTGCAACCTTTCCGGCACACTTTCTTACCGAACCCCACTCAACGTGGACCGGATTCCAATTCTTGGTCTTAAGTATAACTCACATCCGCCGCCCCAACTGGGCACATTCGCAATCACATACAGCTGTCGTCCAGCTAGTATATCTAGTCCCCTCCGCTGCCTACCCTCCGAATTTCTGGTGGAGATCTTCGCCCTCTGCTCCCCCGCGCTAACCCTAACCTTCACTGACGCCCCCGCCCTCGGCCTTTCCCGCTCCAAATCGCCCTAACGCGCCTCGCTCATGTCCCTCTGCGTGCTTTATCCCGCGTTTGCTCGTGCCGGCACGACGTCGCGATGGGAACTCCCGCCCTCTTGACCCGCTTGGACCTCGACACCGTCCTCTGGCGCACGCCCGCCTCACCGCGCACGGCGACGGCGCTGCTCAGGGCGGTGGAGCGCAGCAGCAACTCCCTCCTCACCTCGAGCTAACGCTAGACGAACACTCCCTGCTCAGCCCCGCGCTGGGCCGCTTTCAGCGTGACCTACGAGGGCGCGCGCATGGCGCGCCTCTCCTCCGTGCGCCACCGCCTCCCGCGCCTCGAGTCCCTGCGGCTCTGGGGCACCCCGTCAGCGCTCGATACCTTCGGCGACGCGCCGGCGCTGCGGGTCGTGCATTGTGGCGGGGAGCTGGACGCGGTGATGGCGTTCACGCGGCTGCCCGTGGCGCAGCTGAGGAGCGTGCGGTGCGATGAATATTTGGGGTTTGGAGAGCTGATGGGCGTGGGGATTTGTCCTGCGATGGATTTGTTACCGAGTTTGGCGCCGACGGCGGATTTCACGCTGAGGATATACCTCGTCGAGGACCTCGAGGATATGGTGGAGACGAAGATGTTGCCGCCGCTAGCGAGCAGGGTGAGGAGCTTTGGGATCACGGTGGCGGATGGGTTTTCAGCCTCAAACGCCGGGCTCAGCATAAGTAAAATCACCGGATGCCTCACCCTACCGGGCCTAGAGGAGTTCGAGCTCAACTCGGAGCAATACCCCACCCTCGTCCTCCCCTGGCCTCACCATCCTCGGCCTCGCCGAACGCTCGAACTTTGCGAATCAGCTGCGCACCCTCCGCGTGAGCCATGCTGACGTCAACGAGGCGCAGTTGGTGGAGGTGTTGTGGGAGCTGGGGGCGTTAGAGGTGCTCGCTATCTCGGATCCTAAAGAGGAACATGCGCACGATTCGTATGGGGGTGGCGGGAGCGTGGATCGGCATTTGGTTACTAATGCTTTGCTCAAAGAGCTGACGCTCCCCGTCGGTTGGAATTCACATTCCGCTTCGACTAACGGCGCCAGCGGGAACTCGACTTCTGATGCCAACTCACGTTCGACTTCGAACGGCGCTAGCGAGAGCGCGCACGAAGGAGGAAGAGAAGGAAGAGAAGGCAGGCAGAAACCCATCGTCCCCCGCCTGAGCGCGATCGAGCTCGGGAGTCTGATGTGCTTCGACGATGGGGTTTTGTTGGCGTTCCTCGAATCGCGCATGCCGCCTAGTTTTGATATCAGCCGGTCTTTTGTTGAGCGGGGGTTCGATGGAGAGGGTGCGTTCCAATTGCACGATTCGCATGGTGGGGAGGAGAGGGAGAGTGGTGCGTGTCTTTATCATCCGCTATACACCGAGGCTGATTATTTTGATACAGGGGCGCGGGGATTCAGCGCTTTCAACCTCGCCACTGTGGACCCGAACCATATTTTTAACCTTGCTGTTGAGGGTGCGTGTTTTTATCGTTCGTTTTTTATCGGGAGGGGTGATGCTGATTACTGATTATTTTTGTTGCAGCCTTGCAGGGGCGCGTGACGTCTCCTGCGCTTATCACCCTTTCAACGCTGACGCTGACGCCTCCCGCCCTTACCACGCCGACGCCCGCCCGTTGTACGACGCGCGCGATTCTGGCGCTCTCCTCTCCGACTCGCGGCCTGTATACGCCGAAATGCGTCCCATCTACGCCGACCCCTCGATCGCGCGTCAACCCCGGCCGTAGACAAGACGGCGCTTCTCGCCGACAATACTCCCGCCCCCTCCCAAGACGAACCCCCCGCGCCCTTCCACGCAGACCTCTACGCGCTCCCCGCCCATTCACGCCCCCTCGACGCGTGGGTGGAAGCAAGGATCGGGGAGCCGGGGCGCATGGGGGGTTGGTCTTTTGTGGGGGGGAGGGAGAGGATATTTAACGGGCGGGTGGTGACTACCCGAAGCTACATCACACAACGACCTTCGAACTCGACGCTAAATCACGACTTTCGATAATCCCGCGTGCTACGATTCCTGTTGTGTTTGTGTATTATTCATGAGCTTTGTGTATCATTCGTTCGCGTTTGTGTATCGTATCATTCATTCGTTCGTGCTCGATCTACCTATCCTTATCCACTCATCCACTTATCTACGTATCCACCTATTTATCTATCGATCTATCTAACCCCACTACATATATACCCCGCTCGCTAGCTGCTTACTTATCGTTAACTGTCTTTATTGTCCTGTTTTTGCCGTGTTTTTGTTGTCTACATAGGTTTACGGGGGTGTATTCACTTACTTGCTTGTGTAATTTTTTGGATGGGACAGCAGAGGGGGATGGTTTAGATTACCTGGTAATTCTGCGGAATTTTTTGAACGGTGCGGATGTGGTGGTGGGGTTAGATCCGAGTGAAGTTGGACTTGGGGGGTCGATGTCGAGAACCACGTTGTGTGATTCCACCAGCCAGGGTGATTTCTTTTAGGATTACAGCTTTTACTTGATTCCATTTAATGGCGTCGGTGCTACGCAAAACGAAACTGAGCGATTTTAACAGCAGATATTTCACGAGCCGGCCGGGTCATGGATATTTTGCGAGTGCTGCTCGTCGCGGAATTGAACCGCGTCGCACAATAATACAGCATGGGGAGAAATTAAATTGATATCGTCTCTGAAAGTTCTCAACGCCGGCGCCGGCTTTGAATACGGTGTGTGGAACACTTACAATAATTTTCAACACCGATTTTCCAGTTTCGACGGGGGCGGGACTTTGTCTGGCTTCAGTCGACTACTCAAGTTCTTATAATTATTTTCGATGGCGGAAACGAGATTCGCGATCACCCCGGGCGGAGTGCGAACTCTCCATCTCCAACGGAGATACTCACAAGGACTAAATGATAAGAACACCTTGCCTTGATCTTTGCGGTGGCTTTGGCGAGGTCTTATCAGTTATTTTCAACGCCATTTAGTAAGTATCAAGGTTCAATTATCGATAGGTCTTATCTGTCCAATTAACTCCGGGCGCGATATTCGGCAATGCAAGTGGGGTTGGTAACAGTCGGAATATTGGCAGGGAGAGTGCGCCGGTCCCGTGCGTGCGCCTGGACTGGGGAGTATTCTGCGAGTATTACGTGTTCTACGATGGTGCGGTATCCTGTGACAGTGCCCGCCTTGCTGATTTTGCGTTTAATTTCGGTTCGGTTCGCACATGAGGGGGTACACATTCATCATTTGATCCGCGGAAGGTTTGCACTCGTTCAAATGCACATATTTCCAGCACGCATCAAGCCCCTAACACACAAGCTGCCCGTTGTTGTTTCCGACGCAGGCGTCTGGACATCAGGAATTGTCAGCAAAGTAAGTGTGTACATTGGCAGACATTTACTCACTAATATCGAGCGCAGTGCTTGAAGACTGCCCGTCTGGGAACGCACAAAGGCAACCAAAGGCGGTTCCGTGAATTGAACATCCAGAACAACTGCTCAAAAAGTCTCCACTATCATAGGGACATGAGTTGCTGCAGGGATGCATGGGGATACATAGACGCACTTGAGAGTGCCCCCCGAGTTCTCGACACACTTGTCGAGGTCGAGCTTCGTGTTGACCATAGCGCCAGCCCCATTTTTGCATTTGGTCACTAGGAATACGGTGTCGTCGATCTGTATGTTGGTACAGCTAGAGGCGAACCCGCCATCAGCGATGCTCGGGATGCCGATGGTGTTGGCCTTGGTGGCGACGGCCGCCCTGGAGTGAGCAGCAGATGAAACGGATGAAGCTGGTGTGCATGTTCGACCTGTGAGAGCGATGCTGAGGTTTGTAGCACTAGGACCGTTCGCTTTTAAACCACTCATTATCAGTTACTACCTAGTGCGATACCCCACAACGCGTTTCGTTTTATTTGCATTGTGGGTAGATGGATTTCCTTGCGCTATGCATATATCTCCGAGGATCGTTCACAGGTTCATTTTGAGTTGCATCTTCTGATGTCCGGCTTTCAGAAAGGACAGGCGTTCGATATGCGAGATAACGACTGCTTTTCTTCCGCGGGATTCACGCCTGGCATCGACTCGCGTAATCGCCGTGGTCGCTTTCGGTGCACTTACTTCAAGTTGGTAATTCGAAATGTTTCCACTTCAATGACTGCCACGTGCACGGCACCAGTCCTGTTCTGACAGTGTCCTGGGTTCAACTCAGCAGCTAGTGTGATGGGACTGATCTTTTCAAGCTTAACGGCTATTTGCAACCCGGCCAAAAGCTTTGAGAAATTCTAACAACCGGAAAGACCGTGAACCGAGCGGGAGTTCCCGAGAAGAGAGGCCCGGACATATAACTCCAGAACTGAAAGCCGCAGATATGGCGACCAACGTGTGCATGCCATGTATGGCTAGATCCCGGCTAACTGCAGCTAAGTATTCTTCTCATCACGCAGCGGTCGTGATTTATTGACATCGTAGTTTCTTTTAGCTTCTTCAGTGTTTAGTACAGCCGTTTCATAAATAGTATACGGGTTTTGATCGAGTGGTGCTCGCTCGTTTTTGTTTACCTCTGATTGACGGTGAGTCTCTGTTGGCTCCACCTGGCTCCACCACCACACACTATGTGACGCATGGGACTTTACTCTACTACTGGCACTCATGGCTCAAGGCAATACGAAGAACATCTCCGATATGTTGAGTTCAAGGCAGAGAGTAAAGAATAGTGAAAACCATGTTGAATGGCGCACCTATATGTTGGGTACGTTGGAGTTGAAGTGGAGTCACAACACCGTGTGGTGGGGCTATGACATAGCCGAGGGTAGTGCTGGCAAGGTTCGGTTCGGTTCGGGTTCAGGGCCTTTCACCCTGAACGCCGAACCTGAACGTGGTGTTCGGTTCGGGCAACTCCCGAACCTTGAACCTGAACGCGCGTTCAGGTTCAGTTCGGCGTTCGAACGCGTTCGAACCTAAGGCACTTCGGCCATCTCGGGCGGCTGAAATCTCACTGAAAATATCACTTACCAAGATTTTCAGTGCTCTGGTGGTTGGAAAAGGTATCTCACATGCCTTTGCTAGTGCCGAGACACCTACGAATGATAAATTATCCTCACGCAAGTTTGCTAGAAAATTGCGTGACAACAAACCGTCATCAATTAACATCGAAATTGCTTTAAATTTACCTCGAGAAGATTCAGGTGTGTTCTGCGATGGATGAATACCCGGGCTATGCAATGTGGGGTAAATTGAGTGCGAACAGTGGAGAAACTCATGTAGAAATCACTCACCTGACGAATTTTTAGGTTCGGCGTTCGAACACGCCTGCTCTCCGCCGAACGCTGAACCGAACTTTCGGTTCAGGTTCAAGTATTCGCTGAACCTGAACGCCGAACGTACGTCCGGTTCAGGTTCGGTTCAGGTTCGGACCGATTTCCGAACCGAACCTTGCCACCACTAGCCGAGGGAGACTCAGCGTCAATCAAAGGTAAACAAAAACGAGCGAGCACCACTCGATCAAAACCCGTATACTATTTATGAAACGGCTGTAAGTGCATGACTCAAAATACTATAAACTCGCGCAGGAACAAACGGGATGAGAGTACTTGAATTCTCGGAGTGTTAGACGGTGTTGATGTCAGTTTGGTCATGTTTCTCGTCACGTGCTTTTCCTTCTTGTCCACGACCGTCGTCGACTGTCCTTTGCTTCGACGGATCCAGAGCTTTCAACTCGAAGTACACCAGGTAAGTACGATTCCTATTCGCCATGGTCTCGCTTGACCATTCCCGACCATAGATGGCAGAGAAACGCGCAGCACCGCCTACTACTGCCGACGAGCTCTCAATCGCTCTCCCAATGACTCCCAGCCCTGCGGTGGACCTAAGCCATTTGCTTGTGAGCAACGACCCTCCCCTCGATGCACAAATTCCATTCGTTCAACCACTTCTTACCCTCACCCAACTCCGAGTGGATGCATTGAATGCCCGGATCGACGCTCTCACTAGTAGCGCCACAATGGACCAGCTCCTCAGAGAGCGCTATAAAGCGTTGAAGTGGTTTTAAAGTACTCCGGAGTCCTGTCCCTCATCCGCCGTGTACCGACAGAGCTGATTTCCGAGGTTTTCTCCTGGACGTCGCCGCGTACTAGAAAGATCGGCAAAAACACAGTGGTTCAGCCACCGTGGCATCTGGGTCATATTTGCAGGTCTTGGCGAGATACCGCCCTCGTGTATCCACTTCTTTGGAACTCATTCAATATCCTGCATTCTCCAGAGCACCCACATGAGAATACATTCCCACTATCCATGATCGAAACTCAGCTTCTCCGATCCGCCAATGCACCCCTGGTTCTAGATTTCGAATGGTCTTCAAAGAGCACACCTCTCACCACTGCGTTTCTGGATGCACTTGTTTTTCATTGCGAACGCTGGAGCTCCATTCGGCTCGGTCCAGCTCCCTGCAGGCTACTTGATCTCCTTCGACCTTCAAAAGGTCGACTCGCCCAATTGCAGAGGTTGGACTTACTCAACACCCATCATTTTCCGCTCCACCTGGAATCTTCCGTTGCACCAAGCTTGCGCGAGGTGCTCCTTACGGGTTCCCTTTATGATGAATATTCTCCAGATTCCACCATCCCGTGGCAACAAATAACCCGCTACCGGGGAATTTATCTTGCGCTCTGGCGGCAGCTCGATATCCTGGGGTTCGCTCCCAACCTGATTCAATGCGATATCGCCAGCAATTATTACACAACAGACGACGTTAGGATGATTACTCTCCCTCATATCCGGCAACTCTACGTCGAAAAGGATCATCTGCTAAATCATTTCACCTGTTCACGGTCGGCTCGGTAGACCCACTACTTCCGTTCATCCACCGCTCCTCCTGTACGTTAACGACACTTGTCCTGACTAGGTGTCAGATGCTGGAAGGACTTGTTCCGTTTCTACGAGACACTCCCGTGCTTCAATATCTCCTGCTCGAAGCTGACTGTTCAGCTCCAGGACCAGTGCGCACCCTTTTCGACGCCATGATGCTCTCAGATCTTTCTTCTGACATATGTCCCAACCTTCATTCCTTCGCCTACGGATGTCGGGGTGGAGACAGTGGATTCTCGCATGACTCCTTCTTCTCCATGGTACGGTCCCGCCTCAGTGGACGATGTCCTCTGACCTTCGTCCGGGTTTTCTCCATCTACTCGGATGACGACTTCCACGACCTCATGCAGAGTCGGGTGCAGGGACTGGCAAACGATGGGCTCGACATTGCCGTCCTAGATCACTCCGAAGCAAAGGTGCTCATCCTGAAGGATCGCCCATGAAACACGACATCCAGCTCCAAAAATTCATAATGCGCGAGAAACTCCCTTCCTACGCCTTGAAAATATGTAGTCTCTTATCTTTCCAGTATAATAGTGAACCAAATTACATGGGTACTTAATTGAGTTGGTGACATGCCTCGAGGGAAAGTGTCAATGCCGAACCAAATTTCGCTGCTAGCAGGGGAAGGTATAGAGTAATTGGCAGAAACGCTACGAATGTGGGACGTGCAGTAGGTAACATGTTCACCAGAGGAGAGCTTTTTACTGTAAATCATTGGCTATGCGGGGAACGATTATTATATCTTAGACAACAGGAATGCTATTAGATTTGTCCAGATCTCTGATCTCGTTCACATACAGATGTAACCATTCGGTCATGGATTGTGTCCTAGACAGGAGCGGGGCCTGCATTCAGTTGTAGAATAGCTCAAGTTATCACATTCCAGAAATTTCGAATCCCTCTTATGATCCGCCGCGCCGCGTTCGTCATCTACTTGATTCCCACTGGAACTGCTGTTGCCACGCAGCCCAAATTGCCACAAAACCGGACCAAGTACATTGTTGCTGCCCTGCGTTGATGAGATGAAAAACTCGGAGAGGCAGCGCAGGCGCGTGTTCACCGAGAGGCCGATGTGGGTGTTGATGTCCGCTTTTTTTACGGGAAAAACAACAATAACAGCCACTTCAAGGAGAAGGTTAAATGACGAGGGAGTACGTACCAGCGGTGACACCGAAGAAATTTAAATCAAGACCTTGCAAATCTATACCGAGCGCGTGAATCAGGCCGCCGGCGGCAGAGAGGTTCTCTGTTTTCAGCGCGCTCAGCTCTAGAAGGCGGATTGACGGTAGCCGCTCTGCCGCATCGCATCCCTCCCTTCCCGAAATTCTGCCATCGCCGGAGAGGCGGCCCCACCTCTTCTCTTGTGCGGCTTTTCAGTGCCATTTTGACCCCAGCTGTGGTCGTCGCTCGAGAATACACGATCTGGCAGAGTTCCAAGGTGTGCGAACCCAACTGCGATGTCACTGCCGCCTACGTTCTCTGGGTGCCTTTTCCACACGTTGGAAAATTATTCACACATGACTTCGAGGTTTCCCTCCGCTGACGGCTGAGAATGTATCTATTTTGAAAGACGTGCTCGTGGCGAAATACAAGTGCCACGACATCCGCAGGGAATTCCTCGTGGAGTTATGGAGTTCCTCACCATCGACCTGAACTTCATCGACCTGAATCTCACCTGGCCTACCTCCACTGCCCACGGAGGTGCCCCGGCGTGGGCGCTTCTCTCGACTCTGAATGCGAAATTTGTTCGCCTACACCAGATTTAACTAGGAGCTCCACGTAAGACCACGCTAGAGCTACATACCCGAAACAAGGAATTCATTGGGAGGCGCTGTCCACTGGACATTGCCGCCGCCACCTCCACTCCCTACTGGCGGGGCCGACTCAGTGGTGGTCTTGGATTTATTCCCGTCTTTCATCTCCAAATTTTTGAAGGCCGCTCAACGATAACTCATAGGGTTCGTCGGGATAAAGCCAGCGAACAAGAGGCTGCGTGTGTCTTTTGCCAGGATTTACTTACAACGAGCTGGCGTGAACCGAGGTCAAAATCCCCTTATAAATATAACATGCAAATTAACTCAGTTCTTCTTTCCTGAATCACTCGGTTGGAGATTAAACGTTGAAATACAAATGGTCCGTTGATTTAGTATGTATATAATTCTCCAAAGAGCATGTTTCTTGTGGGCTCTTGCATTATTCCCAGTACTTCATTGCTGATTGTTGGCCGGACACTCAAGGATGGCTCATGGGGTTTGTCTGATGCAGCGACGAGTAGTCACGGCTTCCCCGGTTTGATAACAACAGCATCGTCCAGATGGCAACCCCATGGATCAGGATTTTCCTCAAGATATTATCAGCTCGTCAGGAAGTTTGGGAGTTGGAAATGCCGGCAAACACACCGCCATCAATTCCGGCGGCGCTGCCGGCACTACCGTCGGAGTTTGAAACATCTTCTACCCATTCTTGGCTCACTCGCTGGTCGCTTGCTCATGGCTCTTCATAAGCACACAAAAAGATCGGCGGCCTCTACACCTCATTTCCACTCATGGCTTTGGAAGGATTTTCTGGCCCGGCTACAGAGATCAATTTTATTAAATAATGGGTCGCATTTTATGTTCAGTTTGCAGATGTCTGTAAAGGGCGTTGCTCACCGTGCAGAGATGAAACCGAGGGTGTATGGGGCGGATGTTTTGGTTAACTGACTCCCTCGGGTCCTACAATGAAGCACGACACTTCTAAATATGTGGTTCTGCTGTCCACATATTGTTCTCCCTCTGCGTATGGATTAAAAATACTATTGGACATCACAGATGCATGTTATGTACCATATTTGATCATTTTGTGCACTTGAAGGGCAGCGAGGCCGAATAAACCCACTTGCGAACAGTATAGGAGGATATTGATCCTTGTATATATCAGTGGACTGTGGCCTGCCGTTACACCGGCCGCTTACCAATCATACCGCCGATCACACCGCCGGTCTCCCAAATCCCCGGTATTTCCAACTCCCAAACGCACTCGAGCTCGTGCCGGAATAAAGGGGTAGTACTCGAATTCTCGGAAACAGTGTTGATGTCAGTTTGGTCATATTTCCAGTACGCGTCCTATCACGTGCCCTTTTCTCCTCTCCACGACCTACGATGCGGCAGATCCTTCGACCCGGGTTAGCTGTAGCTGGTAGGTTTCAAGTTCCATTCTTTATTATTCTCTGCTTACGTTTCCCCTCCATAGATGTCCCACCTTTGCTGGAAATGCAGGGCACCGCCTGCCGCGGCCGACGAGCGCCCACTAGCTAGACCACCCATCGACCTAAGCCATCTGCTTGCGAGAAACGACCCGCCTCTTGATGCACAAACTGAATCCATTCGACAGGCTACCACCCTCAGCCAGCTCCGGGTGGATGCATTGAATGCCCGGATCGACGCTCTGAGTGCTACAATCGATCAGCTCATTGCAGAGCGCGATGAAACGGCGGAGCGTGCCAGACAGTACACCGGAATCTTATTCCCGATCCGCCGTGTACCCCCAGAACTAGTTTGCGAGATCTTTCCCTGGATGTCGCCACGCACTAGACGTATCGGCGAAAACACAGTGGTTCAGCCACCGTGGGATCTGGGTCATATTTGCAGGTCGTGGCGAGATACCGCCCTCGCATATCCACTTCTTTGGAATTCCGTTCACATTCTGCACTCTTGGGAGTACCCCCACCAGAATACATTCCCACTATCCATGATCGATACTCAGCTACTCCGGTCCGCCAATACACCCCTGGTCCTGGATTTCCACTGGTCGGATTTAGACGACACACCTACCGATAGTCCGGTGCTGGCTTCACTTGTCCTTCATTGTGAACGCTGGAGCTCCATTCGTTTCAGCCCACATCCTGGCACGCTTCATGAGCTGCTCCGACGTGTAAAAGGTCGGCTCAGCCGATTGCAAAGGGTGAAATACGCCGAAACTAATAATGTTCCTGCTACGGAGGAATCGGACTTATCGGATATCTTTTCAACGGCCCTAGATTTGCGCCAGGTGCTCCTTACAGATCCCGGCTTTGAAGAATATTCTCCGGCTCTCGCGATCCCGTGGAGACAAATAACCCACTACCGGGGGATTTATTCAATCCGGCGGCAGCTCGATATCTTGGAGAGCGCCCCCAACCTCATTGCATGTGGTCTCGCCAGCGATGATCACACAACAGACGACGCTAGGATGATTGCTCTCCCTCATCTCCGTCGACTCTACGTCGAAACGACTAATCTTCTAAACCAGCTCACCGCACCGCTCCTCGAAGGCCTTTTTACGTTCGGCGCAGTGCACGCGCTACTTCCTTTCATACATCGCTCGTCCTGTGCGTTGACGACACTGGTCCTGGCAGGGTGTCAGACACTGGAAGCACTCGTTCCCGTCTTACAAACCACTCCGGCGCTTCAATATCTCCTGCTCGAAGTCGTCTGCTCAACCCCGGAGCCAGTGACCGTGCAGCCAGTGAGCGCGCTTCTCGATGCCATGACACTATCAGACTCTTCTTCCGACCTATGTCTCAACCTTCATTCCTTTGCGTACGTACGGATGCCTGCCAGAGATTGGTCATAATCGGTTCTCGCATGACCCATTCTTCTCCATGGTACGGTCCCGTCTCAGTGGACGATGCCCTCTGACATTTGCGCGGGTTTTCTCCATCTACTTGGACGACGACTTCCGTGACATCATGGAGAGTCGAGTACAGGGACTGGCAGCGGATGACCTCGATATCGCCTTCATACATGGTGCCGAAGCGAAAGCGCTCATCATGAAGGATCGACCATGAATGACAGACGCTGGAATTTCATCGAGGTGTTGTTGATAAAGCGAGTAAGAACCTTGTTTTCTTAGTACAACTCGGAGCTACTACTGTACCGACATGTATGGAGGCAACGGTCACGGTCACGATGGCGTCCGTTGCGTTGCCAATTTTTCGAGGGGTCACGGTCACGGAGGGGTCCATTGCCCAAAAAATAGTGTGACAATGAAAAAAGATGTAAAATTCTCAAGAAAATTTGTATTAGCTCGTTTCCTACTCCTCTTCATCACTGTCAGGTTGATAATTGTCGCTGCTATTCTCCTCATCCTCAGAATCCGATAAAAAAATCGTGTCCGAGTCGCATCAGCGTTGCCCAAAGAGGCAACGGTCACGGTCACGTTCATTGTCGTTGCTCAAAAAATAAGCAACGACAATGTCACGGTGGTCCAGGGTGTTGCCTCCATACATGTTGGTACAGTATATGTAATTTTATGCAGTCTCATGCCATTACACTAACACGGCGACTTGTCAAATTATGATTGCAAATTCTGCGGGAAAAGCCCAGCCTTTTGCGCGGGGTTTTTCCACCCATTGACTCGGACGCCCACTTCCGCCACATCGACAGTCGGATTTAAGCGCCCTCAGACTATGGATTCGATGTTCTTTCCTCCATAGCCACCGAGCGAAACCGCCTATCCGAAAGGATCGACTATGAGAGATGAGACCTACAATTTCATCGAGGAGAATGGCCCACAGGAATTTCTTTTATTTCGTACGACTCTACGCAGGCGCTTATCATTACAATAACATGTCGGTTCGAATTATGCGCGTGATCATTTGTTGGTAGGCTCGAACCCAGCAGAACACGCCAGCACTTAACTTTGGATGATAGTAGTCGATCCGGGCTAATATGCCAACAACGATTTGATGTAATGTAAGCAGCAGAAGGGGTAATGTGAGCAGTAGCCGAAACGCTACCCATCGTAAGAGGTGTGGTATCTCATCCTATTTTCAATACAGTCTACGGGACACGACAGTACTTCAGCTCTCGCGCGAATTTGGTAGGCGGAGAATAGTAATATTCGGAAATTGTAATGACAACAGAGGATTCATTGAAGACCAATAAGAACTCTACTCCCATATTCAATTTACTGGGCAGGTGGGCTTCAATCGAAGGAGAAATGATTGTCTTTTGCGATTCCGTCGCGTTTCGCGTTGTACTTGTTTGTGCTCCGCATTTGCTCGTGATCCCTCACGTGACGAATTCTTGCTCCATCCACATCACCACCAGATGGTTTTACTGACAGAAACGCGCTCGTAGCACGTCTTTCGCTGCTTTTACTCTGATTGAATATCCCTCCGCTGGACCTCCTTTTCAGAGCTTCAAGGAACTTGGTACGTACCACTCGACTCTTCGAGAAAGTTTCGCGACTCAGATATCTTCCATTCCCAGACCATAATTACTGTTCACATGGCCGCGCCACGCGTATCTCGACTAACAAGCACCAGATCTCCCAAGCCTTTGACGTGATCACTCAGCTGAGCACTCGCGCGATCCTTCTGAATCTTCGTAATGACTTTCTTCCTCTCACCAAAACCCCGACGCATTCTGGTCATCGGCGACGGCCCTTGCGGTCTAGTTTCCTTGCTAAACCTGGTGGAGAGAGACCACTTTGAAGAGATCGTCCTCGCTGAGAGAAAAGACGATGTCGGTGGAGTCCGGTGAGTCGATAAAATTACTTCGCCACTTTTATCTCTCACCAATAATCAGGTATCTCGAAAATATCCCAAAGTCCAGCACCCCGCGTTCCCGGCCATTTCAGTCATCCCCCGCGTATCCTGGGCTAATCGACAACGTATTGGCGGAATACCTGACGTTCTCTCACCATCCATTCCCGGAACCGGCATCGGCGATCCATCCTTATCCAAGCCTTAGGATACGTACGCCTACCTTCGCAAATTCGCGGAGCCCTTTCTTGCCGGTGGGCAGATCCGATTATCGACGGAGGTCGTCTGGGTCGATGAGCTGCCGGGCGGGCAGTGACGACGCGCGATTGGCGGGCGGGGAAGGAGGTCTGGGATGCGGTAGTTAGTGCGATATCGTGGTACAATCATCCTTCGTGGCCAGAATCCACCTCTGGGCTGGCGGAAGTGCATGCCGCGGGCCTCGCGATCCACGTGCAGACTTGGAATGGACCGGACGGATACGAGTAAAAGGTTCGTCCTAGACCTCTTCGGATTTCGTATATGCTTATATGTGTCCTTCAGCGCATAGTCGTGGTCGGAAATGCCAATTCCAGCAACGAAATCGCAGGGCAGCTGAAGAATGTCAGTCGGACGCCCGTACACAGATCGATTAGACGTCAAGGCTTCCGCCGCTTTGCGTTTCTACCGGATCCTCAAGTCATCGACGTTCCGCCTACAACGTGATACATGGTGAAATCTACGGGAAGAGTCGATCTCGAGTTCCTCGATGGCTCGACCCTGACAGATATCGACGCCGTCGTGTGCGGCACCATCCGTGCGCGTCCTCCAGCCACATGCAGGACTTTCAAACACACCCCAAACACTCACCCCCCCCTCACCTCCGAGCACATATCGCCGCCGCAGGTCCCCTCACTATACAACCACATCCTCTACGCCCCCACGCCAACTGTGGCGTTAATCGGCGCAGTGATGTCCTACATGCTCTTCATGTTCGTGGACGTCGCAAGCACCTGGTTCACCCTCTTTCTCGACGAGCGGCTGCCGATCCCCAACGTGCTCGATGTGTAGCTGGAGGGTGAGCGCGAGGAGGGCCGCGCGCGCGAGGGGCGCGAGGTGTCATCGCTCGTGGCGTACCATATCCTTGGGCCGGACGAGCAGCGCCGCGTGCAGGGGCTGAAGGACGAGATTAGCGCAATTGCGCCGGAGTATGCGGCGGTACTGCCGGAATGGAGTGATGCGGAGTGGGCGCGCAGGGAGGGGATGTATGAGCGGAAGTGGGTGAGCTTGATGGCGGAACGGGGCGCGGAGGTGCGGAAAACGGGGTCGGACATTTCTCGTCTTTGAAAGAGGGTTGCCGAGACTAAAATATTTAGAGGGCGAGGCCAGTTCTCGTCCATGGATTTATATTGATTGTAATTGATTGTTCTTCGTTGATTGCCAGGATTCCGCAAACCCAAGTACGTGGATATTCAAGTTGACTGATTGGAAGTTATGCGTTCAAAACACGAAAGACCCCACCAGTGATTCAGAATTGTGTTTGAAAATCAAGCTTCTAATCGCGCCTGCCCGCGAATTCCTACATCCCTTACTCCCTTACATGTTGACATTCGAACTCGACACGTCGCTTGTTTCAACCATCGATTTCTTCACTGAAAATCGCATCATTTGCGACAATAAAATCCACCGTGTCCAGGACGATTTCTCAAGCTGAGGCTGAGGAAAAACGAGACATCAGAGCGGTGCCACCCAAAATATGGACACTTAAGGCTGCACTGGAAGCCCATTTTGCGCTGTTAGTAACGTTGCACTTTTGAATGGCCCCACGCGACTTGGTCCGTGCGCCGTGTGACTTCCCGCCGTCACCGGGCGTGACAATCCGATCCTTTCCCGTCGTCATCTCAGAGTCTCAATTCCTCCGTCCGCTATGGCCCTGACCCGCAGAGCATAGAAATCCATCATCAAATAGCTCCCCAATGAATTGCTTTCAGAGGCAACGTCCCACCTCTCTCGACCAGAATTGGTCGCGCTTTCCAAAACTAGGGCTGCCGCCCGGGACCGTGTCCACGGTTCCACGGCACCCGTGGCACGGGTGCCGTGCCCGTTCCGTTGGGGATTTTTTGGGACCTTCCACGGCGCGGTCACGGCACGGTTTGAACCCGTGTTCGCCGTTGAAAACACGGCCGTCACGGCCATCTCACGGCTACACGGGTGGTATTTTTTCCCCCCAGTCATCTCGGGGATATTATTCGACGTGCGACGTCGGGACTTCATTAGGTACCAGGGACATTAATTACAGGAACGTTCATGCTTTCTTTCACCGTACTCCTAGCTCCTAGGTACTCCTATGTACATTTGTGGTTTAATTGCAATTTCGTAGATACATATATATACTGGGCACCGAGTCGTCTCCCCTCAGACTTCGTATCACTTGTGTGCGCGAAGACTGAGGGTAGGTGACTCTCTTCTTTACTTTCTTACTCGTTCTGACTCGTATCTAGGTGAATATTACAGACCACTTCAACAAAAACCTCTTTTGACATTCCTGATAGTCTCATTCCTCCTGGCCGAAATGTCAGTCCAGTGTGCGCACGACGACGACGGCCACCTCAAGGACGCTTCCGAAATTGAATTTTACAACTCAGAGTCCGACGAGAAAGCCTTGCCCGCTGCTTCCAATGGTATGTCACTCATTGCCTTCGTTTTCAGATCCATCTTCTCATGCTGCACATCACAGAAGGCCCTATCCGGCGCAACACTCGTAAGAGACAGACAGACAAGCTTACTGCGATCCTCGCGGCGGAACATGCAGATGAGGATGGGAATCTTCAGACGAAGCATGTACCTCGTGTTGGCGCTCCTCGGGCTCCTCGCGTGAAGACCGTTCCCGAGACTCCGAGTGAGGAGGAGGATGATGATTTCGAGATGCCCGACTTGCGCGCTGCGTCTGACTCTGAGGATTCGGACAGCGAAGACGAGGATGTTGATAACGATGAGGTGAGTGTCCTTTGGCACCTTTTCTTTATGCTGCTGAAGCTTCTACTCAGATTGCGGATCTCCTCTCTTCCAATTACCGCGCGAGGATTTCATGATTTGCGATCCTGTGCAGTGGTGGGTTGCGCGTAAGGCACAATTTCCAAACCTCTTCTGCCTCGCACGCGATCTGATGACTATTCCTGGTTTGTTCTTCATCTTCGACATGTTCCAAAAAGCTGATTTCATTTCTCTAGGCTCTGCTGTCGCGGTCGAGCGCATCTTTTCCGGAGGCCGTGATACAATCTCCCTTCGTCGCGCCAGCTTGAAGCCCGACACCATCAGAACCTTAATGCTGGTGAAGCAACGCCTCCGCCTCGCTCGCACGGCTGTTCAGGAGATTCTGAGTTAACTACTTTAACTACATGTCGTAAATACACTTATAACTGTTTTTGAGGTGCCGAAAAAAATCCGTGGTACCGTTTACGGCCGTGCCGTGGACCGTGCCGTGCCGTCAGAACATTTGAAGTCGACCGCACGGCCGTGTAAAGCACGGACCGTGCCGTGGAAGACCCGTCGATTCCACGGCCGTGACCGTCACGGGCACGGGTGGCAGCCCTATCCAAAACCTCCCGCTTAACCAGCAGCCTCGCCATCCCATTCCTTTGTCGCGTCGTCTCTCTATCGACCATGTATGAAATTGAAAACTTCCTCTCTACACTGAAGACGCACGCCCGTACTAAGAACGATTCATGTACAACAATTTTCCATCCAAACACGCGAATTGTACGCTCGTTATGTCCTTCCAGGACTTGATGGATTGCTTACCATCAAGTTTTAGAAAACTACCCGAACATCTTGTCAAAGAGATCACTTCCATGCTTGCCAATGTTCCCAATCTGCAATCACTGGTGCTGTTCACTGAGAATGACTTGCCGCATATGCTACTCCACTCGTATTTTCCGAAACTTTCCACTTTCGCCTACCGCACTTCTCCGGAGATCTCCGTATCGCTATCTCATTTCATCAACCGCCACCCTGCCATAATCTGCCTTGACCTCACCCGAGCAAAGGGCGATATCCAGCCTCAGTTGGAACCTCTCTACTTGCCAACTCTCAGAGAATATTCGGGGCCCGGATTTTTCGTACCATCCCTCGTCTCTGAGACGAAGTCCCTTCGGAATCTGACCCTCGTATGGTTCCCTGGCGATCTAGACATTGAAGCTGTGTTGGCATCGTTTGCAAGGATGGCGGCGCCTCGGCCTACCATTTCCGATTATCTCGTCGACCCATCGTGCTTGGATCCTCTGAGAAACATCCCGAAAATAATGATCCTCGCGTTTTATAGCTTTACCCCTCTGGTCGCATTCCTCTCGTGAGCCCACACGTCTTTTCAGCGATAGCACTCCATTGAATTGTCCATCAGGATCACGCTCTGAACCTTGCCAGCAAACTAGCAGAATTTCGTTACCTTGACTCGCTGGGGTTCAACGACTTCGAGGACGATGAAAGTCTCACCGAAATCGAATCTATGGGTTTGGACATCCAGATTCTCGAGGCGTGGGTTGCGGCTCGTCCATCGTTGGTCCAAGTGCATTTCCGTAAGCGATAATATTCTTACTGCGTCAATGCTCTTGTAACGATCCATACGGCTTCACAGATGGAAGGAGTGGAGAAACACGGGATGGGGATGGGAACTTGATAACTAGAAAAGACGACGGAAGGTAGCAGTGACACACAGTCTTGTATATATTCATTCCGCCGTCCCCATATCCATGCGATTCTTTTGACGCGGCCTGACCTTCTGCTCCACGAATAAGAATGCCGTGTGGATTTCTGCTTCGAATTCACCCATCCCCGGCGATAGGACGAGTGTGAGTTTGGAAGAGTCCGTCCCTGGCTGCCTATGGGCCAAAATGTGTTGCATATTCCGAGTCGTTGCGAATAGCTGTACCCGTGCTTTAACTTTGATGCCGTTCTCTGCGCTACCAAGATGGACCCACCGCGAGCCCGTAGTCGTTGTGTCGCGTGAGAAACGAGGCTCCCCGCCCAAGTGCAGCACGCTTGCCGGACTGATCATGCAGGAAATCTATAAAAATTCAACACGGATGAATAGAGGAGATCACGATAATCACACACACGCCCCATGAGCCATTTTCGTGTCTTTTAACCACTGGCTGACCCTCCGTGTCTTGTCCTCGCCGACCCCAGGCAGCGTGACGGTATCCGGCAGTAACATCCCGCGGGTTATACTCCCCGGCAGAGTCTCGGTACCCGCGGACCGGATGTAAGTCGTCGGGGCACCGAGGACGGTGGATACTGTATACGCCGGTGTTGTTTTTTGTGAAGACGAGTGAGGTATTGTCAGTAGCTGCATCGGAGCACAAGTCTTGAAATATAAATACGGCGTTGTGGAGAAAAACAAGGGATGAAACATGACCTGCGGAGCATCGACTTGGCATTGACACTATGGTGGAGTGAGACTTGTTAGATGACGTCGGTATATCAGAGATGCCAGAGACGCATACCATTCAATTGAGAAACGGAGCCACCCGATGATCCTGAATTGGGGGAATTGGTTCAGGATTGAATTCAGCTTGACTGGGAAATCCTCAGGCTATTCGTCCGTATCTGCCGAAAGGACGAGCGCGAGGTTTATCCGGTCCCTGGCTGCCAATGGGCTGCAATACCTTCAGTGCGCTGTATCAGTGTTTAAATGATACTTGCGCTGGGAAAATGTACGCACCGCCAGATTTTCCCGCGCCTAATTCTCCGTCTAGATACGACATGTTCCTAGGATCATGGATGAACGAGATTTAATGTGAGTGCAGTGGAGTCAAAGAGCTGGTAAAGAGAATGAATCCGCAGCATCAGTATGATAAGGGATATGACAAGGGATATGACATGACAGTGAAAGCATCAAGCGAATGACAGAATGGCGCCGGCATAGTCAGCGACACACGTCCAAACTTCAAAGAGTGACATGTGTGCAAATGCAGGACTGGTTCGAGTTCCTCTGCTACAAAAGATGTTAGCCATAGCGTCACTCATCAAAAGTACTCATACTCCCATTGCATTCAGCAAGGGGAGTGATTCTGGAGTTAGAATAGGCAGCATTGAACTCGGGATCCGCATTTGGTCATTGGCTTATTGTGCCAGTAACCTGTCACATTTGACAGTTCTTTTCTTAGCCAGATGTTTACTGTACCCGTCTGGGATATATAAGGCCTAGGAATTAATACATCCTTCCTTCTTTTGCCCACATTCTAAAAATGCCCCCCCAAAGCGGTGAGGACTTCTGTTTACTTTCTGATTGACCCGATGAAGACATCTGTGGCTGATGATGTTTCTGATTCTGTTTCAGGCCAAGATGTGTCTGTGAGTGCATAGAATGCATGGATTATTAAATGAAATATTCAAAGCATTCTAGGGTTCAGAGATCCGAGAATTAGAACATCTCATAGGAGAGACACCATTGGGACACCCAGATCTGCCTAGATATAAGCAACAGCTGGGAGTAGCTTTTCGAAGCCGGTATCAGGAGATGGGAGACTTGAATGATCTTGAGGCTGCATTACAGAGGAAACAAGAGGCTTTGGATCTCACCCCAGAAAGTCACCCAGATAGGGCAGGTTCTCTGCAAAGCCTTGCTCTGTCCCTCTCAGATCGATACCACAGGCTGGGAGACCTTGCTGATCTTGAGGCTGCATTGCAGCTGGATGAACAAGCAGTTGACCTTACACCAGAAGGGCACCCAGATAGGGCAGAGTGTCTGCAAAGCCTTGCCCTATCACGCTCGGATCGATACCGGAGGCTGGGAGACCTGGCTGATCTTGAGGCTGCATTGCAGCTGGATGAAGAAGCAGTTGACCTTACACCAGAAGGGCACCCAGATAGGGCAGAGCGTCTGCAAAACCTGGCAGTTTCTTTTGGAGATCGATACCAGAGGTTGGGACACCTGAATGATCTAGAGGCTTGTTTTCAGCTGCACAAAAAAGCTGTGGACCTAACCCCAGAAGAGCACCCACATAGGGCAGGTCGTGTGCGAAATCTTACTACAGTTTTCCGAGATCGTTACCGACGGCTGGGAGACCTGAATGATCATGAGGCCGCATTGCAGCTGGACCAAGAGGCAGTAGATCTCATCCCAGATGGACATCCAGATAAGGCAGGCCATCTGCGAAATCTTGCTACATCTTTCGGAGATCGTTATCGGAGGTTAGGGCACCTGAATGATCTAGAGACTGCATTGCAAATGGGCCAAGAAGCAGTGAATCTCACCCCAGAAGGGCACCCAGATAAAGCAGGTCGCCTGCAAAATCTTGCTACATCTTTTGGAGATCGTTACCGGCGATTGGGAGACCTGGATGATCTCGAGGCTGCATTACAGAGAAAACAAGAGGCTCTTGATCTCACTCCAGAAAGGCACCCAGATAGGGCATATCGACTACAAAGCCTTGCTATATCCTTCAAGGATCGATACCGGCGACTAGGAAACCTGAATGATCTTGAGGCTGCATTGCAGCTAGACCAGGAAGCAGTGGATCTCAGCCCAAATGGCCACCCAAATAGGGCACATCATCTTCAAAGCCTTTCTGTGTCCTTCACAGAGCGATACCAGAGGCTGGGAGATCTGGATGATCTTGAGGCCGCATTACAGAGAAAACAAGAAGCTGTGGATCTCACCCCAGATGGCCACCCAGACCGAGCACGTTATCTACACAGTCTTTGTGTGTCCTTCACAAACCGATATCAAAGGCTTGGAGACCTGAATGATCTTGAGGCTGCATTGCACATGAACCAAGAAGCAGTGGAATTCACCCCAAATGGCCACCCAGATCGGGCAGGCTACCTACAAAGTCTTGCCTTATCCTTGACACATCGATACCGAAGGTTGGAGAACCTGAATGACCTTGAGACTGCATTGCAGAGAAGGAAAGAGGCTTTGGACCTCACTCCAGAAAACCACCCAGATAGGGCAGGTTGTCTGCAGAGCCTTGCTGTGTCCCTCTCAGATCGATATCGGAGGCTAGGGGACTTGGATGATCTTGAGGTTGCATTGCAGTTGGACCAAGAAGCAGTTGACCTCATTCCAGAAGATCATCCTTACAGGGCAGGCTGCCTACAAGGCCTTGCTGTCTCCTTTGCAGCCCGATATCAGAAGTTGCACAAGCTTAAGGATCTTGAAAGTGTTCACACTCACTACCTTGCTTCCTTCCAAATACCCAGTTCACGCCCAGAACAATCTTGGAATGCAGCCCTTGATTGGGCTTCCATCGCAGAAGATTTCAAGTCTTCACATTGCATAACAGCATTCTCCAATGCCTTCAATTTGGTGCCTGAGATTCTTTGGATTGGAAATGTCCTATCTGTGCGTCATGAAGCCATTCGTAGGCTCAATATTGGACAAGTCACTTCTGCTGCTGCAAAAACATGCATCAATTTCTCTAACCTTATATCTGCTGTGGAAATTATGGAACAGGGACTAGGCATTACATTTCAGCAGATACTTCAATTGAGGACAGATTTGGATGGACTTCCACCTGATCAAGCACATAAATTTCAATTCCTTTCTTCAGAGCTCTACAGTGGCACATCCCCTAATCCTAGAGATGTTGCTATTAAGAGGCAAGATCTACTGAAGAAAATCCGCCAGCAGCCAAGCCTTGAATATTTTCTTCTTCCAAAGCCATATAAGGATCTTTGTGGAGCATCCCAACAAGGGCCTGTTGTTATCCTTAACAGCCACCAGGATCACTGTGATGTGATCATAATCCTGAATCCAAGCTCAGAGCCAGTGCATGTTCCACTTACAGATGTGACAATAGACATGTTAAAATCACAGCGAGATGGAGTCACAGAGCTTCTCGGTCATTGCAACATCAGAACACGAGGAGAATCCACATCAACCAGACTTTTTGGTCATTTTGAGGGGTTTGGCTCCAAACCACCTAAACAATGTTTTTCAGATCTATTATTGTGGCTCTGGACTCATATTGTTGCTCCTGTTCATCAAGCTTTGAAATCTGTTAGTACATATCCCAGCACCTTGTCATTCCACTAATAGTTCATTTAGCACGGGATTCACAAAGGCAGACTGTGGTGGTTGCCAACTGGAGCATTTACAGGACTCCCTCTGCATGCATGTGCTCCAACTGATGTGTTCATCAATTCATATACAGCAACCTTAGGATCTTTGCTAGATGCATATGCCAAGAAATCATATGTTGCACCTACAGTTGGTGTTGTTGGAGTAACACATACTGGTGGTGGAGCAAACTATCTTCAAGGAGTAGGACAGGAGGTCAAAAACATTCTTTCAATTATCAAACAATCTCAGGTCAAGTGTCTTGAAGGAGAGAAAGCCACAGTGGATGCTGTAAAACAGCAATTAAAGGAGTGCTCCTGGGTGCATTTAGCCTGTCATGGCACACAAGATGTGGTTGATCCAACAAAAAGTCGTCTGCTACTTTATGGAGGTAGCTTGGAGATGAAAACCATCCTTCAAATGCCTCTGTCAAATGCAGAATTTGTGTTTCTTGCTGCATGCCAGACAGCAATGGGAGATGCCCAACTTGTAAATGAATCCTTTCATCTGGGTGGTGGATTCATTGCAGCAGGATTCCGAGGTGCCATTGGGACAATGTGGTCTATGAATGATTCAGATGGTCCACTGGTGGCTCAGATCATTTACTCTCACTTGTTTCGAGGGGGTCGACAGCCTCAGGCGAGTGATGCAGCTGAGGCACTGCAGTTGGCCGTTAATGAATTGAAGGCGAGAAAGGTTCCTCATGAACGTTGGATACCATTTATTCACATGGGGATCTGATCAGAGTTACGAGTACTTATGTAATAAGTAATCGTTCATTTAACAAACTCATATGAGGAATTCGAGGACCTCTGTTTTTACTTGTCCCGGAATCACATATATTACTCATTTAGTGGCTGTGTTGAAGCCTTTTTACATTTCTTCAATACGATTTTTGTGAGGTATTAGAGACTGTGCAATCTTATGTCATCCTAAGGTCTCCCGTTCGAACCCCCACCTCAGTGTTCCATTTTTTTTCTGGGATGTAATTCTGTCTTGCCCATCCACCTGACCCTATTCCGTTAAATCAGTTGAATATCCCCCTTTATCCCATTTATTGATTCTGTCCCATCCGAGGCCCCATTCGCACCTATTCCTTCCACCCCTCTATATATACTTCAAGCCTTTCCTCATCCTGCCTATCGATGTTTTCCCTCAGCGTGCCCGGGCGGCCTTTAATATATGACACCTCTATTTATTCTCGGTCTTCCTGGCCGAAATTGATAACTCCTATCTCAAGCCAGGTCTCCGTACTCTATCATGCTATTACCTCTCATTCTTCCCTATTGCCTCTCATCCGACCTGCTTGATATCTACTATGTCCAATATGATGCACTTGTCTATCCTAGGTTCTAAGTGGAATAGCAGCTTGCTGGGAATTACAAGCAGCTAAGTTCAACTTGAATTTGTAATAGTAAGTGGAGTAATAAGTAGAGGGATATAAGTACGAAGTTTCTGCCGGGCACCGCCACGGCCCTACACCCCAAGTCTGATATATGTACAAAGTTACTACTATGCTTTCCTTGTTCTGTATTTACTGTACTGTATTATTTCGACCGTAGGTTCACACTATGTCACCAGTAACCGTCCATGTTCATTTTTCAACATGTTCTTTCCTTGGCAATCACGTTGAAATTCCCATAAATGGTAATTCAGCGACTTTCGGACACGAAATTTTCACATTTTTAATGTATCTGGGCCTCGACTCTTCGTCATCGCTACCGGTACCAAATGGGTTCAGTTCACGACCCTCCGCCACCTGTCATCTGAACTTATGGTTGAAATAGTACAGTATATCTCTTTATCAGTTATTTATCATGAATATCAACATGTCTACTACTCTAATGGAAACAATCAAGGATTGGCACAAGGATTGGCACAAGGATTGGCAGAAACGGAAAGATTCTCCTCCCCTTTTCTACCAGGTAGCTCAGGACAGCACAAGTCAATTGTGTTTGAATTCCAAACTTGTTTCTAATAGTGGCCACCCCACGAATTCTCACAATCCCCGGTTCATTGCTCACTTACATGTTGAAATCCGAACTCGCCATGTAGCTTTTAATTTGTTTCAACCGCATCATTTGCGAGTAAAAAGGTCCAATGTCACTACATTTTGATGGTCCCTCGGCCAACCTCAGCTGACATCACACAAGTCTGCCGAGGGTTGGCCGAGGGGCCCACAAAATGTAGTGCGTGTTAGGACGATTTGTGACAATGCCGTTAAATTCCAGGGTAGTTCCGGTGAACTTGAAGCCAGATGAATAGCTGGCCATACCGCGGGCGGGCACTACAACGGCTTTCAGTAATATTTCCGAAATTATACAGAACGGCGCTTAAGGTTGCAATGGAAACCTATTTCTCGCTGTTAAACATTTGAATGGTCCCACGCGACTTAGTCCGTGCACCGTGTTACTTGCCGCCATCACTGCACCTGACAATCATCCTCCCACCACCATCTCGCATCTCAATCCCTCTGTCCGCTATGGTTCTGACCCGCAAGTCATGTGAATCAACCACCACATGGCTTTCAAATGAATTACTTTCAGAGGTAAGGATGGTGGCGCCTGGGCATGTCCTTGTCTGTCATGATTCAGCTCAACTGCCCAGATTAACCCGATGGTAACCTGGCCACGTGACACCCCATCAACTATTGCAAACCCGATCGAGACACGCGATCGCGGTAGTTCCGACCCGTCCTTACGTGTCACAACTACCCCTCTCCATTCTTGGCACGTCACGACGCCCCGGCGTTCCTTGATTCTCCTCAGTGTCGCATTTATCACATAGATACTCTCCTGACTATCAAATAGTATATAAGTAGAGTAGAATCTCCCTGTACAGTAGATTCTACCTCGTCTATACTCAGGCTTACCTTGGCTTGACCTCGCTGTTCCCTCAGGTTATTCCGACGCTCTGAATTCTCACCAGTCGCTCATATTACACCGGATTGTACGACTACCCGTTACCTTCCTCTACGGAAACCCCTCCATCGTTGGCTCTCACCGATTTCCCTCGCTCACCCCTCGGATTAATCCGTCTTGACCCAACAAGGAAGCTATCCGGCTCGTCGTAATCCTTGACACCCGTATCAGCTACTTAGTTGTGCCCAATATCCCCAAACGGTTTCCCGTGTTCTTTCTGGTCAAGTCGACCCGAGCCAACGCTGACATTGTCGTTAGTTCTGATGATATCTTCAAACCCTCTTTCCTGGAGCATTTGGCGAAGAGTACAGTCGCTAAATGGGTTCCGGAACACGAGGAAGTAAATTGTGAATACAGAACTAGGGAAAGGAGATGAGCAGATTCTGTTTGCATATTCGGATTCTACGACCTCGAAAGCATAAGGGACATCTGCATCCCAATTTTTGAGGTGGCTTGACCGTTGGTAAAATAGCAGTTTCGGCGACCAGCGAATTTCGACAAAATTACCAGTTCCGGAACATCACCCTTTTCGGGGTTCAACCCATCTTTCTTTCATCCAAAACCCACCCACAGCCCCCAAGAGTGGTGCATTCGAGCAACCCAGGACGTCCACACATTTGGTCCAAGGCACCAGTGGCAAATAATCGCTGCAACATTTGGCTGTGATGTGAACAAGCCGCTTCAAATGGCCATTTGGATATACTGATTTTTCATGCAACAACGGACAACAATGCTAGCGTGATATATTGTAGGAAAATGGAAGCTACCTTCTAGATTAATGACAAAAATTCCCGTGGACAGAACCTACGGCCTGAACCGAGAATGCGGATTGTTCCGGAACCCATTTAGCGACTGTATGCCGAAAATACGGATCATCGGATTCCGCAAGCTCTTTACCACATCCGGCCGCATTGCTTTGGTGAGCTCGCATATATTTTCCGCAATAATCCGACGACTCTCCTTGTTTATAGCAGGATCACGCTATTGAAATTGCTAGAAAGCTGGAAAAATATACCGCGCTTAACGCGCTCGAATTTCTCGGCTTCAATGACGACACAATCTCTCACCGACAGCGAATGCGACAAGATCGATATCGAGATTGTTGAGTGCTGTGGCGTGAGCTGTAAATCGTTGGCCGGGTTCATCTGCGTGAGAAACAATTTCCCAGCTGCATACCATGAAACCTCCCTGACTGGGCGTACGGATTCACAGATGGAAATCAATGGACGAGATACCCATCGGCGCGCATAGGGTGGCACCTTGAAAATTGAAAGCCTCGTCAACAAAGCGCGTCGACTTGTGTTAGTTGTCAACTCTGTGTACATTGAAACCTGTATTTTGCGACGATGGGGCATAGCTCCCTGACCTGCAGGCTGCAGCGTGCATCCTCGACCGCACGGAAATGAGCTCATTCATTGCGTTCCGACCCCATGTAGACATACCTTGTCTACATGTGTCTACATATTCTTACGTGGGTAGACAGGGTCGTCGAGGCAACATCGACGAACGTAGACACACATTTGGCTACGTGTGTCTACGTATTCTTACGTGAGGTAGCTGGACTTCGGCTACATTCGGCTACGTTCGGCTACGTGTGTCTACACGTGGCTACCTTCGTCTACGCGCGTAGACACACCTCAGACACAGATCGCCAGAAGTTGACCAGAATGTAATAAAATTGGTAAGTTTGGCCAGTTCCATGTGAGTCTACATTGGTCTACCTCCATCTATATTTGTCTACACAGGTAGACACATGTAGACCTATGTGTCTACTCAGTGTAGCCGCATGTAGACTAATATATGTGTCTACATCCGTCTACGCTGTGTCTACGTCCATAGACGCAGTCTGCGTCTACATGGGGTCGGAACGCAGTGATTATAAACCCATTCGATAACGATACCCATGGGTGTTTGAGCCGAGATCCGCCCGCAATGGGCAAGTTGACCTCGAGCGGGCGCGTCACCACACGATACCACTGCCGTTTTTGCTTCCTCAGCTTGCAAACGCTGAATGGGCCCCTTCTAAGTTGGCATAGTTTAGCTGCGATTCCGAGCAACCCTGGTCCTATGTACAGTTTCTCTCTCTCGCTCGAACCTCATCTTTGACTAAATTATTTGCATACCATTCGCAAATACTGGCATGGCGCGCCGGAAATTGATCTAGCGGTGATATACCTCGCAAGGCAACACCGCAATTTAATTCCAGTTCTTCAACTGCTCATTTGCCCACTTGACACACTGGCATTCCCGCCGCACGGCGCAGGATACGAGTGTGTGTACCATTTTGATCGGGAACAGCGATCCCAGTGCGCCCATAGATGTGTTTTAACTGCAAGCCCTTTCGATGAAGCGGACAGGCCGCGGGAGGTTCTTCTCATCATCACAACATCCGGACTTCTGGACATGCACGCATCGTTGAGGTTCAACCATCGATATATTTGCCAAACAATAAATAAATACATAAATAAGTATGCGAAAATGAGGTACCAGGATCGCGCTCGCGGATCCACAGGCCGAGGAGAAATAAGGACGGAATTTACGCTTTCAGATCGCGCTTGCGGATCATCATCGTCGCAGTGACGGGAACGACGGACATGTCGCCGATGGCGACATTCGGGGGTCGGGTGGCGAACGGCCGGATCTCATAGTCGAGCAGCAACTGCGCGAGGATCATCTTGACGTTATTCGCGGCGAAGAAACGACCAGGGCTGTAGGCCGGCGTATCAGCGGCTCGGATAGCATAATGTCAGGGACGGAATACATACCAGGCGTGAAGGCCGTGCGAGAAGGGGAGCCAGTGAACTGATGTGGTTACCAGATCCTCGTTCGTGCGCGGTTTCTCCGCAGCAAGGGCGGCCTCCTCGCGGGGGCGCGAGAACCGGAACGGATCGTACACGTAGGGATGATCGTAGTACGCTTCGTCGAAATGGATCCCGTCCATGGACACCCCGATGGTTGAGCCCTTCGCGACCGCGAGGCCGTTGGGGAGAGCGAAGCCGTCGACCTTGACCCGGCGCGCGAGGGCGTTGCCGCCGATGGCGGAGACGCGCGCGCTCTCACGGATGGCGCTGTCGAGCCGGTGGAGCTTCGCCACGGCGGCCTTGGACCACTCGCCGTTGTGCTCCTGCAGCACGCGCTCGGCTTCCTCGCGGAGGGCAGCGATTACGTTCGCTGCATCAGGCGCACTCCAGATATCGAGCACCGCGTTGACGACCTAGATTAGAGTTAGTGGATTTAGGAGAACGATGTTGAAGATGTACCATGATGGAGGTGGTGGTGATGCCGCCGAAGTTGAGGAGAACAATGCGATAGGCGAGGTGGTACACGGAAGTCTCGTGGAAAGTTTCACGCTTGAAAGACTCGCGGACCATCCAGGTGATGAAATCATCCTGCGGAATAAATAATAAATGTGAATAACGTGAAACCCTTAAGAGTTCAAAAAGGCGTACAGGTTCCTCCCAGGGATAGGTCGGGTCAGCAGCTTTGGTTTTCATGTCTGTGATACGCTGTGCGATGAGAGGTTGTAAGTGCTTCATCGCGATTCCGGAGTGACGCCGGTTCGGCATGGTGGCAAGCCAAGAAATTGCGCTACACAAATCAAATCAATAAGGATTCAAGAGACTGACGATAATGATTACTTACGGACGCATGAACTTGGGGAACATGTGCAGAATGTATCCGCTGACGGAGACAGCACGCGCAAAGTCGCTGGCGGACATAACGTATTCCATGTTGGAACCTGTTCAGGTTGGTTAGCGATAATTTATGGCCAACGCGTCGAACTTACATAGTTCCGGACCGACAAAAACGCGACTTGAGACTCTTCCAACGGTGCGGGTCAAGCTATCGAACACTCCAACCTTCCTCCACAGGCCGTCGGATCCGAACATACTTTCAAGTGAGTCGTCGATCTCGGCGACTAGCTCGTTGTTCATGGTGCCGGTGGTGCGTGTGAGCTCACGCTTGATGAGGAGGTCGATCATATCATTCGAGAGAATCTCCGGGTGTCCAACGGTATACTTGAATTGCACTGGAAACCAAACGGGTCAGATGGTGTTTGCCACACTGATGCACAAAGTTACCGTTGTCATAGGTGCAGTCCTTGGCATTGAGGATCTCGTCAGGGATCCCCGCGATCCACGGCCCCATACCGGGTGGGACGACGATCTGTGGGCCTCGGGTCCAGGTAGGGACGGCGTAGACAAGTCCAGCCTTGGAGTACTGGAGAGGGGTTAAACAAACGCGAGGAGGACATGACCTGTACTTACTTTGCGATAGCCTTCAATGTAAAGTGTGGCCGACTGGAGGAGCCCACGAACGTTCGCCCGGATGGAGGCCAAGAATTCATTTCGAGTACCCATCCAGGGTACGCTTTGTGGGATGCTGGCATGCTCCTTGGAGGCTTTCAAACTCGCAACAGAAAAAAGGAAAAGGAAAAGGAGCGATAGAGGTCCAAAGATGACCACAAGAAAGAGAGAAGCGTGGTACGGAAAAGAGAATTGCACGTAGGCCAACATCCTGGAAGTGGAAAAGAGGAATGCTGCTCCAAGCATCCCCCCTCGTTATTTATGGCCTGGATATGAATCCTGGATGTGCAGTGCCGAGTTGAATGTATGAAGTAACCAAAAAAAGATGCGCGATTCCAATCAATCAATCACCTTACTCCGCAAGTACACGGACTCACGAAAACAATAAATCACCATGGCCGGCATGGTCAGCCGTGTAAGCAGTAAGCGTTCCCAACTTTGAGACGGCCAACTTGCGGCTCATAGAATTGTCATTCGAGATGATGAATCAACACGTCTATCCAGAACGATATGTTTCAACTGCTCCGTCCCGCAGTTGTCGTATGTGGCGATGCTGGTTCGATTCCATCTGTGAGATATGACTCATAGAATTGCCTCGTAGGAGCCTCTTCGAGGTGATGAAACGGGCGGCGAGCCCGGACTTGGCGCCTCGTAGTCTCCTGTGGAGCGACATATCTGTGATGCTTGTGAGTCGTCTATTGAAATTGTGTAGATTTTAAGCAACGGCTTATCCGAGCAACAAGTTAACGAACCAGCATAGCCACATGATGCATGATGAAGCACTTAGGTTGAAAGAAGTACTTTGGCAGACGAGTATCCTTAATGAGTGCCAGCTGAACGCGATATCTTCCCTTGCGAGGTGAAAGAAAATGTTATCGCTGCGCAATTTTCGACCAAATTCAATCCGGTAATCTGCATGATGGCTGAACCGCATTCTTGATGCAGATGATCCACGTCGAAACCATCACGGGAGCACAACTTCGCGGTCCATTATTAGAAATTAAAAATCCGGCGACCCTAATCTCCTCGTCGTCCACTTCCCCCCCCACCCCCTGAACATGCTCACCAGGACCACCCTCATTGCCATTTCCGCCTTATTCCTTGCTATTATTCGCCTCGCGCGGCAAAAGCGAACAACATTGCCGCGTGTTGGGAGAGCTGGCCCTATTGGATATGTCTTATGCGTCCTTCGGTCCGTCCTCGACAGCGACGGCCTAGTTGCGGAAGGATGGGACAAGTTCGGGGGCAAACCGTTCATTCTGCCGTCCATGACGGGAGAGTGGATAGTACTGGGTCCCGAGTTCGTGGAGTTGCTGCGCAAGTCAGACGACACGGTGGTAAAGTCGCGTTCTAACATTGGGAGCATACTCTAACTACGATTCAGTTCAACTCCCCTATACGCAACATCGAGGTCCGTCTCAGTTCTACCCGCGTTGTTTCCTTTTTGACGGTTTAATCTAGCTATTCCAGCCCGGGATCATGTTCGGGGACATTGTATCCAATCCTTATCACATTGGGGCACTGATACGGTCCGACTTGACCAAGGCCCTCCGCTCACTTGTGCCCGAAATGCTGGAAGAAGCGCAGCTCGCAATGCCCGACACCCTCAAAATCCCCGTCTCGGCGGACTCAGTCACCCTTCCCGTGTTCGACACAATGGTCAGTCTCGTAGCGCGCGTCAGCAATCGCGCGATGATCGGGGCGCCCGGCTGCCGCAATGATAAATTCCTCAAACGACAAGTCAGCGTCGCGGCCCAAGCAATCCCAATGGCGCAGGTTTTAAATTGGTTCCCGAAATTTTCGCGCAGGTTAGTTCTTCTTCTCCATCCGCGATATCTGGGTTCTGACGTGTATTGTATTGTAGTGCGGTGTGGAAACTATTTTCGGTTCTCGTGGGTAGCAAGGACGAATGCGTCGCACTGCTGAGCCCATATATGCAATCCCGAATAGACTATGCACAGCAGGTGAGTCCGGGCTGTGTATCGATCCGACCCCAAATTCACACTCTTACCCCGCTAGGACAATCCGAGCACCATCACCGACCTGCTCCTCCGATATGCGCCGGAGGAAGATCTCAACGACGCTAAAAGACTCGCGATCAGAGTCGTGCATCTCAACATGGCGTCCATCCACACATCGTCCGTGTTCCGCGATCATAATTAATTAACTCCACCCTGACCCGGATTTATCAGATCTATTTTCACGACGCATGCTCTGTTCGAACTCGCACGGCTGCCGCCCGACCAGATTGAACAGATCCGCGCTGAGATGGTTGCGGCCATCGACTCGGAGGGTAGCGTTTGCAACAAGGCGGCGGTTGGCAAGTTCCACATGCTGGATTCCCTACTCAAAGAAGTCGGCCGCTACCACTCCCTCTTCGCCGGTGCGCGCCATCTCTTCTACATTGATTGGTTGAAATATCTGACGACAATTAAATCTAGTCGGATCGTCGCGTGTCACTCTGCGGGAAGCCGTCATCGCGGACGGTATCGTTCTCCCGCCGGGGAGCGTTGTCTCCCTGGCGCCCAAGCCTTTACACTACAACCCAGAAGTATATCCCGATCCCATGACATTCGACCCCTTCCGGTTCTCGCGGCTACGCACTGGGGAGAACGACGCCCGGCAGGCGTTCACGCAGCTCAGTAACGACTATATCGTCTTCGGCGTCGGAACGCATGCGTGCCCTGGCCGATTTTTGTGAGTCACCTTATTGGGCAGTTCCCTTTTTTGTGGCTGAACGTTCGTTGCAGTGCTGCGCTGAAGATCAAGGTCATCCTTTGCGAGATCCTCCTCAACTACGATGTTACGTTCCCGGATGGGGCATCGACGACGCCCAAGCCGTTCGCGTTCAATGTTTTCACGGTGCCGAATCCAACAGCGCGGCTTGTGTTCAAGAAACGCGAGGTTTAAAATAGTTGATACATTATTTATGGAGTGCACATCGACAGGTACATACGTATTATTATTTATTCTACACTTTTTGAGCGTCATCCTCCGCCAGGGCCTTTCATGTACCCAGTAGCTGCCGTCGTGGCATCCATGGGTTTCTTCTCGTTCCTCCTGAGCTCCTGCTCGGCGAATAGAAATGCCGCAAGGATTTGTGTCTCAAAGTTGTCCATCCCCGCGGATAGGACGAGTGCGAGATTGGAAGAGTCCGTTCTCGGTTGCCAGTGGGCCAAAATGCCTTCCATGTCCGCTGCGAAAAGCTGCGCCCGTGCTTTAATGCTGGTTCTCTGCTGCTGAAAATCCACCTACCGCGAGCCCGTATTCGTTATGTTGCGCGAGAAACCGTGGTTCCCCGCCCAAATGCAGCTGGAATGCGGGACTACAGGTTGACCCATTATTCAACGCGGGTAAGGGGAAGGAGGCCATCACATACGTCCCGTCCTTCATCTTCGCGTCCTTCAACCACCGGCTTACCCTCCGTGCCTTCCCATCGCCGACCCCCGGCAGCCTGATGGTGTCCGGGAGGAACATCCCACGATTGATGCACCCCACCTGTGTGTCGGTGTCCGCGGACCGAATGTACGTCGTCGATCCCGGCAAGCGTGTGGAAACTGTATACGCCGGGCTGGCATCGCGCTCAATCGTGGTGTTGAGCATGCTGTTTTTCGTGAAGACGAGAGTGGTCATCCTGGCTGTTGTGAGAAAGTAGGAGGGCGGCGTAGTGGAAGGAAAGAACAGGAACATGCCTTCCCCTATGATGAGTTTAAATCAGGATTGAAAGCTGTTGAACGCTGAAAGCTGTTACAACACGCGAGGCACGGGGAAGAAATGTTGTAGTGTCTGTTTATAAAAGACTAGAAAGCTGTGGAGCCGGGTGGATCCCATCAAGCAACCTGCCAATTATGCAACTCTCGCATTCAATACCATGACATCCGCAGCGAGCACAGGGCTATATGGTGCCGGTGGCGTCGGACCGGTTCGTCGTATATATATCCCACGGGAACAGCCGTGCTTCCTTCGGATTGCAACTCAGAATAGCGACTCGTTATACGAATGCGTTTGTAGATGAGGTAGAAGAAATACCAGAACCCGACAAAATATAGCGAGAACCCGCAAAGAGTTGGTTCGGTATTGCACTGAGCGCAGAATAATCAAATCATTCGAACACACCCATCGGACCCAACCAAAATCAGCGGTACGATAAGTAGTTCTTTCACAGTTTTCGAAAGCTTCAATTATATTTTGAGCTGCCACCAGAAAAAAACCAAATATGCTACAGCAGGGAATCGAAGATTGTCCTCATGCGAAGGCGATTTTCAGCGAGGCGTCAAAGTCCGCAATGATATCCGAGACGTCCTCGATTCCGACGGAAACCTGCAGTCGGTTCGGTGAGTACGTATGCACATGGCAAATATCGGATGCTCAGGAAAAAAAAAGAAGACGCGGGAATAAAAGAAAGAGGACGAACAAAGGAAGGAGACTTACGCGAATCATGTCGGGTGTAACGCCCGCCGAGAGCTGTTCCTCCGCGGTGAGCTGCGAGTGCGTCGTCGAGGCGGGGTGGATGACTAGGGTCTTTGCATCGCCTGTCGTCGCGGAGTAAATCAGCATGGTGTTGGAATATATGCAAACAAAATAAAAAACACGCACCGACATTCGCCAAATTACTCGCAAGCTTCAGGTTATCAATGACCTTCATCGCGACCGCCTCGTTGCCCTTGATACCGAAGCTCAACACGCCGCCGAACGCGTTCGGTTTGAGGAGCTCCAGCGCGAGCTTGTAGGAGTCGTGGCTCTGCAGCCCCAAATACGACACCCACGTGATGTTCGGGTGGTTCTCGAGCCACCTGGAGTAGAGTTAAGTTTTCCCGGAGCATCATGATACATGATGGAAATCATACTTCGCAAGCGCGAGTGCGTTGTCACAGTGCCGCTGGCCGCGGAGACTGAGCGTCTCGAGGCCTTGGATGAAGAGGAAGGCGGCGAACGGGTTGAGCGCCGGTCCAATGTCGCGCAGCAGCTAAATAACAAAAAAGAAAAATGTAAGCCGTGGGCATTGGGCGCTGGGCAAGGTGAGGCAGACCCACCTCGGTGCGGATCTTGAGCGCGAAGGCAATCGAGCCGAAGGCCTCGGTGAAGCGCAGGCCGTGATAGCCCTCCGCCGGCTCAGTGAAGATCGGGAACTTTCCGGATGCAGCCCAGTCGAATTTGCCTGAACAATGTCAGCCATCCGCAGACGAAGTACAAAATTGTGCGCACCCGAATCCTGGCGTTGTCAAACGCGACATAAATAAATGACATCATACCCGCGCAGAAATAGCACGCACAATGATGACCCCACCAATGGTCGTGCCGTGCCCGCCGATCCACTTTGTTGCGCTGTGGACTAATTATACCGTAAGCAAGCAACTCGAGCAGTCGACGGCCCCGCGCACCAATGATATCTGCGCCGTACTGGAAGGGGCGAATCATATAGCCTACCGGGGTTGAGCGCCGCAACCAAGCATGTTTTGATTGATGAACGCACCCGCCATGCCAAACGTGTTGTCCACGATAAGAGGGATGTTGTGGGCGTGGGCGACCTGGAATTAAGGAGGTGACATACGTGGTATGCTCAATAGATGGTTACCTACCTTCGCCAACTCGGGAATGTTGGTGAGCGAATATTTTGGATTCGCGATGCTCTCAACGAAGATACCGCGCGTATTTTCGTCGATGGCGGCAGCGAACGCCTGCGGGTCGGTGGAGGACACGAATTTCACTTTGATGCCGAAGGTAGGGAAGGTGACTTTGATCGAAGATTCGTCAGTTGTCTTGGCTTTAGCCTGCGAGAAAGGGTGGATCGTACCTTTGAACTGGTTAAAGCTCTGCAGAAAAAATGACTATTAAAAGAGAAGACAAAATAGAGCTGTGTGTGTACTCCGCCGTAAAGATGAGAACTGGGATGTCCCGTTTTGAGTAAAAGGACCACGCTATCACGAATAACTCACGATGCAACGATATTCTGACCGGGCCGTGCAAGGCACGCAATGGTGAGAAATTGGGCCGAGTGTCCGGAGGCCGTAGCAACGGCAGCGGCGCCGCCTTCCAGCGCAGCCATGCGCTTCTCAAAAACATCCTTTCGCACGGTAATCAGATTAATGGAGCAGCGAAGATGAGAAGCGACATACGACCGTTGGATCTTGAAGAAGTAATAAGTACCGTTAGAGATGGATGACTGCGAGCAGCAAAACAGAATTGAGCTCACTCATGATCCGACTGTAGATATTGCCGAAAGCCCGCAATCCAAAGAGATCGGAGGCGTGCTGTCGTGGAAGTCAGGACAAGAGATGCGGGTAAGGATCGGCGACGTACCTCGGCGTTGTCGAAGACATAGCTGGTCGTCGCGTAGATCGGCACGGCGCGCGCATTCGTCGTCGGGTCGGGCTCTTGGCCAGCATGCAGCTGGAGGGTATCGAATTCAGGCTCTCTGTTCGCAGACAGCCGTCGTCAGCCCTGCTGATTTCCCCCTCTGTGAACACGTACTTGTGGAATTGGGGCATAGTGGGGGAGAGAAAGCCAATGAGCGTATGAGAGCAACGAAGCCAGATGCCGTGAGTTATTTAAGGACTGTGCCATCTCAAATCCCACGTCAAATGTAGTGGGCGGCGTAAAGCGGGAGCAATTACGTGCTAAAAGGGTTCGAAGACATTGTCATCTGTGATGTGGACATTGAACGCGCACCAGTAACACCCCTCTAGCTTTGCACCGAAATGGGTCGGGCTTTGCAGGGAAATCGAAGGACATCGGTGAGAGTACTGCGCGGACCCTGGAAGTAAATGTCAGTTTGAATGGATGAAGGAAGAAGACTGCGCCACGCGTCTCCGCCACATTGGCCATCTTTGGTTCCTGACCCGATTAGGAAATCTCTTCTTCCTCTCTTCCGCCGCACACACGCCCCTCCGCCGTGAACCCTATTTAGAATCATATCCAGTGCGACGGAAACCTTGTCATTTGAACCTACTCCGCCCAAAGATTACGGAGTTCACTGCTGCTGGAGTAGCAAGCTCTCGATACGCGCTATCCTTGGGTACACCTGTTATTAACGAGGATTCCTCGAGTTTTTCTCATCGATTTCGTGACCCTCCTTTTCGACGATCGTGCATGGGCCGTTCCTATCTCAGTCCGAAGAAGCTATCTACGTTCTCCGGGAACTGAATATGATAAGCTATCTCCGCCTTCTGGGAACTGAGGCAGTGATTCTGAAATAGAACACTCTCCGACGTAACCAAGATCAACGATTCCGTCCTCATCTCCCGATGATCAGCTTTCTGCTATAGATTTCCCTTGATCACTGTCGGAATGACTCAACAATCTTGCATCTGCTTGTTGGTGTCCCGCAAGAAACTGTCATAGCTTCCCCTTCTCAGTCCGAAGAAGGTCTCTTCGTTCTCTGGGAACTGAGGCAGTAATTCTGAAATAAACGCTCTCCGACGTAACCGCGTGCTCATCTCCCGATGATCAGCTTTCTGCCATAGATTTTCCCTTCATCACTGCCGGAATGACTCACCAATCTTGCATCTGCCTGTTCTCCCGCAAGATCAGACGATCAGCCTCTTGCTATGGGTTTCCTCTGAGGGTTTTTTTCGTTACTGTACCCTTTCGACCGGATGTTCATCAATTTCGGAATTTTCGATGTCCGGGATTCCCGACAAATTTTCTTTTGAATTAAGGCAATTTTTGCACACGTCAAAAAAAATGGGCTGTGACCTGTGACTGAACATCCGGTCGAAAAACATCCGGTCGAAATGGTACAGTATTTATTGGTACTTTAAGTCTGTACCTCTTGGTTTCCCAACGAATATGAGCTTCGTGGTCTGGAGTTTGCACTGGGCAGGTCGAGGATTCAAGGTTGATTGATCTCGGCTCCCAACGGCATGCCCTTGTGGCATGATGGTTCCCGGCGGTAACCGTGTTCCATGGCCACCTATCAGGCTCGAAAGGCTAAATAGGCATCACATCATTGACACGGTTAATGTGACGTATAAATATACCGCTCCGGCTTTTGTCACAAGTGTCTCCTTCCTCCCGCTTTTCCTCCCTCCACCATGTCCGCCAATGCAACTACCCCGAGCACTGAGGGAGGCCCTAGCTATGCACAAATATTTGGACCAGTCTTCTGGGGTACGTGTCTTCCTGTCAATAACAGATCGCTACCGACGAATTAATTTTTATCTGAAGGTTTTTGTCTGTCATTAATGTACGTCGGCTGCGCGTAACAGTCTCACAAACTCACGGGTGGGTATGCAGGCTGTGCGGAGTCAGTGCCCTGCAAGGATATATGTACTTCAGTCGGTACAACGACAAGCTCGGTGTTCGTCTCTTGGTCAGTAAACTCATCTAGACGAATTTAGCTTGATCTAAATCCTTTTCCTCCAGGCCATTATGATGCTGTAGGCTTCCTTTCCTCGATGCTCACACTCCCTGTTCACTCTCCCCAGCGGCCTCGACTTCCTCTCCATGGCCCTCATTTGTCAATCGATGTATTACTACATGCTCCCGCACTTCGGCTCCTTTGCCCCGCTCAACGCTGTCACCAAGTACGCCAACCCACGACGACGTGATCCTCGCGCCTTCCGACTGACTTGAGATTTTCTCAGCGAGCTTATTGTCGAGTGCCTGATATCTGCAATCATTACTTTTACGTACGCACGTCGGCGCTGGGTCGGACCGCCGAAATAAACGTTCAAACAGGTCGCAGATGTACTTCTCGTACCAGCTCTACGTTGGTACGTTCCTCGCTTTCTGCAATCATCCCGGATCCACACTAAAACTTCATCCGTCAGTCAAGAGTCCCGGAAATACGGCAACGGTCATGAACGCGCTCGTGGTACGTTTCTCGAACCTTTGTTACGGCCAATTCAATTAAACATTAACGCAGATTGTGTTCGGAACGATTGGGCTCGGTAAGCTCGGGCGCAACTAATACAGCTGCGTCGACTCACTTGTCTCTGATTTACTTCGCAGGCGGGGCGCTCGGTAAGTTCCATAATTCACAATCAGCGAATGAACCTAACACTCCGCGTAGGATGCGTCGTCCTCATGTTCATGCACCCCCATGCCGTCTTCATGAATCGCAATCGCACGTTCGTTGTACGTCGTTCCCTCCGTTACACCTATAATAAAATATGAATGCTCCGGTTACAGATCCTCGCCGGCGTGGCGAAGGGCTTCGACGCTGTGGCGGACATCATCGCCACCATCGCTATGTGTATGTTTTTGAATTCAGCTAAGACGGGAGTTTCAAGGTGCGTCGTTATCCCGCCTTGTTTCCTGACTACATCCATTATTCATCCCAGAACCTCCTCCCTCCTGCGCTCGCTGATGCATCTCGTCATAAACCGGGGGCTGCTCGTCACTGCCGCGCAGATCATCCTCCTGATCACGTTCCTTGCGTCTTCCGGGCATCTCTACTGGCTTGCGGTGCACATCAATACCACCAAGGTAAGTTGAACTTAGTTGACATCGGTATCACGCTTTATTAAAATATGAATCCAAAGCTCTACGTGAATACCTTCTGTCAGTTCCCTTGGCTCGTACTTTCGTACATTCTATCACTTACTCACTTTCCCTGACAGTCGGTATGCTGAACGCTCGCACGGCGGTGCTGGACCGCTACGCAAACGGGCACGTGTCGCTTAGTACCTCCGCCTCGGCCCCAATTCCGCACGCATACCGTGCTTCCGAGGGCAGGGAGAAAGTGAAGTTTTCTTCTCCGCTTGAGACCTGACTCTCACTGGCTCAATGCAGGCCGGTGACCTGAAGAACCAGGACTACTCGCTCGGCGCAATACGGATCACGACGTCCTCTACCGTGGAGGAACTCTGAGCTCGGTCTGTCATTTCTATGTCTTCTCACCTTAACCTTGCATGTCATGATGTCGAAATCGTGCCACCCGTCGCTCTCATTTTAATTTAATCTGAACTTTGTGCGTTCATGGGTGCGACGCTCCGCAGTATGAGTGTCCAAATGCACATTTATTCCCGCGCGCACAACTTCGACCAAATCCGCATTTCCGGACTATTTAAACCCCTGTAAGCCAAATTAACCATTCTTTAACGAAATGGCGGCTCGGTAGTGCAATTTCCCCATGTAGGTGTATCTCCATTAACCGTTCTCTAACGAGATGCTGCTCGATTCGTTGTACATGTTATGTTTGTTCTCTATTTGACCGCATCTCCATTCTGTTTGCTCCCCTCGTATCCTCGATGTGAACGCTCTGGTGTGCTTCTTCTCCGACTCACATGGTTAATTTACCCCCATCGACACAGTTACAGACTGTGCATACTTCGCCGCAGTATGTCCACCCGACTGCACAGCGCAGTTCAACACCTCAGTCAACTTTTTCCGTCGAAAAGGCCCATCCAGCTGACCTGCCTAGAGCTCCTTCCAGGCACGCGCAGTTTGTCGCAGCAACTGCTGTTGAACTGCGGCCGGGGAGGTCACGACTATTTTCCGAGCATAAATACGTCTCAGGTCGCCAATTCTTTGCTCACTTCTCTCATCGTCAAATCCGCCCATCTGAAATTCTTTCTGGGGTCACTTTTATGCTGTCTAGAGTCAATTCTTCTCAAAAGCCATCTAGTCATTCTTGCTCTGTGCGGCCTTTCCGTCGCTACACTCTCTAGCTTTTTGACGGATACCTGCCGCACCGTCTCGTACCTGCTCCATTGATGGGGGCCCGTATGCTTTCCGCAGGAGAAAAACAAGCAGTGCTGCTCGCATTTAATATTGGTCCAATATCTCCCTCATGGGACGACCTGTCGCTCTCGGGATGAAAAATTTTCTCTGGACCGAACGCCCCCCCCTTCTCGGTCGTTATCATTTTTCGTCTCTTTCTCTCTATATTAAACTTATGTAGTAGAACATACACAATAAGCACAATATATATGGCAACAAAACGATTGCCGCATAGCTGGGCAACCGCCGGACCGCAGCGAAGCCCATCTTGTGTTACGGAAAGTTGCCGATCTTCACTGAGCCGGCGGAGGGATACCACGGCCTACGCTTCACCGAGGTCTTCGGCTCGATTGCCTTCGCGCTCAAGATCCGCATCGAGGTGGGCTGCTTCACCTTTCTCAGTGCCCAATGCTCACGGCTTGCATTTTGATTTTTTATTACTTAGCTGCTGCGCGACGTTGGATCGACACCCAACCCCTTCGCCGCCTTCCTGTTCATCCAAGGCCTCGAAACGCTCAGTCTCCGCGGCTAGCGGCACTGTGACAACGCACTCGCGCATGCGAAGTACGATTTCAATCATACATCAGATTGGAACTACGCATTTTTTTGGTTGCTTCTTACTTTCAACTCAGCATTGCACATCCAGGATATCCGACCCATAAATAACGAAAGAAGATGTCTGGAGCGGCATTTCTCTTTTCCACTTTCAGGGCCCGGGATGTTGGCCTACGTGCAATCAGACAGCCGTCGTCAGCCCTGCTGATTTCACCCCTCTGTGGACACGTACTTGTGGAATTGGGGCATAGTGGGGGAGAAGAAACCAATGAGCGTACGACAGGAACGAAGCCAGCTGCCGTCAGTTATTTAATGATAAGGCGAAGCAATCGTGTAAGGTGATGTTATCTTATAATCTTGGGCGCCTTGCAATGCCTCACGATGTGAGGGCCCACAGTAAGGAAAAATCTAATGGTTTCTACTGACTTGTTAGTGTTGAATTCCTTGCTGTTCTAAGGGACTGTACATATTTAACTAGTTGTTATTTAGTGGGTAAGGAAACAGGAGGTTTTTCACAGAGTTGAACCAGCGACCTTTTCATAACATAGTAAATCTAACAGAAAGCAATATGACAACTACACTAAAGTACCGATAATAGTTGGTTTTGTGCGTTCAATATGTAATATGTGGGATAGGTAAAGCTCGGCGACCCAGTAAATAAATAAATTTCACGCTGTCTCAACTTTCGCTCTTGTTGAGAAACTGTTGAGCAATGTGTGTGGAGGATATCAATGACACTTTGGGGTGCATGTGGCAAGCATCCGATCGCGACAGGTACACCAAGTAATATTCTGTATTGCAAACTAGAGAATTAATTGTATAAAACTGACTACAGGTACTATCTCTGCTCGTGTATGATCACTGCCAACCTTCAGAGCCCGGCAGTCATTCTATGGAATAGTGAGTGGGGGCAGGCAAGGGATCCACTGCCACCGCTATGCGTATCACGCTTTCGCGCATGTCAGCGGCTTGGGTGCGGCGACGACGGGCACAAAATCCACCCCCACCGCGAACTCGTAGCCACCCCAGTGGGGATACATCGCCAAACAGCCGGTGCGCACTTCGGGATTGCGAGTGAGAAGGAGGACGCGCGGACTCGGTGCCGGCGCCATTGCAGCCTGTGCGCGCCATTACAGCCTGTACGCTCCTAGGAATGTAGGGGGTGGTCTGAGCCGCAGACACACAACGTGTGGGTGTATCTGTATATGCGGCACGGGCACGGGCGTTGCTGCATCGTCGAGGAGGGGGAATGTGATGTGGGCGCGAAAGCGGGTGACAGGGAATGGGCGGGCAGACGGCGGGTCGCAGCAGAGGGAGTGAGAAAAAGGCGCGGACTGCAACTAGAGCGGGGCGCACCATAGCGGATCTTAACCGCGCGGACTCGGCGGATATGCTTGCGATGGCGACAGAGTAGTGGGCTCGCATCCCGGCCCACTCGTCGTTCGCTCGCGGGTCTGCGCGCCACCCCCGTATCGCGGACCCGGTGCCCGCAAACGCCGTCCCCTCTCATGCTTGCTGCCCGCGCCGTGCGAAGGACCCCCACGCAACGCAATCCGCGCGCGCGATGCCACCGCCGTGTCATGCCCCATCAACGCCACGACCCGCACCGTGCGGAGGAGTCCCACCGACACGCGGACTCGGTGCTCTCAGGTCTGTAGACGCACGGAGGTGTTCGTGGTGTGGGCAGGTGACGGACGCGGCACGGTGAGAGCTGTAGAGCGCCCAGCATGCACTCTCGGGCCTTTGATGTGGCGTTCCGCGAGTATAACAGGCCGCGAATGCGCCGCATGGCGGGGACGCGAGGCTCGGGAATGCGACGTGACGTGGGTGCGAAACCAACAGCATCGACCACCAAGATGATACAAGAGCAACGCAGAGAGACCACCGTCGCATCCCGGGTAGTGCAGGCGTATCTGGGGTTTTGATTGATCACGGATAGCTAGTGGCCCATCTGTCGTGATTGATCACCACTTGCAATGGCCTATGTGCGGTGATTAATCACGCAAGCCTCTGCAATAATGCACGTATGCATGAGCCCCGGTTGTTTGCTGGTTTAAGCGACAAATCAATCTATTTTTGAACGCCCGCCTCGCGCGCCCCATCGTGATCCCATCGTTGGCGGGCTTCCCAATTGGGGCTCGTATTTACATATATTAGCAATCAATGCCAATCCCTTCCTTGCTTCCGCCCCCGCATTGCCGCCCCCTTCCGTGCTCTCCCTGCCCGTTCCACGTAAATACTGGACCACCATACAGCGCTAATGGCTGGATACCCACCGCACTCTGTTTTCCCCCGCTGCCGCCTCCCTTTGGGTTGGATCCCGCCTCTGCCTTACAGCGCGCCCCTCGCGTTTGCACGCGCCGGGCTTGCTTTGCTTCCTCGACCTGTGCGAGATACGTGTCATTTGTTAGCATAATTCCAGCCTTTCCGTTTCCCAGCCTTCAACGCGCCCGCAACACGTCCCGCCGCCCTCCCGCCCCAGCGCGCCTCCGCTGTCGCGCCTGCACCGGGCTAGCGCTCCTTCCTCGCAGCGCTTGGTACGCGCGTATCCCCCCCTCTAATATCCCGCAATCAGTTATTCCTGGCCGCAACGCGCCCGCCTCCCGCCCGCCAATCCCGCCCGCGCCCCGCCCGCTCCGCGCTCCTTCCTTGTGCGCGCCGTGCTCTACGCGTCGCTTCCTGCATCTCACACACTGTAAAGTATCAGTGCACGTCGCTCCTTATCCATATGCGCCGCTGTCCCTGCTCCCCGTTGTCCCTGCCCGCTGTCCCCGCCCGCCGCTTCCGCCGCTCCCTCCCGCCCGCCTCCGTCCGTGCGCCCCTGCCGTACACCGCTTTGTGCACCTCACATTCCGCTTCATAACCGAATCCCCGCCCGCTACACGCTGCGGATCCACCACTGATCAAAAGATCTTGTTTCATGGGACACATTCCTCCTGTTATTGTAGCTCTGCTTCCAGTACTCAATACATATGGTTACTCTGTATTTTTTTGATATATTATATCATAAATTCAGACGTTTAATGCATTTTTTGCACCCGGAAAGCTGGCAGATCTCGTGAACGGTGCAAAATTGTCTTACCTGGGTTTTTGCACAATTTGAGACGCTGTAGTGCTCTGGAAGCAGGATAAATGATCATAGTAGATAGTTATATACTCAACGTAACATTCTGAAGTCTTTAGGCTGACATTTCAGGATTTGAGTACCGGACGAAGATTGAGTACGAAAGACGTCTATCTCTGTATAAGGCTTAGGCTCGTGAACGAGCACTGTCGGTACAAATTTTCAACCATGACCTTCCAATACATGAAATTTCATATTTTCATCAATGGTTAGTCTCCATGAGCCTGTTTATCATGTCAGACCACGAATATATACAATTCTTGGGTCCGCTCGCAACGATTTTCACTGTTGCCCAGATATTAGACATTTTACAATTGTGAGTTTCACCGAATTTTTGGGTACCAGTCAATCTGGTTTAATATTATAAAGTAAACTGGCTGCTCAGATTTTTTTCAAGGTGTCTCCGAGTGAAGATCGAGCACAACTTTTTTTGTTACCCAGATCTTCATGTCACTGTGTGACACATGTGACTCTCTCGCTTCCTCCACTCCCACCAGACGACATTGACGAAGGACCTTGCTAAACTTGTTACCATCGGTCTATATTTAATCCGTCCCTCGTCTACACTCTACCTCACACCCTGGACCATCTTTTGGCTCTCCACACCCCCTTTTACGGAGAACGAGAGGAGCCTCGCTCTCGTCTTCCCCGCCTCAGCTTTTCACGCCTTCGTCGTGCAAAACGTCAGCCGGATGCGCTATTCTGACCTCCATTGGACGCTTGGTCGATGGAGGAACTTCAAAGGGTTTCCATGCTGGCTGCGAAAGGAAAAGCGCGGATTAATTCAGGTATATGGCAGTAGAATTGGTGATACTTATACCAGTTTATCGAACATGACCATCGACCACCGCCCCGCCCTTAGCGCCTCTTTTTCCCCCCTCACCCATCTGAACTACGGACAATCATGCTCCTACCACGCGCATCGTGCGCGTCGTCCGATGCCCGTTTGCAAAAGCGCCGGACGGGCCTACAGCTCTCCTGCTGCAGCCCTGTACAGTCAAGTGCGTTTTGTTGCATGCACCCTCTGAGCAACGCATGCTCGCATTACCCGCCGTGGTCGTACGCAGCGCATGCCCTACACCCTGCACCCCGCACGCCCCCGACCCCCTGCTAGGTTCAGGTCGCCCGCTTGCGAGGACGCATCGGGAACGTTGCGGTAGGTGCGAGGCACTTGTGGTCTGCTATCTCGCGCAGCCCGTGCCGTACCTGCTGCTGGTATCGCTGCCTGCTGGGCGCAGCCGCATCAACGCATCACCGTCTCTCCGAACACGCATGTTGCAGTAGGCATGACACAAGTTCAACCAGTGCCCCAGGCTCGCCTCTGCTATGTGCACAGGCGGGTTGCATCCTGAATGGATACAAAAAGGTATGAAAATGCGTTGAAAATGCGTCGAAAACGCCTTTTGCACCGCCCGCTCCCACTATTACCCTTCGCTTGACGCAATCTGTAATCCTAGTGACCTGATACACAATATATATTTTTCCTGTGATTTTTGCAGTACTTTTTCGTGCTCGTCGTCGCGGGCGACGTCGAGAGTGGTTTGATGGCTGTTCGCCAAATGGGGAACGAAGCATCAAGCCGACGCGATGCAAATGCAGTACAATCAAGGTACATGGATCGCCTGATGGTTACAACTGACATTAGCCGAGGCCAGAGAACCCTTGGCGAGCGCCTGCGAGCGCATCGATGAAAGCTGAGATGATTAAACAAAACACATCTTCAATCTCAGCAGTTGATCAATCATCGTACTTCGACCATTATCGATGCGTGATTGATCACTCCCCCAGGTTGTGGTGGGTAGTGTGCCGTTGTCTGCCGCTGCTCTCCCCAACCGCCAACACCAGAAAAAAGAGATACGTACCTATATTCAACGCCCATGCTCCCAAATTTCTCTGCACCGAGCGCGGCGGCCCTGACGAGATACGGTGGTGGTGCCGGAGAGTGTTATTGGGGCCAAACGGGGTGCCCGAGGCAGGTCGAGCATGGGGAGGCGACACGGCGAGGCGAAGGAGCAGGGAGACATGCATTATGATGCCAAAATAAAACAGCCGGCAGCCGGATAACTGCCGTATAAGGTCCTCTATAATTTCAAGGGCCTTATTATGGAAGGCGGCCGGCTTATAAGGCTATTTATATCTTTCCGACAATGTGCCATCTCAAATCCCACGTCAAATGTAGTGGGCGGCGTAAAGCGGGAGCAATTACGTGCTAAAAGGATTCGAAGACGTTGCCATCTGTGATGTGGACATTGAACGCGCACCAGTAACACCCCTCTAGCTTTGCACGAAAATTAGAGGGACAATCGAGTGAGTGGATATCTTATCATCCTTGTGAACTTCTCAGCTCAGAATCCGCATGATCCGCAAGGCCAGCGTGAAATCCGCGCAGACTCGGAGTGACTGAGTCGGGCTTTGCAGGAAATCGAAGGACATCGCAGTTTGAATGGATGAGGGAAGAAGACTGTGCCACGCAAGTGCTACGCGTCTCCGTCGGATTATACACTGCGTTCCGGGCCCCTGTAGCGGAACGTCGGCTACAGGTGTCTACGTCTTCTTACGTGACGTAGACACATGTGGTTATGTGTCTACATGCGTCTAGTCATCACGTAAGATAGACACTGTAGCCGGAACGCAGTGTAATATTGGCCGTCTTTGCCTGACCCGATTAGGGAATCTCTTCTCCCCCTCTTCCGCCGCACACGCCTCCGCCGTGAACCCTACTCAGAATCATATCCACTGCGACGGAAACCTTAGTCATTTGAACCTACTCCGCCCCACGATTACGGACTTGACTGGAGTAGCAAACTCTCGATACGCGCTATCCTTGGGTACACCTTTTATTAACGAGGATTCCCCAACCATCTTGATTTTTCTCATCGATTTCGTTACCCTCCTTTTCTACAATCAGAGGGAGACCGTCCATGGGCCATTCTATCTCAGTCCGAAGAAACTATCTCCGTTCTCTGGGAACTGAGGCAGTGATTATGGAACGCTCTCCGACGTAACCAAGATCAGCAATTGCGTCCTCACCTCCCGATGATCAACTTTCTAGCCATAGATTTTCCCTTCATCACTGCCGGAATGACTCAAAAATCTTGCATCTGCTTGTTCGTCTCCCGCAAGATCGGATGAACAGCCTCCTGCCGTGGATTTCCTTTTCATCATCGCCAAAAAAAACTCCGCAATCTTGGTATAAAGCTCGTGAAGTACATGACGTATAATATACCGCTCCCGCTTTTTTCCTTGTATAAACGGTAATATACCACGACTGACACTGATCTAGGTCTCGGCTACAATTTTTCTGCTGGGGTAGCGGCAAGCTCTCGATGCGTGCTATCCTTGGTGTACCTTGTATTAACGATGATACGCCACGACTGCTCGTGACACTGACCTAGGTAATGGCTACAATTTTTCCACCGGATTCCTGCCTCTTTGCCAACCCATTTTTGCGGTAAAGACGCGCGGGTTTGCTTTTCGTCTTCCATGGCGAACTGCGACAAGCCAGTTTTCAATCCACTAATCCACTCCTTCTGTTGGCTACCCACCCGCGATGAACCTGATTCTCTTGTGCGAGCCTGACATCCGACCTCAGATGATCATTGCAACCGCAATGTCCCACAATACAAGCGACACGACCACTATCTTTGATGTAACAGCCTCTCACTGGCAGGTTGCGATATAGTTATTATTTCCGCCTTGATCCCGTGGTTCTGCGGTAGATTGAGACGACACATACTCAACTTGCGCTCAACAGGATTCCCCGACCATCTTACGTTTTCTCATCGATGTCATTGACCTCCTTTTCTACGATCAGCGGGAGACCGTCCGTGGGCCATTCGGGCTCAGCACCAATTCAGTCCGAAGAAACTCTCTCCGTTCTCTGGGAGTGATTCTGAAATGGAACGTTCTACGACGTAACCGCGTGCTCATCTCCCGATGATCAGCTTTCTGCCATAGATTTTCCCTTCATCACTGCCGGAATGACTTGCATCTGCTCGTTCGTCTCCCGCACGCGGATGAACAGCCTCCTGCTGTGGGCTTCCTATGAGGGTTTTTTTCGTTACTGTACCATTTCGACCGGATGTTAATCAATTTCAGAATTTTCGATGTCCGGGATTCCCGACAAATTTCCTTTTGAATTAAGGCAATTTTTGCACACATCAAAAAAAATGGGCTGTGAACTGTGACTGAACATCCGGTCGAAAAACATCCGGTCGAAATGGTACAGTATTTATTGGTACTTTAAGTCTGTACCTCTTGGTTTCCCAACGAATGTGAGCTTCGTGGTCTGTAGTTTGCACTGGGCAGGTCGAGGATCCAAGGTTGATTGATCTCGGCTCCCAACGGCATGCCCTTGTGGCATGATAGTTCCCGGTGGTAACCGTGTTCCATGGCCACCATCTATATCAGGCTCGACGGCTAAATAGGCATCACGGTTAATGTGACGTGTAAATATACCGCTCCCAAACCGCTCCGACTTCTTTCGTAAGTGTCTCCTTCCTCCCGCCTTCCCTCCCTCCACCATGTCCGCCAATGCAACTGCCCCGAGCACTATGGGAGGCCCTAGCTATGCGCAGATATTTGGACCAGTCTTCTGGGGTACGTGTCTTTCTGTCAATAACAGATCGCCACCGACGAATTGATTTTTATCTGAAGGTTTTTGTCTGTCATTAATGTGCGTCGGCTGTGCGAAACAGTCCCACAAACTCACAGTCGGATGTGCAGGCTGTGCGGAGTCAGTGCCCTGCAAGGATATGTGTACTTCAGTCGATACAACGACAAGCTCGGTGTTCGTCTCTTGGTCAGTAAAACTTATCTAGACGAACTTGACTTGATCTAAATCCTTTTCCTCCAGGCCATCATGATGCTGTAAGTTTCCTCTCTTCAACGCTCAAACTCCCTGTTCACCCTCCCCAGCGGCCTCGACTTCCTCTCCATGGCCCTCATCTGTCAATCGATGTATTACTACATGCTCCCGCACTTCGGCTCCTTCGCCCCGCTCAACGCTGTCACCAAGTACGCCAACCAACGCCGACATGATCCTCGCGCCTTCGACTGACCTTAGATTTTCTCAGTGAGCTAATTGTCGAGTGCCTGATATCTGCAATCATCACTTTTACGTACGCATGTCGGCGCTGGGTCGGGCCGCCGAAATAAACGTTTAAACAGGTCGCAGATGTACTTCTCGTATCAGCTCTACATTGGTGCGTTTCTCGCGCTCCGCAATCATCCCGGATTCACACTAAAACTTCATCCGTCAGTCAAGAGTCCCGGAACTATGGCAGTCGTCATGAACGCGCTCGTGGTGCGTTTCTCCAATCTTTACAACCAATTTAATTAAACATTAACGCAGATTATGTTCGGAACGATTGGGCTCGGTAAGCTCGGGCGCAACTAATACAGCTGGGTTGACTCACTTGTCTCTGATTTGCTTCGCAGGCGGGGCGCTCGGTAAGTTCCATAATTCACAATCAACGAATGAACCTAACACTCCGAGTAGGATGCGTCGTGCTCATGTTCATGCACCCCCATGCCGTCTTCATGAATCGCAACCACACGTTCGTTGTACGTCGTTCCCTCAGTTACACCTATAATAAAATATTGATCTTCCGGTTACAGATCCTCGCCGGCGTGGCGAAGGGCTTCGACGCTGTGGCGGACATCATCGCCACCATCGCTATGTGCATCTTTTTGAATTCAGCTAAGACGGGAGTTTCAAGGTGCGTCGTTATCCCGCCTTGTTTCCTAACTACATCCATTATCCATCCCAGAACCTCCTCCCTCCTGCGCTCGCTGATGCATCTCGTCATAAACCGGGGGCTGCTCGTCACTGCCGCGCAGATCATCCTGCTGATCACGTTCTTTGCTTCCTCCGGGCATCTCTACTGGCTTGCGGTGCACATCAATACCACCAAGGTAAGTTGAACTTAGTTGACATCGGTATCACGCTTTATTAAAATACGAATCCAAAGCTCTACGTGAATACCTTCTGTCAGTCCCCTTGGCTCGTACTTTATAGATTCTATCATTTACTCACTTTCCCTGACAGTCGGTATGCTGAACGCCCGCACAGCGGTGCTGGACCGCTATGCAAACGGGCAGATGTCGCTTAGTGCTTTCGCCTCGGCCTCCATCCCGAACGCATACCGTCGCTCCCTAGTGATTGCTTCCGAGGGCAGGGAGAAGGTGGAGTTTTCTTCTCCGCTTGAGATCTGACTCTGACTGGCTCAATGCAGGCCGGTGACCTGACGAACCAGGACTACCCGCTCGGTGCAATACGGATCACGACGTCCTCTACCGTGGAGGAGCTCTGAGCTCGGTCTGTCATTTCTACGTATTCTCACCTTAACCTTGCGCGTCATGATGTCGATATCGTGCCGCCTGTCGGTCTCATTTGAACTTTGTGTGTTCATGGATGCGACGCTCCACAGTATGAGTGTCCAAATGCACATATATTCCCGCGCACGCACAACTTCGACCAAATCCGCATTTCTGCCTTGGGCCCCGGTGTTCCTAAGCGGGACCGGCCGTGTAATCCTACCTACCTACCTACCTGCACTATTTAGATCCCTGTAAGCCAAATCCCGCAATAAAATGAGGTACGTACTTACATTGCGGGAATTCGGCTGATTCCGCTAACGCATATGGCACACATACTGTATCATAAATAAAAAGCAACATTAGTCTGAGATTAAGGGTTTTTGCGCAACATTGCACTTCGATTTGAGTGAAAAAAGGCAAACAGTGAAATCTGATCTGGAAAAAAACCACAATCAGCACAATCTCTCAAAAAAAAACGCAATGTGCAATGTTGCCGAACAAACCAATAACATTTGATCCGCAAGAAAAAACACAATGTGTGGATTGTATGAAAAAAAAAAACGCAACATGTTGAGGGGCCGGGCATATATTGTACCGCTACATGATGATGATCATACTTTGCACCCACAATATTCCTTGATAGGCGGCGGCTTCGGGGCTCGTACTTTTGCTGTAGGCCCTCGTTTGCTGGACACCTCCAGATCGATGTGCACAGGCTTTGCCTTTCCGTTTATGCTTCTTAGACTTGGAGTCATGCGGGTTGAGGTCCCCGTCAAGCTGGGCCTGGGATAAAAGGTGAATGTATACTCAGGTTTCTAGATGACACCACACACTTTTGCCGCTGGGTGAAACTTTCTCCTGAATATATTTCCAGCATAGGATTCCAGGAATTCTTCAGCTTTTCTTCCAATGCTGGACGTGCGCTCGGAATGGGCTGCCAGCGGATGGCCCTTGCGGCGGTGCTGCCAACCCACGCAATCTGTTCATGGTACAGAATGTGCTTGAGGGTGCAGTGGCAGGAGGCAACAGCGATGCAGCCTGTGATGGCAGCGGCGGAGCAGGCTGAATATGGTTAAGATCATAGCCAGATTTTCACGAGCACACGCACCTGGGTTGGAGCTTCATGCTGAACTAACATGCAAGGTACGAGCATCAAAGTTTGTAGCGTCTGTTTATAAGAGACTAATGCTGAATTGTGTAGTATTCATCCGCACAGACCACGCATTTCACAAGCCCCGGATGCTGGGCAGGACCAGATTGAGGGATAAAGACTATGCAGCCTGAGCGGCAGTCACCTTTCAAATATTTCGTCGGGTAAAGCCTCGACGGAACCTCCTGGGAGCTCGTCCCGTTTGTAACTAGGATCCAGGTTGAGGGAGGAGAGGATAGGGAAATCATAGTGCGGGAGTGCGGATATTAGCCCGTAAACATCTGTCGCCTCGCCACGAACCTCCAAAGATCGAATGCGTTTGGAGTTCTCCATAATAACGGGAGTATAATACCCCTGGTATAATTCCATTTGTAAGGTGACAGGAGCCACCCCAGAAAGCTCCAGTTGCCTATCCAGACGGGAGATCATCTTGCCTATGTTCCAGCCGACATGGATAACAGCCCACAACGGCTGCGCCACAAGCACGACGTCATGCCAACGGTGGCAAACGTACATGATTTTCGCCCATTCCAGGTTGCCCAGTGTGTCCGATTCAACTGCGTAGATGGTGAAGATACGGGTGAGGAGTTCGTTGGGAAGACTAGAGATCGGTGGGAGCGAATTGCGTTTGGCCTTGAGCAGAGCGATTTGGGCGTAATGCCAAGCTATTTCCTGCTTAATCGTGGCAATCTCGGTTTGGATGCGACTACCAGTGATCCTGAGGATTCTGTTATCGAACAACAATCAGTACCGAGGAGGGACTTGGTCCTTACTGTTCGGCACTTGCGGGTTCTTGAGACGCCAGCAAATGACTAACAGGGTCGGAGGCCAAGACTATCTTGGCAGGTTTTACTCTTTCAAAGAACTCAGACAGGGCCGGCGTTGCTAGGGTTTTTGCAGAAGCCGAACCAGAAAGACAAGGTCGATGGAGAAGACAAGGCGCAGATCAGAGTCAAGGCTGACTCAGTCACGGTGAAGGAGGCAGTACCCGGCGATTTCCGTTACCACCCGGGCCGAATCCCGATTATTTCCGAGCGCGGTTGCAATTGAAACTTTTTGTGTGTGCGCTCTGGACATTCTTCGAGACTGAGAGACCTAGATATCTTCGCCTATCGCCTCGCGTACTGCGACAGTTTTTTTCCACCATCTGTAACGTCATACAACTTGTGTATAGCAATTGTTTTCAAGAACCGACACAGTAACAGCCTCATTTTTATTTCTTTGAGCGGATATGCAACGGTGGCGTTACAAGTCAGAGGCGTGGAAATGGCTGCAAGATTCCCTTACTTGCCAACCAGTACATAGAATTGGACAATCCGATGTCCGGCCATCGGATTTTCCGCAGCTGACCTCTGACGCGTCGACACGGACGGACGACACGGACGCCGCCCGGTCCGGCGGGTGGCATAAAAGACGCACAGTTAATAGAGCGCCTTGTGGGACCCGATCCGGTGAATTGGCCTCGAGCAACACAGGTTCAATTTTTCTGGGGGACTTGAATGACCGTTTCTCGGTATCGAGCGGAATCGGGGAGGGTGGAAACCGAAAAAACAATCGTCATGGAAACATGCCATCATCAGTTGAACAAACAAGCACTGCGGGGATCGATTTATTTTTCGGTCGAGTTTTCAGGCTGGAAAAAGTGTTCAGAGGTACAAAGCCCATTTTCCTAAGAAGGAATTTGCACGGAAAATACACAATTTTTCTGTGCAGTTCCGCTGGATAAAGGAAATGTTTTACCATTGGCGAAAATAAACACATTTTCCTAAGATTCTTTCACCAAGCAAAAGGCTCCATTTTTCTGAAAGAAAAAAAATGGTCAAAGGGGTGTCGCCATGGTTACCTCTGCCAGAGGATATTTTTCTTTGTGAAATATGATCCCTTTTTTTTGATGAAAGAATCTTGGGAAAATGAGGCATTTTCTCGACATGAAAAATCTTGCTTTGTTCCATCGGAAAAGCTACAAGAAACAGAATGCATTTCTCCCACAAAATTACCAATATTCTTCGTACCTCTGAACACTTTTTCTGGTCTGAAAAAAGGGCTGAAAAAGAAATTGATCCCCGCAGTGAAGAAAACATCGCAACTTCCTTGATGGTACCTTCCCTCCACCAGTCGACTTGCATTCCTGCTGTCCCCCACCATGGTGGTCTTTATTTGTTAACCTAAACTTACGAACTTGAGGATGAGCGAGTGCGGTGAGCAAATTTCAAATCTAACTACTAATTCTGGGTTACTTCGCCAGTAGGCCGTAGCACAAGCGGCAGAATCCGCTCGTGAGGATATATGTCCATATCTGGCCGAAATTCTTCCGATGTGCGCATCATTGCAACCAGGGCGCTTCATTTCCCTGTACACGGCATTAACTCAACGGGGAAATGACCACTGCACGACGCAATGCGAGAGCTTTAATTTTCAAATGCACTCGAAGCGAATCGAGCCGGTGAATCGGCCTCGAACCACACAAGGTCACAGTGTGGCACAAGTTCAACTTTTTTGGGGGGACTTGAATGTCCGTTCCCCGGCGTCGGGAATGGTGAAATAAGGACTCGTCCCCTGCTGTATGGTGTTTTTGCCATCATCGGCTGAACACACCGCAACTTCCTTGATGGTTCCCAGGAGGTTGCAATTGGGTTCACAAATAAAAGACAACCAAGAGCAGGGAAGGAAGTCGACCTGCGGAGCATAGGTATGTACAGCATTGCGGCACCGCCAAGACCTCCGAATGGCCGCCGCGGCCTTTTGGGATAATATTTTCATCCGCCGGCACTCCCCGATCCTCGCCCCTGCAACGCTCTCGTCCACACCTTTTATCTGACAATCACTTTGTCATGTTTACACACCTTCGTCATACAGCATTTGTCCGGCCCCGAAAAAGTGTCTGCCCGGAATTTCGCCGGCGAGTTTTCTATTGCTAATCGCGCCCGAGACGGAGGCCGACAAGACACAGTTGCGCGCTATATAAGGCCGCGCCGACAAGACTCCAGAATATCATACATCCTCCCCTCGCCCTATTCCAATGATGTTTTTCACGCCCCTCTTCCTCATCTTGACCGTCGCCGCCGCGTCCGTTCAAGTTGTTGGAATCGTGCGTCAATATCCTTACCCGCGCCGCCTCCTTCGATGATTTGCTCACCTGCGTATACACCAGCCCCGGCAAGAGTCGTCCGAGTCCACTCCGCCGATGCCCGTGTTCACCGCGACGCGTGTGTATAAGACGATCACGGACGTGGCGCCGTATATCGTCACCGCGACTACGACGATGACCTGGACGTACGTGCCTTGTTCTTTGTCCTCCTGCCTCATCCACTCGCTCACTTGCGCCGCAGTCAGAGCCCCAGCACGACGGTCGCGAATCCCACTGGCACTGGTATCTAGTCCCCCTATCCCTAGGCTCCAAGGATTTCTTCTGCGATTTATGAGAGGTATGTGCACCCACCGCACCCAGCGCGATACAGTGTTCCCCTGGTCCTTGCGACATCAGATTGTATTTTGCCTGTATCTCCATATTTAATGCTGATATTATCCCAAACTCTTGACACACCACATTCCTCTACTTATTGGCTAGAATTCTATCTAGGTTCGGAAGGAATAGACCCAGAATTGGTCTCGCAAAGGTGAAATTGATCGTGACGCAACGACCGGGGGGCTAAAAACAGAAATAAACACACTTTTTCGCCACCTCTGTGGGCTTGCTCCGCTCATTTATAAGTGGCTCAACTATGCAGGAGGACCTATTTACATTAATAAAGTTTTTTAAGCCATGATTTGAGGCCGAGCAGAGATGGTAACATTTCATTCAGAGTGTCGCAAGGAGCAGGGTTGTCGCAAGGACCGGGGGAACACTGTACCAACTTACCTCGGTGTAGGACGCGATCGAGCCAGACCTAATCAGAGTTGTCTTATCTCGCATTTCCAGTTGAATTTGCAAATATACCGTTTTGGCCTTGTTTTTTTATATGAACTCATACCCGGTCCCTCGCGCACTTTCGTCGAACAAGGACAATTGCGGAGCGAACGCAACAGACCCGCTGACCAGTGACCGCGTGGACCGAGTACTACCGCCGCATCCAATCCAAATGAAGAAACACAGCGCTGATGCGATTGATCGCTTCGACTTCATTCCATTTCCGGTCATTCGCTTCGAGTGCATTTGAAAATTAAAGGCATTGCGTCATGCAGTGGTCATTTCCCTGTTGAGTTAATCCCGTGTGCAGAAAGACCGCCCTGGTTGCAGTCACACGGTACCCATCCAGGGCACGCTTTGTGGGACGCTGGCACGCTCCTTGGCGGCTTTCAAACTCGCAGCAGAAAAAAGGAAAAGGATTCAATGAATGAGATCGCAGCCAGACGACAAGGCCAATTGGAGCCACCCCCAGAGCTAATAACAGCCTCTGTACATATAAAAGTTTTGCGGGCCGGTCAGTACGACCCTGAAATCTTTGCTAGATTCATAATTGCTTCAAATGATCTAGGGGAAGATGAAACCCTGTGCCTCACATTTGACAATCCAACAATAAAAATCAATTTTAAATCAGGAATATTGGGTGCCACCCTCATCCTTTTGCAGAAGTTGCCAAAGAATGTCCCACTATTAATATGCTCTTCCTCTGATTTTTTGATCAAAGCACTCATTAAGGAACGAACAAAAGCTGAAAACAATATGTTGGATCAAGTTTCCCCCTTCTCAAAGCAATATTTGCAGCACTAAATGATCGAGTTGCGCAGACACAGTTCAAGCAGACAAAAGACATTCTGCCTGTTACTCTAGGCATTGATCTATGCCCTTCACTTGAGGTTGACACCAAAATTGATGGAATGTTCAATTGCTCTGGCATTCTAATCTCACAAGGCTTTCAGCGAGTCTTTACAAAAATTATCAAGGGCAGATATCCAGAGCCATTTAGGAAAGCAGCATTCATCAATTTGGACCGAATCAGATGCTCAGTCCAGGATATTTCTCAGTACACACCAACAGATAGAGAGTAGCACGAATATATATTCGTGAATATGAATATTCGCCGAAACCTAAAAATTGATATTCGCATTCGTACGAATATTGATGGCGAATATTCGTTGCTTAGTCAGCAATATTCGCGAATATTCATGAATATGAATATTCAGTGAATATATTGAGAATTTGGGGGTTTAGTAGCCACCAATGAGTTGCTGAGGACACTTTTATGTTATCCTGTGAGTTTAAACATTGTCGAAGACTCATACAAGCCCTTGTCTTGCATGTTCAACCATTTGATGGACCATCACACTTGCTGTGTTCAACCTGTCACACAGTTGCCAAAGCAAAGATGTCTCTCAAGTGGTTGGTTTGCATATGAATTACAGATCTACTTGGTGTGAATGAAGTGTGTTATGGTTCCAGAGAGGAGATGTGTTAAACAGACCCAAATTTACCATGCTTGATTGAAATTTCAGCTGTGTATTACAGCTACAAATATTCGCGAATATCAACTTTCCTGAAAACTGATATTCGCATTCGCGCGAATAGCACAGCCACAGCAATTCACGAATACGAATATTTGCAATTCGCGAATGGCTTGGCACAAATATTCGTGATATTCGATACTCGTGCTACGCTCTACCAACAGATGAAATGATCTGGAAATCTATGTGTTCCACAAATCTACGGCGACTCCACCGTGAATTATTCTGGAAGTCAATTCACAATATTTTCAGAGTCAGTGACTTCTGGACACACATTGATAATCTTGAGGCAATTTCGGTCTGTCGGACCTGTGGTGTCCCTGAAAGCCTAGAACACATAGCGATGGAATGTGATTCCTCTGGCGCAAAAGTTATTTGGGGACTGACCCAAAAGCTCTGGGGTATGAAATACCCAATCTGGCCTCCTCTCAGCTGAAGGCTTGTCCTAGGTTGTAACCTCGTTAAATTTAAACACCCAAACGGGAAAATTGTACCTGCAATGGGAAGATTATTCGCCATTCTGGTATCCACAGCTTGACACACAATCTGGAACATTCGGAATGATAGGGTTTTGAAAGACCCATACTGTAATATTACAGACATTGAGATTCATAATAGATGGCTGAAATCTGTTAAGTCTGCACTGGGACGAGATCGAATCCTCACCAATAAGCTGAAATTTGGTAATCTTGCGTTGAACAAGGATCTTGTCATAAGAACATGGAGTGGTCTACTCATGAACGAAGACTCACTGCTGGATGACTGGACATATACAGTGGGGCCATCGAGATTGAATGATTCAAGAATTGGGATAGGATAAATTTATAAAGGCTGGAGTCCCACACTATGATACTTGTGCATAATGGCATTTCCTCCCTGGACAACTTCCCTGGCATTAACTGGAATTTTCTGGTAGACCCAGCGGATGACTTTTGGAATGCTTCTGCAGACTGAAACTCATTATCCCAAACACTCCAAAAAAAAAAAGAAAAAAGGAAAAAGAACAATAAAGGTCCAAAGATGACCACAAGAAAGAGAGAAGCATGGTACAGCAAAGAGGATTGCACATAGACCAACATCCTGAAAGTGAAAAAGAGAAATGCCGCTCCAGACATCTTCCCTCGTTATTTATGGGTCGGATATGATCCTGGATGTGCAGTGCTGAGTTGAATGTAAGAAGCAACCAAAAAAGATGCATAGTTCCAATCTGATGTATGATTGAAATCGTACTTTGCAAGTGCGTTGTCACAGTGCCGTTGGCCGCGGAGACTGAGCGTCTCGAGGCCTTGGATGAACAGGAAGGCGGCGAAGGAGTTGAGTGTCGGTCCAACGTCGCGCAGCAGCTAAGTAATAAAATAAAATAATGCAAGCCGTGAGCATTGGGCGCTGGGAAAGGTGAAGCAGCCCTACCCCGGTGCGGATCCTGAGCGCGAAGGCAATCGAGCCGAAGGCCTCGGTGAAGCGCAGGCCGTGGTAGCCCTCCCCCGGCTCAGTGAAGATCGGGAAGTTCCGGACGCAGCCCAGTCGAATTTTCCTGAACGATGTCAGCCATCCGCAGACGAAGTACAAAATTGTACGCACTCGAATCCTGGGATTGTCAAACGCGACATAAATAAATGACATCATACCCGCGCAGAAATAGCACACACAATGATGACGCCACCGATGGTGCCGTGCCCGCCGATCCACTTTGTTGCGCTGTGCACTAATTATACCGTTAGCAAGCAACTCGAGCAGTCGACGGCCCCGCGCACCAATAATATCTGCGTACTGGAAGGGGCGAATCATATAGCCTACCGGGGTTGAGCGCCGCAACCAAGCATGTTTTGATTGATGAACGCACCCGCCATGCCAAACGTGTTGTCCACGATAAGAGGGATGTTGTGGGCGTAGGCGACCTGGAATTAAGGAGGTGACATACGTCATATGCTCAATAGATGGTTACCTGCCTTCGCCAACTCGGGAATATTGGTGAGCGAGTATTTTGGATTCGCGATGCTCTCAACGAAGATACCGCGCGTATTTTCGTCGATGGCGGCGGCGAACGCCTGCGGGTCGGTGGAGGACACGAATTTCACCTTGATGCCGAAGGTGGGGAAGGTGACTTTGATTGAAGATTCGTCAGTTGTTTTGGCTTTAGCCTGCGAGAAAGGGTGGATCGTATCTTTAACTGATTAAAGCTCTGCAGAAAAAATGACTATTAAAAGAGAAGACAAAATAGAGCTGTGTGTGTACTTCGCCGTAAAGATGAGAACTGGGATGTCCCGTTTTTTAGTAAAAGGACAACGCTATCATGAATAACTCACGATGCAACGATATTCTGACCGGGCTGTGCAAGGCACGTAATGGTGAGAAATTGGGCCGAATGTCCGGAGGCCGTAGCAACGGTAGCGGCGCCGCCTTCCAGCGCAGCCATGCACTTCTCAAAAACATCTTTTCGTACGATATCCTTTCGGGCGTAAAGCGGGAGCAATTTAGGGTTCGAAGACGTTGCCATCGCGCGGTGGTGTGATGTAACGCACACCAGTAACACCCCTCTAGTTTTGCACCGAAAATTGGAGGGACAAGTCGAGCGAGTGAATATCTTATTGTCCCTGTGAACTTCCCAGAATTCGCATGCTTCGGAAGGCCAGCGTGGAATCCGCGCAGACTCGGAGTGACTCGAAGTGACCGAGTCCGGCTTTGCAGGGGAATCGAAGAACATCGGTGAGAGTCCTCAACGGACCCCGGAAGTCAAATTGAAAGATCTGGCAGTTTGAATGGATGGAGGAAGAAGACTGCGCCACACGTTTCATTCGGATTGGCCGTGTTTGGTTCTTGACCCGATTAGGAAATATTTTCTCCCTCTTCCGCCGCACACACGATGTTTTCGCCTCCGCCGTGGACTTGTCATGACAAGTCGAAGGGAAGCGACCTCCCAGACTCCATCATACTGCCGCTCAATGAGATTCCGTCGGACCACGGAAACTTCGAGTCGGAATCGTGTTCTTGGATTTTTTTCTATATACCAGGGGCCCGACTGGCTTCGTACATGGCATTTCTCAGAGCGCCTTTCCCTCCCAAAATACCGGCTACATCCACCACATTCCCCACCTCAGGCAATTCGGGCCAGGCGCACACAAGAGGATCTCCGAATTCCGCGGTCACGTATTCGGGACGATGTAAATACGGAAATACGTTCGCCGCATTTCTAACATCTTCGTCATTGAGATGTTTCCCGATGTGACGGCCGAGATGACCGCCTCAAGTCTAAGCTTCCCTTGTCTGACATCGCGTGTGCACCCGATGCCATGAATCCAGACCAAAGACACCTTGCAACACAAACTTGCGTCGGGCCGAATTATTGACTTTCAGAAACCAGTCCAGGCCAGCTATCTGCGATATTAATTGTATTGTCTGCGTTTTCGGTTTAGCTTACATTTAGCATTTTTAAGAGGTTTGGCGCATTTGGAAAGACCGCCGACTCATCTTATCAGCGCGCGTCAATTGAGCGGCTTTGATTCCACGCTTATTGATTAAGCGATATCGATAGACCCCGCGGTGACTTTTGTTCATAATTAAAAGAGTGTGCCTTTCTGTCCTACTCTCAATTCGATCTGACATGGCTCTTGTGGTCTGTCCCAGATTAAAAGTATACGCAATTCGTATCGGAGTCTCTCTAACCCCGGCGGCACGTCTGCTTGTATTCTATTCACTATTTGTCCGACTGGACCGCTTTCCTGGTACCGTGTCGACTGTCACCGCCGCTGTTTTCGAAGACAAACACGTGTCCATACGTAAACAAGCACCCCGGCTTGATGTCGGCAGTTTTTTGTCTCTTCTTCCGCACGAATCCCGCTTCGCTTCGTTCCTTCCTCGGTCGAGCTGCGCCCGGTCATCTTCGAATTCTCTTCACGATGTCCCGCCTGATCCCCGTTTCTCACAGAGCCCGCAAGTTTTCGTGTCCTGAGCGATACAGACCTCTGACTTGGCAATACCCTCCCCACAGGACCGCTTCAAGCGCGCGAACAACCTAAAACCAGAAACAGACTTTTCTGACGGTGGCGTTTAACAAACTTCCTTGTCACTCCACCGGCCATAACCGTGTTCCATGACCACCATCTATATCAGGCTCGAATGGCTAAATAGGCATCACGTCATTGACACTAATTTAACGTATAAATATACCGCTCCGGGTTTTTTCGCAAGTGTCTCCTTCCGCCCGCCTTCCCTCCCTCCCTCCACCATGTCCGCCAATGCAACTGCTCCGAGCACTTTGGGAGGCCCCAGCTATGCGCAGATATTTGGACCAGTCTTCTGGGGTACGTATCTTTCTGTCAATAACAGATCGCTACCGACGAATTAATTTTTATCTGAAGGTTTTTGTCTGTCATTAATGTACGTCGGCTGCGCGTAACAGTCTCACAAACTCACGGGTGGGTATGTAGGCTGTGCGGAGTCAGTGCCCTGCAAGGATATATGTACTTCAGTCGGTACAACGACAAGCTCGGTGTTCGTCTCTTGGTCAGTGGAACTCATCTAGACGAATTTAGCTTGATCTGAATCCATTTCCTCCAGGCCATTATGATGCTGTGAGCTTCCTCTCTTCGACGCTCAAACTCCCTGTTCACCCTCCCCAGCGGCCTCGACTTCCTCTCCATGGCCCTCATCTGTCAATCGATGTATTACTACATGCTCCCGCACTATGGCTCTTTCGCCCCGCTCAACGCTGTCACCAAGTGCGTCAACCAACGCCGACATGATCCTCGGCCCTTCCGACTGACCTTAGATTTTCTCAGCGAGCTTATTGTCGAGTGCCTGATATCTGCAATCATTACTTTTACGTACGCACGTCGGCGCCGGGTCGGACTGCTGAAATAAACGTTCAAACAGGTCGCAGATGTACTTCTCGTACCAGCTCTACGTTGGTACGTTCCTCGTTCTCTGTAATCATCCCGGATTCACACTAAAACTTCATCCGTCAGTCAAGAGTCCCGGAAATACAGCAGTCGTCATGAACGCGCTCGTGGTGCGTTTCTCAAATCTCGGTCACGGTCAATTCAATTAAACATTGAAGCAGATTATGTTCGGAACGATTGGGCTCGGTGAGCTCGGGCGCGACTAACAAAGCTATGTCGACTCACTTGTCTCCTGAATTGCCTCGCAGGCGGTGCGCTTGGTAAGTTTCATAATTCTCACAGCGAATGAACCTAACACTCCGGATAGGATGCGTCGTGCTCATGTTCATGCATCCCCACGCTGTGTTCATGCATCGCAACCACACGTTCGCTGTATGTCTTTCCCTCCCTTCTCCCACAATAAAATGTTGATAATGCGGTTACAGATCCTCGCCGGCGTGGCGAAGGGCTGCGACGCTGCGGCGGACATCATCGCCACCTTCGCTATGTGCCTGTTTTTGAAGTCGGCTAAGACGGGCATTTCGAGGTGCGTCGTCCTTCTCCCTGGCCTTTTCTGCTTGTTTCCTGATCAAATACATGATTCATCCCAGAACCTCCTCCCTCCTGCGCTCACTGATGCACCTCGTCATCGACCGGGGGCTGCTCGTCACTGCCGCGCAGATCATCCTGCTGATCACGTTCTTCGCGTCCTCCGGGCATCTTTACTGGCTCGCGGTGCACATCAATACCACTAAGGTAAGTTGAACTTAGTTGACATCGGTATCATGCTTTATTAAAATATGAATCCAAAGCTCTACGTGAATACCTTCTGTCAGTCCCGCTGCATCGTACTTTCGTATCCATCACTTACTCACTTCCCCTGACAGTCGGTATGCTGAACGCCCGCACGGCGCTGCAGGACCGCTACGCAAGCGGACACATGTCGCTCAGCGCCTCCACCTCGGCCTCCATTCCGAACGCGTACCGGCGCTCCCTAGTGATTGCTTCCGAGCGCAGAGAGAAGGTGGGTTCTTTCTTTCTTTCTCCAAGAATGTCCGCTGATTGGCGCATGACGCAGGCCGGCGACCTAACAAACCAGGACTACGCGCTCGGCGCAATACGGGTCACGACATCCTCTACCGTGGAGGAGCTCTGAGCTCGGTCTGGCATTTCTACGTGAAACCCCTTCACGCATTCCACTCTCTCCGCCTTTTGTACATATACCTCATACGCTCATACGCATACGATCTCGGCCCGTTGTCTTATTGTTTGGGAGATCCGTAATAGCTAGGTGGCAGTGATATATTGATAGGTTAATACGACGCTTATCAGTCGTGGTTGACGCGTACATACAGCTTGCAATGTACCAGTGACATATCTTTAATGAAATCACCATATTGTTGTAAAGCATTCTTACCTTAACCTTGCGCATCATGATGTCGAAATCGTGCCGGCTGTCGGTCTCATTAATTTGAACTTGTCGCGGAGTTAATTCAATCTGGACGTTCCAATGTTGTGCGTTCATAGATGACGCGTTCCAAAGGCCAGTCAGCGGCTTTTAGAGCTCAATAATTAGGTAACTGAATTCAAGGATCTCGGATTGCGGATTCGGATTGATTATTCTAAACAGAGGTCAAGCTGTTAGTGCAGAAGAATGTCAGAAGATTTCCGGTGCGACAACTTTGCGTCTCACGAAATATCTGGAATTTTTGAAACATCCTGTGTAATGCTACCTATCTAGCTATCCATCCATAGACTACCAACGGGTGGATTTTATATGTCGCAAAGGTTGAGTCTCAATTTGAATTCTCGGGAATGTTCGGAGTTGGATCATAGGAGTGACTCCGATAAATCCGGCATACTTGTGATGTGACCCAGTGACTCGGCCACTCCTTAGTAAGCTTACGCCTTCAAGTTCATCGACGCATCCGCCTCTTTCCGAATCTCTCGTTCTTCGACTCCGACCGGTATTTATCTACGATTTTTTCAATGGAAAACTTCTTGAATCATCCTGCAGTCCACATCGTCCCTGTACCTTCGAGCGTTGACGTCCGCGCATCTTCGCGCCAGCGCATTCAATACTCGGAACTCGGAGAATCGTCATGCCATGCCCGGGTCTTCCCCCAGAGTTGTGGCATCGGATCATCACCATTTTCCTTGCCCCTCGTCGCATATTAGGAGAACCTGAAGATATTCTCTTAGACTCGGATACAATTCGGGATTTGAAATCTTGCTCCGTTGTGTCGCAAGCGTTATTGTTCCCTGCTCAATCGGTGCTGTTTCGCAGCATCGACTTGCTCGAATGGGAAGGCTATGAGCTCTCCTACTGTTATCGCTTCATGGCGATCCTCGAAGAATCACCTCACCTCGCCTCCCACGTCCAGATCCTCGCAGCTCCCGCCGATGCCGAGATTTTCACCCTCATATCTAACATGAAGCTATCCCGATTGCGTGATATCCAAATCGAGGGATCAGGAAAGGGTAGTGACATAGCTGGCCCGGTTCTGGAACTCGTCCTGAGCGTCATTGGCCAATCCATTCGACATGTCCAATTTCTTACCTTCGACCGCCTCTCCTATTCAACCGTGGCCCGCATCATCGCGAAAGCTCCCAACCTAGATGGACTCCATTTCTTCGAATGCACCCCGCACGATGATCCACAACCGGATTTGTCCGATCCTCCCCCCTCCCAGCGAACAAAGATCACGCAGCTTTCACTAGAAAGCTCTCCGGATATCGCCAAGTGGCTCATCCACCCTGCGTTCCCTCTCGATTGCACCGGACTCATCTACGTCGACGTCCACTGGGCTGCAACCGCGCATGTCGGGCTTCTTCTGGAGACAGCCAGAAAAACGATAAATTGCTTGGAATTCATGGCGGGTATGGCATCCATCCCAGGACTATATCCGTGTTATTCCAACGACGGCCACATTCAGGTGATACATTCGACGCCGAAGTAAGATCGACTGAGTTGCCGGAGCATTATCTGCCCATCCGGCCTATGCTCTATGGCGCTCTCATGCAACTGAGAATCAGTATCCGGGCGTCGATGGATATCACAGCAACATTGCCTATTTTTTCAGAGATCACCGACCAAAATGTAATCCAGGAAATCATTTACATGATTTCCGTGAGTGGCGAATTCGCCGACCCAGAAGAGGATATGCGACTTCTGCAAGAATTTGATGCTGGAATCATGGCGCTTCCGTTGACTGCCCTGAAAAGGCTGGAAATTAGGCCAATCGTCGACTCCAAAAAAAAGCGGATCTCGAGTTTGCTGCCCATTCTACCAGAAAATTAACTACAGAATCATTCCCCGTACTGAACGCAAGGGGAGTGTTGTTTTTCACGACAGAGTACTATTGACAATGGGGTACGATAACTGTCTGTACTTCCGCTCTCAGTGGTGCCATTCGTTGACATCTTCTGCAGCATACGAACTCGAATCACACAATCGCGGAGATGTCACTATTTTAATTGGACCTGTGCCGCCGACTATATATTTCTTTCATTCGCCTCATGCTTTCGCTGTCATTCATGTCCCTAGCATCCTTCGAATTCCAATCAGTTCGTCATAGTGATGTTGCGGGTTCATTCTCTTTATTTGAAATCCCGGTCCTATCTGGGAACGTGCTGCATCTAGACGGAGAACTTGGCGCGGGAAAACCTGCGCGAATTCAGGATCATCGGGAATGGTATGTATATCTGATGTATCCCGAGACATTCTCGTGGGACCGGAGAATAAGTCCCATTGTTGATGCTCCGCAACTCATTTGTTCCACTCCTTGTTCTGTCTTCCCCACGACGTCATAGTCATATTTTCAAGACTTCTGCTGTACTGACCGATGAATACCTCACTCGTCTTCACAAAAAATGACATGCTCAACACCGTGATTGAGCGGGATTCGAGCCCGGCGTATACAGTATCCACCGTCCTCGGTGCCCCGACGACTTACATCCGGTCCGCGGGCACCGAGACTCTGCTGGGGAGTATAACCCGCAGAATGTTCCTGCCGGATACCGTCACGCTTCCTGGGGTCGGCCAGGGCAAGACACGGAGGATCAGCCAGTGGTTTAAAGACACAAAAATGGCTGATGGGGCGTGCGTGATTATCATGATCTCCTCTATTCATCCGTTTTGAATTGTTATGGACTTCCTGCATGATCAGTCCGGCAAGCGTGCTGCAATTGGGCGGGGAGCCTCGGTTTCTCGCGCAACACAACGACTACGGGCTCGCGGTGGGTCGGTTTCAGGAGTGTAGAATGGCATGTATCGTTGAAACACGGGTACAGCTATTCGCAGCGGATATTATAGAACGTATTTGGCCCGTTGGCAACCAGGGACGGACTCTTCCAAACTCGCACTCGTCCTATCGCCGGGGATGGGTGATTTCGAAACAGAAATTCTCACGGCATTTTTATTCGCGGAACAGAAGGTCAGACCGCGTCAAAAGAATCGCATGGATATGGAGACGGCCGTAATGGGGGCAACTTCATCCAATGTCGTTGGATGAGGTTCAGAAAGTGCCAAACGAATATGTAAAAGACTGTGTCACTCACTGCTACCTTCCGTCGTGTTTGTGTTTTCTAGTTATCAATTTCCCAGCCCCATCCCGTCTTCTCCACTCCTTTCCATCTGCGAAGCCGCGTGCATCGTTACAGGAGTATCAACGCAGGAAGGAAACTATCGCTTACGGAAATGCACTTGGACCAGTGATGGACGAGCCGCAACCCACGCCTCGAAAATCTGGATGTCCAAATCCATAGATTCGCTCTCGGTGAGACTTTCATCGTCCTCGAAGTCGCTGAACACCAACGAGTCAAGTTAACGAAATTCTGCTAGTTTGCTGCTGGCAAGGTTCAGTGAGTGCCATTGCGGAAAAAACGTGTGTTCATGAGAGTCATGCGACCAGAGGGGTTAAGACTATCAAATGCGAGGATCGATATTTTCGGGATGTTTCTCAGAGGATCCAAGGACGAGGGGTCGAAGAGGTGATCAGAGAGGATGGAAATGTTGGGCCAAGGCACTGCCATCGTTGCAAACAATGCCAACACAGCTTCAATGTCTAGATCGCCAGGGAACCATATGTCGGTCAAATTCTGAAGGGATTTGGTGTCAGACACGAGGGATGGCAGGGGGATAATGTGTTATAGATGTGTGCCATTTTTGGAAGTGTTTTGGTTCAGAGCTCAGATACACCTCATTGATTATTTCCAATCTCAGAATAACTCTGAGTGAGATAGCAAGGTCAATAATATATATATTTGCATACGACTCTATGGCAATTCCCTCCCAAAAATCAGCCTGATTGGACAGGTCTGGCAACACCACACCAAATCAACCCTCCAGAGGGCTGCAACAACCAGGTGACTCAAAATGAAATTTTGGAGCTTCCACTCTCTCACTAATTCCATATGAATTAGCCTCAAAAAACTGGCTAGGTCTCGACTCAATCTGTAGAGAATTGAAGGTGCTATGGACAACTTTTTCACAGCACTCAAAAAATGCCCGAAATGGCAATTTTTCCGTTCACACCCTCAGTACTGTCATTAACTGTAACTCAGACTGTTCTCTGTAACCTGTTCACACTGGATTACTACCTGGTATCAACTCTCCAGCGCCGCTACCACCTGCACTGTATACCTTTCAGGACACTTCATCACCTTCACTTCCTTGTACATCCTGTCAACATTCCACACCAAATCCACCATTTGTTGACCCAAAAAAGAAGCTATACAACTAATCTTACTGTTGGGAAATAGCACCGGCTATAAAGGACAACAACGAGATGAACCCCCAACAAACTGAGCAGCATCGGCCCACACATCATTGCTGAAAACTTCACATGCAACAGAATTACAAAGTCTCTTTATTTTGCTATACTGTAATTTTCTACAAGCTCATTATAAGTTTCACTATCCACTCATGACCAATGCTCTGAGCATTGACTGTGAGTCCACCATTTACTTATTCAAGTCAAAATGACATGTCTCAACTGTCATGCCTGGGTCTCTCTCACTCCAATGTCAGCATCACCAGCATCATCAATGCTGCTGCTGCTGCCCATCATTGCAGAGTCCCAAGTGAGTCAGACAAGAGGACAACAGACTGCTCTGTTGTCTATCATTACATATTCAAGGAATGCAGGGGTTTAGCTGTGGGCATGGGATTATGAAATAAAAGAAAAGTGAACGAAAGGTTGTTTCATGCCACAGTCACTGCTAAATGAATCATGTTTGTATCACAGTGGGAAGTATTGCTAGATAAGTACAGGGTACATTTGTAGTCTCTGATGAACAGCCAGGATTGATGCTCATAGCTCACATGTTTCTATATTTGAGAAAGTATTAGACTTTGGTCAAATTCCCATGTGAATAAATGGTATCCAGCGTTCATGTGGGACCTTTCTTGCCTTCAATTCTTTCACAGCGAGCTGCAGTGCCCCAGCTGCATCACTTGCCTGAGGCTGTCGACCTTCCTGAAACAAGTGAGAGTAGACAATCTCTGCCACCAGTGGACCATCTGAATCATTCATAGACCACATTGTGCCAATGGCACCTCGGAATCCTGCTGCAATGAACCCTCCTCCCAGATGGAAGGATTCATTCACAAGTTTTGTATCACCCATAGCTGTCTGGCATGCAGCAAGGAACACAAATTCTGCATTTGACAGAGGCATTCGAAGGATGGTTTCCATCTCCAAGTTGCCTCCATAGAGGAGAAGGCAGCTTTTGGTAGGTTCATCCACATCCTGTATTCCATGACATGCCAAGTGAACCCAAGAACAATTCTGTAATTGCAGCTTTACAGCATCAACTGTGGCTTGCTGATCCTGGAGACACTCCACTGGAGGTTTTTTGATAATAGAAATAATGTTTTTGACTTCTTCTTTGACTCCTTCCAGATAGTCTCTTCCACCACCAGTGTGTGTTACTCCAACAACACCAACTTTAGAGGCAGTAGATGATTTCTTGGCATAGGCATCCAGCAACGATCCCAAGGTTGCTGTATATGAATGGATGAATGTGTCGGTAGGGACACATGCATGCAAAGGCAGTCTTGTGAATGCCCCAGTTGGTAGCCACCACAGCCTGCCATTTGTGATCCCAAGCTATATGAACCCAAATGTCAGGCCAGAATTCTGGAAAATATATAGTTTACTCACTGATTTTAAAACCTGATAGACTGGAGCAACAATATGAGTCCAAAGCCAGATTAAGATATCCTCGAAAGGTGTTTCGGATGTGCCCTCACGGTGGCAAAAGAGCCTTGTAGATGGTGATTCCCTTCGCATTGTATTACGGTGGCCAAGCACTGTTTTAAGTGTAGCTTGTTGGAATTCAAGCAGATCAAGAGTCACAGTTGGAAGTGAAACATGTACCGGATCAGAGGTGGAATCCAGGATTATAATTCCATCACAATGGTCCTGGTGACTATTCAGGATAACAACAGGTCCACCCTGTGATGCATAGCAAAGTGCCTTGTATGGCTTTGGAAGCAGAAAATATTCAAGCCCTGGCTGCTGGCGAATCTCTTTGAGTAAGTCTTGCCTTTTAATAGCAACATCTCTTGGATCAGAAGATGTGCCACTGTAGAGCTCAGCAGAAAGGTATTTCAATTGATTTGCCTGAGCAGGGGGAAGTTCATCCAAGTCTGTCCTCAATTGGAGCATCTGCTGAAATGTGATGCCTAGTCCTTGTTCCATGATCTCTACAGCAGACACAATGTCGGAAAAATTGATACAGGTCTTCACAGCAGTTGAAGTGACTTGTCCAATTTTAAGTCGATGAATTGCTTCATGCCGTACAGATAGTATGTTGCCCATCCAGAGAATTTGAGGTAGCAGATTGAAGGCATTGGAGTATGCTGTTATGCAATTTGAAGACTTGAACTCCACTGAAAAATAGGCCCAGTTGAGAGCAGCATTCCAAGAGTTTTCGGGCATTGAAGTAGATATTTTGAAGGAATCAGCATAATGAGTGTGAACACTTTGAAGATCATCTAGGCTATGGAACTTCCTATATCGGTTGATGAAGGATACAGCCCGGTTCTGCAAATGATCTGCCTTATCTGGGTGACCATCTGGGATGAGGTCCACAGCTTCTTTGTTTCTCTGCAATGCAGCCTCAAGATCATTCAGGTCTCTTAGCCTCTGGTATCGATCTGCAAAGGATGCAGCCAGGCTTTGCAGACGGCCTGCCCTGGCAGGGTTTCCTTCTGGTGTGAGATCAACAGCTTCTTGGTCTTTCTGTAATGCAGCCTCGAGATCACACAGGTCTCCCAGCCTCCGGTATCGGTCACTGAAGGACACAGCAAGGCTTTGCAGATGAACTGCCCTATTGGGGTGGTTATCTGGGATGAGGTCCACCGCTTCTTGGTTTCTCTGCAATGCAGCCTCAAGATCATTCTGGTCTCCTAGCCTCCGGTATCGATCTGCAAAGGACATGGCCAGGTGTCGCAGACGGCCTGCCCGGGCAGAGTTACCTTCTGGGGTGAGGTCCACAGCTTCTTGGTCAAGCTGCAATGCAGCCTCAAGATCACTTAGGTCTCCTAGCCTCTGGTGTCGATCTTTGAATGATGTAGCAAGGCTCTGCAGACGACAGGCCCTATCAGGGTGGTCATCTGGAGTGAGGTCCACAGCTTCTTGGTTCCTCTGCAATGCAGTCTCAAGATCATTCAGGTCTCCTAGTCTCTGGTATCGATCTGTGAAAGATCCTGCCAGATTTTGCAGACAGCCTGCCCTATCAGGGTGGTCATCTGGTGTGAGGTCCACAGCTTCTTGGTTTCTCTGTAATGCAGTCTCAAGGTCATTCAGATTTCCTAGCCTCTGGTATCGATCTGTGAAGGATATGGCCAGGTTTTGCAGACGGCCTGCCCTAGCAGGGTTCCCCTCTGGGGTGAGGTCTACAGCTTCTTGATCAAGCTGCAATGCAGCCTCAAGATCATTCAGGTCTCCTAGCCTCTGGTGTCGCTCTGTGAAGGATACAGCCAGGTTTCGCAGACGGCCTGCCCTATGCGGGTGGTCATCTGGAGTGAGGTCCACAGCTTCTTGGTTTCTCTGCAATGCAGCCTCAAGATCATTCAAATCTCCTAGCCTCTGGTATCGATCTGTAAAGGATACAGCCAGGTTTTGCAGATGGCCTGCCCTGGCAGGGTTCCCTTCTGGGGTGAGGTTCAATGACTTTTGGAACATCTTTACTGCAGCTTCAAGGTAAGGTAGTTCCCCAATCTCCCTATATGTGTTTAGCAAAGCTACTCCTATCTGTCCAATCAGATCTGGATGTTCAGATGGTATCTGTTCTACCAGATGTGATTTTGGAATCTTTGAACCATCTGAGCCCTGTACAGTCCTCAGAACCTTGCTCAACAAGTCATGTACTATACTCACAGACACATCAGATTCATTCCCTGGTGACACAGATTCGGAAACATCATCAGCCACAGAGATCTGCCTTCCATCAGTGTGATTCAATTGGAGAAGAAACAAATCTTCTCACAGCGTTGGTGGACATTTTTAGAATGTGGGCAATAGAAAGAAGGGCAGATTCATTCTACAGGCTTATATATACTAGAGTAGGCGCTGGGTAAGGAACTAACTATTTAAAGACCTGTCAGATCTGACAGATTGCTTAGAAACGGACACTATAACAATCGCTTGTACCTCATGTCACTACATTTTAGGGCCACCTCGGCCTAGCCGGTCGAGGTTGGTCAAACTCAGTTTGACTTGATGCCAATCCTCTGGCATTTTCTCGTAGTTGGAGAAGGTGGGGACGGGCACCGCCCTTGATTGGCGAGCTTTTTGGAGATTGATGGTGCATCAAATTTAGTGATCTGATCGGCTGACATCAGTCAGCCCAAGGTTGCTTGCTCAGCAGTTGAAGGACTTGGAATTGAGTAGAATATTTTAGATAAATAAGTAATAGGTATATAAGCTGGAGTAGCTAGCCCCCAGCTCCTTAGGAGTTTTTACCCAGTCGCCTAACAGCGCAAGTGTCAAGCTAATTGCTTCGGCTAAATCACCAACAGAATTAAAATTGGCCGCACTCCCACACACTCACATGGGCTGTGGGAAGGCACTCCCACACACCACATGGGCTGTGGGAAGGCCGGCTGATGGCGCTGGGGATGCTGGAGGCACTGGGGTAGAGATCAGGGGGTCGCCCAACATGGCCAAGCCAACTTGGTCGAGGCCCCTTGGCCAACCTCAGCCGTCCTCAGCCGACATCAATCAAGGTTGGCCGAGGGGCCATCAAAGTGTAGTGTGTGTTGGAGTGTGTGGATTTCTCCATCATTCTCATTGGTACCCAACATTATTCTGTAATCTTACATTTCTCAGGTGTCATTCACACATTTACAGCATTTTCTTGCCTATTTTTGTGTCAGATTGTCATTGATTCTACCACCATGAACAACTTCCTCTGCCAAATATTCTGCCCTAATCTGAAAACCAGGAGGCCAAAGTTTGATGGCCAAGCACAGATCAGTCCAGCATTTCAGTCTACTTGGAAACTGGACAGAGAGATACAATTTGAAGTGACAGTTCTCTCCAGAGCAGGTATAAGACCATTTTGGCATCCTAGGATTTCCAGTTGAAACAGTGTGAAGTATTGAACACCACAGGTCAGGTCGGTTTGTTCTGGGTCACTGGGTTGATCATTGTAGTGATAGGATCTGGCCGGTTATGCATAGTCCAGATGTAGTAGCTTAGTCAGGACTCCATCCCTTGTCCACATCCACCACAACCATTTGATTCTACCAGCTAAATCAGGTGATTGGAGTAATTCAACAATACACCCCTTTGGACCAGATTCTGCTGTGCACTTGTGAGGATTGAGATCATTTCTAGCATTTTCTCCACTCACCATCTGTTGACATCCGATCTTGTGTTGTTGGCATCTACCTCACTGAGCATTTGATCAAGCTAGATCTTACTGGCACCATCATTACTACTTATCATCCATTCTTGGCAACATTTTCGACTCAATTGACCCAGCGCTTGCCACTTTACCTCCCTCACACCAACCTTGCTGCTGGTGGAGTGTAGGAGGATACCCCACCCCATTTGGTCATGCAGGAGCATTTTCGTTCCAATACTTTGCGCTTGCAAGATGTGGTAACACCCAGCTGTGGTCAGTCGGGCTGTCCTTACCTTGGAATTTTGGGGGTCTATGGCAAATTTACCAGCAATTTTCTTTGACTATCGGAGCTTGCATCATTTCTGTTACACTTTTGCACTGTCTGAGGTATCCTCTAGCCCCAATTGTATTGTCTGCTTCCAGTTGAATATGATCATTTCCTCCATTTCAACCTCTGCTTCCGACACTGCTGAACTGCTGATATCCTGCTGTTAAAATATTTTGGTGCAAACAACAAGATAGTTGCTTCCTTCTGACTTCAACTTCCTCTTCCGACCCTTGACTGCCTGCCCATTTGGCAGAGTGTTCCTAGTGTGCAATGTGGGGTCATACTCTGCCTTTCTCAGCAGAGTAGATATGTGTGTGACAGAGTTTCATACCCAGGCTTTGCTGAGAGCATCAATGGTGTGCGCAGCACTTGGACTTCAGCCAGTATGTTGGAGATTCTGACTATGTGTTGTGTTACATAGTTATTTAAACTCTGCTATTGCTGCCAACTCTTTCAGAATTGTTGTGCTTAGGCTGGGTAGAATGTGGAGTCAGATTCAACAGTAACCCCTGGATTCTTGGCACATCATCCAGAGCAGTACATGATTTATCCTGACTCTTACTTGAGGTGTGGGGCTGCAGTGGTGCCTGGCAGGAGCATTGTACTTATGTATTTTTCAACATCCTTTACTTATTAATCCACAGCAGTTTACTTAGGGTGTGGGGCCATGGAGATGCCTGGCAGTAACTTTGTACTTATGTATTTTTTTCACAGTTCATGCCCTTTAAATAATAAAATATATTTCATTGGCTAGAATGTGTCCTTATATATGTCACATAAAAGGACGAACATGTCTTGGTCCCTTTTGTGCACCATGTATTATGAATGGGTTAGAGCACCAATGTTCAAACTCTGAAGAGGCATGCTCTATCTTTGGGGGTTAATCTATTCAATGGATCATAGATGAGAGGTCCAGGAAATGCATAATGTGGGTTTGGAGTTCTGGGCTTCTGGAATAGCAGTGAGGATATATTAGTTCTAAGCTCAATACTATGTCTGGCTGGCAAGCGGATTAATATTGGTGCCATGATTGTGCACTGTCATATTACTGTTTTGCAAACACTGTGCTTTCACTACAATTTTGTTCAGCAAGATTTGTGGCTCAGAGAAATTCACAATACTGAAAAGTGCAGCAGATGTATACTGCTGTTTGATCGTGCAAATTATCAATTGCTGCTCAATAAATTATATGGTTGATCTAGGCAATACAGTAGACATATGGGTGGTTTTTCCTGGGTACAAAAGATGTTGTGGCCACTAAGATGAATATTTTAATATAATTATCACTTAAAGGCTCAAAGTGTCTTCATCATCAGCATCTTCATTACTCTCGAGCCTTTTGGTCTGTATTTTTTTCGTTCAATTTGACAGTCATGCATCACAGGGTTTGTCAAATTGGTCAGTTCAGAAAATTATACAAAGTGTGTTTCGAGGGCCAAAATCCCCATTGAATCTCTTGTGCATCCCCTGCATTGACACCGGCCACATTTATTGTTCTGTCTCATTTCTGGTTGCATATCAGGCAGATATCAGGCTGAACTCAATAAAGTCACTGGGTAAAACCATTAATTTAAACATGAATCTCTCTGGCTCTCCATGCTCCTGGAAAAAAGCCCCAGTTGACTGTATGATGATTCCCTGCATCCATTTGCGGTGTGAATTATGTCTTCTGACCCGGACCAAGTACGAGGAAGTCATCATCGATACATCAACATTGAAGCTCTCTTCCTGGCAGAAGAGGTTTCTGTTCTCGCCAATGGTCCGAGAGAAAGCGAAGGCGGGTATTCACAGGGAGACAATGTCTGATTTCGCTTGTTAAGGTCAATACATGGTGACAGACCAGGAAGCTGAGGTCAGTAAGTAGACGCAAACAACACCGGTGACCACCCAGTACGCGGTAAAACGCTTAAAGAACACGCTGGATTCAACTACACTCTATCGGCCCAGTCAATGGACGACGAATGACAGGTTTTTTTTACGACGAAAACATTGAATAAAACAAGCCCGTCAAAGAGAGGATGCCAATCGGCGGCAATGAGAATCCGGGTGCGATAAAATTCGCTATGGCCGGGATTCTGCGGCGAGAATATTAATGCATTAAGGGTAACGCGTAGAACGGAAGGCAGCTTGGGCGGTCCTCCCCAAGCAATAGCTGTGCACTGGAGGGCGTATAAGTTCTAATCACTCAGCTTGTAAACACATTTTAGTGAAGACTGGATAATCAACAAAGAACAATCAATATCAATTCAGGGACGAGAACTGGCCTTGCCCTCTAAGTATTTTAGTTTCACTCAACCCACTTTCAAAGACGAGAATTGTCCGACCCCGTTTTTTTTGCCTCCGCATCCCGTTCCGCCTTCAAGCTCACCCACTTCCGCTCATACATCCCCTCCCTACGTTGCCACTCCGCATCGCTCCATTCCGGCAGCACCGCCGCATACTCCGGCACAATCGCGCCGACCTCGTCCTTCAGGCCCTGCGCATAGCGCTGCTCGTCTGGCCCAAGGATATGGTACGCGACGAGAGATGACACTTCGCGCCCCTCGCGCGCACGGCCCTCCTCTCGCACGCGCCCCACACGCTCGAGGCGTGCGCGCTCGCCCTGCAGGCGCACATCGAGCGCGTCGGGGATCGACAGTCGCCCGTCGAGGAAAAGCGCGAGCCAGGTGCTCGCGACGTCCGCGAGCGTGAAGGGCGTGTAGGACATCACCGCACCGATGAATGCCAAGGTGGGCGTGGGGGCGTACAGGATGTGGTGGTACAGCGACGGGACCCGCGGCGGCGACGTGTGCTCGGAAGTGAGCGGAGTGAGAGTCTGGGGTGTGTGTGGAGATGCTGCGGGCGGTTGAAGGACGCGCACAAATGGTGCGGAGGCAGCACTATAACCGGTGCCGCATACGACTGCGTCAATGTCTGTCAGGGTCGAACCATCGAGGAACTCGAGATCGAGTTTTCCCGTAGATTTCACGATGTATCGTGTTATAGGCGGAACGTCGATAACCCGGGGATCGGGGAGAAACGCAAAACGTCGCAATCCTTGACGTCTAATGGATCTGTATACGGGCGTCCGAGTAACAGTCTTCAGCTGCCCTGCGATGTCGTTGCTGGAATTGGCATTCCCGACCACGACCACGCGCTGGCGGACACAGATAAGCATATACGAGATGTGGAGAGTTAAGGACGAACCTTTCCCTCGTATCCGCCTGGTCCATTCCACGTCTGCGCGTGGGTCGCGAGGCCCGCAGCACGCGCTTCGGCTAGGCCAAGGGTGGATTCTGGCCATGAAGGATGATCGTACCACGATGTCGCAACAACCACCGCATCCCAGACGTCGACACGCACTTCTCCATCCTTCCCCGCCCGCCAATCGCGCATCGTCACGCTCCAGCCCTGCCCGCCCGGCAGCTCATCGACCCAAACGACCTCCGTCGATAATTGGATCTGTCCACTAGCAAGGAAGGGCTCCGCGAATTTACGAAGGTAGGTGTACGTATCCGCAAGGCTTGGATAAGGATGAATCGCCGATGCCGGTTCCGGGAACGGATGGTGAGAGAACGTCAGATATTCCACCAATACGTTGCCAATGAGGCCAGGATACGCGGGAGATGGCCAAAATGGCCGAGAACGCGGGGTGCTGGACTTTGGGATATTCTCGAGGTACCTGATTATTGGTGAGAGATAAAAGTGGCGAAATAATTTCAGCGACTCACCAGACTCCGCCGACATCGTCTCTTCTCTCAGCAAGGACGACCTCTTCGAAGTGGCCTCTCTCCACCAGGTTTCGCAAGGAAACTAGACCGCAAGGGCCGCCGCCGATGACCAGAATGCGTCGGGGTTTGGGTGAGAGGAAGGAAGTCATTACGAAGATTCGGAAGAATCGCGCAAGTGCTCAGCTGAGCGATCACGTCAACGGCCTGGGAGATTGGGTGCCTGTTTCAGTCGAGATTCGCGTGGCACGGCTCTGTGCGCTGGCAGGCAGTGTGAATGGTAATTATAGTCTGAAATGGAGGATATCCGTGGCTTTGAGTGGCGAAACTTTGTCGAAAAGCGACGTGTGCGTACCAAGTTCCTTGAAGTCCTTAACAATTATGAACCGACGAAATTCGTCAGAGTAGAGACAGGTTTCGTTAATCAGAGTACGAGCGAAAGGTACGAGCGCGTTTCTATCACAGCATCAGTAAACCGATGGCGGTAGTGCGGAGGAGGCCATACGTCACGTGAGGGGTCGCGAGCAATTTAGGTGCACAAATAAGTACAACGCGGAACGTGGAAAATGAAGGTGCAATTTTGCGTGAGTTTAACCTCTGCGCATTACTCCTAATATAAATTTAAACTGGGATGTGCTCTTAGTCGTCTTCAGTAAACCCTCTTGGCCAGGAGATTTCTGAATAATAATCCTCTTCGCGTAGCAAAATTTGCGTGAGCGCCTAATTCTGTCGTTTCCCAGAGACTCTATTCAATGGAAGAACTACCAAATGTGTCATGATGGGCAGCGTCTCGTCTACTCTCTATTTTACCCCCTTTGCTGAAATGCCAACTGGTGTACGTATGCGCAGGGGTCCTGCATTTATGCCTTCCCCAGCATGAACCATCGACGCGTGTTTTCAGCGCAAGTGATTATATCCATAATTTGATTCGCGGGGTTACTTCGAAGACATGGATCTAATTTGTACAAAAACAAAGCTGAATGACAGACTGAGTACGTTGTGGAATTGATCGACCACAGTGACTAGAAGAAACAATATCAAAACCTCGAGTGTCTGTCATTCATGGTCGATCCTTTCCGATGAGCGCTTCCGCTTCAAGAGGAGCTAGGAAAGCGATATCAAGGCCATCATCTGCGAGTTCCTGGACCCGCCTCTCCATGGTGGCACGGAAATAGTCGCCAAGAAGGGTGGAAAATACCCGCACAAAGGCCAGACGATGGCGTGGGTTGAACCGGGACCGAACATGGAGAAGAAGGGGTCATGTGTGAATGCACTGTGTAATCTCCCCATTGGCAGGCATCCGTACGCGAAGGAATGAAGGTTGGGACATATGTCAGAAGGAGAATCTGACAGCGTCATGGCGTCGAGCAGGGTGCTCACTGGCCCTGGAACCGAACAATCGGTCTCGAGCAGAAGATATTGAAGCGCTGGAGTGTCCCGTAGAAACGGAATGAGTCCTTCCGGCTTCTGACACTCAGTCAGGACCAGTGTCGTTAACGTGCAAGAAGAGCGGTGGATGAAAGGAAGTAGCATGTCCACTGCGCCGACCGTGAAGGCTTTCGAGGAGTGGTGCGGTGAGATGGTTCAGCAAAAAAAAGCTTTTCAACGTAGAGTCGACGGAGGTGAGGAAGTGTAATGATCCTAGCATCGTCTGTTTCTTGATCATCACAGGTGATCCCACATTCGATGAGGTTGGAGGCGCTCTCCAAGATATCGAGTTGGTCCCCAATGGAATCATAAGCCCCCCGGTATCGGGTTATTTGAGTCCACGGGATCGTGAGATCCGGTGAATATTCGTTGAAGCCGGGACCTGTAAGGCACACCTCACGCAAATTAGGGGCACTTGAAAATATATCCGGCAAGTCCGATTCTTCCACGGTAGGCATATAAGTAACAGTGTCGACGAGTTCCAAACTCTGCAATTGGGGGAGTCGACCTTGTACGGGCCGGAGCAGGTGAAATAGGTTGGAGGGATGTTTGCTAAAGCGAATAGAGGTCCAACGCTCGCAATGAAGAACCAGTGAAGTGAGCAACGGAGTGTTGTCGGACTGACCCCGCCAGTCAAAATCCAGGAGCAGCGGTGCATTGGCGGACCGGATGAGCTGGGTTTCGATCATGGATAGAGGGAAGCTATTCTCGTGGGGGTACCGCGTGGAGTGCAGGATGTTGATGGAATTCCAGAGAGGTGGATACACGAGGGCGGTATCTCTCCAGGACCTGCAAATATGGCCCAAATGCCACGGTGGGTGAGCCACTGTGTTTTTACCGATGTTTCTAGTGCACGGCGACGTCCAGGAGAAAATCTCGCAAATAAGCTCGGGGGGTACGCGGCGGATGGGGGACAAGACTCCGGAACACTGTACAACCAGTTCCGCTGCTTTATCGCACTCCAGGAGGAGCTGGTCCATTATGGCGCTACTAGTGAGAGCGTCGATCCGGGCATTCAATGCATCCACTCGCAGTTGGGTGAGGGTGATAATTTGTTGAATGAATGGAATTTGTGCATCAAGAGGGTCGTTGCTGATAAGCAGATGGCTTAGATCAATCGGGGCCACTGGGAGCTCGTCGGCAGTAGTAGTCGGTGCCCCGCGTTTCTCTGCCATCTGTGGTCGGGAATCGGAAAGCGGTAGCATGTCGCGCAGGAATTGTACCTGGTGAGCTTGTAGTCGAAAGGATCTGGATGCGCCTAAGCAATGTCGAAGTCGTGGTCAAGACGGAAAGGGCACGTGATCGGACGCGTGCAGGAAATATGACCAAACTGATACCAACACCATCCAACGTCTGCGAATTCGAGCCCTCTCATCCCGTTTATTCCGGCTGCAACTCAACGTATTTTGGGGAATCTTTAAGCCCACTAGCCGTGTCAATACCGTTGTTAGGAGACTTCAGCTTGGTCTCAGCAGTGAACAAAGGCAGAATTACTCGTTCGGATCCTTTTCAACTGCATCTGAACGAACCCATGAATGTCTTTTGACGAAACACGCGAACGAATGCACTATGAGAGAATTTTGACTTCAGTCAGGCTAGCACCTCCTGGCCGCCACAAAATACTCAAAACCCGCGAACTTGGCCACAACGTGCAAACGAGCGACGTGCGGAACAATGAGGGTGGCACCGAATCTGAAGAGCTAGTACGCCACGGCTCGTGCCTTCTGCCGTGCTCGTGCTGAAGTCTGTGCCAGGTCCCCGGACACGCGTGCACCCAGTACCGAAAAAAGCAGATGATGGAATATTAAGGGAAAACACTATTGTAGTTGTGCAGGCGACGGGTGACGAAACAAACAAACAAAAAATACCAAAGCCCCCAAAACCCCCTCTGAAAAACAACCCAACCAAACTCGGCAAATTCGGGGACGGTTCGGAGTTGGATCAGAGACCCACATCCCGACAAATCCGAGACCGCGAGACGTGAAGAGTGACGTGGCAGTAACACGCGTTCACCTGGCATTTTCTCCCTCTGCATCTTGGTCTTCGGTGAATACCTGTATGTATTCTGCAGTGCCTCCATGTGACCGAGATCCCTGAATCATCCAACAGCCTGCACAATCGTAACTTTGAATTTGCGCTTCTTCCCGCAAATTCAGGATTCAGGACTGGTATCATGCCACAGTGTCGGCGCCTGCCCCCGGAGCTGTGGGATTGTATCATAACACTCTTTTCCCCGGGCTCCCTCGACTGGGAAGTTGATGTCCTCCGCTCTGACACAATTCAAGACTTGAAATCTTGTTCCCTCGTTTCGAAAGCGTTGCTGGGCCCTGCCCAATCGTTGCTGTTTCGTAGCATCGACTTGGAGGTTTGGGCGCTCGAATATGCGCTTACCTACTGTCGTCAGCTGGCGGCGATCTTCGAAAAATCACTTCACCTCGCCAACTACGTCCAGAGCATATCAGCTCCCGCTGATGCGGAGATCTTTGGCCTCGTATCTAATATGAAGCTGTTTCGATTGCGAGATATCCGAATCGAAGGACCATGGACAGGAGGTGGGGACATAGATGGCCCTGTTCTAGAGCTCGTGCAGGCTGCCATCGGCGAAGGTATCCGACATGTGCGATTCAGCGGCTTCGATCACCTCTCGTATGCAGCCGTGGTTAGCATCATCGCCAAAACGCCCCATCTATACGGACTCCATTTCTACGACTGTACTCCGGGTGACGCTCCGCCAGCGAATCCGTCCGATCTTCCCACCTCACAGCGAACAAAGATCAGGCAACTCTCACTGGCCTACTCGCCAGATATTGCGAAATGGCTGGTTCATCCTGGATTTCCTCTCGATTTCACCGGCCTCGTCTGCGCCAATGTATTGGACACTGCACGAGAGCATGTCAAAGTCATGCTGGAAAGAGCACAGAAAACGATGAAGTGCTTGATTTTTATGGCTGGTCCGTCGCGTTAATTTCTCTACTTCTTTCTAATCATGACTATCTGTCTTAACAGGCGATTTGATGTACGGAGGACTAATGCTCTATCCCGCTGTGACGGATTTGAGAATCCATGTGGTGGAACCGATCGATATTTTGGAAACATTGCCCATTTTGGTTGACATCACCAAGCAGAATGCGATTCAGCAAATCATTTATACACTGGTGGTGCCTTTAACCTTCTACGACGATCCGCAGGAAACTTCAAGAATGATGCATGAATTCGATAAAGGAATCGCGGCGCTTCCCTTAACTGCTCTAAAGGGAATACAAATGAGGGTTTTCGCTCCCGCAAAGCCCGACCCTGAGGACCTCGAGTTTCAAGCCTCCGAGTCTGCTTCTAATTCTAGCCATCCAGGACCATTGACCCCCGAATCGTTCCCCTTGTTGAATGATAGAGGGTTGTTATCTTTCACGACGAAGTACTGTTGATGAGGTATACCAAATTTCTTCTTCTGTGTCTATCAACCTTATTCGTTCTCTGCAGTAAAATGAAAGCTCCAACACCGGCAGTAGATATTTTGCAGTCACGCAGATCTTAATCTTCGGATGCGCGCCACAGACTACGCCTCGCACTTTTCTTGATGTTGTTACTGTCATGTTACGTCCGTCGTATCCGCCAGAACAATCCATATTCCATGCCATATTGTGTTCAGGATTCAGTCTCCCGCCATTCTCCACAAACTCTCCACAACGGCCACCGGATTGGCCCAATTTCTGAATCGCAGCAAGGCACTAAGTACTAATCCGTGCAATACGACAACGCCCCAGGGCCGGTTCTAATCTGTGCAGGAAAGTTCCAACATGTGTATTATGGCACCAAGTGTTGTGCGCACCTCCAGACATAATATTAAGGTGTTCGAGATATGTATCAACCTTGTAATAACGTAGGGAAACTGATCATGCCAGAAAACCAACCTTGGCGTTTAGCTTCACAATGTGAACTTTGCGGATTAACATACTATCAATCGCCTGGAAGTGCAAGATATTTTTCATGGCACTTTATTGGCTTCAGTAAACATCATGTAGCCTTCGGCCTTTGCGGGCAGTATGTCCAACGTATGAAGAGGAGTAATCCAAGTTGGCTCAATATTTGAGGCCGAATTGAACGCGCAGCAAAGTTACTGGGGTACAGCCTCGTTCTAATTGGGGATTTTACACGGAAGTACAAGACGATCGAAATGCCATTGCTGATTTATTTCTGGCCTCAAATCCTCTGTGGCTATCTCAAATACCATTTAGGTACTATTGAGACTGTCATAAAACTATCCTCCTTTTTTTGCGACTGGATTGAACTAGAATTGAGGTCAGTACAACAAAATCCTGCACTTCTAGGTGATCGATAGTATCTAAGATAGGCGCAAGCTCAAGTCACTCTCAATGAGGCTCACGTGATCAAACCGTGACATCGACAAGGCTCCAGCCTCAAAACATTGGGTCACAAAGTAGAGGCGAGAAACGGTGTATTTGAGTCTTTTGAAGAGATCCCTGGTCTCAGAATTTAAAAATATCTATTATTGGTGAAGCAGTATAAGATTTTATTGACTCATTTTTTTTTGAGTGTAGAAATGATTGTTTTCACGTTTGGGCACTAGGTGCCTGCTCATGCAGTCTCAATACCTTGCTTTGCTAGGCAGTAGTCCACGACCGAGTCATTGATTTTCACAAAAATACAAAAATAAGCAACAGGCTGCACAAACCTTCTCAGAAAACTCCGACACGGCACCTCCCCGTCTGTTTTGTGCTTGTCTTTTCCGCCCACATCGCCCCTCGGCACTCCCTCGCTACGACCCTTCTATTTAGGAATATCTGTGAAGAAAGACAACGCACTCAGCATGCGCGCCAGATGGCACCCACCAGCCGCCGGAGCCCTCGCCCGCAGATCCTAGGATTTGGATTGAAAATGTGACCGAGCCGACCCATTCCACTTACCCGTCTTATCCCCAGTACCTGCATCCTGTCATTCTCGTTGGAGCCCGCTACCACATTACCTGAGCATGAAAGTTAGTACCATTTACTTGTCTTGGCTATTGGTTCGTTATTGAAGTTGATCATTCCATGATATTTGTATCATTTTAGAACTACGGCTCTCGTGCTTGCTACCTGACTGAATAAGTACGTCGCAATTAATCACGCTGAAATGGGTAAGCTGAAAGCTAAGATTTGGGGAAAAGAGCCACAGATATTGCACACTCGCAGGCTCTTTGCCGTTTGAACACTAGGACGTTGCCTGTTCGAGAGCGGCCAAAGTTCGAGTCCAAACAGAAAAAAAAACGCAGAAGTGAGTAGACCTAGTGAAAAGTTCAACCCATGCCTGACGAACAGACCCAACAAGCTATGTTATCTATTTTGACCAAAATTTAATCGGAAAACTATCTAATCGCAACCCCTGTCTGTTGCAGACCCTGCAGCAATACGGCGCGTCAGTGAAATATAGTATTTGGTCGTGTTTTTGGTAAGCAATCTAATCAGAGCAATGTGTACATATTTGTCCTTTGCAGACCCCTGTAGAAACCCTAACTTTTCATGCTCCACTTTGTGCAAGCTGTGAGTTGAAAAATCACGGTAGCTATACTGTATTTTTTCGTTCAATTCGACAGGGGGGGTGACGCGTGACACCCGGAACATATTCGACAATTCGACAGCGGCCAAAATTGGCGTGACAAAATCGCAAATTTCGACAATTTCGACACGAAATTTTACAAAACCAGCACATTCAGGCGAACCTCGCGGCATGTCACGCTGGGGCAATTCAACAACTACCCTGTGACGCGTGACACCGCACCAAAATTCCTCGTCGACAACCCCCCTGTGACGCGTGACCGTCGAATTGAATGTAAAAATACAGTACCCCTAATTTATGAAATTAGTATAATATATTGCACAGTACCACCAGGCTCAATGTGAGCCGGTATATTCAGAGATGAACAGACTGTAGCTGACCACTATCATCTGTCCGATTTCAGTAAGGCTCAATGTGAGCTGGTCGACGCGTACTACGCGTCGACCGAGCGAATGTTGAGCCGTGTATCATTTATCTAACATCTTATCCTGAGAAATATCTATCTGACACCAGTTGTGGGATGAGGTACCAGGGGGTTCCCAGAGGGCCTTTGTATGATTACTATAATAAAAAAATGATGATTTGAACGAAATAAGCCAGGATACCGTCATATTGTACGTGAAAATCAGGTGATTTTTACTTGTTTTGCAAGTGAAAATTGTGATGAATTTCACTAACTCCGAGGTCCACAGTGTTTAATACCCAGGATGCGACGGAAGTCCAGCCAGAGAGAACGAAAATAAACAAGTGTTGTCCGAAAATTAGGCGGTAGTCCCAAAGAAAATTACACAAGGGGCCAAGCAAGGAATGTGATGGAGAATCTGGGGAACGTTTCCACAAATTTTGCGATGAACGTGGGTTCCCAAGTGCACACATCATAATTCAACTCGCCATGTTATTGATATGAGACTAGATATAAAAATTTAACTCGTGCCAAGAAAGGAGAATCCCAACACGGATTACACTTTTCGCTAAAAGTCTCCACTAGATCCCTTCTTTTATGGTCGGTCCTTGATGATGAGCACTCTCGCTTCAGGACCATCTAGGAAGGCGATATTAAGTCCATTGTCTGCGAGCGCCTGAGTCCGACTCTCCATGATGCCGCGGAAATGGCCACCAGGAGCGATAGAGAAAACCCGCACGAAGGCCAGACAATATCGAGCGTTGAGACGGGACCGTACCATGGAGAAGAAGGGGTCATGCAAGAACCCACTGTGACCAATCTGTGGCAGGCATCCGTACGCGAAAGAATGAAGGTGGGGACATATGTCAGAAGGTGAATGTGAAAGCGTCATGGCGTCGAGAAGGTTGCTCACTGGCCCTGGAACCGAACAATCGGCTTCGAGCAGGAGATATTGAAGCGCTGGAGTGTTTTTTAAGAGTGGAATTAGTGTTTCCGGCGCCGGACACCCCGTCATAACCAGTGTCGTCAACGTACAGGATGAGCGGTGGATGAAGGGAAGTAGAGTGTCCACTGGGCCGAGCGTAAAAAGGCCTTCGAGGAGTGGTGTGGTGAGATGGTTTAGAAGATAATCCCTTTCGACGTAGAGTCGACGGAGATGAGGGAAAGCGATCATCCTAGCATCGTCTGTTTCGTCATCATCACAGGCGATGCCACATTCAATGAGGTTGGGGGCGCTCTCCAAGATATCGAGCTGCCGCCCAACCGGATAAACACCCCGGTAGCGAGTTATTTGTTTCAACGGGATCGCGAGAGCTGAAGAATATTGGCCAAAGCGGGGACCTGTAAGGAGCACCTGGCGCAAATTTGGCGCAGTTGAAAAGATATCCGATAAGTCTAATTCCTGCACGGTAGGAACACTATTCTGTTCAATGCCGATGTCGACGAATTCCAGCGTTTGTAATAGGGTGAGTCGACCTTTTACAGGCTGGAGTAGGTCAAGCAGCACGCCGGTGTGTGGGTTGACACGGATGGAGCTCCAGCGTTCACAATGAAGAACAAGTAAATCCAGCAACAGACTGTCTCCTGGAATAGTCTGATCCCAGTCGAAATCCAGAACCAAGGGGATATTGGCGGATCGGAGGAGCTGAGTTTCGATCATGGATAGAGGGAATGTATTCTGGTGGGGGTGCCGCGAGGAGTGCAGGATGCTAATGGAATTCCAAAGAAGTGGATTTCCCAGGGCTGTCTCTCTCCAGGACCTGCAGATGACCCAGATGCCACGGCGGCTGAGCTACCGTGTTTTCGCCGATCTTTCTGGTGCGTCGTGACGTCCAGGAAAATATCTCGCAAATCAGCTCTGGGGGTACATGGCGGATGGGGGATAAGATTCCGGTGTACTGTTTGACACGCTCCGCCATTTCATCACGCTCTTCAATCAGCTGCTCCATTGTGGACCTCAGAGCATCGATCCGGGAATTCAATGCATCCACTCGGAGCTGGTTGAAGATGACAGCCTGTCGAATGAATGCAGTTTGTGAATCAAGAGAAGGTCCGTTGCTCGCAAGCAGATGGCTTAGGTCGATTGGCGGTCTATCCACTGGGGGCTCGTCGGCGAGTGCGGTAGGCGGTGCTCCGCATTTCCAGCAAAAGTCGGACATCTATGGTCAGGCAGCGTCAAGGAGGACCCTGGCGAACTGGAACTGTACTTACTGTTGACCGCACCAGTCGAAAGGTCTGGATGCGTCGAAGCAAACGTTCAAGTCTTGGACAAGCTGCAAAGGCGCGTGATACGACGCGTCTAGGAAACACGACCAAACTGACACCAACAGCATCAAGTCTCCAACTTTTGAATTCGCAGATAATCCTGACATTCTCACCCCGTCAGAAATTGCTGCAGTCACACTTTTCGTGACTCAGCGCTGTACATCCAACAAATCCAAACCAAGATACCATAGCGATAACCCATGGAGGGTGCAAACTTGAAGTAAATATACACTGTGAGAAGGATTCATCGTGAATTTCAAGACAAAAGTCTTGAAATTCAAGATTCATGGTGTTTCATCAGGATACACACCTTGAATTTCAACATCCCTTTCATGATGTACATTTTGTGCTGGTTTGGGTATTTTTACCCCAAAGATTTCATCGTAATTTGTCGTGAAAATATGTCATGAAAATTGTCAGCAGAGTCTGGACTTGTCTAAGCAACAGCCGAAGCTGGCCCTAAACAGTGATGTCATTACTCCACATGTGGAGATTAATGGAGCCGCCGAGCTCCACTGCTCCCTCTAACTCATACCACCACCATCCCCCCGATGTCGCCTCCTTCTCTCGCCCCAAGCTCGCTGTCATCTGCCATCATCACCGTCACTGTCTGACCATCGCCATTGCCAGAGCCAGCCATCATAGTCGTGTGCTCTCGTTGGGAATATCATATGGTCTCCCCGCTACCTGCGGACCAACCAAAGTGCGTTATACTGCTCTTCTCTTTCTTGCATTGGCTGAGACATATAAGTGGATGTTGACCCTCCCCTTGACAAAAAATGACAAAGGTGTGTGGATCCTGAGATATCTGGTTTTTTACTTATCGAGCCTCACCATGATTCCAATGCTTCCGACCTCGAGGATGATGCTCAAGAGCGTCCGGATGACGAGAGCAGTGGCAGCAGTAGCAGTAGCACGCGGGGGACGATAAATTACCTGTAGCAGCAGATTAAATAGAATTTCATGATGTTTTCTCCCGAGTTCGTGATGTTATGTGAGGATTTAGTACTAGCATTAACCAGTCGGGTGTGCGCGGCATATTCATTATGAAACATATTGTATTCATGGGGAAACATCATGAAAAATACATCCCGAAATGTTCCTAAACACCTCGGGAAATCCCGCATTACCGTTCACGATGAATCATCATGAACATCTAATAAATTGTCGCGAAATCCAAAATGAACTATCAAGAAGTTCAAAACATTACATTGTGAAACACATGCGGAAATTCATGATGGTTCCTCCTCACAGTGAATGTGCTCGAGATATTTATTCCAACCCACGCGGGGTAAAAACCTAAGGGAAATCGCTCCGAGGCCTCATCCCTCAAACACTACCTTTGCCCAGCTTCATACTGGAAGCTTCTGGGGATCAAATCATTCAGTGTGTTTAAACGGGCTGACAACTTCATATTAATTTCAATGCGCGATCTGCGCGGTTTGCCATTTATCGGGACGATGGGATGCTAGACAGTGGAGACGGAGGAGTATGCGAGGCGGTTTCACGCAGGTTGCTGCTCGCACACCAGTTCAGGCAGTAGTTTAAGTGATATCGATCTTAGGGTCAACTGAGGCGTGTGAAAAATTCTTCAAACAAAGCTGGTCCAACGTACGTTAGAAAAACAGGACTTAGGCTTGCGAGACAGTATGATAAATGGAACCTATTCTGCAACTAAATGTAGGGCCCGCTTCTCGAGACGACGAAAATCGACTCATATCTGTTTCGGAGCGAAGTTAGAGAAACCGTACGTCAATACAATCCAAGATCACTACTCACTAGATGCATCCCATTTCAAGCAGGGCGCCAGCTGCGCCTTTGATAAAAGCGATATTGAGCCCCCCGTCTGCGAATTTCTGTATTCGGGTCACCAAGGTCGTTGGCGGGGGGGCTGGCGCAAATAACCTGATAAAGGAGAGGCGAGAGGGATATCTGGGTTTCAGTCGTGATTTGAGCATGGAAAACAGGGCGCTTTCGCCGGAAAGTTCGCCGATGCGTCCGAATGCGAAGGATGTGAGGTTGGGGCAGATGTCTAACGAGGAAGGGGGATGTGAGCCGCGAAGAGCCCTGAAGAGGTCTGTGTTTTCGTTATCTGTTTCGACGACCAGATTCCGGAGGGTTGGCACGGATCGAAGGACGGTAATGAATGTGGTAGAAATATAGCACGACGTTAAAACCAGTTTCGTTAAGTGGCAGGAGGAACGGTGGATGAGATACGGGAGTGTATCTGCATCGCGGGACACAGATAATGTGTCGAGGGAGGGAAGCTGGAGGTGATCTAGGAAATCGGACTCATTTGAATAGAGGCGGCGAAGGTGCGGAAGGGTGACGACTTGGTCTGCTGACAATTCACCGTCGCCGCGAAATCCGAGGGCGCATTCGACCAGGCGGGAGGCGGTATTTAAGATTTCGAACTGACGAACGCGGCTGTACACCCCTCGATAATGGGTGATTTGCCCCCACGGGACGGGAAGAGATGGTGCGAATGCCATACAATCGACGCGCCCGAGGAGAACTTCACGCAGCGCGGGAGCGGCTGAGAGAAAGTCTGGCACTGGGCGTGGCGGCGGGCGGTGGATATCAGCCCAGAATTCCGGCAGTTCCACCTTCCGCAATTGAATTAACTGCTCCCTAACCCGACAAAGGACGTCCAGAAGAGAGGCGGCGGAGTAATATGGGAAGCGCAGGGAACGCCAGCGAGGGCAATGGAGAAAAAACAAATCTAGCCAGCGGGAGTCGATAATGGAGCCTTGGGCTTCCTCCCACCAAGTGATCGTCACTTCGAGCGGTAGATTGGCCGACCGAAGAAGGGTGGTTTCCAGCATGGAGAGGGGGTAACTGAGTGTTACGAGGAGTTCTGGAGAGTGGTAGATATCGAGGAAGCGCCAGAGGGATGGATAGGCGAGGGATGTGTCTCTCCAGGACCTGCATACGTGCCCAAGTCGCGAGGGGGGTTGGTGAACGACCATTTGATTCACACGTCTGCTCCATGGCAAGGTAAGAGAGAATATCTCGCACATCAATTCCGCTGGAACACGGCGGACAGGTGACATGATAGCCTTGTGTTGGCAAAGACGGTCCGCCATCTCGTCGCGTTGCTCGAGGAGCTGGGTGAGAGTGATCTCCATGCTTTGGATCTGGGCCTTCAGGAGATCGAGACGAGCCTGGCTGTCGGAGATGACGTGGAGGATGGTAGGGATGGCCGAAGAAGTTGGAACTTCGTTGCTTGTGAGGAGATAAGTCAGATCCACGGAAGGCGGCGCGAGTGGCAGCCTCGGTCGAGATGGTGGTGCGCCGCATTTCCAGCAGGGTTTTGCCATGGTAAGCTACCACATGTTAACGGAAAGAACGAGCGATATATCTAGAAACTAACTGGCAAGGCTGTGGGCTTGAATTGGTTGTGAATTGGAGGGGAGTGGTGAATGCGGTGGGCAGGAAGAAGCAACTCACGTGACACGGACGCGAGTCACAAAGTGAGCAATCAGCGCCAAAGATCGCGGTTATTTACATCCAATGCCCACAAACTCGGTGTATTGCGAGCCCAGCGGGCAGGCACAAAAAGGAAGCACTCCGATTCCGACAGAGAGTGGAGGGAGAATACGACCACCCGGCCAGGAATTCCCGCACCCACAATTTCAAGTCTTTTACTAGTAAATCGGTCCTTGCTCGGAGTGGTCCAGGGGCGGACAAAAAGTCGAACATTGGATAAATTCGAACCCTTCAGTTGTGATTTTGTGAGGGCACCATGCCGACAACCACGAGTTGCGAATCTCAAATCACAATATTCCCGTGCTCGAGATACTATATGTTCGCTTTCAAGCTCGTAAATAAACAGGGGAAATTCGGCATCCCTCAAACACCACCCTTGCCGTCTAGCTCCGTACGCTGAACTTTGCGAATTAACGCAGCTGGGCATTGGAACATTCAAACAGGCCCACAATTTTCTATTTTGTGGGGAACGAGGTGCCGCAGTTCGTCATGGTTGGCACAATCTGATACAAGACGGTGAAAGCGAGGGATCGCTGGTAGAATTGCATAGGCACCTTGAAGCAGTGCGCGTCATACCGAGCCTAGGCTTCATGCGTTGTTATTTATTGGTTGCAATGCTGCGGGTGGAATGTAGCTTGAACGACCACTCGCTCGCCGTACGAGGATAAGATTAATTTGCCAAAGGTTGCGGGACCGTATGAAAACAAGTTTAAAGTATTGGATGGTTGAACATAGCGCATTATTCTCAGGTAGGACAACATCGGCGGACGGGTATTTACATCTGTCTGGGACCGAGGTCAGAGAAACAGTACGTCGCTCTGGATTGTGAGATGACTTACTAGAAGCTCCCCCTTTCCAGCAGGAAGTTGGCCCCACCGTTTAGGAAAGCGACATCGAGTCCTTGGTTCTCCAATGTTTGTACTCGGGCCAACAACGTTATTGGCGGAGGGTGGGGAGCAAATAGGCGGAGAAATGAGAGACGGGACGCTTCCATCCGCGATTCCATGGAGAATAAGGAATCATTGGCGGCGAACCGTCCGGTTCCACCGAATGCGAAGGATCTGAGGTTTGGGCAAAGATCGGAAGGCTAGGCTAGTTTCGTCAACTGGCAAGAGGAACAGTGGACAAGATTCGGCAACGTATTCGCGTCGTAGACCAAAAAGAGCGACTCGAGGGAGGGAAGCTGAAGGTGGTTCAGAAAACTGGACTTCTTTACATCTATGGGGAACAGTGACAACTTTTTCTGCCGACAATTGACCTTCTCTACGAGGATCGAATCCAAGCGCGCATTCGAACAGGTTGGAGGCGGACTTTAAGATCTCGAACCGACGAGTGGGAGTGTATACGCCTCGATAATGGGTGATTTGGCTCCGGGATCTGGGCGGAGAGTGATATCAAGTTAGCAGTCGTAAGCAGAACCTGACGCGGTGCAGGAGCGCTCGAGAGGAAGTCTGGCAAGTCTGCAGCAGATGTGGTGTACATCCAGATCCCCGGCAGTTCCAATTTTCGCAGTAGATGTAACTGTCCTTTGACCCGAGACAGCACATCATGGAGGGAGTCGGGAACGGGGTGACGTGAAATGCACAGAGAACCCCAGCGATTGGAATGAAAAGAAAAAAAATCTAGCCAGCCAGAGTCGGAATCGCTTTCTTCTGAACACCAATCAATCTTCACTTCGAGTGGTAGGTTGGCCGATCGGAGGAGGATGGTTTCCATCATGTATATCGGGTAATTGAGTGTTACAGAGCATTCGGGTGGGTGGTGGATATCGAGGAATCGCCAGAGGGCTGGATAGGCGATGGCTGTATTTCTCCAAGACCTGCACACATGTCCCAGACACCAAGGAGGTTGGTTCACGGACCTTCCTTGTATGCATCTAGTCCACGGCAAGGTCAAGAAGAATATCTCGCAAATTACCTCCGCTGGAACACGACGGACAGGCGATATGATAGCCCTCTGCTGGCGAAGGCAATCCTCCATCTCGTCGCGTTGCTCCATGAGCTGGGCAAGAGTGATCTGCACGCTTTGGATCTGGGCACCCAGAAGATCCAGACGACCTTTGCTGTCGGAGATGACATGGAGGATACTAGGAATAGTCGAAGAAATTGAACTTCGTTGCTTGTGAGGAGACGAGCCAAGTCCATGGAGGGCGGCGCGAGTGGCAACGTTGGGCGAGATGGTGGCGCGCCGCGTTGCCAACAAGGCATTGCCATGGGAAGCTACTAAATGTGAGTAGACAAATGAAGGACATTCTACGAGACTGACTGGCAGTGTGGATTTGAAAATTCTTAGGAGAATGAAGGTTGCAGCGGAAGCACGTGACAACAACGCCACTCAAAAAGCGCGCAATCATCGCCAAATAACGCGGTTACTTGTCGCTCGTCCAGTAAAATTGGTGCAAACTCCGTGAAGAATAGGGCGCGCCGGGTTAGAAAAATAAAGATAATGGGATTTGTGACCCCAGCGACCGGACAAAAAACGGAAGCAGCGGACAGACTCCGACAGAGAGTGGTGGGAAAACCCGATAGGGCGTTTAATTTGTGCCTAAGATCTTTTTCCCCTCGCGGACTGGCGTCGTTGCAAATTTAAATAGTTCAGACCAAGATCAGACCACGCTAACACTTGTCGTCCAATATCTCAGTCATCTCGGTCGTCGGAAAGCCTTTGTATGAACTTGGAGTCAATGTTGTGGTACTCAATGATCTGGAAAAGCAGAGGAAAAGACAATGTTTCACTGATCTGTAAGATGGAAAATACAAGGAAGATAACGAGGATGGTGTCGTTCTGCTTTACCTCTATTCAAATATCGGCCGAGTAAGGAAGCCTGAGGACCCGACATCGAAGTCAAAGGTGAAGTCTGTATGTATTTAATCTGTTGACAGACGGACCGGAGGCCCGATTTCGCGTGCTTTGGACCAAGCGAGGAAGATGTAAATGCACATTCTTAAGGAATACAACCATGTCCATGCTGACGTCCTGGAAGTTGCTTTTTATCTTCGGATTTCTTCAGTGAGGATGACTTCAAGAAATCGATACCGGATCCTGTCACTGAAACAGAAAATGACACGCCATGCGTAATCAGACCCGCCCGAGTAAGAATACGAGGCATCACGGGTATTGTGAAGGTGAAAGTCGAAGGGACGTGATTCATTTGATCGACGGACCGCGTTTCCGATTTTGCTGCGTTGCACCGAGCAAAATGTGCCTTTTTTCTGGACAAATGGTGCATTGAATGCGATGATTATGTCCAGGATAATGTCCAGGACCCTCGCGATAAAACCGACAAGAAATAAATAAACCTCAGACTAATGGTTCAACTCTACGTGATCGAACACTGACTCTCTTTTCGCGCGTCATCCGTGCATCCAAACCTGCGACATATCACACATGATATGGAGCCGTCATATAAGCGCATCTTTTGAGAAGGTCCAAAACACCACGCCGCCTCTGAAAGCGAATAAAAAAAGGATTTTTTCAACGGCACGTGAAGGTGGGCGGGATCGGGCGTATGACACGTCCGAATCGGGACGTGACATGCGCCTTCACAGAAGCCGCCGTCAGGCTTCATATAAAAGGGCGCGGGGCCTGCGCTCCTTCCTTCTTTCCTCCCCCGACCTTCTCCTCTCCTTCCCTCCATCTTCGACCCGCCCTCCCCCGCTTACCGCATCCCATCGTGAGGAGTAGAGACCCGGTGAGTCGTTAGTAGCTCGTCTGGCTCTTTCTACTTTTCTTCTCTTCTTCTTTCTTCTTTCTCTCGTTCTACGAACCTCAGTGATGTCTGTGGAGGTGTTTTACTCCGTATTGGAGTGTCTACGATGGCTGGTGATACGGTTTGGCTTCTGGATGCCGTGTGCATGGCATCTCTGTCTTTGTGGAATCTTTGGTCTTTCTGGCCATCTCTCCTCCTCTAAGGACGCGTTTACTTGAGGAGGACCGCTGTGTGCCTTTTTCTTACGAGGCTGGAGCTTGGAGACCGCTATTTCGACCCTACGTACAATCTTCTTCGTAGCACAAATATTTCTTGCGTGTCCCATGTCTTTTATTTCCTTCTGATCTTATCTGGGGACGTGTCTTTCATTTGCACGAATGACGCATGAGCCGGTGCTTTGGGGGTTTCTTTTCGGATAGGACATATGGGTTGTCCTGTTCTTCATGTGCGGGTGGATGATATTCTTCCTTTGTCGCGTCTCACCTTGTTTTCATGCCGTCTGTCCTATTGTCCTCCTCTGAGGACGCATTTTTTCCTTTTCTTCACCCTCTCATCTCTCCGTGCGCTGTCTACCACAGGCTCCTTTCAATCCCCATCCTGCGTGTCACCTCTCGTCTTACTCTCCGTTTACATTCCATAATCTTCTGGCTTCGCGTTGTAATCGTTCTGTTACTGATGCGCATATACAGCACCCTGTCCTTTGGCCGCGAAATGCAGCAGCAGCAGCAGCACCAACCGCCGTTCCTCGAGCTCTACGAGCACAGCCCGCCTCCGCGCGCGCCGCCGCCACCCACCGCCAAGCCGTCCATCTGGGCCCCGCAACCGCAGGCGAGCGAGGCCACTTGGCCGCGCGCGCTCGAGGCCTTCTCGCGTTTTCACCCGGGGCCGACGCGCGACGACGTCTTCGGACCCCTCTCCGGCGTCAGTGTCGGTCCCCTCGCCGGCGTCAGCGTCAGTGCCATCGGCGACGGGCGCGCTCCGAATAACGCTGGCAGCGTGAGCCCGGATCTTCGCGCTGATACTGTACGTTGTTTCCTTCCCTCGTAACGAGTGTGGTGCTTATGCGAGAGTTTGTATAGCACGTCGAGCAACTGCTGCGCACGCTGAACCTCAACTCTCCCGAGCCGCAGCCGCCCACGACGGGCTCGTCGCCGACCAGCACCGGCTCCCGCAGCAGCACCTCCGGAAGAACGAAGCCCGCCCCGCCGCCCGCGCTCGACCTCAGCTTTGGCTCCAACTCCAACTCCAACTCTGCGTCCAACAACAGCTCCGCCTCTGCGTCCACCACCAACACGTCCACCGCCGACACGTCACTGCCCTCGCTCACGGGCAGCGCGGGCTCGTACCCGCAATCGCCCGACTTCTCCCCGCTCTCGCTGTCCTCCGCGCTCCTCACGCCGCTCGACTCGCCGCACGGCCTCCCTTCGCCGCTCCATTCGCCCGCGCACAGCATACACTCGCCCTCCGCCCACTCCCATAGCTTACACTCCTCCGCGTCGCACAGTTTGCACTCCCCCACGTACGCCCTGCATTCCCCCACGCACGCCCTGCACTCGCCGACGCACGCCCTGCACTCGCCAACGCACGCTCTGCATTCGCCCGCGCACGCCCACCTCTTCGGCGGCTTATACAAGGAGCGCTACTACGACGCGTCTGCGCCCCAACCCCAATATACACATACGCATACGCATAGCCCGCTCGGGAGCCCCACCGCGAACGGCAACCCCACCTCGCGCTTCCTCCCCCTCCCGCCGACACCGCCGTCGCTCCACACGCACACGCACACGCACTCCCCGTCCGCGCACACGCACACGCACACGCTCGCGCCGAGCACCGCGCTCTTCGGCGAGGCGTACTATCGCGCGCCGGGCGGGGGCGGGGACTGGCTGCTCCGCGCAGACGACGGGCTCGGACTGGGTCTTGGACATGGGCTCGGGGTTGGATTGGGGCTGGGGTTTTCGGGCGCGGGGTTCAGCAGCGGGGGCGGGGGCGGGGGCGGGGGCGGGAGCGGGGGTGTAGAGTCGTTCGCGTATCAGCAGCAGCTCCAGGTCCAGCAGCAGCAGCAACAGCTTCAGGCTCAGCAACAGTTCCAGACGCAGCAACTCCAGCAGCAGCTCCAAGCCCAGGCGCAGCAGCACCAAGTCCAGGCGCAACAACTCCAGCAGCAAGTACAGGCGCAGCAGCAGCAGCAAGCACAGGCTCAGCAGCAACAGGCTCAGCAGCAGCAGCAGCAGCAAGCTCAGCAACAGCAAGCACAAGCGCAGCACCAGGAGCAGCAGCAGCAGCAAGTACAGCAGCAGCAAGACGCGCTCGGACTCGGGTTCGCGGCTTTTGGGGGGGGGAAGGGCTGGGACTTGGGCTTAGGCTTGGGTTTGGGAGCGGCGGGCGCGGGTGGTGGTGGCGGTAGTGGTGGGGCTGGGAGTGTGGGTACGGGGAGAGAAGGGAGAGAGGGGCGGGGGAGTGGTGGGGGGAATGAGGTGTGTTTTTGTGCTTGGGTTTTTCAGTTACTCGTCGACATTCTTCCTCCTCAATCCCTCCTTAATCTTGTTTCCTGCCTGCCATTCCTGCACCGTCCCCGTTCCTCGCTGCTTGATACTTCATTCACACCCCTCCCGTACTTACGCTCCTCGCGCCTCCGTCCCTCATCCCCGCCTCGCTCGTGCATCATCATCATGCCCCCCCCAGTCGCCTCCTTCTGCACGTCCGGCCCTCCTCACTTACGCTCATTGTCCTCTACTCGTCGTCATTTCACATCGCTTTTCCTATATCCTGTCCTCATCGACGCTCATTCACGCCCTCCCTTCCCCGGTCCTCGTTCTTCGTCCTTCACGCTCGCTGCTCTTCACGTTGCCCGTGCATATCGTTCTCCGTGCCACCCTCCTTCTCATCCTCAAACTTTCCTCCTTCACGCTCCTCTCTCCTTCACGCTCGTTACTCAATCACTCATGCACAACCCTCTCTCCTTCATGTCTACTTCCCCGTCCTTCGCGCTCCTACCATCCTCCTTACCACTGTCCTCCTCGTCCCCGGCCTCCAACGCTTCTTGCGCCCTCCCTTCCCTCCTCGTTCCTCCCTTCACTCCGCTGGTCCTTCTCGCCATCGTTGCTACCCTTCTTCTCGTCCTGCGCCTTTGCTCCTTCTTGTCCACCTTCCCTCATTTGCTTACGCTCTTCGCTCCTCACGTCCCTTACGTTCCTCGCTCCTCCAGAATCCCTGTCCATCATTCCCGTCCCCCGTCTCCGCGCTTCTTCGCTCCGCATTCACGCCCTCCTGGCTCCTCCCCTTCACATTGCTCGTCCATCTCGTCCTCCGACCACCCTCCTTGCCGTCCTCCGACTTCGCTCCTTCTCGTCCATCCCGTCGTCCTTGCTACCCTCCTTCTCGTCCTTCGACGCTGCTTCTTCATGTCGCTCCTCGCATCTTCCTCCTTGGCTTCACTTACACTCCTCGCTCCGCTCTCTTTCACACTCGCTGCTTGATCCCTCATCCATACCCTGCCCTCTTCGTCCTCCGACCACCCTCATTCACGCTCTTCCATTACTACCCTCCTCGTTCTTCCCCTTCACGTTGTTCGTCCATCTGATCGACCTTGCTACCCTCACCCTCGGACGCTACTCCTTCTCGTCCACCTTTCCTTCATTCGTGCCGCCCCTCACCTCACTTGCGCTCCCCGACCCTCCTTCACGCCCTCCCTTCCTTTACTTACCCTCCTCGTTACTCCCCCTCACATCGCTCGTCCACCCTCACATCGCCCGTCCATATCGTCCTCCTTGCCACCCTCCTTCTCGTCCTCAAACTTTCCTCCTCCGCACTTTTCCTTTATTTGCCCTCCTCGTTCCTCCCCTTCACGTTACGAGTCCATCTCTGCCTGCTACCATCATCCTTCTAACTCCCCCGCGCGGCCCTTTCTCCTCCTCCGACGTCGTTCCTTCAAGCTCCTCCTTGCATTGCTAATTCTCCTCGCTCCTCTCCTCGCTCCCTTCCTCGTTCCTCCCCTTCACGTTCCTCGTCCATCTCTGCCTGCCACCACCATCCTTCCAACTCCCCGGCGCGGCCCTTTCTCCTCCTCCTCCGTCGCTCCTTCAAGCTCCTCCTTTCATCGCGGACTCTCCTCGCTCCTCTCCTCGCTCCTCGCTCCTATCAAGTCCCTCCCCGTCTTTCCCGTTCCCCTTCTTCCATCTCTTTCACGTTCCTCCCATTCGCGTTGCTCTTTCTCTTCCTCCTGCCTCCTCCCTCGCGCTCCTCCTTTCATTCACTTACGCTCCTCGTTCCTTCACGTTCACTGCTCGATGCCTCGTCCCTTCCGATCGGTCTCCTCGCCTTCTCCTTACATCGATTCTCCTCATTCACGCCCTCCCTTCCTTCTCCACGTTGCTCCTTCTCGCCATAGTTGCATTCCACCTCCATTCATGTCTCGTCCCTCCATCGATCTCCTCGTTTTCGTTCCGCCCTCCCTGGCCTCATTTGCGGGTGTTGTTCCTCGCTCCTCGCTCCCCATTCCTTCACGCCCACTTTTTTTCCTCTGTTTACATGCGTCGTATTCACCTTCCTTCTCGTCCTCCGACACTGCTCCTTCTCATCCTCCGACTTTGTCCTTTCACGCTCCTCCTTTTATTCACTCCCTTCCCTCCGCTCTGACACACTTACGCTCCTCGCTCCTCTCTCCTTCATCGCCGCTGCTCAATCCCTCATTATACCCCTCCTTCATGCCCCGTCCTTCGCGCTCACTGCTCGTTTACTGACGTCGCTACCAGCCCATCAACTTCCTTTCTCTCCTGCACCCGGCGTCGTCTCCGCCGTACGCTGCCTTCGTCGCGCGCATTATCAAGAGCGCCGACCAGCAGGCGAGCATCTTCCTCCAGCAGAAGCTCAAGGTCCATATCCTTCTCGCACCCGTATCGGCATGTACTTACTGTACTTTCACTTCAGGTCGCGGGCCCGGAGGAGCGCGGGCGCATCGTCGACGCAATCTGTGCGCGCGGCGGGGAGATGATGATGCATCGGTATGGCACGACCTCGTCTCGCTTCTCGTGCTCACTCCGTCTTTTAAGCTTCGGCAACTGGGCGGTGCAGCGCTGTCTCGAGGCTGCCGCGGGTCCTGATGAGCGCCGCAAGATCGTCGCCTGCATGCGGTCAGCTCCTTGTCTTTTTCTTCTTCTTGGAGACTGACATCGTTCCGCAGCGGCCGCGTCGTGGATCTCGCGACCAACTGCTACGGCTGCCATGTTCTTCAGAAGGCGCTCGACTGCGAGGAGGAGGAGGTCCGCCTCCTCATCGTGTCGGAGCTGCTCATGGGTGACCCCGCGCAGACGCTCGTGAACAAGCACGCGTCGCATGTCTGGAGCAAGGCATGTCCGACCCACTGCGTGCTGTCATTCTTGTACTTATCAGGCCTTAGATCATGGAGCTCTCGTGGACCCCGCCCGCGCCGCCGATCTTCGCGTAGTACGTGTCTTCCTCGTTCGCACGGAATCGAGTAACTTACGTGCACTGTTTTCGCAGCGTGAACAAGTCGCTGAAGGGCAAGTGGGCCGCGCTCGCGTGCCATGAAACGGGCTCGCTCGTCGTGCAGGTGCGCTGCGCTCTCTTGTCATCGTCTGACATAGTCCTAACGTTACTCGCTCAGCACGCGTTCGAGAACCTGGAGGAGAGTGCCAAGGACGGCATCGTCGACGAGCTACTGGGGCAGGGCGGCACCGTCTTTGGCGAGGTCGCGAAGAGCCAGTGGGGCTCGTACTGCGTCCAGCACAGTACGTCCCTTCCCCATAACCCCCCGCGTTCTCCATCGACTGACTTAACCGGGTAGTCCTTGAGCACGGATCGGACAAGCACCGTCAGATGGCGCTAGAGCATCTCCTTGCGGGGCTCCTCGAGTACGCGACGAACGAGCAGGGGAGCAAGAGCGTGGTGAAGGCGCTCAAGGAGGGTGGGAAGGACACGCTCGACCGCGTCGTGCAGCGCATGTGCGAGCCGGCGAAGGGGTGCGTGGTCTCTTCTCTTCTGTGTGCTTCTGTGTATTGACGTGCTTGATGACAGCGCACGGCGTGCGATGATCGTGGACCTCGCGCTGTCGCTCACGGGGAGCCAGCTCATCGCGAGCGTGTTACCTACCGTATGTGCTTTCCCCTCCCTCTACCCGCCGCATCCAAACTGATGATTCTGTAGGCGGACAAGGAGCAGCGCGCGTTGCTGTACGACTGCATCCGCGGCCACATTGTCACGCTCCGCGGGTGCAAGACGGGCTCGAAGGTTATCTGGCTTTTGTATGTTCATTCTGTCTACTTGCTTGCTCTCATGCTTATGTCGTGCCTTTAGCGATAGAATGGTTCGTGTGTTGCGAGCGTCCGCGTCCATGGGCTGACCGTCCTATAGCGCGCCTACTACGGATACTGAACTATTTTCGCTCATTTCACTTGCATGGCCGATTAAAACCCAACGTAATAACCTTCTTTTTTCCCTTGTTCTTCGGTCTTGCTGACGCGTCTCGATAGATAAATACTAAACTAAACCTCACGATATCATCCGCTCATTTCCTTTGGCACGACAATCTCAAATATCGATGCGCTCGATCGCATGCATCATCATCTCAGTATCGGAGCTCCTTCACCCAAAAATCCGTCGACTCGACATCGTCTTCGTCGCCGCACTCAGTCAATGACAACAATCTTATAACTGGACCTTAACTCGCTCGGCATAACGCAGACGCAGACGCTCACGCCCCCGCATCGACCCGCATACCCGGCAGATCGAACAATCGATCTTATAACAGGACCTTAACTTGCTCAGCATAACGCAGACGCTTATCGTGCTCTTGCACCAGACTCGCACGCATCCCGGCATATCGAATGGCCGTCAAGCAATCTCGGAACAAAATAATAACAATCCCATATCATCCATCCATTCATCCATTGTCTGCACGCATCATTCATCGCATCGATTCATCCATAACGATATACATACACTGCATCCTCTCCACGCATAACTTCGCATCGATTTCACGATTTCATACATACATACATCCATCCACTGCATCGTCTCGCATCCATCCATAAATCCATTTCTTTCCTGCTTTTGTTCGGTACTTTTGCATTCGTCCTCACATCATATATCGCACGCACAGAATCATCATACGATTTCTTTTTTTCTTTTCGCACTTTGACTTTCGACTTGACACTTTGCATTACGAAGACGCACGCACATATGTATACCTAGCCCACACTCGTTTGTAGCAACTGATTTTTTCACCCGCTTTTTGCGTGGTTTGCTTTTGCAATGGCTGGAACTTGAGCTTGAATGGTCAAAGTAGCGATTATCCTCGCTATGGATCGTACCATAGTCCAAAGAGATGACTGACACATATAAGATGTATTGTTGTCAAATGCCGTACATTATTTGCAGTTACAACGACGCGTCGGGACAAAGACATTAGACACAAATTCAGCGCCCTCTCGTATTTCCTCTGCAGTAAATCCACTCTGTGTCGGAGTCGGAGTCTATCCGCTGCTTCCGTTTTTTCTCCGCTCGTTGGGGTTGTAAATCCCATTGTCTTGACTGCTCTAACCCAGCCCGCCCAATTAATTCTACGCCGGGAATTCCAGAAGGAATTATTGTTTCGGTTGATGTGCGGCAAGTCACCGCGTTATTTGGCAATGATTGCGCAGTTTTTGAGTCGCGTTGTCCTCACGTGCTTCCGCTGCCCTTGTACGCAACTTTCTCTCTCCTAAGAATTTTCAAACCCACATACCAGTCAGTCTCGCAGAATATGACAATACCTCGTTGACAATGCGGCGCACCACTATCTCGCCCAACGTTGCCACTCGCGCCGCCCTCCATGGACTTGACTCGTCTCCTCACAAGTGACAAGCAACGAAGTTCCAATTCCTTCAACTATTCCTACCATCCTCCATGTCATCTCCGACAGCAAAGTTCGTCTGGATTTTCTGGATGCCCAGATCCAAGGCGTGCAGATCACTTCTGCCCAGCTCATGGAGCAACGCGACGAGATGGAGGATTGCCTTCGCCAGCAAAGAGCTATCATATTGTCTGTCCGTTGTGTTCCAGCAGAGGTGATGTGCGAGATATTCTTTCTGACCTTGCCGTGGACTAGACACACCCAACAAAGAAAAATACCGACCTAGGTTGAAATCACTGCCTAGTTTATGTAAATCAGTAGCTCATTCAAAATCAATAAAAATTCAATCTTTCATTCAAGCTGAAAAGCAAGATGGAAAGAGCTGCAATCAGTGGCTCTTTCGAAAACAGAGAGTTACTCACTCTCGGTGAGTTGTGAAGGGACTCCTGAAAGTTCATCTTTCAGCTTCCATTTCCAGAAAGAAGAAAGACCTTCTTTTCACACAGTTAAAACATGCATTGGAATTCTTTCTTTCCTATTTCTCTGAAATTTTTGCCCTTATATGGAAATATTTCCTAAAAAAATGAAACAAAGAACTCCGATGCACCTTTTGACTGTGTGAGAAAGAAAATCTTTGTTCTATCTGTAAATGGCCGCTGAAATGCAACCTTTCAGCAATCCTTTCACAACTCGCTAAGAGTGAATAAGTCATTGTTTTTCGAAAGGGCCGATGATTGCGGCTCTTTCCATCTTGCTTTTCAGATTGAATGAAAGATTGAATTTTTATCAATTTTAAATGGGCTATTGATTTACATAAACTAGGCAGTGATTTCGACATATGTCGATATTTTTCTTTGTTGGGTGTGAGATGCATACAAGGAAGGTCCGTGAACCAACCTCCTTGGCGTCTGGGACATGTGTGTGGGTCCTGGAGAGACATGACCATCACTTATCCAGCCCTCTGGCGAGTCCTCGATATCTACCCCTCTGCGGAATTCCCCGTAACACTCACTGGCAGTTATCCGCGATCCATGATGGAAACCATCCTACTTCGGTCGGCCAATCTACCAATCGAAGTGACGATTGACACTTGGTGGTCAGCAGGTAACGATTCCATTGTCGACTCTCGTTGGCTGGATTTGTCTTTCTCAGTTGCAATCGCTGGACTACCCCGTGCATTGAGCATCTTCCCATTACCCCCGCTGTTCTTGGAGTCCTTTGTCGGGCCAAAGAACAATTTCGTCTCTTGCGGAAAGTGGAACTCCTGGGCTTCTCGACTGATTTCCGCACACCTCCAGGATTACACGACTTCCTCTCATGCGCACCCGCTCTACGTGAGGTTTTGCTTGGGTCCACCGATCGTATATCGCTCTCACCCGATCTTCCCGTCTCATGCACGCAATCACTCATTATCGAGGCGTATACACCCCTACTCGTCAATTTGAAATCTTAACGGCCGCCTCCAACCTGGTCGAATGCGCGCTTGGATTCCTTCCTCATGGAGAAGGTCGATTGTCGGCAGAACAACTTGTCACTGTTCCCCATCTTCGCGGCCTAGATGTAAATAAATCCAGTTTTCTGAACCACCTTCAGCTTCCCTCCCTCGAGTTACTATTTTTGACCTACGACGCAGATACATTGCCGAACCTTGTCCGCCGTTCCTCTTGCCAGTTAACGAAACTGGTTCTAGCGGACTACATCATTTCCACTACATTCCCTATCATCCTTCAGGGCATTCCAACCCTGACGTATTTGGAAATCGTCGACTACGAAAAACAGGAGACCGAAAACCTATGACGGTATCAGGTTCGCCCTCTGATCTCTGCCCAAACCTCTGATCTTTCGTGTTCGGGAGAACCAGACGGTTCACCGCCGACAATTCCTTATTCTCTATAGTGGAATCGCGGATGGTACTCTCTCTCACCTCTCCTTTCTCCGCCTATTTGCTCCCTACCCTCCGCCGACAACGTTGTTAGCCCGAATCCAAACGTTGGCGGATCAAGGACTCGACGTCGCTTTCCTTGAAGACGACGCCGACTTGCTGCTGGAAAGAGACAGCTTCTAGTAAGTCATCTTACAAGAATCCAGATCGACGTACTGTTTCTCTGACCTCGGTCCCAGACAGATGTAAATATCCGTCCGCCGATGTTGTGCTACCCAAAAACAAGACCCTATAATATGTTCACTTTCTAAACTTTTTTTTCATACTGTCCCCCAAGCTTGGGCGAATTAATTTCATCCTCATATACCGACGTTCAAGCTACATCCCACCCGCAGTATTTCAACCAAATACATCGCGTTAACCCTAGGCTCGATACGGCCCAAACTACTTTAACCATTCCACTAGGAATCCCTCGCTCTTGCCTCAGATCGTCCCGAGCGAGACAACCGGCGCGGCAGCTCGCTCACCGCAGAAACTAGGGAATTTTGAGCATGTTTGAACGTGCTAGTGCCTCTCTACGTTATATACGCGCTTGAAAGTGAATATATACTATCTAGAGCACATATATGAGTTGAGCACAATGCGGAGGGGCTGTCGGCATGATGCCTTGACAGAATTACAAGTGAATGGGTTGGGATTTATCCAATATATGGGCTGAGGGCCACTCCGAGCGACGATCGATTTACTAATCAAAACTTGGTACTCAAAAATTGAAAGTTTGAAAGTGTATGAACTCCTGGGCGGGAGAAGCATGTCAGGACTGTCATTTATCTGTAAGGAGCTCTTGGTTTGAATGTTCAACAGAGGCCCGGCCCTTGAGCAGATGCAGGATCCTCTTGAAAAAACTTGAGCCTGGATGGTGTTGGTGTCAGCTTGGTCGTGTTTTCTGCACGCGTCGTATCACGCGACTTCCAGTTTGTCCAAGACCGCGACGTTCCTTTCACGCATCCAGCTCCTTCGACTCTGAGGGTTAACGAGTAAGGATAAGTCCGTTCACCACGCTCCCCTTTGACGATGCCCGACCATAGATGTCGCACCGGTGCTGGAAATGCGGGGCCCCGCCTACCGGGGCCGACGAGCTCCCAGAAACTAGAGCGCCAATCGACCTAAGCCATCTGCTTGCGAGCAATGAACCTCCTCTTGACTCACAAATTGCATCGATTCGACAGGCTGTTACCTTCAGCCAGCTCCGAGAGGATGCATTGAATGCCCGGATCGACGCTCTGAGGGCCACAATGGATCAGCTCATTGAAGAACGTGATGAAAAGTGGAGTGTGTCAAACGGTGCACCGGACTCTTGTCTCCCGTCCGTCGCGTACCACCAGAGCTGGTTTGCTAGATATTCTCCTGGACGTCACTGCGCCCTAGAAAGATCGGTGGCAACACGGTAGCTCAGCCGCCGTGGCATCTGGGTCAAATCTGCAGGTCCTGGAGAGAGACAGCCCTGGGAAATCCACTTCTTTGGAATTCCATCAGCATCCTGCACTCCTTGCGGCACCCCCACCAGAATACATTCCCTCTAGCCATGATCGAAACTCAGCTCCTCCGATCCGCCAATACTCCCCTGGTTCTGGATTTCGACTGGGATCAGACTATTCCAGGAGACAGTCTGTTGCTGGATTTACTTGTTCTTCATTGTGAACGCTGGAGCTCCATCCGTGTCAACCCACACACCGGCGTGCTGCTTGACCTACTCCAGCCTGTAAAAGGTCGACTCACCCGATTGCAGAGGGTGGAATTCGCCGACACTGATCGTGTGCCTCCTAAGGAGGATTCGGACGTTTCAGATATCTTTTCAACTGCCCCAGATTTACGCGAGGTGCTACTCACAGGACCCGATTTGGCTGAATATTCTCCAGTTCTCGCGATCCCATGGAGACAATTAACCCGCTACCGGGGAGTTTATTCTCTTGGACGACAGCTCGATATCTTGGAGAACCTCCCCAACCTCATTAAATGTGGCATCGCCTGTGATGAGGACGAAACAGACGATGCTAGGATGATTACTTTCCCTCATCTCCGTCGACTCTACGTCGAAACAGATTATCTTCTAAACCACCTCACCGCACCACTCCTCGAAGCCCTTTTTACGCTCGGCGCTGTGGATACGCTACTTCCTTTCATACATCGCTCGTCCTGTGCGTTGGCGACACTGGTCCTGGAAGGGTGTCGGACGCCAGAAGCAGTGATTCCACTCTTAAAAAGCACTCCATCGCTTCGATATTTCCTGCTCGAAGCCGATTGTTCGGTTCCAGGGCCAGTCAGTAACCTTCTCGACGTCATGACGCTGTCAGATTCGCCTTCTGACATATGTCCCCACCTTCATTCCTTCGTGTATGGATGCCTGCCAGAGATTGGTTACAGTGGGTTCTCGCATGACCCCTTCTTCTCCATGGTACGGTCTCGTCTCAACGCACGATATCGTCTGGCCTTCGTGAGGGTTTTCTCTACCGCTCCTGGTGGCCGTTTCCGCGGCATCATGGAGAGTCGGATGCAAGGGCTCGCAGATAATGGACTCGACATCGCCTTCCTAGATGGTGGCGAAGCGACCGCGCTCATCATAAAGGACCGCCCATGAAAGACGGGATGTTGCTGGATAATTTTATCGAGGAGTGTTTGGTACTCCGCATTGGCACTCTGCTTTCTTGGCACGACTTGAATTTATGTAGTCTCATATCATTAACATGGCGAGTCACATTAATCAGTCTAACACCAAATTCCAACCACGTCGTCTTTCCTTTGCCTCTCACCTTGAACTGCATGCATGCCTCTTCTCTGGCTGCAACGGCATTTTTTCGACCCAGTCCCAAAAAGAAATTATGCCGATCGCGTTCGTCTAGTCTTATTCTGGAATGCGAGCACTCGAAACGTCCGATCCGGCTCTTCGTAAGTGGCGATATATCAGATTAGGTAATGTATGCCCTTTCAATAATGTGCGCCAGGATCGTGTTTCATTTGCAATATCTTTGTATTATCGCGCACCGAAACAAAATTGAAAATTGAATTCTTTTCGTAGTTCCGCTCAGTTTGAGGCATTTTTTCCTTGACAGGCTCGTACATAGAGCTAGCACGATCACGTGGTGAACAACGCGTACTCAAGCTGTGCAAGCGGACAAAACATTACCTACTCACTTAAAACAAAAATACGAGTACTATGCCGTCTCGACCATGGTAACCGGCCACTTGGTAATCCACGTACCACAATTCACTGAACTCACGGGTATTTGTCCCCTTTCGTTTACCGTAATTAATACATGTAATAGGCAAAAAGTGAGAGGCAAAATCAATGCACATAATCAGGAATGTATCCAAGGTGCCTTTGCACTTCGTACAGATTCGTATCGAGGCCCTGGATAAATCAAATTCTGAATTCAAGGAGCTTTAGGCATAGGAAGTGCACTTCAGAGATGAAACATGAGTACGATATGAGTACGCAAAGCACTCTAGTCTCAACTCTCGATTAAACTTGACCCAATTGGGAAGCGGGGTAGGAGGCATCAAGCATCGCATCACTGTCATCACCATCATGACGCAATCAGTCATAGTTGTTCTCCCGCCGCCACTCAGCATGCTACCTTCCTGCCTGCCAGTACAAGCTATCGGACCAGATCCTCGACCTCATTTCTCCGGAGACTCTGCCCTCGTGCAGCATTGTTTGCCGCTCCTTCGTCGTGCATGTCCAGTCCCATTTGTGGGGCGCAATCTATATCGACAACCGTCGTCTCGCGAGTCGATTTTCCTCTACGCTTTCATATTTACCCTACCTCATTCTGCGCGCCCGTAGCCTCACTATCGTCGGCTGCGGTGTAGACATTCTTGGAATCCTAGCCCCGATTGCGTGGTCGCATGTCGACACGCTAGCGCTGGACATTGGCTGGACACAAGTCCCGGGAGACAGTTTCCTGACCTCGACCGAATATACGGTCCTGTGGGATTCGCATCCTTTCGCAATCTCCGCATCATGAGAAGGCGGTTAGAGGCGGAACAGGTGCTTGCAATATTCGCGCACTGCACGCTCCAGCTAGAAGGAGTCGCATTCGGTTCGTGCATATCCACCACATGTACACCACCCCCTGGCTTCGCGTTCTCGCCGGTCCCACAGAAACCGAAAATCCGTCGGCTTGATCTGGGCGCCTCCAGGATCGCGGACCTATTGATGCACCCCGCATGTGCGTTAGATTCCTCCGCCGTCAGCACGTCTGCACTATGAACAGCATGAGTCCCGAGCTCAATGCACTGGTCCTCCGCGCCCGGCTGACAATTAAAACACTCATGGTCCGGACAATAGGCACGTTATTCGTTTCTCGAGGGCCGTTGTATCGGCTCACGGACGCAGACGCGGACATCGAATCCTTGGATCTCAGCCTTTTCCCCGCGCTCATCTTCATCGACTGCGACGGCCTCTCGCCTCGGTTCCTGCAGATGCTCGCCAGCCTCCCGGCCATCAACACCGTGCGCGGCATGCACCTCAGGATTTTCCGCGCGCATGGGCAGGAAGGGGACCATGCCATAGAATATCTGCAGCAGTTCCAGGTCGCAATCAGTGCGGTGCGTATGTGCGCGCTGCAGTGGATCGAGCTGGAGGTAGAACCAACGTTGGTCAATATCGACCTCACCCAGGAACACCGGAGAGAAGAGCTCATAGCGATAACTTATCAATAACTTATCGCTTTATAGAAGGCAAGCCAATTACCGTATACGGGACAAGTTCGTCAGCGGGGGAGCTAGTTCCAATAACCGGATAAAGAAAGAAGAGGTGGGTAGGACAAGTTGGTTTGAGGCGTGATTTTGGCATGCATGACCATTGACAGGGCGTTTTCGCCGGAGAGTTCGTTTGTGCGTCCGAATGCGAAGGACGTGAGGCTGGAGCACAGATCGGAAGCGGAAGAGGATTTGATATGCGAAGAGCCTGGAAGACGTGAGACGTGTGGTTTCCTGATATGCTTCGGAGGGTTGGGACGGACTGGAGGACGGTGATGAATGTGGTGGTGGAGATATGGCAGGACGTGGGCAGCAGTTTCGTTAACTTGCAGGAGCGACGATGGGTGAGGTTCGGGAGGCTACCTACACTGTGGGGCAAAGACAACGCGTCGAGGGAGGGGAGCTGGAGGTGAGCCAGGAAATCGGACGCGTTTGAATGGAGGCGGTGAAGATATGTGGGTGATGGCTTGCACTGCTGACAATTCACCTTCGCCATGGAATCCGAGGTACACGAGCCCAATTGTTGAAGCGTCTGTCTACGAGAGATTAAACCCGAGGGCGCATTCGAGCAGGCGGGAGGCAGCATTTAAGATTTCGAACTGATGAGCGGGGCTGTAAACCCTATATAATGGGGAATTTGCCTCCATAGATGGCAAGAGTGACTGGCGAGGCAGTGGACTTGAATTGTACGAAAATGGTGAGTGCGGTCTGGAAGAAGCAACGCACGTGATGAAAACGCGCGTCAAAAAGTGTGCAATGATTGCCAAATACGGCACCGCCACTAACCGGGAACACTTCCCGTCATTAACATTAGGGGAAGTCAGAGTGGACGATTCTACGTCGATTCTGGCTCGATTCGGACTTCGATTCTGAGCCGATTCTGAGACCAGAATCGGCCGAGAATCGACGTCGCCAGAATCGAAATAGAATCGCTGTTCCTCCTCGGGAGGAGGAACACACACAGAATCGACCCAGAGAATCGATCTGTTGATACGCGTGTCCCATTTGATCTAAATGATGAAAGAGAATCGACTTGTTGAATCGGCGCTGAATCGAAATCAGAATCGAAGCGGTCAAAGTTATACGCGATTCTCGACGGATTCTGGTCTCTGAATCGGCCCAGAATCGAAAGCCGAATCGACCCAGAATCGACCGTGAATCGTTCACTCTGACTTCCCCTATTGTTTTGTCGGGGCCACAGGGATTCATCATTTTTGACTCATACGTCGGCGAAGTTCTCAGAGTACCCAAGTCCCCGCAAAAAGCCCACTTCCAGGAACGGCCGCCGGCGTTCTCATTGAACTTGCCATTTAGAACGCCATTCTTACTTATGCGATACCGCCTCTGAATAAATCCATATCAATTGAACCCGGAGTCTTCTGCGCCAACTACTCACACTTCAATTTCCAGCTGGGGATCGTTATTTGTAGGTAGAGAGGCCTGATTATTGATGGAAAGACACCGAGGTTCACAACGTCCGCCTCCGTCGGAGTTTCAGGGGATAGTCTGATAGTGTGAAGATTCATGATGAAAGCGCTGACCCTCCCGGACCCCCTACGTACGCGTGTACGACGCTTTATGATGGAAGCCTTTCGTACTCTTGGTTTAAATTTGAATTTTCTGGGTGGATGACCGGTTCCCGCGTTCTCTTTCTTCGTTCACAGCAGCCTCCATCCCTTGCCTGCGACCCCACAGAACTTCCTACTTCATTATATCTTTTCATTGATATTCTCTGATTGGTCCGTGAATACCGTGTATTTTGTGCCCAAAATACATGTTGAACCGCACCCGTTCGTTCACAGATCAATAACATGCTTCGCAATACACCCAAATGCACCTGGGGAAGGACCGGGCTTCCATGGTCGATGCTGATAGATGAGTGGGGAAGTCGCCATCATTGCGATTGGCTAAAGGTATTTTGCCATCCTGCGCAGGAACAATCGCACAACAAACCTCGGCATGCTCTATAAGAGCTTCCCATAGGCTGTGGTCTACCGCAATGACGACTCTAGCCACAATCCCCACCGATGCAGGTCCCACAATCTCCTTCGACCTTGGTACTACGATCGGTGCCCTAGAGGTTGGCATCCTCGTTGCTTTATTCCTCTCTGGCATGGTTACTATCCAAGTCTGGACATATTTCCATCGGTACCGGCACGATCCATGGGGACTCAAATTTGTGGTACGTTCCGGTAACATGAACGAAGATTAATCTGACTTTGAACAGGTGGGCCTCTGCTGGAGCCTGGAATTCGGGCACACTATCGCGATATGCCACACGCTGTATACGATCACCGTGACGGAGTACGGCCAGCCTCAACGGCTGATTATTCCGCCATTGTCTTTGGACTCTGCTATCCTGATGAGCGGTTTCATTGGCCCTCTGGAACAAGTACCGTCCCCACCCTTTTTCTTTCACGAGTTTGCTCATTTATTTGCAGGGATGGTTCACGTACCGCTTGTGGAAACTGACAAAAAAACTCCTTCTCCCCCTGCTCTGCATGGTTCTGACCTTCACACGTTTCGTCGGCATCATCGGCCTGAGTTTCATCGCACTGCACGCATATTCCCTTCCCGAGTACAACGCACGTGCTGGATGGCTGATTGAAAGTGTCGTTATAGTCAGCGCGACACTCGACACTCTCCTGGTTTGCGCGTTGTGCTACCATCTAAGTTCTTGGCGGAGGGATCCCTCCCGTGTGTAAGTCATGTTTTCCATCCCCCATCCAATGCTTCAGCTCGCTGCAACACCAGGATGAACAAAATCATAAATCAAATCATGACATGGACGGTCGAAACCGGAGCAGTGACCATGTCAGTTCCACCTTATTCGATAGGACTAAATATGCTGAATATGCCCAGTCTCGGAGCACTCGGGCTCCTTACTACGGTAGGCCCTAGAGAAATTTAAACGTGGCTGATATTCATGTCCGCTTTCAAGTACCTGACAATGAAAAACACTTGTGGGTTTGCACACCGACTCATTTTCGTCGAACCCACGATTTCCAGATGTTTATGTTGGTTTTTTTGTTGTCATACCTAAATGTGAGTCTCAAACTGATCGAATAATGCGCCAGGTGCTCACGTCCCCTAGTGTTCTCGAACTCGCTCCTACTCTCGTCAGCAATTCTATCCTTTAACTACGATTCACAATGCTGACACTATCCAGATTAAATGCCCGGGAGCGATTCGCGGAGGTTCTGTGCACCAATTCCTATGCAATGGCGGGTTCATTTACGGTGAATATGTTTCCCGAGAATTATTCACTTTATTCATGCACTGGATTTCAAGGTGCCCAAGTTTCCATCTGCCTCTGGCACCACTGGCACCGCCCCCTTTCAACAATCTCTTGCAATTCGAACAAAGGTCCAGGAATTCCGGGATGACGGCAAGGAGTCAGCGGTGGAATCACCGATAGCATTCGTCGGAGTAGACACCTACCCACCAAAACATACAACAAGGCATGACGAGGGCGAATTGATTTCCCCTCAGCCGATCTACAATACGAATGCTATCTAGTAATGTGATGCATACAGTAGTATGTACAGGTTTCAAAGAAATTGTAAACGACTTAACAGATTGCTATTCATCTACGGAGAGAATATTTGGGTACTGGTAGCCAGTTCTGATCAATTTAAGAATACTTCTCACATCCACTCCCTCAAATATTGACTGACAGTCAAAATTTAACCTTGTTATTTTAGAGTGGATTCATAAGCGTCAATGCCTGATTCGCACCTATCTGGACGTTTATAAGTTCCAACTAGTGTATGGATTAGCCTCCCATACAGAGTTATTGCAAGAGAAGAGAGAAAAACCCATAATGCGGCCGGCCAAGATCTAGAGGCGTCCAGTATCTTTTTTTTTTTTTTTCCGTCTGGACGTTGATATTTCTCGGCCGGTGTTCAGTGTGGCCTCTCACTACCATACCGGTTCTTCTTCACTCCCAACTTCCCTGGCCTGATGAGATCACGATGCGTGAACGTTAGTGTCTGGTAGTCCACGGAGTCTTACTGTCGCTTGATCAGCGGAAGATTTTGGACCCCAAAAATTACTGCTGGATTTTATTCTATCAGGTTTCAAGTTGATCCAAATGTTATTATAGTTAGAAGTTGACATAAAAACAAAATAAATTTATGTAAAGAGTCCATACTATCGATCACCCACATATGCACATTTCTAGCATACCTCGCTCAATTTGTGCACAATGCTTCCCACACAATACAGGCAACATTTATTACGCTATTTTAACTAATCTATAGGGATAGAAATATATTTGAACTTTACAGCGGGGCACAACAAAATCGAAGGTATCAAATTGTGCAAATACAAATAAAACAGATTCATTGGCCATTATCTTTGGAAGTATGTAACGTACAGGGTCCGGGGAAGTTCAGGCATGCATCTAGGGTTCTCCTTGAGCCTCATCAATTTTCAAAAAGCCCTAACCAGCTCTCACTAGTCTCTGCGCCCCAAAACTTGGGCATGGGAAATTGTGCATATGTGTGTCATAGGTAAAAATATGTCCTTCGCCGATCGCTCTGGTGCTCCCGACTGTGATTACTAATAGATCCGCAAATATTCTGAGGTACAGTATACATGTATGGGATGTACCCATCTAAATTCTAGAGGTTTACGTGCTGAGATGGACCTGTGCGATCCCCATCAAAAAAAAAGTTGCATATGTAGGCGATCAATAGTATACTCGGAGGTGTTTCGGCCGACGTGAGTCCGATCGGTTTTTGAATGCACGTGCATCTTTGTGCCTCTCACCAAACTACCGTTGTCATGCACCGCGATTTGCACCTTGGGAACCTGGCTCAACTGCCGTTTTCTGTTCGGGTATTTTCCTCTCAATATAAAGTTTCGTACCTCTGACACAAGTTCTCAGAAAGTGGCGTCCGCCGCTTGCTCCGCAAATCGGTCCTCACGAGCCGTCGAACGTTTTCTCGAGGTGGTGGCTGATTGCTCTGAATCCGAAGCACGCAGTTTCCTTCCCGTATTTTATATCCTCTTAGATCCAGCGGGTATCCCCAGCATGGCACAGCTCGACACGGCCGCTGGACAAACTGAGGGTACGATTCAGCAAGTCTTGGATTTACTGCAGGCCCTCAACAACATCTATATCCCGCTCCACCTCGGCCCTGATTTATGGTCTCGCATATGGCCTTGGGCTCGCTGGATACACACCTACAAAGACCATCTTTCTGGGCCACCACTCCGCGAAGGACGTTTCTGTGTCGACCTTTTGGTGCTCGCTGGCCATTTCCATGAAAGCTCGGATGTGGCGGTGGCATATATATGGGACGCACCTGGATTTAAATACTTGGTCGCCAGAACGTGGATATTCGTCCTCGAGACTCGGGATGCAGCCAGGCGTATTCAGGCCATGATGTGTCTGTGCGGCTTTCTGGGTGTCTCGGACCCTTCAAAACCGACAAACTTCAAAGAAATGGTTGACGGCGCAGGCGGGACAGTACACCATCTAGGTCGGCTTGTGGTCAAATTCATGGACACCGTACTTGCCCAGCGATCAACCCCCTTATCCATCACCGACCTGTATTTCATCCGTATTATCCTCGACTTCATAGCGGAAGCAGCCCGTATGGCTGTTCCCGGCGAGGGCAATTGGTTTGAGACCGGGCCCATGGCCGCGGTACTTCCCAGTCACGACATCGCGAGGGTCCTCGCCACCACCGCATACGCTCTCGCCGAACACACCGCAGATGATGTGGCATACACCCTCGACCAGTGTTTTGTGATCCTCGGTCGAATATTCCTCGTCAACTCGGGCCACCGTTTCCTCCCATCAGCTCTCCGAAGTGGCCTTCTGCGCGCAGTAGTCTCGTCTGCGCACTTCAAGGAAATAACCATACAAAACCATCTAAATCTCTTCCTCACCGTCGTTTTGCCCGGGTGTTTGATCTATCACGGTGTTCTCTCGGACCTCGCTGCGGCCCTCCGTGGTGTCGCCAAAATCTCGTCCAAGACAGCGTTCCAGAAGTCAAACATAGCCGAGAAGTGGAACCGGTTCACCAATTCAGCCGACCAACGCCTCGAGCTTTTCAAGCTGTTCGAGTCGAAACAGTATATTCTCGACAGGGCGTGTGATAATCTTCAGGTTCAATTCCCCTTCCCCCACCTCTCTTCAATTACTGACCCCTTTTCGTCAGTGCGGCACTGTCGATGTCGAAACCAAATTCCGGCGCTGTTCGGGATGCCTCACGTTCTATTACTGCTCCAGCGCATGCCAAACCAGCGATTGGCAAGGGGGCCATCGACATGCGTGTGCATCGTACGGTTCACTCTGTCTTAGTGAGTTCTTTTATTTAGGTTCGACCCCGCCGCGTCGTTGATGAAACTCCGAGGCGAACGGCATGGCCTCACTGTGCGCGAGCGGCGATTCATTCGCACGGTGGTCCACGAAGACTACAGCACATCGAAGAGCGACATCTACGCCAAACAGTCGATCGAGCTGCATCGGGACTCGAATGGCGCCTTTTTCACTCTGTTCGACTACATCGGAGGCGCGGTGCGCATCGCCGTGTACTCCAAGGACTCCGCATCGTCTGTAGCCGATGCGCTTCGCGCTTATGGGGAAGAATGGACGGACAGTGTTGCACGCGCGGAGCGGAGCAGCGGTAAGATGGCGCTGGATGTTGTGCGCATTCTGAACGGCAGAGCCCCGCGATACGTCGTTCCGCTACGGAAGACGCGCTCGGATATCGAGGGCGCGCTGAATGAGGTGGCGGCGGGGCTTCGCAGATCGAAGGAGGAGACTCTGGCGATGGATTTCTCGGAAAAATTCAAAGATGTCGACAAGGATGTTGTAGAGACTCACTAATTATTGTCTCCGTCAGTCCAGCATGCTTTTTCAGTGCCTTCCCGATACCGAAACTTCACAGCCTCTGGGCATGAAAGGTAATTATTTAGGCACCATAACCTTTAGTATCTGATCCTGGTACGTTACAACAGTTGAACAGCACGCACGATTTTGACGTTAACTGAGACAACCTATATTATTCCTTCCTTCGTCCACAACGATTTTCTTTGCACTTGCGGCGGTACTATGAAAATTGTCCTAACAAATATACGCGAGTGTGAAAGATCGTAAAAACCTACGCGGAATAAAGTAGTGATTTACTGAACTAGATGTAGTCGACAACTCAAAGATGTCGATTATGTCGACAGCGGGCGTCTATTTAATTCATTTTTTTGCCGCCCAATGCTCCGCCCACGTGGCACGCCATAGTCCTCCACTAACCACCAAGTCTGATTCCTTGTCTGTGTGGTCTACGAACTTCTCAAGCCGTGATGCATCCCTTTAGCATCCCGGAGCTTCTGCACGATCTCGCCGCTCATTTGGAACACGGCAGCGACCTTTCTCGGCTTGCGCAGGCCGATCGATTCACAAACGCGATAGTGACCCCATACCTCTATCAGGACCTCGAGATTCCGCTCGAATCAGTGGAAGGACTCGCTGTGACATTGGGAAGTCGGCCCGAGCTCGCTGCTGAATGCAGGTCCTTGGTTATCTTCTGTCGAGACTCCGACAAAACACTGGTCACGTCGTGGCGTTTACAACTCGAGCCGCGACTCTACAACTATCTCGTCACAATATTTGGTACGATTGCGGAGCATGGGCGACTAGTCAAGTTGCGGTTGGACGAAAGGGATCGGCTCGCTTTCCCGGAGAATGTCTGGCAAGCGATTTCCAGGGTGGCGAGCCAATTAGAAGAGCTTCACCTTGTTGTCAATGACGGCGAAGAGCACGCTTGGGTGAGTTGCAGTGCTCTATAGAATTATCCGTGACTTAGATATCATGGCAACAGTACCCACTCACACGCACCCCATTCCCCAAATTACGAGTCTTTGACCTCCATCTGCCTTTCGCAGACTATTGGGACGGCGCCCATCTGCAATCATTCCTCGACACTCTAACGGAACTAGAGGAGCTCTCTGGATTTCCCAGAGTTGTCTGGGCCACGTAACTTGACCTTCGGGTCAACCCATCCCCGTCTCACGGCCTTCGACCTTCGCAGCTCTACCTGCGCCTGGCGAGCACTAGATTTCCTGGAAAGACACCCGACGTTGAAGCGCCTACACCTTTGTACAGAGCAGCCATTCGGTGTAGGAGACGCTTCTCTCAGCGAGCTGCGTGCCCTCAGTATCGACCGACACAGTTTAAGCTTGTCCTCCGGCATCCTCGTGGGCCATCATCGCCGCATCACGCATCTACGCCTCCAATTTGTGGACTTCTTGGGGCCTACTATTTCTGATGCCTCCGAGCGGCTGGTTTTTCCTATCGTGCGGGCACTTTCACAGACATTGCGATGTCTGGAGCTCGACGGCGATGATCCCCTATTCTCCTCCGCCAAGCTCGGTGATTGGGGAGGCCTGGTGGCGGATATTGTTCCCCTCCTCAAGCTGGCTCCTTTTATCGAGGAACTTGGGTTCCTCCGTACTGCTTTCAATCCGCCGCTGCCAACCTGGACGGACAAACATCTCGTATGCGGCCTCACTATTCCTCCATTTGTCCTGTCTAATGATTTGATCTCCTCAGCGTGATCTCCTGACGGTATTCGATGATATGATACCGCTGATTGCGTTGCGCTTTGACGACCAGTCCCTCACCGGCGAGGTCCTACCGACGGAATTTATTGAAGATCTCGGACCCCTCCCTGCGTGCCTCAAATATATCGGCTGGGCCGTCACTGCGGTTCCTGTGGTCTACTTGATCGAGCGAACGGAAGAGAAGAATGTCGCGAGGCAGATAGATCGCCCCCCGTTTCAACGGACACGAGACCCATATGACTGGACATCAGAAAGTGTGTTGGATCACATGAAATAGACTCGATATACGCCCTGTACTTTGTATGTGCGCCTTCTGTACCTGTTGATTTTTTGACCTCCAGAGATTTTCCCTGTGTGCGAAATCCCCGCCCCGTTCGTTCTCAGTCCGTTAACAGTGTACCCATTCTGATCGCCACGTACGATTTCCAGGTCCTATGCATGCCCTTACATAACCCAACATAATTGCAGTGAAGTTGGAACAATAACTACGCAGTTAAACTTCAACCCTTACCTCGCGGGCCCTGTGACGGAGAGCAGCCGGCTAGAGAGTCGGCGGCTAATTCCGGCACACGAAGGAATCGATTTGCTGGGTAGTCGGTCCAGCGAGGTGAGTGGTGTAATGATAGTATTGACTATTATAAGGGACTAACTACGGACATCAGACTCTATATACTACGGAAAATAGGGGTTGCCAAGTGAAGTAGAGGGGAAATTAATCAAGGAGTGTATGATAGTATCTTTGGCGACGGCAGTCACGTCAAATCGGGGATCAAAGGAAATTAAAGAGAGTGTGGAGAAATGAGGATTAGGTGAGACTCAATCGTTACAGACCCGTCCGCAATCACAGTGGCTGCGGTATTTTATTTGTGACGTTGGTCACGATCGCAGTGAGCGCAATACATAATCCAAAAATTTAACAGCATAAATGATTAGGGATGCTATTTCACTCACTGGCTACTCAAATCTAAATCATTTTCCAGGTTCCAATCCAGGCAGATTTCGAGGGGTTTCCCCACCCAGCTCATTTTTTGCGTACTCGACCGCGCGCTCGACGGTGAATTGTATGAACATGACAGACACACATGGAATTTAGGTGGGTAAAGCATCATTCAAACTAGCTCAGTGCCGACTTCTTTCTATAAGGAGGAGGAGGATTGTTTGCGCGGTCCGAAATTGGAACAGCAGGTAAGCGGGCGTGGCTTTATATATATATATTCCGGATCGAATCAATTGTTGATCAAGTGTCTTGGTGAAGATATTTCCACTTCGAGTTTCGATTCAATCCACTGACGAAAAGAAAAATAGAATACCCGGTCTCAACACCACGCGCCGCAAGTGTTATGTCGTGTTTGTCCTCTCCGAAGAACGCGACTCATCACGCGCTCTTATCTTGATCAATTGGCAATTTTTGCTTCCACCACTTGGCATTCACCACGATGATCTCGATACCCCAAGAGCAGCCAAGAGCTCGTCGAGGCGATCCTGGAGAACGTCGACCACGAATCCATCCTTGCATGCGCCCACGTAGTATCCTCATTCCGCCCGACGAGCCAACAACGCTTCTTTCAGTCCTTCGCAATTCAATCTGCGGATGCTATCCCAAAGACACAATCGCTTTTCGTGGGGTCACTTCATTGTGTGGGGCTCGTCCGCGAACTGCGCATTGAGGTGGATCTCCGTCTCTCCGCACACAATGATACCCTGGCCAATGTCCTCACAATGCTCTCCCACATCGGACGCCTCACGATCTTAGCACAGTCTACATGGGGCAATTTCGGCGCGCTACTACAATCTGCAGTTCTTCATTCAATTCCCTCCCTCGATTCTCTGAGCCTGTCAAATGCTCATGACATTCCGCTCTCTTTCATGTTCCTGGCGATGTCGTCCGTCCGGAACTTTAAACTCGACGATGTCACCATGCACATCTATAGAGATGCGGCGGATCCGGCAATAGCATACGCTCGCGACTCTCCCCTCGCCCCGCGGGTGGAAATTTTATCCCTCCGCTCTGTACTGCCACTCGACGCGCATCTGATCGTCAACTTCCTTCTCGCCCGTCAAACTCCAGGCTTCGTCGACAATCTTCGGCAGGTAACGGTATCACTGCGCGTCGCCTGGGAAACGGATAGCGAGGCCCAAAGACTCATCGCTGCCACATCAGATGGTCTGCGCCATCTTAAAACTCGGGTGCGGAGGTCCGTGTGTCTTTGTACTGTCTTTGGTACTCGTGTGCTGACCGCCAGACACAGACTTTCTCAGCTTCCCGCTTGAACACCCCCATCTGCCGCAGCTCCGATTCATCGAGCTGAAGGTGGACGTCGGCCACCGTGGACGTCTGCCACCAAACCTCTATGCAGCTGTCGCGACCTTCCCGAGCGCGATCCCCGCCATCGAGGTCGTAAAATTCATCTTCTATGATGAGCACCCCCAACCCTGGGTGGACGACCACCTTAGGCCACTCCCTGTCTTCGATACCTACCGCGACCAACTTCCGCGTTTGCGGCAGGTTGTGTGTCACTTGTGTTTGCAGTCCCCTGATTCGTTCCCCGACTTCGTTACCTGTATGGAAGCGAAGCTGTCAGGATTGCGCGACACGGGAGTGCTCACGCTTTCTTATAGTTCCAGTCATGCTATTGTCTCGCTTTCTTAAAAACATACGTACTGTATTATTTCGATCAAATCGACCCAGTGCGTGACGCGTGACCCAAAATAGCAATTCGACCATTCGACCACCGCCTAAATTTTGCGTGACAGGCCCCGGAAAATTCAACCATAGCCAAAATTAGGCTATCTTACTGGGAAACTCACTGGGGCTTTGAAGTGTGCACTCCCTCAAGGGCTTGGGCCTAATAGAATAGGATGAGTAAATATCTCAGCCGTGGAGTAAACGACTCGTATTGAGCTACCTAATAGAATAGGATGAGTAAATATCTAATAGGAGCCCGTAAGTAAAAGTAAGGACAGAATAACAGGGTGCACATACCTCAGCCGTGGAGTAAACGACTGAAGGATGTGACAGTGACACAAGGACTAATAAGGAAGGTGTGACACGGATCACTATGGCGTTCACTTTGTACATTTAAGTTCGCACACCGATTTCTGTGTTTTCGCACACTTTTTGGGTAGAATTCGCACACCTTTTCATTATTTCCTTTCTGGGATGCCAACTACTATTTGTTCCTGTGTTACTACAACCTCCTCCACCGTCAGGGGTCTCCGTCAACTCGTCAAGAAGTCTCATATAACACCAAACAGCTGCTCGCAAGGGTAGTATTTTGTTATTAGGTGCAATGAATATTATTTAGGCTTCCTCGGACTCTTACTACGGATTCAAATGAGCTCGAATGAGCAGACTCAACTCAAGAGGACTACCGACCCCAACAGAGGTTATCGACGGCGGCCTGGGTTCAGTCCCCTGTAAGACAGGATTTTTTTCCTCCTTCCTTCCCGTCTCATTGTCTGTAGCCTCCTCCCTTCAACATGTCTGACCCTACCTATGTCGTCGGGGAAAGGACGAGGACAGAAATCAGTGTATATGCCTGTGCTGTAAGGGCACGGACCGTGTCCTTTGCCAAAGCTGCGGGCACACTTGCCGCTTGCGGGCACATCGAGAGCGCAGCATAGGCGTTCGGACCGGCGTCCGAACGCCTATTGACGGCGCGAACACGATCACACAAGGCCATCAGTCGCATCATTTGTGCCGATCTTGCCGGATTAGGGCTCGTAGTTCTGGTTAGCGATTAAAGGTTCCAGTTAGAGGTTTGGGCTAAGTATTAGTGGTTATAAGGTAGAGGTAAGTGTTTGCAGTCAATTTTGGTTAGTTCTAGTAGGCAGGGATGTTTAATGCTGGTCAAGGAGGGACTTATGCAAAATCTGAGGATTGATGGGTGATCAATCTGCGATTGGACAATTGGCAGTCGCGCCATCAGCAGGCTTTCGGGCAGCAGGCCGAATGCCTATTCTACTCAAGTTGTATATACTCCCTGAACCAAAGCCGAGGACAATCGAAAAACCATGCGCAAAAGTCGAAAGTTATGCGCAAAAGTCGAAAGCTGTGCGCGAATGCATTTATTTTAGTGCGCATTGCACTTGTTGTGCAATTGATTAAATGTACAAAGTGAACGGTATAGATCACCACGAGGATCGCGAGTTGCAAGTAAGTAAGTAAAAGAAATATAAATAGACCATTTTCAACAGGGCCTACAATTCCTTTCTTCCCGATTTTCCCTGCAGCATACAAATAGAAGTTAAAAATAGGGTTGAAAATAAAGATCGTCGCAAAATTTGCCATTCAACGACTCAGACGAGCTCCTGGAGGTCCTGGGGGACCTAGGTAGTATCATGCAACATCTAAGGCTGGGAAAAATTCGACCAGACCCCGCGTGACGCGTGACCCCGCACCAATATTCGGAGAACGTCGGATCCACTGGGAGCAAGGTCTATGGACCAGTCTATTAGACCTGTTGATGGACCAGTGGATAGACCTCAGTGGTGGACCGGTCTATAGATGATGGTAGACCTCCGAATGGACCTTTGGTGATCGCGCGCGTGACATTCTGTGCATTGGACAAACAACGATCGAGCGATCAATCCTCTTAGCCTGCCACTATGTTTCTGGAGTTCTGTATCACTGTGAAGCCGAAAAGAGGGGTTCCTACTACATGTAGATATGTGACTCGCTGAAGAAAGCAAAATACCCCTGCGCCGAATTTTCTTCATTTTTCCTGCTGTTTTTTTCGCTGTTTTTCTTTTTTTTTTTAGCCATTTCTTGTGGAAAAATCTACTACTGTGGCACATTGTGCCAAAGCAATGAACCTGCAGAGCTCCTGCTTGACTCAAGTCTTTTTTCTAATGTACGAGTCGGGTGGCACAATATTATTACGATGCGTGGGAGTAGTCCATCAGGCGCCGGAATATCCCGGTGTGGTCCGTCTCAAGGTCCACATCAATTCAAGGTCCAAGTCAAGGTCTACCCCGAGGTCCACAACTAAAGAGCACATGTGGTTCATTAGTCCATGGTCCACGGTCCACAGGTCTATTAGACCTCATCCCCAGTGGATCCGACTCTCTCAATATTCGACACCAGTGTTCGCCCTAAGGTCTAAGGCCTTAACGGTTCTAAGGCTTAGTAAGCCCTTAGAGTAAGCCTTAGAAGTTTCACCAGATTTTTGCCTGCCCTTAGAGGCCTTAACTGGTTACGTCGGACCGGATTTCCGGCCGCGGAGCCGAAGCACGCCATCAACTATTTTCGCTCCTTCCACCCATGGGCTCCGGATCCTTAGACGATTGGACAGCGAATCCGCTCGGGCTCAACCATTTGACTCTTGCAGGTGGAAACTGAGGCAAAGGGGGAGCTCATGGTCGCTTTGGCAGCCACAGGGCGGGCTGCCGAGGACGAGGAGGACGAGGGGACGCGCGGTTGGATGACGGAGCAGTAGAGATCCCGGATGAGGATGAATATGTGGGCTAGTACTGCGGAAATATATATATTAATAATAATATAAATATTCATTAAGGCCTTAAGGGAGGCCTTAACCTCTAAGCCTTAGGCCTTACTAAGGCTTAGAGGCTCTCAGAAGTACCGTTAAGGCCTCAAGGGCAAACACTGTTCGACACCGACCAGGGGGTGCGTGACGCGTGACGGTCGAATTGAACGAAATAATACAGTATCTTTGTTGACTTCCATACGTTTTCGAGGCACGAAGTTCTTTACTTGTGTGGTTGCCACCGTTTTTACTTGCAAAATAACGATTCCCTCTCTTCTGTTTATCTTTATCATACTCGAAGCTGCGCTGCTACTATCCCTCCCCCGATACGTCCCGCTCTCGGACGCCCACACATCATCACTACGGCTTCGGATCTTCAACTCTTTCCACTCAGCTGCCAATGAATCCATCGCCGCCGGACAGACATTCCGTTTCCTCCACTGGGACAGTAAGTGGGGCCTGACCGACATCAGCCACGTTGAGTGGCGGATCTCAGTGACTGATTCAGTTAGTCTCTCCAGGGCTCCTTTTTTAAGGTCAGGATTCGCGATTTTCTGAGGCTCCTTACTTCACAATTTCATTTTATTCGCCTCTCCGATTAGCATCCCACTCAGTCGTTTCCTCCGATTTATATGGAGATACGGACTGGTACTACAACTGACGGCCAAGATGCGGACATTTAACGAAAAAATGGAACGAAAAAATGGAACGAAAAAATGGAACGCCCGAAACGCCTTGACATCGAGCCGGAAACGCGCAGCGCAATTGTGGGTGATGTGTCGGGTTGTTATGTCTTGTTTACACTCTGCGACTCACGCGAATGATCACGTGCACAGACATTTGGGGGGTTGAACCGGGTTCTATTGTGCTCTGATCACCACCTGAGAAAATTCCCTGCGGGTTCTGTTTCAGCCAGTTTTATCTACCAGCTTCTGGCAGAGCTGGGCAGCCAGCATTTTTATATTTAGTTCAATGTGGCCTCTGCAGTAACAAAAGGTTTTGTTTGGGAAGCCATGCCTTCGAGAGGAATCAAAACCCATCTTCCCAATAGGACTACCGTTCGTAAGAGAAGTGACACGGTATGATAGCCTTAATCCTTGCTTGCCGTCTACCCACGATTTAGACCTGGTTTTACGTCAATATTCAAGGAATCCTCAGAGAGCTGAATATAGTAGTAATGCAGTGAATTATACCTAGTTAGATTCTTTGGGACGAGCCAGAATACTGGCCTTCTTCATGGAAAAGAATGGTAGATGTGAACCACATCGAAACCGTGCCACTCGTTAAAAAGACCTGATTGTGGTGAAGTAGAGGAAAGCTCCTTGGCTGAGGTTCAAAGCGGGTCGGTGGTATCAGGGAATTTGCGGGTGCCGATGAATTGAACCGTGTCGTATTAATTCGTTGTATTGGGTTAATGTGGTAGCATGGATGGGGGGGAAAAGCAGGGGAGAGTTACTATGGGCAGGATGCGACAGAAAATGGAGAACAAAGTTGGCAATCAAGGAGACTCGGGCTGGCAACTGAGAAGATTCTGTGTCAGGGAGACAACTTGAGCCTGCCAACAGCAGCCGACCTCGAAGGAAAATGGGAGGGTTGATCAAAGTTTCAGGTTGACGGGTGGACTTGGGCGAAATCGAGAACGAAGGGAGCCAGGGTGAAGAGAGTAATGTCATTGGAGAATACACGATGCTCGTAGGTCAAAGAGGCCTAGCAGAAGTGGAGGGAAGCTTAAGATGACTCGGAGCGTGGAGTAAAGATTGAGGGGAAAGATCGCGAGACCCAGGGTCCAGAAAACGAGCGACATATTCGAGTAGATTGCGTAGAGCTATATTTATTGGCTGTGCTTCGCTACGGTAGCTTGACCAGTTGCAATGGAGGCTCGCTGATTGAGGATTATGGATACCGATCAACCGGCATGGAACGCGAAATGTTGAGCAGACCGAGTGACGCACCTGATATTGCGCCGAACGCAGAAGCACACTTCTCGACCTCATGGCCAAAAAAGGCATGGCGGTCGCGGAAATGGATGGATCTGGTTCCATTGCTGTGCGCTTTGAAGGGCTAATGTATCAACATCAAGAAAGGGGGAAGATAAACTGAAGAGAAAGAAGATACCTGTCAGATGGTGGACCCTGGTGACCAGACGGTAAGATTCAGCAATATGGGACCGAAACGTGAGCCACCTAGAGTCAGAAGCTGTACGCAAAATCAATCAAGGTCTGGGGGATTTGTGGTACCGAGAAACGAGGCGCGGTGTCTATGGACGACAATGTTAAATAGAAAGAAACCAGAGTCAGGCAGACCAGGGAGGACACTAACTGAAAGACCTGACGTGCAGAGTCACCGAAGTCCGCACTGAGGCATCTCCCATTAATGATGTGTCGCCGGCTTTGCTTTTTGCGGTGACGGGTCCGCTAGTTGACGCGAGAGCGGAAACGATTGGCGGGGGATACAGTCCATCAGGAAAATCTGAAATTCTATATAGATGTGGCAGTGGCTATCCAGAGCTATGATGGTCTATAATGGACTATGCACATACCGTCAGTCTATGTAGGTCTCTCATGTGCTTTTGGGTGTCTATAATCCACACCCCATTGCTATGATTGTCTATGTCAGACTTTGAGATTGGTTTACAACTATCAGCCATTGAATTGAAACCGTCAGCAGTTTGAGTGAACTCAGAGTTTCGGGCCTGCTAAAAAAACTCTGAGTCATGCATATAATATTTACTGTATGCTTAGAACATGGAACTTGCATGAATTTTTAGCAAGCAGGTAAGCATTCACACCAAGTACTGGCCAGCGTAGATGCTAAGCACAGTTTGGATTTTTCGGACTGAGAAAAGAAAAAAGAAACTCCCGAGTCCCACGGATCTTGCGCGGCGTCATCGGTAATCCATCGCCGAAAGTTTGCCGAGTCCGACAGATCCGTCACTTCAGATCAAACAATAGCAACACCAAACTTTGATCTTGCCACGTCGTCGTCTTTCTTCCTTTTCCCCCTCTTCTCCTCTCATCCCTCTTCTCGACTCAAGATCAGAATCCCTGCTCGTCTGCAGCAACTCAACATATGTTTCCCACATGCTTCCCCTTCAAGTTTACGGTCCAACTTGCCCTTTTCGGTCCGTCAAGGCACCTCCATACGGGTGGCTTGTGACTTTGCGCGGCCAAGATATCATTTCTACCGCAAGAGGACTCTGGCCCTAACCCTCAAGTGCTTCCTATCAAGCCTCCCTCAAGTTTATTCTCGTTTCCCTCGGCAACTATCGACGATATGCTTCTCAAGATCGCCGTCTCCCGCCGCACTGCGTGTTTCTCTTGTCTATGTTCAAGATCTTTACATGCAAGATCTCTGTATGCCGGACCGGACTATTACATCCTACAGCTAGTCGACACGTCGCAACTTGGGGGTTACGCGGGGTTAGGTGGATATATATATTTACTTCGGATGTCTACTTCATATCTTATGCAATATAATATTGTTCGTGCATATATCCCTGTGTCTTCTGGTGATTCCTGAGAAGGATATGAACTATGAGAGTTATGCTGTCTACGATGTCTAGCCGACTATGATAGACGTCACCCTTACTATGGCCGTCTATCATAGAAGCCCACCCCCCTCCCACGTGTCTACCATAGACATGTGTTTGCTTTCGCGTCTATGGATATTATCATGGTCTATCTGGGTCTCTCTGGCAACTTCAGATTTTCCTGATGTCACAAACCCGGAACGGACTGTCTAGGGTTATCGGAGTGAGGACCAGGATAGGTTGATGTGAGATTGAGACACAAGTCTTAGCGATAGGCCTCTTGGAAGAGGAACACAAGAAAGGACGACAACCAAAGCACGCCAAGCAACAAATGGATAAAGCAGTGTAAAATTGGCCGGCAGCCTGGGACGTCGAAAAATGTCAGATCGCACGATACACCCGAGAGTTAATGGATCCGCAGTCTTCGACGATCTAGCTTATCGTCCCGTTGTGACATAACGGTTGGAGGTCGTCTAGCGGGAAAGTGGGGATTCGTTGTCCAAGGGCCAAAATTCTTTCCCCAATCTTGTTTGCTCACTTGGGTGATTTCTGTCCGAGAGAGTACGAGGGTCTCGTAGTTGGTAGGGCAATGATGAAGTTCACGGGAATACATTGAGTATGGGCGCAAAAATAAATCGGGGACAAAAGGAGGAAGGATAACACATAAAGAGACGCGGTATACCCAGAGGAACGATTACGACGTGAAAGGAATACCGAAGGTCGAAAACGGTGTGCCAGTGAACGGAAAATCAAATCAAGCAGTAAACGAGAAAAAATAAACGAGACGTTCCAAGTCGCACACAGGTCCGACGCGCCCAGTAAAAGTAGACAGGATGGAATATATTGTTGTCATAAATTCGCGAGGAGCATGGTAGCTCCGTGCCAATCAGCGACCGGGCATGTGCACTGGGTGAAAACGGCGATAGCTGCAAAGCCTGCAATACGCCGTTACCGTTGACGGTGAGAGGGGAGGGCTCGCGCTTGACTCCATTCGTCAGTTCCGGCGAAGGCGTCCGAGACTCCACAATGCTGGAGACGGTAAGGAAGAGGTGCTCCTGCCCGGTTACGACGAAGGCCACCATGCTCAGCGGCATCCTCTTCGCCGTCAGCGGAACGTCGTCGTACGGTACGGTCGCGGCGATGGCAGATGCATCGGCGAGAGGAACGACGTCAGCCATCTCGACGTCCTCGATGTGCTCCAGCGACGGTGGCTTGTCGCTGACAGCAGAACGCCGTATGCCATCCAGAATGCGGGTGAGGCCATCCTCAGCCTTAGCAGGCACGACCTCGTTCTCCTTGTCCTCGCCCTGCGCATCGTTCTCGCGTTCGCGCTCACGATCACGCTCCTGTTCTCGCTCCTTCTCCTTAATCCGCTTAGTCCGCTCCGCTGCCTCCTCGGCCTCCTTCGCCGCGCGCTCCAGCCTCTTTCGCGCCTGCCACTCCTTCAAAGCCACCTTGACGACTGGCGGAGGCGCAGGCGCCGCTGCAGCAGGAGGTGATGGCTCTCGCGTAAGAGGCGCCGGAGCGGGAGCTTCAGGTGACAGCGACGCCCCCATGCCCCACGCAGGCGAATTCAGCGTCATCGGCGAGAGCGCGCACTCGCTCGGAGCCGGTGGCACATCGTGCTCGACGGGCGCGGACGCAGCTTCCCCTCGGCGAGGACAAGCGGCGCGATCTCCGGCGTCACCTCCAGATCCTCCTCTGGCTCTGGCGTGGAACTGGGGCTCCCGGGAGACCTCCCGATAGCCACGAGGAGCGTGTCCTCCTGCTGATGCTCGTCGTGGTATGTGGGATCCGAGTCTATTCCCGACTCGACATGCACTTTAGGCGGCTCGACGGGTGCGTCCCCGAGAGGCTCGACGAAACGCACGCGCGGCGAGGGCTCCATGTCCGCAGCGGGTGGCGTCCCCACATCCAAAGACGGTGAAGCGCCCATGGCGCTTGCAGGTGGGTGCACGTCCACAGCCTCAGACATCGCCTCGTCCACAGCGGGTCTCTCTGCCTCCTGCCTCCTCCCTTCGCATATGCACGTCCGCTGCATCACCATGCGCAAGAACTTTCAGATCCGCACCCATGCCAACGGAAAGCCATGAGGGACGCGGAGCCCCAGCGCCGGGGTGCGGCGACGCAAGGGAGAGGAGCGCAAACCTCGTGCTCAGTGACGCGCCCGCGGACAGCGCCGACGCGGGTGGCGGGAGAGGAGCTCGGAAGATCGGTTGCGGCGGGGCGAGGGACGATGAGGCGAAGGTAATCTCTCCCCTAGAAAGAAAGAACGCTATCCAGTCAGCTTGAAAGCACACAAATGACACACAAAGACACACCTGCGTCCATGTCGACGACCTCGCCATCGACGTCGACATCCACGCTCTTCCTCCGCGCGCGCCTTCCCCTTCCCCTTGTCCACCCTGGGCGGGGCGTGCGTCGATACCATCGTGCTGCGTGCCGCCCGCGCCAGCATCTGGCTTCCACCGCTTGCGCATCTTGGGCGGACATATCGCCTGCTCCTCCCGCTCCCGCTTCCTGTCGCGCTCGTGGTCCCGTTCAGTCGCGCCGCTGCGACTTCCCTTGAGCCCGTCCTGCGCGCGGGCTTGTCTGAACAGAAGTCCAGTCAGTAACGACGCAAGAACAAGGAAGATTGGGTGGGGGAAGAATGGCGAAAGACGGATGGAGAGGGCGCGAGGGAAGGAGGAAAGCCGGGAAAATAAAATTCAGATTGAGGTAGGGAGAAGGGATCGAGGGAGGGCGTCGACGAAAAGAGAAGAAAACGCACCTACACCTTCGCCATCGCCATCGCTATCGCCGACGACATCCACCTCTCCTTCCTCCTGTCTCCCACCCGCGCACACCATATCCCTCCTACACGACGCATATCCCTCCTGCACGACGTCCCACCCGCCCGCGCGCTCGACGACCGCGTACGCCTTGCTCGTGCTCGCGTCCTCGCTGCTGCTCACATGCGCATCCGCGCCGGGACGCACATCTCCATGTCCCCCGCCTGCGTACACGGATCCCTACAGAGCCGGATACCCCTCCCCATACCCATGCCCATACACTCGCGCTCGCGCTCGCCCTCAAGCATCACCCCGCCCCACCCTCCGCTCCCTCTTACACGCTCGACGGCACGGACTCCCCGCGCGACGCCGATGAGGGGGCCCAGCGCGCGCGTGGCTCGGGCGGCGGGGCCTCGGAAGAAGGCGGTGGGGCCCGGGCCCCCGAGACGTTTAGGCTTCGGCTTCGTTGTCGTCGTCGAGCTGGAGGAGTGGCGCGTTGAGGAGGCGGATGTGGATATCGACGTGGAGGGTTATTCCTCTGCGTGGGCATTGGCGCAATGGGGGCTCTGTGGAGGATAAGAGTCAAGTCAGTATTGGAAAGGAGAAGACGACGCAAAAGGCGGATATGGGAGAAAAGCAGAATCAAACGAGGAGTGGGGCGTCAAGAAAGGAGAAGCGTGAAAGATGAAGGCAAAAGACAAGGAAGGAGCAAGGACGAGAAAGGGAGGGACTAGGGAGGATGAAGGAGGAAGGTCGGTACGACAGGAAGATGAAAGGAAAGAAAAGACGGAAGAAACGCACCCTCGATTCTCAGCGACCTCGCCAACCCGATGAACCGCGTTCCCATCGTCCCACTCCCACCCAACGTCAATCTCCTCGCCCTGCCTTAAGGCCTTCGTCGCAGAGATGCCAAAATGCGTGTTTGTTTCCTCTTCCTGCTCTCTATCCCTCTTCCGGTGTTGTTCATCCTCCCTCGCGCGCCGTCGCCCATGCGGGCCCACCAAATGCACGAACCGCTTCGGCGCGCCCGCATGCGCGTACCCGTTCGTCGGCGCGCGGAGGTACTCGCTCGTCGGCATTATCGTGCTCGGATAGCGCGCGAGGAGCGTCTGAGAAGGGGCGGGTGCGGCGGCGTGGGGCGCGTAGGACGGCAGAAGCATGGTGTACGCTGCCGCCGCGGAGGTGGAGGCGAAGGGCGATGGCGCGTACGGGTGCAGCAACGTTGGGTGCGGCGGGGCGTGCCGAAAACGAAGGGCATGTGTCCCTGCTGTGGAGGACAAGGCTCCAAAGCAGAGACGCCTCGCCATTGGGCAGCGTGCGCGCGGAGTTTGCGTTGGGTGGCGGCGTGCGGGACAATGTCGTCGTCGATGACGTACTGCGCCCGCTCGTCCTCGAGCTAGTCGTTGGTGGGTTAGGCGCCGCCGCCCATCCTCCTCATGCCGCGCCTTGTTACCACCGCCGCCGCCGCCGCCGCCGCCCGCGTCCATCCCTAGCTTGTGCTTCTGCGGGATCGTCGACCCGCTCACGGCATTCCCACTCCGTGCATTGCCATCCAAGTGGGCACCATTCGCGCCTCCGCCCTCCTCGCGGTACCAGTTCCTCTGCTGCTGCTGCGCCATCCGCGCGCTCGCCAGTAGACTCCTCCTCTGTTGCTGCTGCTGTTACTGGTGTCGTTCTTGTTGGTGATGGTGGAACTGTGCCGGGGGATCGACGTGTCCGTGCGTGTGCGTCGCGGGCAGCATTCACCATCGGAGGTGTGCGTCGTCCTACACCCTAGTGCAATCCAAGATCGATTTCATATGCACCAGACGACGAGAATTGAAGGTGACGGTGGGCGAGAAGAAGCGAATCCAAAGATAAAACAAAAAGAAAGGAATCCAGTCAGCACATCATTCCGAGCGGGCGCGGAGCGGCTCACCAATCTCGCTGGGGGTCCTAGAGACGCTATACAAGCTCCTCGTCAGCCTCGACCAGAGACAAGCGATTCCGAAGTACGCACCTGGCACTCCTTCTCTTTGCCTAAAGTCTCGGCGGTTCCTTCGAAGCCGAGGCGGAGCGGAGGGACGTGCACGGCTTGAGAGATCCCTGCGAGTACCAGGGAAAGGAGGACAAAGTAAGACGATGAGGAGGACGAGCGTGGCCGAGGAGTTGGAAGGGAAGAAAGTGGCTAGCGCTGGATCCAGCGAGAATTTGGAGCATGGGGGATAGCCTAGAATTGGAATTGGAGGGTTGGAGCGAAGGATTGGGGGCGGAGGACGACAGGACTGGCGGAGCAGGTCGGGCGTTAGTGGGAGAGAAGTGATGACGTACGGTGATCCGGGCGGAGCGCGCAGGCAGACAGTGCCAAATAGACGCGTCGCGTGGGGGCGGGTAGGGGTCACGTCGGGGGCGCAGCGTCGGGCGTATAGTGGAACGCGGGCGAGATGTAATTGAAGGCGGGGCGGATGTGGGCCCGAGGTCGCCGGATTTTCTGCGGACAGATGGCCGGGTGGTCGAATTTACAAGGGCAGCGGGGGCGCGGGGGGCGGGTCATTGAGCGGGAGGTGGTGCAGAGGGTGGGCGGAGGTGGTGTAAACCTGGGTGTAAGCTGGGCGGTGGCCTGCCGGCATCGAAATCGGTCAAAGCGTCAAATCTTGATGGAATTTTCAGAAAGAAAAAAAGGTTGGAGCCGCAGTACAGGGAGTAAAATTATGAGTTTTATATCATCGGGAGAGCTGAATGAGCACTTCCAAGGTATACAAGTTTAGCATACAATACGATTCTTGGTGCTTTCAGAATGCAGTTCATTCGTGAGCTGTAGGACGTTCAATAATAGGGTAGAATCGATACTATGATTCAATTGAGGTTGAAAGCTTGGGTTGAAACCGACGGGCAGATAGTACTGTACCATTTCGACCACAGGTTCAGGTGACGCGTAGGGTCGTGAACTGAACAATTTTCACTGACGGATGCTTTTTGGGGCCCAAATGGGTCCAATTACACGAAATTTTCGCTCCGGCATTCGCAGGTTTGCCATTTGCCATTTAGAGTAATTCCCCCATGATTCCGAGGAACGAACGTTGAATCCAGTGAACAATTGAGGTGACGGGTGACATACCGTGAACCTTTGGTCGAAACGGTACAGTAAGCTGGCGGCATCAAGATGTAGAGCGCCAGGTCTGTTACACCCGCCACCGGTTCAGAACTGCCTTTGATTCTGATTTTTTTTTTCTCAATTCCGTGGAAGCAGGGCAGGGGAGTCGGGTAAGGTTGAAAGGGTCGTGGAGGGAGCAAAAAAAGCCTACGACAGAACCAGAATATTCAGATATAAAAGAAGGTTTCAAACGGATGGTGCAAAGTAGGCTCTCCTAAGGCGGGATTGATATTGAATTGTCTGGCATAGCTAATACGTATTACGTACTGGTCCTACAACTGACACCCCAGATGCGGACGTTTAACGAAAAAAATGGAACGTCCGTCGAAACGCCTTGCCATTGAACCGGAAACGCGCAGCGCAATTGTGGGTGATGTATCGTGTTGTTATGTCTTGTTTACATCCTGCAACTCACGCGAAGAATCACGTGCGCAGCCCTTTTGCTCCGCACCGCCATGATCTTTTGCTGAATCTGAATCTGGCAATCGGTACCGCTGAGCTGTTCGATGAGGGCCGCAATCTCTTCGTGCTGAGGCGCTAACCGAGCTGCAACGCCACCGAACGTCATTGAACACCACTACGCCACATCCTGCGGTCCTTCGTCACCGCAGTCCACTCCGTACAGCCATGATCTTTTGCTGAAGCTGGCAATCGGTACCGCTGAGCTGTTCGATGAGGGCCATAATCTCTCTCCTGATCTTCGTGCTGAGGCGCCAACCGAGCTGGAACGCCACCGAACGGCATTAAATACCACTACGCCACATCCTGCGGTCCTGCGGTCCTGCGGTCCTTCGTCACCGCAGTCCAACGTTCACATTTCTATTAGCGTTCGCATAGACAGCACTGCCTTCAACTCGGACAGAATTCAACGTCGGTAAGTAACGCGGATAAAAACAATAATACAAATCAAGACCTGAAACGGCCGCACTCTGAAAAAAGAATTTTTTTCTGCACTGCAGTTAGTACTGACAAACATCCGCAGGGAGGCTGTTTACTGTATATTCCCACCCGTGTCCACTCCCGCTGCGGATTCGCTAATTTGGGGCTTGGGCCGCTTTGCCGTCCCGCAATTACATTATTCGTCAGCATTGAGGTGTAACCGTCGGAAACGCGGCTACGGGGATTATAACAGTGGGCCACGCAATAAGATCCTAGTCTGGAACCCTCCCTTTCTCTTCCCCGACTTCCGCCTTTCTCGCGTCAAACATAATGAACGCCCTCGGTCCGTACCCGTGTTAATTATCGTGACTGCTCGTCCTCACACTTTCTGAAGCTGCGATTCCTCGACTGGCTATGCGCGACGACGCGCCCCCCTCACCCGACGGGAACTACGGCTACATACCACAAGAAAGCATCGCCATTCTGTTCCTCGCCCTGTACGGGATCAGCACCAGTCAGTGCCGCACGTTGTTTTAATTTCCGCAGAATATTAATCCTGTCTGCAGTCCTGCACATCGGCCAGGCGACATACTACCGCATGTGGTGGCTCCTCCCGACAGCGGCCCTCTGTGGTGTCGGCGAACTGCTCGGATGGGGCGGCCGGCTCTGGTCCTCGATCTCGCCCATTGCAAATACCCCGTTCACCATTCAGTCAGTTGCTATCCGCGGGCTGTTGCGTAACGTCCTCATGGTACCCGTTGATTAGGATCTCTACGACGATCATAGCGCCAACACCGCTCCTGGCAGCGAGTTTTATCATCCTGTCACGCGTCGTCCAACAGCTCGGCACGTCGTACTCGTTGCTCACGCCTAAGTGGTGTAAGTTCGCCAAAAAAAAATTATCGGCATCGCTAATTGCTACAATTTTCGTCCGCAGACACTCTCCTCTTCCTCCCTTGCGTAAGTTTCTTATCTCAGGGTATGCGCCCAGGCTGACTGTTTGTACAGGACATCATTGCGCTCGTGGTCCAAGGTGTCGGTGGTGGTATAGCGTCGAGCGCGAATACCCTGTCAGGTGCCAATATGGTTCGTCACTCCATCCATCCTCTTCCCATCACGTCAATCGTAAGCTCAATCTTCCCCGTTGCTCAGGGCGCACACATCATGCTGGGCGGAATCGCCTTCCAATTCGGTGCGTGTCGTTCTTGAATGTATTCCAAATCTCCGACGCTCATTCCCGTCACCGTCAGTCGTCATAATAGTCTTCTCCGCAATCGGGCTCGATTTCGTGCGGCGCTATATCCGCGACAAGCCCAGGCACGCTGATTCAGACGGCACGCGCGGCGTGCTGACCCCGCGCCTCAAAATCATGCTCGCTGCGCTCACGTTCTCCACCACCGTCCTATTCATCCGGTGCGCCCTTCCCATTGACACCTCCTTCAATGTAACATCAGAACTAATTTAATCACTGAATTTAGTTCGGTCTACCGCATCATCGAGCTTTCTGGCGGGTGGGAAGGACGCGTCATCCACACGGAGGTGTACTTCAACGTGCTCGATGGCGGGATGGTCGTCCTCGCCATCTTCACGCTCAACTTCGCACACCCTGGGCTGCTGCTTCAGCCGGCGCCTGCGAAGACGGAGAAAATGGAGCTGGAGAGCGGGGAGATCAGCCGCGAGACCGTGGTATGAGGTATTCGATCCATTCACGATTTCACGGGCACGGACCAGATATAATGTCTTACCATTAGTTCATCTATAGAGTCGATAGTGTAGAACTGGCAAGATAATTAGGTAGATGCATGTAATGTATGGTATAGAATGGGAAACGCAGCCGTTCCTGATACCTACACTCGTGTGAGACACAGTCAGAAAATGTGGAAACACGCCCGAGCTTGAAAAAACTGGACAGAACATATTGATGTCCAGGACTTGCGGAATGGTCAAGTCTCGGCAACTTCCGCACTGCCTCAGTTTTGACTAGAAAAATAACCTGACCGATATTCCTCAACTCCATATGTTACAAAGTTGGTCTACAGAAGCCGAAGCGCGTGGGCAATGTGCGCATGCGGGAAGGGAAAGGGCCGATATAATCCGATCGGCCCGCAATGCCGAAGGAGTCAAGTGACTCGAGTCGTTCTTTTCTCTCTCTTTCCCTACACGCCACTACGTATTGGAGCGGGAGCTCCCGAGCATCGCAAGCCTCACATGCGTCGAGAAGCGCCGGTATACCCTAAAACAACCTCTCTGAGCCAAGGAAACCTCCTAGACCCGAGCTGGCCAACTGGACTTCAAGACAAGACCGAAAATCAGCTATGGCACTCTGTTCACCATGAGATTTCATTGTAAAGTCTCACGGCGGCTTGTGCCCATGTCCACACGCTATCCTCATTCGTACCGCCCATTCTGCCACGCAATATGTATTTCGACTTCTCAGAATCTAGAAACGCGTCCGGTTGGGATGAAGCGCATTCCGGAACCCCGGTTTTGGAAACACACTCGCACCATTCTCCGGAGGCATTAAGGGTCAGTATTCAAGGGCCGCTCGCATGCTGGGTAACATCTCACGGCCGTGCAATTATATTCTCCGACTCGAACAACATCAAAAGAGGTTTGGTTCCTGTTCTTCGAAGAAAACCGGATTCACTCAGGCTATCTCCGCAGTAAATCATTTACAGATCGTGCCAAGCGCATTCTCACGGCGGCTTCACAATAAGCACTTGATGATTTGTGCTGCTCGGTCTTTGGTGGCTGCCGCAGCCGCACACCGGTGGCTTCGATTTTCCACAGAAGTTACCTATATACCACTGCCGGGTCCCTCAGTGCGCTGCTTCCACGCACACCCGGTTCCCCTCCAACAATGGGGAGTACCATGGATCTCACCTATGGGGCCATGTTCATCGGCGGTAAATGCTTCCAGTCGTGACCGCATTCTGTGCTCACCCGCCCTCAAGTGTTATTTGCTACCTTGTATGTATAATGGGGACGCGCGAGATATTGTACTGATCCCAGCCCGCTATAGCTTCCAGGGTGTTCTAACCGTTCAGGCATACATATACTACGAAAGCTTCCCCGAAGACCTTCGTCGGTTGAAGTCATTGGTAAGATCGCGTCGACGGGCCGCAACAGGCTGATAATCCTATAATTTAGGTCGCTGTCGTGTGGTGAGCCAAAACTAAATCCACATTTGCGGCATTGCTTATTCCGCAGGCTTCTGGACGCGGTACACCTTGTCCTAATCTGCCAAGCGTGCTACCACTACCTCATAACAAGTTGGGGCAACAATGCAGCGCTCATGTTATCCACACCGGAACTTGACCTGCATCTCATATTCGTGGGCATGGCTACCCTCCTCTGTCAAGCATTCTTCCTTCATCGGTGAGCCATTCAATCGTGTTTATGTTCGAAGCTCTTACCTCTCGCTCTGCAGAATCTGGACGTTCAGCAGACGGAATTTGCCGCTGACGATTGTTCTGAGCGCAGCGTGTCTGGCGACATTCGGGCTCCAAGTCGCTCTATCCGCACAGATCATTATTGTGCCGACCGTTTCGTATTTCAGTCACCATACCGGAGAGGTGGTCGCAGCTTTTTCTGTCGGTGGCATTGGTACGTTGCAGGTGTGTTCACGGTTCGTATGCATTTTATTCACCAAAAACAACACAGTCGACGTATGCATCGCGCTCGTATTGGTCTTTTACCTCCAACAGGGAGAGACCCATTTCGATCGGTGTGTCGTTTCTCTGGTTTCTGTGAACTCGACTGGCTCAACATTTGGTGTCAAGAACGAACTTCGTTGTTGCTCGGGTTCTGCAGTACACTGTGGCCACAGGTCTCGCCACCAGGTGTGTCGTTCTTCATCTTAAACACCTGCAATTGCATGCTGACCTTTGAATAGCATACTCGCAATCGCGTGCATGGCTGCGGTACGCTCCTGTGAAATCTAGCATTTTAGAGAATAACGAACCCCCGCAGTATCTCGCCGCGCCACACACCTTCGTGTTTATTGTCAGTCCTCGCCAATTTTCTGGTCTGCGTTCTCTGACACTCCTCAGGCAATGCACTTCTCTCTCGGTCGCCTCTATACCAATGCCCTCCTTGCAACGTGAGCGGTCCTTTCAACATCGTATTCTCCATATCTTACGCATATTTCTTTGTCGTTCAGCCTCAATTCGCGCCGCAGTCTGCGCCAGATGCCACACACGCAGCCCTCCGCGCCATCGTTCTCGGTGATGACCACGCGCGTAATAACGGTGCGTAATCCCCACATTTGCGATGGCCGTTTACTGAACGAAATCCGTATGGGTTGTAGACGACGACTGACGACGAATACCCACTGGCGTATATATCCCCGAGCCCGAAGGACCTGCCGACAACATCCATGTCCCACTGAAATCTGGATGTTTGGATTGGAGGAGCGGGAGAAAAGAATAAACCAATAGAGAGGCGAGTTTGGCGTTCGTTCAAGCTTGTGTATACCATTTTTCGAGTGTACAGTACTGTGTTTCTTTCGTTCGGGTGTAGCATGCTTGGGTTGAACTTGAGACAGAGTCTTCTTTGTCATAATGACCCTGCTTGATTGCGTTTTAGTTACGACTGTACTGGATAGTATCAGTAACATTCTTAAATCAATTTAGCTTCGAAACATGCCCAATTTCCCAATTGTCCTCTGAATTCAGCAATCCCTGCTAGATTGCAAACACGAGTAAACCATCAAGTTTAATTCGTTCGTGTACTATCCTAAACAATTACTACGTTGAAATGTCTACGCCAAAACGCATTCCGCCTTTTGGATTGTTGCCCCATCCAAGTTGAAATCCGTACGGCTCCAAAACACGTTCCAGACCCGCCTCGTTCTTGACACGATGCAGCTCTTCCAGCTCTACAAACGCACTGTCGGCGAGCAAGCCCATCGTTGCGCCGATGGAGTAAGGGGGTTTTGTGAGCACGTTGTTGGTCTTTCGCACGGAGACCGCTGTCAGCAGGCCGCAAGCCAGAACGCAGGCGAGCAGCGCCTGAAGGATCCGGGTCGGCGTCTCCGCCTGGACAATGCGGGTGTTTTGGTAGTTCACTACCACGGCCATCGGATGCTGGGCGGCATCTGCGAGCGGGATCTGCTCGTAAAGCGACGCGTGAATAGCCCAGTACGCCGTGTATAGCGCCTGGGCCGCAGCGGTCAATGCCGAGGGATCGAGGAAGGTCTCCAGCGGCGTCGACGTATTTTTGAGAGTCATGATCTGGAAGAACGTGTCAAAGGAGAGGCTGGAATTGGTTTCGAACGTCGCAGGCGGGAGGTTTGTAGCTAAGTGACCGGACTCGTTGGCCGGGAAACTGTCCATGGTGGTTGTATTGATGGGGGTTGAACTGTCGATGGACAATATTTTCACCGTGTCTTGCTCATATGCCAACGTCATATTTTGGGTGGCCCTGCGCCACCATAGGGATTAAAATATGAACGGAATGCAAAACAGTAGATCTCACATGGCTAGAGTATACGAGGTGCACTGCACGACGGTTAAGTCTTTGATTTGACTGGCGTTGTTGGCTTGCGTGCTCCCGTATATGAGGGCGTAACCACCGCACTGCAAGGGATACAGTTCCCCAAACCAGCCCGGGGAAGTGGGGAAAGTCAGGAGCACCGGTTGAATCGCGTTGGAGCTGCACAACAGCGTTCCGTTCGGCGCCGTCGGTAATGGGAGCTGTAACACATTTGGGGGGACGACGAGATCTGACCCGGTAAGCTGCCTGCAGTTTACTAAATCCGCGCGCATAACCTGGAGAGGGAGGTTGATGGTGGTGTTGGGGGAATGGACAATCTGGCCTAGCCGGACTGTGTCCAGATGTGCGATGGCGCCGACAGGTGTCGTCCAAGCCGGGAGAGGAAGCTGGTACTTCTCAATCTGAGAAAGTGCAAATATCTCCCCGGGGAGCTGCATGTAAGCGTTGGTCGGGAATTCCACCGGCGGAAGTATCGACGTTGTGTTGAACGTGCTCGCGGCCGCCAACTGCACCAATTCTTGGGCAGGTTCAGTAGCGGTGGTGATAAGACCCGAGACCACGATTTTCAGGAACGGCACCGTCAGCATTATCAGAGCGCAGGAGAGGCCGACGAGGCTGCGATATCTGACCGCATGTAATACCAGCCCTGCGTTTGTCTGTGTGGCAGGGGAATAGCGGACGGACTTCCGTGCGGGTTGCGGGCTGCGGTGCATCGCGAAGAACGGCTCTAGTGTGCGAACACTGAACGTGTACGAGGAAAGGAAGATGCCGAGGACGAAGAGATAGGCGGGGGCGGCGTACGTCCATGAGTCTTGATTAGAAGGAATGAAATCTGCGAAACCGCGGTTACTTTCGCTTTTCCGCAGTCCGATCTCGAGCCCGATTATTGTACCAATGACGATGAGACACAGTGAGACCTTGAATATCGGGTGCAAGACGAAGGGGCGCCACACTGGTGCTTTGATGAATTTGGGAGCGATCTGAGAAACATATGAGCGAGGAATAATTTGCGAGCTTAAATTGAATCGCACCGGAGGGACTGTCCCACTTCTCTCAGTTTTAATGCGAAATTCCTCGTCGTTCGCGATGGAAAACGACCAATCTTCCAATAGAACGCTGGTCTCAGCGTTTGTCGCCGTTACGGTGTCCTTGATAATTGCGGAGATATCGTCGTGGTCGGATTTCAGGAGGAAGGCCTGCACAGCGATTGACGACGGATCCATCGGGAGGATGGTCTGTGGACGAAGCAAGTAGACTCCGACGACCGCGGCCAGTAAGACACTCAGCGCCGCTTGGGCGATGCGTACGCTGGTCTCTCTGGCTACGAGCTGGCGGGTGACATTTTTCACCGTTCCCGAGAGCGGCGCGGCGGATGTCGGGGCGGTTTTCACCAGCAATGCCTGCGCGACATCTGAGAAGACACCGGGGAAGGTTTCCGCGCTCGCATTCATCAGCGTGGAGGGGTTCATGAGGTCCGGTGCGCTGACATTCTGCCCGTGCCCGATGAGGAAAAACCAGGGGTCGCAGTCGCAATTAGTCGACTCCATGGCGGTGTTTCCCCAGGCGCCGAAGAGATCTCCCTCCAGTGATGTCGAAACCGTATGGCCACGTTGAACACCATTCGTCGAGTTGATCCACTGGAGCATTCCGCGCCATCCATCAATCATCGCCGAGTCAGCAGTATGAGATGCGACGGAGGCCTCGACAGGCGCCGAAGGGGGAACAGATACGTCGAGAAGGTACTGGGAATAGGTCGGGGAACATTCTGCGGCGGAGGCAGAGACGAATGTGAAGTTGCTCATAGAGGCGAGTACGAGGGCGGTGGTATATACAGATGAGCCAGGGCAAGTGTGATTATACACGCGCCCAAAGTAGCATGGATCTACATGGTGAATAAAGTGAGTTGAGAAGTACGAGGACGAGCATTAAGACGCACCCCCGGAACACGATATAAAAACATTGCTATCGGTTAACTTGTATTTCACTTGACATCCGGCGGCATCGACATCTACGAAGAACGCATATGCATGTGGAAATCCCACGACATTCGAGACAATCGAAACGTTCCCGCCGTACGAAGCAACAGCCTTCGTGCACTCGAGGCCAGCAGAATACCCTTGCGTTTGGGCGGTGAGAGTATCTGCAGCCAAACCCGAAGAATATTCGAACGCCTCAATCACGATGTTGTCCGCTGTCGTCCATTGTGGCCGGGAAAGATTGAGCACCTGCCGACCGAGATAAGAGTTTAGATAATTCTTGTCCGCCAAGATCGCGGGATCGAAGGCGGTGAGCAAGGAGCGGTCTAGGGTGGTGCTGAGATTGAAATTGGCGGCAGATGTATGCGGGTTGTCTTGGATTTTAAAGAGCGATGTGGTGACGATTCCTGCGAGGGCGGTGCTCCAGAGGCCCAGAGTCGTGAGCAGGACCACGGTGTGCCGGTATTTGAATGCGGTCCATACACCGACCAGAACATTGTTACCGATGTAATCCAGGAGCCAACCTTGCTGTGCAGGGGTGGGCCCGCACGACATCGCAGCCCAGGGAATCAAAATCTTCACCTGCAGGTCGTACGCAGTCCAAATCCATTGGACAATCATGAGTAGCGCGACGGGGGCATAAGTCCACATGAACTGCGCGCCCACTGATGGGGCATTATAGGGAGACTAGAACGATGGGTTGTCAATATCCAAGTCACATGCTGCAGAGAATCACGAACATGACGATAAAATAGCTCCAGCCCAATTATTAGAAGCAGAAGGAGCGCGGCGAAGAGGCAGATGGGAACAATGTGCAACAGTTTCGGAGACCACGAATGCTGAATGGATCCAATTGCGGTCGAGGACTTGCCGTCATCCTCCGTATCGCTTGCACTAAACTTGTCACTGTACTGTCCAGTGGCCGGCAGCGAGGCACCCAAGACTCCTAGGACCAGTAATTGTGAGTCGCAGTGTGGCCATGCGTTGCAGACCTACCTTCATCTCGAGCAGTAGCTGGCAATTCCATATACGAAACGTCGTCGTATAACTGCTGTGGATCGAAGGCTGGGCATCCGCAAAATGAGCGGTCAGATATTCCGATTGAGGAGGCCAATGCAAGTTGACGCTCACCATTGCCTCCTCCGTTCATGACTCCTGAAAGGATTGTGGTGTTGAGACGGCTGAGCTGTGTGGCGGTACTTCTTAGTCTTGGTCTTGTCCAGTGGTCCCTGGAAAGAAACGGGTCTGACGTCCGCTCCACCAAACGCGAGCCGTCGGTGAGCGGCGAGCGCCCATAAGTAGGCGAAATGATGCGGCAGGGCCATCACAGAAAATTACGCCTAGAAAGGTCCAACGCTTTCCAGAGGCGTAGGATGACGGCACCACTGTGTGACCCTTTGCAGTCTCAATCTTGGACCAAAGTAGACTATAAAAATTCCAGAAGAAGGAACGAGTTAAAGATGTATTGCACCTAAGTGTACCTGTAGGAAAATCATCCGCGTCGAGGTTAAATCCGCTTGATGGATGACTTGATCCCAACAGCCAACATTACAGCATTGAGGCATCAGCCCGAATATGCGGGCGGGTTGGATTGTAAGCTTGTTGGCTTCGTTGATTTCAAGCAGATTAGCACCTATCAAGACCTATCAGCTCATATACATACCATACTCACAACAGGACGACGGCACCAGCGACTGGCGAGATGATGGAATGAATGCAAGAAGCTGTGCGCTGTGATGGTATCATGGTATCACGATCAAATCACCCTGACGATTTGTTCGTGTCCGGACTTCAATGCAACACTCGACGCGAGCCTCTATGCCAACATGACGGCCGATATCTCGCTTGGTGTCCGTGTAACTGATGGTTCTTTTTTCTAACAATCACTGTGTTCGACGTCACACTCGGTGCGCATGCGCACCTGAAATGCCTGCTCGAACTACATACTGATTCGTTTGTTAATGCAGATATTGACAGTACATTTTCTTCGAAGCTACATCTGTTGGCTTCGGCCTCGGTCATTGGATTCATTCACTGGCCCCCTTTGGGCCCCCTCGTAGAATCTGATGGTTGAACTCACAGGGAACATTCGATACGGGACAGATAACTTTGTACCAAATTTTGTCTGGGAGGTTCGCCTTCCGTTCGTGTTTCATTCAATTCGGCACTGACAACCAGGTAGGGCTTGATTCTCCTAGGTTTGTCTACGACATCCTGATCATCCATACAAAAGTTATCGCTCATATTCATTCTTCAGCATTTTGAGCGTCGATCCCAACTTCAAGCTCCTCGGACATATCCAAGCCGACCTGGATTTTGCCGTCGATCTCGAGACGAGCTTCTCTTACGACTTGGAAGATAACATCGCATTCTTGTCTCCTCAAACAATGAGTAGCTCGAGTTCTTTTCCCCGCCTTACGCAGCGCTTTAGTTTTAGTTGAGGATTTTTATTGGGAGCCATGGACTGGTGTATTTGAAGATCTCGGTTTTTATTAATAGAGGTGCCTTGCAGCCGCCATTCGATTTAAATAGGACTATGACTATTGGATGCCAGGCGTATTCAGGAAAGGCGTGAATCCCAAACCTTTTTGTGGGAGGCAGCAATTATCCGCTGGGGCAAGAAACTAGACAAGTGACGGCACAGATGTGGACGGACCGGATTTATTACTATGGTGGATAATTAAAGTAGTCCACCGTCAAATGTTGGAATCACCCCCAACCGCTGAAAGAGATTGATCTTTCTTAAATTTTCGTTAATTGAACGTTGTGGTCTTCATAAAATCCCTGCCCTGCAGGACCAGATCCCTACTTCAACCAGTACTTCGGGCATCCTCGAGAACGGTGCAATTCCAGTTTATCTCCCGGTCGCCTATGCATATCAGAGGGCGCCGCGTCCCTAGTCTTCGATATTAGTGCGAATATCGCTATGGGCAAATCATTAAAACACATTAAAGATTCTTCGAGTTTTGCTCGCCCTACCGTGGACTTGAGGTTGTGCGGAATGCCTCTAGTCCAGGCTTCAGTGGAGCTATTTCCGGGATCATGGAATTTAAAGACGTACCAAAGTCAAACTACGCAGAATATAATTCCTGGTCCGAAAAGACAATCGTCTGGGAATTAACCATGCAAGCGCGCTGGGCTTGTTGGTGCGTATTTGTCCCCATCGACGCGACGTGATGTATCACGTGGTCGTCGTGGACCTCCTTCGACTCCGAGCATTGCAAATGTCGCCGCCTGATCCAGAGTTCTGACCAGCGAAATGGCTGGCACCTCCCACCTGCTATCTAACATGATGGTTTTTCAGTACGAATTCTCCTGGAAATGTGGCGTGTTTCTCCTGCGCGCAAATAAGCAATTGGTTTTCGAGATGTAAATTTATTCAATCTCATCCAGTATTACAATCGCACCGCAGATATCCTCAGTGTGCCCATGTACACGTCCTCACCGTGCTCCCCGTCGATTTCCACCGATTCCCAGCACCACGTGCAAATAAACGGACCAGCAAATGCTACACTTTTCGCCCTTTCTTGTGACTGACGGAATCGCTCTACAGCGCAGCAGCCTCCCCCGCGATGCGCCCAAACACCATCGCTTCGAGCAGCGAGGAGCCCGCGAAGCGGTTGCCCCCGTGCACGCCCCCGATGACCTCCCCTGCTGCGCGGGATCGGGGCTACGGAGGCGGCGGAGGACCCGCGCCTGCGCGTCGACATTGAGCCTGCCCATGGTCTGCGGCAAGGGAAATCGTCAGCGAGTCTCAGAGGATGTGTAGAAGGTGGGACGGACGTAGTGCACGACGGGCGTAATGATCGCGCCGTGGAGAGGCTCGTCCGCTGCGCATTGCGCGTTGTGGAATGTCTCTGTGGATACCCAATCAGTATGGCATGTGCCAGCGCACTAGGAGGATATGTACGCACACTTCCCTAGTGGATCTGGCTGCGCACCGGACGCGTACGTTCCGTGGCTTGTGAACGAGGCAAGTACATTCTCCAGCGGGATGCCTGTGTCCGCCGCAAACGCCGCCGCGTCGGGATAACGCTTCACCAGGCCCTTCGAGACGTAGAACTCACCTAGCGAAGGGCCAGGAATCCGAAGCCGCCAATGAAAAAGAGGAACGCACAGTGCTACCGCACCTCCACCGCCGCCGCCGCATTCAGGACGAGACGCACGGGCCCCTTGCCCCCCCTCCTCCGCTGCATGCATCGCCGCAGTGACGACGTCCCGCCGCTCGACCTCGTTCGTGAAGCGCTTGCCAGTGACGTCGAGGAGCAGTCCGCCTACACCACGCAGCGCCTCCGCCGCGAGGAACTTCGTCTTGCGGTGGGGTTCACGGGGTCGACGAAGCCCGTGGGGTGTACCTGTACCTAGTCGAGGTCGAAGAGGCCTGCGGGCTGCGCGAGCGCAGCGGCGAGGCGCGCGCCGTCGCCCGTTACGTGGTCGGCGTTCGTCGTCGCGAGCACGAGCAGGACTGGGCGGTGCTGCGCGAGGAAGCCCCCGGGCGCGAAGTCCGCTGCGTAGCCGCTGTGGGATTAGAGGATTAGTGCTGCTGGGTGTACATAGATGCGGGACACGTACCCAGTGGCCAGGATAACGTTCCCGTAAGCGATGGCGATGCTGCCGGCAGCGTCGTACTCGACGCCCACCACGCTGCCTCCAGCAGCTTCACCACCCGCACGCTCTTGACGATCTCCACGCATGCGTCGTCGGCGGCAGCGAGCGCTGTGAGGCGCTTCATGAGCGCGGAGGTGATCGCCCCGCCGGGGGCACTGGACTTGTCGCGGTGGGTGCGCGCGACGGAGTGCCCACCGAGGCGCGAGACGAGCGAGAGGTCGACGCCGAAGGAACCCGTGAGCTCGGCGATGACGGACGCGGAATTGGTGGTGAGTGCCGTGAGGAGGGCAAGATCCGCGCCTGCGGAGGCGGCGGTGTCGGAGTAGCTGCAGGGACGCTGTTAGTACAATTGTCAAGACAGGGACGGAAATGGACGTACAAAACTTCGCCGCTGTCGTGGATATCGAGGGCTTGGGCAAAGAGCCCTGGGGATCCGCGAAGCGTGCGATAGAGGGGGACTAGGGGGTAGAGGAGATGTTACGCCAGCGCTTGCCGCTCAGGACATGAAAGTAGAGAAGAGGCTGTGTGCCGCCGACATGCCGAAGTGGCTGAGACACGAACTAAGCAAGTCCATAATTACCCCTGCCTTTCGCACTCACTTACTACTGATACGCTCCCCTCACATCCTGCTGTGACGTATTCACGGATCACTTTGAACACGAATTCTTCGTTGATCAAGTCCTATTCCGCCTCCGCTGTCTTCTCAGGCAAAAACTCGGTGGCATGATGCTCGATATCCTCGCCATTCCAGAACTCCTCGACCTAACTATCGACCAACTCTCGAATTCGAGACGCGATATCTACGCATGCGCTGTCGTCTCCAAATCATGGCGCCGCCGTGCCCAATACCACCTCTTCTCGAATATATCGATAACTCGCGCTCTCCGCAACGAGGACACTACGGATGCTAGGGTAGCTCCCCGGCTCGCCGAGGTAATCGAAAACTCTCCCCACCTCGGGACCCTCATCCGAAGCATGGATGTGTCGCTCGAAGTGTCCGTCCTCGGTATCCTGGCACAGCTGCCACTCCTGAATCTCCGCGAGGTCACACTCCGCTGCACATCCGCCCAGCGTGCCCTGCGCGCCGACCGTGCCGTCATCGCGGACGTGCAGAGCATCTTGCACAATCCCGCCATCCAGATAATCAATCTCGAAGGCCGGTATCCGTCCATTCCCGTCCTGAACGAGTACTTCCACGACTGCTCGCGGAACATAATAACACTCAAGGGCATCCAGCAAGGGCGATTCATCGAGTTCGATGCGGTCACCGAGGGTGGCACTGACGACGAGGAGCTTGGACTGGATGAGAACGTCCCGCCGAAGCTCAACCTCGTGGCGCTCGCGGCATCCACTAACTTCGGGCAGTGGCTTCGCAATCCCCGCTGCCCATTCGCGTTCTCCCGCCTCACGATGATAGTCATGATGGAGGCCTACTGGTCAACATTACAACGGACCCTCGCGCCATCGCTCCCTCGCCTCGAATATCTAAAGCTGTTCATGTGTACGTCCCATAAAATGCCTCTTGACCTTTTATCACATGCCACCCAGTCGACGGCGAGCAGCAAGTGGACCTCAGTCCCTTTCCTCTTCTCCGAAAGTTCAAGATCTCCGTCGCTCGTGAGCCCGACATGCGCCCCCTGCTCACGGTGCTCGCGCGCCTCCCAGCGACAAACCGCATCTCCGTCGTGAACATACGCTTGCACACGGTGACGCCCGCGCACGAGGGGCTCCTCCGCATGTTCGACGCGGGGCTCGCGAAACTCGGCACGACGACCATGCGCGCGCTGGTGCGCGTTGAGTTCGATCTTCCGCTCACGCAGAGCGTCTCTGCGGAGACGTTTACCTCGTGGATGCCACAGGCGGCGGCCAAGGACTGGCTGGATGTCCTCACGAGATAATACAGATTCCGTATACTATATAGCTCATCTGGAGGAATGTGGTTGTAGTCGAATCGGTTGAACTATGCCCATATACTCGCGCGGAACAGTTGGACGTAAATTTAAGCAATTTGAAGGTTTCCCGCTGATGTTCAGTCGTATTGTATTCTTGGTGTACCTCTGACAGGAAGATCATTATCCAAGTTCGCAGCTGCGATAACGGTGCTCTGCTCTACTCCCCTCCGGGCAAACTCAAATTCTGTAGATCCTAGGAGAGTTTGACTGCGAAGGTTGAATTAAACTCCACGTCATGGAGGGCATTCATTTTCTTGAGCGGTTCAGCGGTTGCCACTTCCGGTTTCCACGGGCGACGACCGTTCGCTGGACGGGTGACTTGGGGAATGGGAACTCGAATGCTTTAAGTGATCTTGACCACGGGTGCCGGCGGGTGTATGTACTTGTAGCGCGCCCTAAACCGGCAACCCCGCCATTCCAAGGGCTTCCCAAACCGGTGCATCTTTTTCACCGAAAACCGTGGGCAATTTGGGGTGTTTTCGGGCAAATTACAGCCCTTGGAATGACCAATTTTCCCACCCCGCTGGCCTCTTTCTCCTCGAAGAAGGAGCGACCCACGACCCAGCTCCCGCAAGAGCTCGTGGAATACATCATCGATTTCCTCCACGATTCGCCGCGCGACTGGCCGGCATGCGCCTTGGTTGCCCGTTCATGGGTATACCCCACACAATCCCACATTTTCCAATCTGTTCGTCTCGTCTGGCCCCTGCTAATAAACGAGCGCCTCTGGGCTCACTTCGAGGCGCTGAAAAATGAATCCCCACACCTCATTCGGCACGTGCGCTACCTGTATGGTCATGGCAGAAACCAAGGAAAATTGGTCATTCCAAGGGCTGTAATTTGCCCGAAAACACACCAAATTGCCCACGGTTTTCGGTGAAAAAGATGCACCGGTTTGGGAAGCCCTTGGAATGGCGGGGTTGCCGTCCATCTCCGTACTCTCCACCATCTCGCGCATCGTCCCCGAGTCCGTGATCGACGTCGCGTCGCGGTGATGGTGTCAGGTCCGCCGGAAGAGTCTGTGCAAAAGAAAAGCGAAGCTAGCGCCAAGTTAGCGCATTCAGAAAAGAAGAGGAGGAGAATGAACGAAAAGGGGCAGAGGATGCGGCACGCAGAGGAAGGGTGGCGCCACGAAGAAGCCGGCGTGCGCAGGATGCCCTCGCTTGCACAAAAAAGAAAAAAGAAAAAAGAAAAAAGAGAAAGCAATCACCTCCACCTCCGCCTCCGCACTTTGCGTCTTGTGGAACTGCGTGTCCAGAGCCGCGAACGAAGACGTGACCTGCTGCGACGTTAGCTGCTGCCCGGCGCTGATGCAATTGCGGTCTTTGCCGCTGCATGTAGACGGTGGCGGCGGTATCCACTGCCACGGGGGAAGACGCAGCGGCGGAGGAGGCAGCAGACGTCGCCCCAGGATTTACGTCGAGCGCGATGTTGGTGGTGGACATCGTCTGCTTGGAGGACGTTCTCGGTGGCGCCGGGGTCGGCATTGCTTGGATGATCTGCGCGGGAGGGAAGGGGCGAATGGTGAACGGAGGAGCGAGATTAATAGGTACGTGACCAAACAAGAGGACTGCGAGCACCGCGGAACACACCTAGATTTATTGGACTTCATTCTTGATCTTGCCGATTTGAAGGGGCGGCGGCTGCAAAAAACAAGAATATAAATTAGATTTCAGATATTAGAAAGGATCGTCATAGAGGAGATGCACCTATAGAGCCGGACGCAGCGGCGTTCTGTAGGTCGACGGTGGTCAAGTCCGGTCTGCGAGGCAATCTCCATGAGAAGGACATATTTCTCAAGTGTCTAGGGAGAGGCAGGGTACCGATGAAGACGGCGCTGGTCTTGGCCTTGCTGTTCCCAGCCACACGATCGCGGCTCTGGAACTGGTCGTCCAAAAACTCAATCAATAGCGCTATCGCAGAAAAGAAAAGAGAAGGATTGTAAATTCAAAGCGGCGTGATTTGGGGGGATGGCGGCAGAGGCAGCCAGCGCGGGGACAAGTAGAGTAGTTCTTCGCTCAGAATCACCACATCTGGCGAAGATTGGGCAGCATCAGAGCGTCGAGATGGTGTCGGCCAGGTTCGGTCCGATCATTGATCGGATTTGTCGGGCCTCGCGTGCATTCCTCCAGGTTGATTCGTCTTGTTTACAGCTGAAGCTGACAGCCTACCCTAGGTTCCCACAACCTGAAGTTAGATCACTTCAAGTCGGATAGCTTCAAGTTCAAAAAGTCGACTCGGACTCGGACGTTAATGTTGAATGTTGAACGTTTAACATAGACATACATAATCCTCCCGACTTTTGAATTATCCAAGCTGGTGGACGGATCTCAATGCCAAATCTGGCTCGGATCCTGCTGGGAAGCTTTGACCCAGTTCAAATTAAAACTACTCTGCACCATCAAATGAAGCACGGCTATCGACAAGGGGGAGAAGATCCTGTTCTGGGGAAGCACCTGTGGTGTCGGCCACGGGATCTCCATGCTACCGTAATTATCACACACTTCTCCGTCTTTCCCGGTCCGACACATTTTAATCCAAATAACTGTTGCAGTAGCAGTGCACCTGCTAGTCACCTTGGAACCCATTTGATAATTATTGGTATTTACCAGAACACAGAGCAATAACATAAATTGTATTAACATAACCTAAGCTTTTCCGTAAGAGTTGTATTTAGGCCCTCTGCCTCCCTCAATTTTCCCAGTTGTTCATATGTCACTGCCAGATTTTGCATTGTTTCCACGGTCCATTTATGCTTGTCACCCAGCAAATCCATCTGCCCCTTGAGTGCTGCAGCCCCAAGCTCCTCAGCCTCCTGCCATCTTTGTAACTTGTTGTATGTAGCTGCTAGATGGCTCATGGTACGCAGGGTGTCTATATGCTGGTCCCCCAAAGTACTCCTCCGTTTCTCAAGTACCACAATCTGAAGCTGCTCTGCCTCCTTCAATTTCCCCAGCTTTTGGTATGTTACTGCCAAATTTCCTATTGCCATCAAGGTGTTTGGATGGTTTTCACCTAGAATATTCCTACTCTTTTCGAGCATCACAACCTCAAGCTCCTCTGCTTCCTTCAATTTTCCCAGGGTCTTGTATGTGACTGCCAAATTCACCATAGCTATCAAGGTTGTTGGATGGTTGTCACCCAATAGATTCCTCCGCTTATCAAGTACCATAACCTTAAGCTCCTCAGCTGCCTTCAATTTTCCCAGGTTTTGGTATGCAGCTGCCAAATTACCCATAGTCTGGAGGGTATCTGGATGATTTTCACCTAAAAGAATCCTCCGCTTCCCAAGTACCACAACCCCAAGCTCCTCTGCCTCCTTGAATTTCCCCAGGTTTAGGTATGTGAATGCCAAGTTCCCCATACCCTGCAGGGTATCTAGATGGCTGTCACCCAAAACATTCCTCTGCTTCTCAACTACTGCAACTCCAAGCTCCTCAGACTCCTTCAGTTTTCCCAGATTGCAATATGTCAAGGCCAAATTTCCCATCACATGCAATGTTTTTGGATGATTGTCACCTAAACCATCCTTTCGCTGCCTCAGCACCACAACCTCGGATTCTTCTGCCTCCTTAAATTTGCCGAGGTTTCTGTATATGCATGCCAGCCAATACATGGCTTCAAGAGTATCATGATGGTCCTCACCCAGAAGATTCCTCCGTTTAAGAACTACTGCTGCTTGAAGTTCCTCTGCTATTTTAAGCTTCTCTCCCCATACATACATTTTCCCAAACTCATGTCTGAAATCTGGGATTAAATTTGAGTTGACTTGGTTCAGGAAATCAATGTGAGGTTGAATCCAAAGGCTAGCCAGGTGGAGATCATCATCTGATACTCCTGCCAGTGACATTCCTACTATTGCAACCATACAATGATGGTAGGGTTCTTCATTGGAGAGACTGCTCCGAGTCCAGTCATGCACAAGTGGATGGATGGAAAACATCTTTTTTTGTGGGTGGAAATTAATCAGTGAATAGGATCTGACTTCATTTGTCATGTCAATAAAGCAAAATGAATCCCACACTCCATCGGGTGCTAAGAACTGTGATAAGAATTCAAGTGGCATCTGGAGCTCTTTTTTAGAGGGGCTAGACGGTCCAAATTTGTAGGCTGCAGCATTCTTGAATATTTCCTCTGAGATCCCTTGATGATGCAGCAATGAGCAGAGTTGTAGAAAGGTTGCTGCGGGTTGACTGAGCTGATCGAAACTGATCTGCCATGTGGTATAAACTGTCCAGGCATAATTATCGTGTGACTGAGCAGGTTTTTGGCTCAGTAATCGAACCCGATTCTTTTCGTAGAGTGCCAGATAGCCGTCAATATCTCCTGACTTTGCGATGAATGCACCAGCTTGAATTATTGCCAGGGGCAGATAATGGAGCACCTGGGGAAAATGTTGAAAAAGATATATGATGTATGAACATGGTGGATTACCTTCACAATACGACCAGCAGTCATTCTGTTATGATCTGAGGTCTCTTCCCCAGCACTTCTCAGCAATAGATCCACAGCATCTACGTGTTCCATGTCAGAGACAGGAGAATGACACCCAGCATAAACACAAAGTCCAGGGTTTCGAGACGTGATGATGATGTTGCCATGATCACATTGCGGGAAATAATTATTCAGATTGATCTTTGGATCATCAGCATTGTCAAAGAATAAAAGCCAGTCTTCCTGTTTGCTTCTCAGGTATTGAAGGGCATCCTGCGAAGACTCTCCAACAGCCTTTGTCTTGGCTATATTTTTCAGACCGGTGTCAATTGTGTCAATGGAACTACTGTCAATGAAGAAAATATCGGTGAAGCTGAAGATCAAATGAATACACTTCCGAACTTTCGCATCTGGAAGCTCACTTAGAGGTTGATTCTGCTATAAACTTGAGTGCAATCTGGCTTTTTCCAGCACCACCTAATCCATGCAGCAGAAAAACATCTGGCTTCCCTGCTGTCTGCATGAAATATTGGTGCATTTGCTTGAGAATGATCTGTCTCCCATGAAATATTCTGGAAGGCGAAGAACAATTGTTGATCCTTTGAAGCACTTGGACTACTGGAGCTGAAGAAATACAGATGACATTAGATACTTGACCTTGCCAAAAAAAAACAAAGGTAATCATACTGGGTGATATCACAGTCAACACCTTTTGGATGTGGAAATTGGTATCAATAGTTGCCAGAAGCTGCGGGGGGTTGAATCAAAAAAAGAAAAGTGCTTTTTAAGCTGGATGTATGCACCACAAAATTAGATCGCAATTCATGCATCCTGATTCGGAATCTGCTGATATCATCCATAGTGCTGCTTGCCTTGATCACTTGCTTGAAACGGGCACCAAAACCTCGGGGTTTCATGCGCAGTTGATTAACTGTTTCCACCACATCCTGCAAGAACCTAAATAGAATAGCATGACTAGAAAATCACTAATCACAGATATAGTCACTTACCCATCAAGCTCCTCGCATTGAGTTTTGAATTTGAGAGCAGCTGTATCCCCATGGGCTGATATCTGGTCCCGAAGGACAGTGATGATATCCACTGTATCTCCGCACAGTTCTTTCATACTCTCCTGATTCTGTTTAGCTTGCTGCAGTAACCGAAATCAGTACCATTTTCAACTCAGACCAGTTTAATTCATACCTGAACTGCCTCCAACAGGAATACAACGGTGCCAAAGACACCTTGCACATATGGAAATGCGAGACCATCTGCACCAGCGGTGATCATCTTTGCATTGAAGAGGAGAGTTTCAAGCCACGTTGGATTAGAATTCAGGGAGGGTCTGGATGAGGGGTGGGAGACAACTGCATTCTGAGCGCGGCTGGCAGACATAGTGGTGGAGAGAAAGAGAGAGCCGACACTTAATTAATCAGGTTCTTGAGAATGCGACCCACCCCTTCATTGGACGGTGTAGCCAACCAATGAAGTGCTGGAACCTTGGTTCCATCAACCATCACACCTTGGCCCTGACCAATGGTCTGGTGATAAGTTAAGAGTTAAAATCTGGAATGATCCCGCCACATGTAATACAATTAATTCCGCCACTGGTTCTATAAATGACATATAGATCTGATAGACAGTGTTCAACCAAGCGGAAGGCAGATATTTATCTTCCGTCCGCATACAGCTGACTACCATCAAGATCAACATTTCTGCGGAAGGCTTCTGCGATCTTGCTCGCTTGAGAAAAAGGTTTACTCCTTGCGGAATGTTCCGAAATTCAATTAACCCCCCGACAAGCCCTTATCCGTGCTTAACAGTTACTATTTCAGGGTCCGATATCAGGACTGGCTTCAAGCCCCGGTTCACTGGGAACCTTGGAGTAATTCCCATCCACTTGTGGCGGTGACAGTGGAGATAAATCGAGGATCCGTACAGATCGTACATATTGATATTAAATCATCGCCAAGAGAGCTGCCAAGAGACATGATGTACGACATCCGGGCGGTCACCTCGACCTCTGACCTCTCAGCATGATATCACACGCCCGGGCATTGGACCCGGACGAAATCCATCCGCCGCAGCTTACGCGCAGGACCCAGGAGGCCACAAAAATCTTCGGAGACGGGACCGCGTCGATGAAATAGGAGCGGAGGGACCAGGTCGGATGTGGATTGTCCGGCAGAGGGCGGGGACGGACATACATGGTTCGTATGAAGAGCCACGTTGAGGCGCCCGTCACGGACCATTATCGGAAGTGCCACGGCAACTTAGGGATGTTGGGCAGCAGTACAACACCATTTCCGGGCTCGCGCGCTCGCCTTTGCGGGCGCCAGTTATCACCGTCATTGATGCTCTGGCTGGATTCAACTACGCGAATGTGTAGTACATACATACCCGATCCATAGATTTATCCACAAAATCCGTTCCAAATATGAGTGTTTTTTTTTGTATTTTCCCATCGAGGTCACTTCCCTGAGGATCTCTACATTCATTAAGCATCGCGTTAGATTTTAAAAGAGCATGAAGTTGAAGGATCCACGCACATAAATCGAAGACTGGGAGTAACCTTACCGGGTGCCAGACTGACGACAAAAGGACTGCGTAATTGCTGACGAGATGCCGGACTTGCTAAATGCTGGCATTGCTTATTTTCACGGATCGCTTTCCTGGCCGCCTGATATTTACATTGTGGAAAAAACACATCGTCGAGAATAAAGCATGCGTTGATCGCTGACAGAGTGCTGCGCGGACGAGCTTGAGCAAGCTGCTGGACTCGATTGATACTCAATTCGAGAACAAATAAAAAGCGATGGAAGCGGAGGCCAGAAAGCCGCGAAGGATGCGCGTGGGGTCCAAAGACGTGAAGACTCGGAGTATTGAATACAGCGCCGGACCCAGAAGAAAAATGAGTGATTCGTTCGGCAGGCGAACAGCATTTGAGCGCGATGATTCGGGGAGCCAGAGTACGGTCCAGTAATGTCCAGGTTTGCGCTATAAGAGTGCAGGCGTCGATCAAAGCAGCCGTAGTGATTCAAAAGAAGGACAAGAGTGCCAGTAACCGCTGGTACAGCACAGTCCGAGGGTTGAAACAAGTCCGGGCCTCCAGCTACTCATCCGTTCAGATTCCAGGAAAGTGGCACAAACATGGCACTCCGGGCCAAGTCCCATCGAGGATATTTTCTCGCACTTATCTTCGATTAGCTCACGGTCCACGGAGAGTGCAAGAGCATTAAGAAGGGACACGACTCTTGACGGGACTTGATATTGATAGCAGCGAGGGTATGGGCGGGCATAAGGAGCCCTTTCAAAAAAAAAAAAATGGAATCAACGGCGAGAGCAAGGAAGTAAATGGATCGCCGTCGCACCTCTGAAAGACATGAACATCCGACTCAAAGTCCCTTTACCCACACACACAAAAGAACGGCACTGAGCTAAGCTTTAAAAAACAAAAGAAACCCAAAACCACTAATACCTAGCTCGACGAACTCGGGGGTGGGACGGGGAAGGATGGCGATGAGACAACGTGGAAGGAGGAGGTCGATGCGGTACCCCTCCCTGTGGGGAGAGCCGCGGCGAACACGAGAGGGAGGATGGGATGAAACGGGTACAGCCAGTGAGGAAGACACGACGTGCAGCAGGGACCCGACACGCTGTGCAGCGGAGGGACGCGAAACGACGGGCAGACTGAAGGAGAGAAGCGGCGGGCACACCACGGAGGACTGATGGGAAGGATGAGATGACGAGTGTATAAACGGCGTGAAGGAGGGAGGGTAAGCGAGGAGGGGATGCGACACGACATGAAGGCGAGAGGGATGTCGAGGAAGAGGGATCGCTGCGAGCGACGTCTGACGCGACACGGAGGAGATTGCGTGGGATCCGAGGTCGAGGGAGCCGACACAGCCGAGGGAAGCCCACGCCGCGAACACACCGAGCAAATCCGTCAGGGATCCGACGCGACGCAGAGCAGACGCCTCGGAGCAGCGTAGATCCGTCGTCCCACACGCCTCCCTTCCGCGGATATATCCCCCCAAAAGAAGAACATAAAATAAAAATACAACGCACAGCATCCCCGCGCGCAGTGCCGGTCTGCGGGTCAAAGCCTCCCACCTCCACGCGCATCGCCCCAAGGCTCGCGAATGACATGCTAAGTTCGCTGGGAAGGGGCCTGCGCCAAAGAACAGTCAGTACACCGCGACAGGAATGAGGGTGAGCGGAAAAGAAAAGCGCGCGGATCAGGGAAAGTGAGTGCGGAGAAGCGGGGAGAAGGGAGGCGACGCATCGCACGGAGGAGGAAGAAGAAGGGCGAGAGAGGCGCGGAGGAGGGATAGGCGTCGCGCAGAGGAGGAGAGCATACGGAGAAAGGAGAGGCAGGCGATCAAGTCAGCGCGCGGAGGGGAGGAGGGGAGCGCGAGAAAGGAGGGCGCGCCGCCAAGGCCACTAAGGAGATAGAGACAGGACCCACCGACAAAGGCCATTCACCTCCGCCTCACATCTGGAGTTTGGCGCAGTCCCGGAGCGCGAACGCGAACGTCGCACTCTCGCTCCCTGCAGCCAGGCGGCAGCCGTTTCAAGAGTCGCTGTAGTCGCGTTCGCCGCCCTTGCCGCCTTCGTAGCAGCATGCTGCGACCGCAAAACTTAGAGGATGTTAGCCATAATGAGGAGAAGAAGAGGAGGAACGGAACGGACCAGAGGATGCAGCGATGGCCTGCGAGACGTGGCACTTGGCCTTTACGTCGAGGGACGAGGGAGGCGGTGGAGGTGGCAGCGGCGGTTGCTGGAGATCTGTACGAGAGCGAGGTTAGTCGTAGCGGTGAGGGGGACGGGGAAACGATGAGGCTGGGACGAGGGGGATAGGATGCATGCGCTCCTCGCATATCCGAGGAGCGACGCGGACGATTGGGAAGATGAGGTTGCACCGCAGGCCGCAGGTGACAGAACACACCTTCGCCGGCGACCTTGAGGACCGTGCTAACTTGGCTTACTTTACCGAGTTGTAGGGCGGCGGACTGCGAAAAAGAAGAAGCAAAAAATGAAGTCAGCTTAATGGAAACCCCGACAGGAAGGTAACCCGAATGCAGCAACAATCTCGGGGTTCAAGAGGAGGTCGGTGTCGGTACTCTCGGCCGTCTCACGCATCGTGCCGAGGTTGGCGGACCTCGTGTCGACGGTGGTCCAGTCCACCGGGAAGCGGTCTGTGGGCATCACCATCAGTGCGGAGGAAAGAAATGCACACACACAACGGCAACGTGCACCGACGGACGAAGACAGCGTTGACCTCTGCCTCGGCGCCGAGCCCCAGCCACTCATCGGACTGCCCGTAACTGTGCAAAAACCAGCAACCAAGGAAATAAGACAGAGGGGCGTGCACACACTTCAGTGCAGTCGCAAACGCAGCGCGCTTCAGGGCAGCAAACGCAGAGAGCAGAGATTGCGCATCGTCGATGTGGTAGCGGTTGAAGAGAGAGAGCTCGGCGATATTCGGGCCGATCATTGATCGGATTGATCGGACTTCAGTGACCTGCGGCCTCGCTTGTCTCTCCGAGAACTCTCGTTTTGCTCTCGTTTGCTAGTTGAAGTAGCCTCCGGTGGCCCGGGTCTCAGAAGGTTCAATGCAGACTCGGCGTTAACTTACGGTACGGTGACCGTAGTAACGTACCGTCAAGCCGATTTTCCGACTTTTTGCGGTATGGGCACGGTGGGCCCCGTATACCGTACTGCCCCGTATCTTTGTAGCTCCCGCGGCCGCATACAAGTGGCCAAGCCAGGTAATCATTGTTGTGTGTTTAATTAAGGAATTAGCATGTTAACAATCAGATATACCTGTCGGATGTGCTCCTTCACATCCCCGGTGCACCCCGCGCTCCATTTCTCGGAGGGGGAGGAGTCAAACTTTAACCGGACAGTGCTGAAGTTAGCCCGGCATTTAAAAATCCTGAGTTCAATAGCACAAATTTTAAAATTTGGAACACATCGAGCAGAATATGACGACGTACATAGGAGTAATTCCAAGTTCGGTCGTTCGGTTGAGGTTTTGAAGCTTTCTATAGGAAATAAATATCTTTACGGCCGTAATACGGTACCGTACTGTACGTAGGACTCAACAACTTTGTGCATGCCACGGTCCCGGCTGGATTCACACCCGTATGCATGGCAGCCATCGGTATGTGGTACGGTGAACAGCACAGCCCTAATGCTGAGGCCTGCTTTCGGAAGGCTCGAGGTCACTCCAGTTGAAGTCCTCGGAGGTTGAACAGTGAACTCAAATCTAATCGATCGCTGCTTCTTCGAGAGCTTGGAATCCTCTGATTTAACAAAGCAACAACCGGTGCTGCTCCAGTCAACAGCACCGAAAGGTTTTGTCAGCATCACTCGCAATCCCTCACATCATCAGTAACTATTAACTTACCCCAGGGCTCCACAACACACTCATGTAGCACACGAATCGTGGCCATGCATTAATCCCGAGCCTTTAAGGTGTACATATCCCCCTGCGGATGGCCCTGCAGTGAACGAAAGAACTCAGAAATTCCAGCAGGTAACTGGGTATCATTCAGCATCCCTGTTGCAGGATCTTCGATATGGTGACCTTTCCGCACCAGAACACGACCAGCACATGTAACCTTGTACCGTAACACTAAATAGCACTATCCCCAGTCCTTGGACTTGTAGTAGTTTTATTGTTGTCTTTGCATTGTTGACTCAACTGACAATATGACCTGACAATTCGTCTCAGCAAACTCTGCATAGTACTGTATTACCAGACTTGCATCCATGAAGCTTAAGTTTGAAGTTGAACACAATTCAGAAATTCTGACAGAGGTGCTGGTATGCCTCAGTGACTGGTGTTTACTGGTAATAAAATCATGTACAGCCTGAGAATACCGGAGCAACACAATCCCGTGATATGTCAACCTTCTAGGAAAAAAATATAAATACTGGTGATTTTGGGCCTGTCAAGGATATATAAATGGAAGTCCGGTCAAATCTTGGCATAAATGCCAGTTTCTGGTACACCTATTCCCCAATACTGGCTATACAATTCCTACTATTTATTGGTTGGTGTCAGCTGATAAAAACAAGGAGCAACACAAATTGTAGTAACATATCCTAAGTTTGACTCGCCTTGAGAATTATATTCAGACCCTCTGCCTCACTCAATTTCCCCAGCTTCTCATATGTCACTACCAGATTTTCCATGGTCTCCAAAGTCCATTTATGCTTGCCGCCCAGAATATCCATGTGCTTCTTGAGTGCTGCAACCCCAAGTTCCTCGGCCTCCTGCAATCTTTCCAACTTGTCATAAGTGACTGCCAGATTACCCATAGCCCGGAGGGTGCCTAAATGGTTTTCACCCAAAATCTTCCTGCGCTTTTCAAGAACCACAACCTCAAGCTCCTCTGCCTCCTTAAATTTCCCCATCTTTCGGTATGTCACCCCCAAATTCCCCATACCCTTCAGGGTGTATGGATGGTTGTCACCAAATACATCCATCCACTTCTCAAGTGTTACAATTTCAAGCTCCTCTGCCTCCTTCAATCGTCCCAGGCTTTGGTATGTAATTGCCAAATTCCCCATAGCAATCAAGGTCTGTGGATTGTTGTGACCCAACTTATTTCTCTGCTTCTCAAGTACCACAACCTGAAGCTTCTCAGCCTCTTTTGATTTCCCCAGGCTTTGGTAGGTCCGTGCTAAATTCCCCATGGCTCCCAAGGTGTCTGGATGGTTTTCACCCAAAACATTCCTCCGCCTCTCAAGAGTCACAAGCTCAAGCCCCTCTGCCTCCTTTAATTTCCCCAGATTATGGTATGTGGCTGCCAAATTCCCCATAGATATCAAGGTGTCTAGATGGTTGTCACCTAAAAGATCCCTCCGCTTCTCAAGTACTACAACCTCAAGTTCCTCTGCCTCCTTCAATTTCCCCAGCTTGTTGTATGTTACTGCCAAATTTGCCATAACATAAAGGGTATCTTGATGGTTGCCACCTAGAATATTCCTTCGTTGCTTCAGCACCATAACCTCAAGTTGTTCTGCCTCCTGAAATTTTCCGAGGTCTCTGTATATCCATGCCAGCCAAAACATGGTGTCAAGAGTGTCCAGATGGTCCTCCCCCAGAAGATGCTGCCGTTTCTGAAATGCCCCTGCTTGAAGCTCCTCTGCTTTTTTCAGCTTCTCTCCCCATACATATATTTTCCCATACTCATGTCTGAAATCTGGCATTACATTTGAGTTATCTTGTATTAGGAAATCAATGTGAGGCTGCATCCACGAGCTTGCCAGCTCAAGATCTCTCTCTGTTAATCCAGCCAGCGACATTCCTACTACTGCAACCACAAAATGATGGTAGGATTCTTTGTCTGAGAGAGTGCTCTGGGTCCAATCATGCACAAGAGGATGTATTGAGAACACCTTGTTTTGTGGGTGAAAATTGATCAGAGAATAGGCTCTGACTTCATTTGTCATCTCCATAAAGCAAAAGGAATCCCATACCCCATCAGGTCCTAGGAACTGTGACAAGTATTCAAGAGGTATATGGAGCTCCTCTTTAGATGGGCTAGATGGTCTAAATTTGTAAGTTGCAGCATTCTTAAATATTTGCTCAGAGATCCCTTGATGATGGAGCAAAGAGCAAATCTGCAAAAAGGTTGCTGCGGGTTGACTGAGCTGATTAAAACTGATCTGCCACGTGGTATAGACGGTCCAGGCATAATTATCGTGTGATTGAGTTGGCTTTTGACTGAGCAGTTGAGCTTGATTCTGTTCATAGAGGGCCAGATAGCTGTGAAGATCTCCTGATTTTGAGATGAAAGCACCGGCCTGAATGATTGCGAGAGGCAGATAATGGAGCACCTGAAAAAATGTTGAATGAACATATGTATGAGTTGGGAACACCATGGCTCACCTTCACAATTTGAACAGCAGCTGTTTTGTTATCATCCATGGTCTGTTGGCCTGCACTCCTCAGCAATAGATCCACGGCATCTGTTTCTTCCATGTCGGAGACAGGAGAATGTGAACCAGCATAAACACATAGTGCTGGGTTCCCAGATGTGATGATGATGTTCCCATGATAACATTGGGGGACATAATCATTCAGATTGATTTTTGGATCATCAGCGTTGTCAAAGAATAGCAGCCAGTTGTCCTCTTTGCTTCTGAGCCATTCAAGGGCATCCTGTGCCGACTCTCCAACAGTCTTTGCCTTGACTATATTTGTCAGACCTGCGTCAATTGTTTCAATAGAGCTACTGTCAATGAAGAAAATGTCGGTGAAGCTGAGAATAAAATCAATGCACTTCCCAATTTTCAAATGTGGAAGCTCACTTGGAAGTTGATTCTGCTATAAACTTGAGTGCAATCTGTGTTTTGCCAGCACCACCTAATCCATGAAGAAGAAAAATGTCTTGCTTTCCTGTGGTGTGGGTAAAATATTGACACATTTGTTGGAGAATGGTCTGTCTGCCATGAAATATTCTGGAGGGTGGAGGACAATTGTTGATCTTTTGCGTGACTTGGACTACCAGCACATCTACAGAATATCACCTGAGCTTGAATCACTGTCCAAAAGGAAATCATACTGGGTGATATCATGTTCACAACCTTCTGGACCTGGAAATTTGTATCCATGGTTGCGGTGAGCTGAGTGTTGTAATCAGAGAATATGTGATGCATTAAACAGGATGCATGCACCATGAAATTGGACCTCAACTCCTGGATTCTGATCCGAAACTTGCTGATATCATCTGTAGTGCTCCTTGCCTTGATAACTTCCTTAAACCGTGCACCAAAACCCCGGGGTTTCGTTTGTAGGTGATTCACTGCTTCCAGTACATTATGCAAGAAACTGAATGGAATCTTATGACCAAACAAGTGTTATCACAAACAGCATCACTTACGCTTCAAGCTCCTCACATTGAGTTTTGAACTTGATAGCAGCTGTGTCCCCATGCATTGATATTTGATCTCGAAGAACACTGATGATGTCCACAGTGTCTCTACACAACTCTTTCATGCTCTCTTGATTCTGTTTAACCGTCTGAAGGAGTCGAAATCAGCACCATTTTCAATCAGGCACAGTTCAAGTTCACTCCATACCTGAACTGCCTCCAAAAGAAAGACAACTGTGCCAAATACACCTTTCACATATGGAAATGGGAGAGCATCTGCACCAGTAGTGATCAGCTTTGCGTTGAAAAGGAGGGTTTCAAGCCAGGCTGGATTAGAATCCAGAGAGGGTTTGGACGAGGGTTGGGAGACAATGGTATTCTGAAGGTGGCTAGCAGGCATGGTGGGGGTGTGAAGCAGATAGACAACCCTTGGTCAATCAGGTTCTTGAGAAAGCTACCAACACCTTCACGTAGCAAATCAACGGGAGCTGGATTCTTTGTTCCATCATCTATCACACCTTCACCCTGACAGATGTTCTGCTGGTCATAATTTTAGAATTAACTCATAATTGGGCACAAAAACGGTGAGTTAAACTGAGAATTGAGGGGCTTATTCCCCGTATACAGATTAGTACAATTCATTCCTCAACGGGGTCGGAGTAAGGATGGGGAAAACCTGAAGGCAGGCAAATTTTGCCTGCCTGACAGGCAGCTGACCCTCATCAGACAAGGAAGGCAGGTGCCAAGATGATGAACAGCAGCTCGATTGACCACATGTTCTGATTCGAAGATTACTAACAATATTCTTGATCAGTGCCCCTGCTCTTCTGATTGGTTTGTGACCGAGTGTCCTCAGGACCATTCTCTTAGTACCTTCTCTGAGAGGATCTACAGTATCGACGAGGGCTAAAGAAAGCTGATGATTTATTAAAATATTCAGTCATTCGAGATGTGATGAGACGTTACAGGGCACACATAAAATCCAGAGATGCGGGGCCACTAAATATAACTCTTTGACTATCAACATCCAATCCAATACTCCCAAGCATCTGCCATGCACACGCCACTGATCATGGCAGCTGCGATTTTGCGGCATTACAGCTGCCTGTCAGACACGCAAATTTGCCTCCCTCGCTCTTTTAGCTTTGAATACGGTGGCATAACTTCTTAGTGTCTGGCGATGATAAGAATAGCGTGCAGCAGCACTAAATCAAAATAGTTGACAGCTACCCATTTGAGTAAATAAGTAGTCATGTTAATTTTCCCAGTTCAAAATATGCTCTGCTACGTTTTACTACTAATCAACTCAATGTGGTGATTAATTGACGCGGGGCGTCTAAGTCACGGCATTTTTCTACGCGCTTCGTAAAGGTCCCGGTTGAGGGCGGTAAGACGAACTAGGCAAAACCTGAAGTCCAGTCTGCCACGATTATTGGCAGTTGTACTGGATGGGATGAAGAAATCAAGCACCGATGATTAGCCAGTTGTGTACCAGGGTCGCATTTTGGCATCCATCCCGTTCCGATTGATGTTGAGATGACTGCTCGTCCCTGCATCTCAGGACAAGGATGAGAATCTATCCTAAATTCTGGGGTGGTAGTGAAATTATAGTGTTTTAAATTGGATTTGAGGTCCGACCTTCGTGGGTTGATGCTGCAATTACGCCGTCAGATCAACGAAAGTCTATCACATACTCATCCACGGATTCATTCATGGGGCGGTGATCTTGCAGTTGCACATTTAGCAAAAGAAAGTCTTCGAGAGAGAGAAAACACATGCCTCGCGGTGCCAGCTGCAGAATAGGAGAGTCGCCTGTAGGATGAGCAGGCTTATGTGTGAGGTGGTGGAGAGGAGAGGAGCCTTGAGAGCTCCTGGAGCAGGAATTTGGAGATGTTGAGTTTGCGTGGTAGAAGGGGCCTGGAAAATCAGGTTGTGCGAATGGGGGGAGTGCGCGCAGGACCATTGAGTGACTGCATGCAGTGCCGGACAAACAGGAAATTCTGGAGTACTACGCTGAGTGAATGCTGGACGGTGACATGGGCTGGACGCTGCAAATATAATTTTGAATTAATATTGGACCTCTGGCTGAATTGACAAGACCCGCGAAAGTCTCCCACATCCATGTACGCGATGTATAGATTTATTCATTGAAGAGGAATAGAGGGAAGGAGGAGAATCGATGAACGAGGTAGTGGGGACAGCGGGTGCATGGGACGGACGGACGAATATGGAGATGCGGCATGGTGTCGTGTGCTGTCGTGTGCTGTCCATCCTCTGTCCGATGTCCCTGTCCAGCGTCCCGCAGGGAGGGCAGATGGGATGGTAGATGGAAAGGAGAGAAAGAAAGAGGTGGTCAGCCACCACGTCTTGGCTGGGCGATATATCAGCACCTTCTAATAAGAGATGTGCGCTGATGTACAAGGGGCTACCATGATAAGGAATTTCCTAATTAGGAGGAGGGGGGGGGTCCCTCTGGGTGCTGAAAAATGTATCTCATACCTGTTTTCAAAACTCGTTGAAATGCACAGAAAAACATCTAGAAAAAAAATCGGAAATATTTACTGGCAAACTTGATCAACACTAGCTGAAGGAAAGTTTTCAACATGCTCCTTGTGAGCTCAGACCTTGTACAGCTCTACCCTGCGAATATCTGAGCCCTTTTTCGCCAAATCAGCTTCACTGAGTTGAATCATGTCACATCATATCATTCACGTGATGATTTCAGCCACCCTGGCGAGTTCACCTAAATTTGCCCTGAAGAGTCTGGAAGCACCTGGAATTAACCTGAAATATGTTCGGCATAGTATATGCAGCTCCCTGTGGTGTCTGGATGTCCTGGGACCGGTTTCTGGAAATTTCCGACCTCCCAAAAAGGCAATTTGATGGCACGTGTTGGCTTACGTAGGGGGGAGGGTCTACCAAGCCTCTGAAAAATGTATTCCGACCTTGGGTGTTTTTTTCGGGGATCGGTAGCCCCTTGCTGATGTATCAAAACCTCTCGTTCAGAGATCCGGCTGATATATCAGCTCAGAGGTCCATCCAAATGCGGTGGACCTCCTGCCGCGCGCCACGCAGGTAATTCCGATTTCAAGTAGTTCACGCCAATCAAGGAGGGCGCGCTGAGAAAGCAGGGCGAGCAGGGCGCGCTGACAAAGATAATTTCCGGATTAGGTCGAATACAATAATAACTACACTATGTGCTCCTAATTGAATACATTGTCCGCTTCGTCTGTCTCGCTCGCCTCGTCCCCGACAGCATCGTCCCCGTCGCCTCCCTCGTCATCTCCCTCGTCATCTCCCTCGTCTGCGCCATCCTCATCGCCTGCCTCGTCCTCGTCCTCGTCGACCTCGCTGTCACTCTCGCCCTCCAAGTCGGCATCCTCTTCGCGCTCCTCATCTTCCTCTGGCGCAGGGCGCTGGGCCTTCTCCACAGCTGCCTTCGCTTCTGCTGCCGCGACTTGAGTTCTCGCCTCCTCCAGCAGGGCCGGCACCGTCTCCCACTTCTTCTCGAAACGCGCCGCGATTCCACGGAGCATCCCCGCCTGACGCGTTGCGTATGCGTCGTGGCCCTCGCGTTGCCCTCGCGTCCGTCTGGAGGTCCGGTCGCTGAGTTGGCCCGATGTGGATCTTCTGCGACTCCCACCAGTCTGCACGCCATCGCAGATACACGGGGGTGCGTCGCATCTCTCCTCTAGCAAGTCGACCTCCTCGGTGTTGCAATGGCCCAGGGCCCTCGTCCGCGCCCATTCAATCCGTAGCGCTGCAGGATCTCGTTAGT